>BRKX01000004.1:9664642-10871785 GCA_026008535.1 Perilla frutescens
ACAACTCATGAGCGCTTGATCAATCCAGAATTTCAAATTCTAATTCACCGCGATCAATTTCTTCTCAGCTGGTTAATCAGCTCCATTTCTGAGGTTATGCTCGGTCACATCACTAAATATGTATCTTCACATGATCTTTGGTATATGTTGGAATCCTTATTCCAATCTCAATCTAAGACGCATGTGATGCAATTGAAACTGCAATTATAAACTCAAAAAAGGCGATCTCTCCATCGATGAATATTTTCTCAAACTTTGAGGTTATGCTGATAGTCTCACTACTGTTAGCAAACCTGTTGATGATGATGATGACTTAATCATGCACATCTTAGGAGGTTTTGGTATATATTATGATGTGATTGTTGTGAATCTCACAAACCGCTCTGATTTCCTCACTTTGCAGGAAGTTCATTATGCTCTACAAGCTCATGAAGCGCGTCTGCAAAGTCAATTCTCTGCGTTTAATCCTAGTGCTAACCTTGTCCATCCCAATTCCCATGACGGTCATGGTTTTTCTAATTTCTCATATGGTCGTGGCAGAGGTATTACTGATATTTCTTATAGCCGCGGTGTTCCATTTCAAGGGCATGGTAGTTGTGGTTTCACTAGAGAAACCAAAATTATCTGTCAACTATGTGGGAAAAATGGTCATGTAGCACTTAAATGTTTCAAAAGATTCGATGTACATTTCACCAGTATTTATGCTCCATAGGCTTACTGCGCTGATTTTTTCCTATGATTCTGCACAAGAAGAGGCTTACTACGCTTAAGAAGGTGATCAACAATAGTATGCAGATAGTGGATCAACTACACATGTCACCAATGATCTTTCTAATCTACAAATCAACTCTTTTTTTATTCTGGTATTGAGCTTCTCCAAGTAGGAAATGGTACGACAATGTTTTCTCGATTGCTCATGTTGGTGATGCTTGCTTCAACTCTTCTACATATGAAAAGTCATTAATGCTTAGCGATATCTTGCTTGTGCCTGGAATCAATAAGAAATTACTTAGTATTTCTAAGTTTACAAAAGATAATGATGTGTGACATGCGGTCGTTTCACGATCAAAATAAATTTATTGTCCTATGCCCCTAGTGAGCGTAGCTAGCAATGAGTAAGGATCGATCCCACAGAGAGCCGATGCGATTTCACTTTCAAGTTACCAATCACAAAGGGGGTTTGAATTGTATTGTCACTTTACTGGAATTTAAATCTGCAAAAGTAAATAAGAGAAATATCAAATAACAAAAGTTTCTGAAATTTGAACTAGAATCCAGTTTAGACTTCATTCACTCAATCATGGGCATACCGATCTTCCTACATGATTAAGTTACCCAGTTATGGAGACAGTATTCCTCACTACATCTACTTATTCACCCTTTGAGAATATATTTAAAAGTGATTCATCTTCGATTAAACCCCTTACCTATCACCCACATCTCGGTTCCCATAAGAGATGTAAATCAACATACAATCTTGTACCTTAGACGAACCTAAGTTTGTTGTGTTTACTGATTCCTCGTGTACCCATAACAACCCACCAATTTCTCAATTACCATTGGATTAACATACAATCACGATTCATTAATAAAAATAAAAATATGTAAAAATCTATTCATGCAGTAATATGCCCATACGGCCTCACGAGTATTTGAATATGTCTAAACCTTTATCTATCATTCAAATCCTGAAATTAAAGATCTAGCTACTCATGCTAGATGGCATTGAAAGTGCAGAAATTAAAGACATGATATGGAAATAAAACTTACTGAATTAAATAAATGATTGGTTCAACTCCAACGTTGAACATTAAATAGCATTCCTAATTTCTGCGGGCATAAGGCCCGAGATTGTTCTTGTTGCTGAAGCAACTTAAAAACTAAAAACTTAGTTGTCGAATATAAAAGTGCAGAAAATGTAAAGTACAAAGTATTTTTATTTCCAACTCAGAACTGACTTAAATAGAAAAAATTTTGAATTCAAATTCCCTCCCACAAACAGGAGGTCTTCAACTATTCCGGATTTGGTGTGTCCCACTTCATCTTGTCTGGATAGACTTTATCTTTGAGTTTGTTAGATTGGTCCCGATATTTTAGGGATTCCATCTCATCTTCTCTTTCTGATCTTTTCAGCAGTCCCTATCTGCTCCAACATCCTTCAAACTCAATCAGGTTGCCTAGCTTTATCTTTCCTCAACAGAATCTTGACTTTTCCGCACATGCCCTTTTCACTACTATGGTCGAATATGTATGACCATTATCGGCACAACATCATCTAATCAGCTTGATCCTTATTTGATATGCCCATTCTGTCTTCCTTATGTACATATTTCACTGAAGTTCCCGAATTCCCTTTCAAGCTTTGTTATCATTGAGATATTCAAGATATATATTTAGGCAAAACTATCACTTTCGCCAAATTTAATTCTCGCCATGCCCATTGTGTTCTCCTGGTTCTTTTCTGACTCAAAAGACACTAAAAATGACATTTAGAACAACTAAAATGTCCAGAAAAACATGAAATAAATGGACTTATCAATGTGTTTATTGAATTACATCCAAATTTCTATTGTGTAAATGACATCTCAACTCACAAGATGTTGATGAAGAGTGCTTTGGACAAAGGACTGTATCAACTTAACATTTTTGATGTTCAAAAACATATGAAGCAATTGGATTCTCTGCCTTCTCAAGCACTACATACAACCATTATCTCTGAAACTGTAACCGTTGATGCCTCTGTGTGTAAAAGTTCCACATGCATATCAATAAATAATTCTATGTGTTTGGCTTCTTGTACTCTTGATATCAATGAATGGCATAGAAAATTGGGACATCTAAATCTTTCTGTTTTGAAACAAGTTTGCAAAACTCTACATTTGCAGTTTGATGAATCTTCTCTTGTTTTCTGAGAGGCTTGCAAACTAGGAAAACTTCATCAAAAATCACATTCTTCCCAATCTCTTAAAACATCTGCCATATTCTAGTTAGTCCACTCTGATCTCTGGGGTCCATCAGCAACTCCAAGCTCAGATGGCTACATATTTTATATTCATTTTGTGGATTATTACAACAGATTCACTTGGATCTTTCCTTTAACTTCAAAATCTGAAGCTTTAGGTGTAGGTAAACGATTTCTCACAATGGTGCATGCTGAGTTTTCTACTACTGTCCAATGCTTACAAATTGATTGGGGTGGATAATTTGGGCCTCTAGTTTCTTATCTTATTGATATGGGAATTAAATTTCAACACCCCTGTCCTCATATACATGCCCAAAATGGAAAAGTTGAGAGAAAACATCAGCACATCCTTCATACTGGGCTTACTCTCCTTACTCAAACTAATCTTCCTTTTAAGTTTTGGTGAGATGCAGTTGCTGCAGCTGTATATCTCATCAATTGCCATCCTTTACCCACTATAAATTACCAATCTCTTTTCCAAGTCCTATATCATATCTCGCATGATTACAATTTTCTTCATTCTTTTGGCTGTGCTTATTTTCCTTTTCTTACTCCCTGCAACAAGCATAAACTACAATTCAAGTCTTCTAAGTGTGTTTTTTTGAGATATAGTTGTAGCGACCCGAAACCTTTTAATTAAAAATGCTATTTTCTAACATGTGCATGTTATATTATTTTTTGGTTATGTTCTTATAAGTTGTGCCTATATTATTATTATTATTATTATTATTATTATTATTATTATTATTATTATTATTATTATTATTATTATTATTATTATTATAATTATCAACGTCATTAATGTCATTAATGTAGTAGTAGTAGTAGTAGTAGTAGTAGTAGTAGTAGTAGTTGTTGTTGTTGTTGTTGTTGTTGTTGTTGTTATTATTATTATTATTATTATTATTATTATTAATTGTTTGATTTATTCTTAAACTCTATATTTCATTGATGTAGCCCAACAATTATTTTAATTCCAACCCAATTATTTATTTTAACTTGAGCCCACTACAATTATTCAGTAGCCAAAGTAACATATTTCATTTCATTAAAGTAGGCCTACAATTTAAGCCCAAATGAATATTTTTTTCACAGCCCAAGATTTTTTTCCAATTGCTTATCTTCTTCCTTGTACAGAACCTTTGTAGGACATTCTCGATTTTGAAATGATTATTGTAACGCCCCAATTTCACTTTAATAGAAAAAGGCACGTTATCCATGCTTTTCATTAATAAAAATATTTTACTTGAAATACAGCGGAAGTTTCAAATCATAATTCGACATTTATTACATAAAATAAAGTTAAAAATAAATTAAATCTTTAATCATGCTTGATCACTTGAACACCATCATCACATCTTGTCCGCTACGCATCACCCGAGTCTCCATCTGAAAAGAAAAGTTTTGGGGTGAGTACTTTAAACTCAGTGGGGAGTGTCCAATTATGCAAGCTATATAAAATTTAACGAGTAAGTGAGAATAATAAAAGTGTTCAGTCCGTAAACCAAACCATGTAGCTCGGAGGCTCTGCGTGATAGTCTGAAGGCTCTGCGTGTAGCCCGAAGGCTCTGTCTTATTCAGCCCGAAGGCCCTGTACTGTGCTATGTCATCACATAACTCGATAATAAAATATAGAGAGAATAATCAGGACATGATCATGTAAAATCCCACCTTGACCTTGACCTTGATATTAACCGATTAAGTCCTGCGCGCTTTGCCTATAAATTAATTATCTGGAATTAATACATGAATTTTGACTATGCATGATAAACGAGAATATTAGTTATGATGTAAGAAACAATGCTCGAGACTAAATTATTTTTATGACACGATGCATGCCTAGCATTTATGTGAAAAAAAGATACATGACTTTGAATTAATTAATGCATGGCCTAATTATTATAATAAACTTGCTATGCAATCTACGTGATCATATAAATGATAATTACTAAGTGCATGAAAGACAATGCATGACAAAATACTAATAATTTCATGAACTGCAATGTTGATTAATCAACTTTAGTTATTATTTGAAACCCTTAAGTGAAATAATTGAAACATGACTCGGCCCACAATTAACTTATCCAAAGCCCAAATCTCTAACTAATAACACCTAGGCCCACCTACAACAAAATGAATTAAATAGAATACAAAAACAACTAACCACCACTTCTTCTCTCTATCTGCTGTTTACATACCCAACCACAAACATATATATATATATCTCTTTTTTTTTCTCTTTCACATAAACAAGGCAACCACTACAATCCTCTATTTATTTTCATTTATCTCATTTTCTTCACAAGAACACATCAACTTCTTCTTCTGTACTACTGTACAACCATGGGACAGTGGCTAAGCTTTCTCCGTCGCGTCATCGATCGTCGAAAATCTACTACTCTCAACACACTCCACAAACCACCCCTAACTGCTATACTAAGTTATGTATGAGGAAAAACAAACAAACTAGCAGAGATCTCTATACCTTGATCGAAACTTCGAAAAACTCAAGCTTTAGATCTTTTTGGCTTCGGCTCTTGGTGTGAGGGGAAAGGTTAATATGAGCCCTTTATTTATACTAGTAGATTAGTGTTTAGGGTTAGATTTCATAGCTATCCAGTTAACAAGTTGATAGGATCAAGTAATGATAAGGTTTGGAGAGTTTGAGATATCAAGTTCTCTCCACTAAACTTTTCGTGGGAAAGAAAGAAGAGAGAAGAAGAAAAGAATGTTCTGGATTTTGGTCTTTTTAATATTTAGGCTTGAAGATTTGGACTCAAAATAAGGTAGTTGGGCTTCCAAAATAAAATTTGGCTAGAATATTAAATTAGGCTTCCATGATTAATAAATTTAATGGCATGACATGAAAAAAAATGATATTACATAGCAATATATAAATACATGCTAAAATATTTAAACTTTCTTAGGCGCGACTTATTAGACTTAAGAAATTAATATCACATAATTAAAATTTATATAAAAAAATTTAGAAATAAATGTAGCAATTTAAATATAATTAGAAAACTGGATCGTTACATCCTTCCCTACTAAAAACAAAATTTCGTCCTCGAAATTTGTTATTTGGTCTTAGTACTCAAAAGTACCTAAACTTCAAATCTATCATTGATCTTGAAAAATATTGCTAATGGCATGTCTATCGCTTATGAATTCTAAGTTCTTAGATCTAACTAACTAGAACATAAAACATGAGTCTTTCTATGTTCTCCTACTTAAAAGATTTCTCTAATTGATAATAGTCTTTCTAGGCTCTAGGTTAACTATCTTATTCGGACACTAAACTATTCCTTAAAATCGAAGTGACCTCGAAAGTTGCATTGTGATCCTGGAACATCGGTTGCGCCGCCTTCGCCAAGGATCCCTATGTGCTATGTGTCTTCAACCTATGTGCTCTGTGTCTTCAATCTACTCGTACTTGATTACGAATTTTTAACAAAATGTTACCGACTTGCACTATGTAGATCCATCTTTACCAAAATAATGCAAAAATTTATTCCAACTTAAAAAAAATAAAACTTCTTTGTGTGCTCACACGTTTACTAAAAATATATAACATTAAAACCAAAGTAGCTACGTAAATAAACTAGGAATGGGTAATAAAATCTAACGCGTTGATATCCTTCTTTTATTTCACTCCTCACCATTGATCGCAAAATCTCTAGAATTTCCTCTCCTTTCGGTGTTTCCACCTCCTTTAGTGTTTCCTTTCTCAGTGTTTCCTCCTCTTCCAGCGTTCTTATTTTGATGCAATAGACAATCCCAGGCCTTATGTCCCTCCTTGTGGCATTTGAAGTAAGCTTATGTCCCCAACTTGCACTCTCATGGATGGTATTTGTGACATTTCTGGCATTGAGGATATCGAGATATCACTCCAGGCATCTCTCCTCCAGTAACGTTCGGCTTCTTCTCAGGCTGGAAACTCCGCTCTCTATCTTAGGCATCGTGGTTATCCCATCGTCTCTTCCCACCACTGCTTGGAGGTCTCAAGGCTGGCTTGTCCAAATTCAGACGAGTTGACACCGCTCGAGCTCATTGCACAATTTCTGAGTAGGTAGCGAGATTGAGTGCAGATAAGTGTGCTCCAATCTCAGGACGCAATCCATCTTCAAATCACCAGGCCTTCTTTTCATCTGTGTCCACCAAGTGAGGAGCATAGCGAGCTAGCTGGTTGAATTTCTATTCATACTCTAGAATTATCATATTACCTTGCTCTATATTCATTAACTCCTTTTCTTTTTACTTGCGGAATGCCTTCGGAAAATAATTCTCCATGACCATTCTTTTGAAAATGGTCCCGGTCAAATTGGCTTGCTGTTCTTGACTCATACCGAGCTTCACCGCCTCCCACCAGTGGCTTGCATCCTCCGTCAACTGAAACACTGCGCAAGTAACTCTTTGTGCGTCTGTGCATCCTAGGTAAGTGAAGATCCGCTCCAATTCCCGAATCCATTCCTCTGCTGCTAAAGGTCCTCCAGTTCCTTTCAACTTGGACGGTCCCAACTGATGAATATCCGTCAAGATACTGTCTCCTTCCTGGTGTTGATGTTGCTGTTGATTCTGGTTCTGTTGAGGTAGAACTTTTCTCAGTGCATCTGTGAGATTTTGAGCAAACCCATCTATACCGTGGTTGTTGTTGTTGTTATTGTTATCCTCCCCATTCGTATTATTGTCATAATTGTTCATTGACTCCGTTTCCTCATTTTCCTCTTGGGTTGGCTATGTATTCTTCCTTGGTGGCATGATTCCTATTGTCGACCATAGCGCAAAGATTAAATATTTTAATGAAAATTAAAGGTAACTACTTTTATTGATCCAACTCTACTTGGGATATGTTCTGAGTACTAGCTGAAGTTCTTTTGCATGTCCTAGAAGTCAACCTTTTTCTAAGCATCTAATAACACAATTCTTAGGGTAAATCTCGAAGACAGTAAAAACATTTCATCATAAAACATATTTTTCATATAATCATAAACTTGGCATGAAATCATAACAGTAACTTTTAACTTTTCTCAGAGCGATGCAGCGGATGTGATGATGGTCATTACTTACTTGCATTTTTTTTAAAGTATGCAGGAACGTAGACATTCTCTGATACCACTCTGTAATGCCCCAATTTCACTTTAATAGAAAAAGACACATTATCCATGCTTTTCATTAATAAAAATATTTTACTTGAAATACAGCGGAAGTTTCAAATTATAATTCGACATTTATTACATAAAATAAAGTTAAAAATAAATTAAATCTTTAATCATGCTTGATCACTTGACCACCATCATCACATCTTGTCCGCTACGCATCACCCGAGCCTCCATCTGAAAAGAAAAGTTTTGGGGTGAGTACTTTAAACTCAGTGGAAAGTGTCCAATTATCCAAGCTATATAAAATTTAATGAGTAAGTGAGAATAATAAAAGTGTTCAGTCCGTAAACCAAACCATGTAGCCCGGAGGCTCTGCGTGATAGCCCGAAGGCTCTGCGTGATAGCCTGAAGGCTCTACGTGTAGCCCGAAGGCTCTGTCTTATTCAGCCCGAAGGCCCTGTACTGTGCTGTGTCATCACATAACTCGATAATAAAATATAGAGAGAATAATCAGGACATGATCACATAAAACCCCACCTTGACCTTGACCTTGATATTAACCGATTAAGTCCTGCGCGCTTTGCCTATAAATTAATTATCTGGAATTAATACATGAATTTTGACTATGCATGATAAATGAGAATATTAGTTATGATGTAAGAAACAATGCTCGAGACTAAATTATTTTTACGACACGATGCATGCCTAGCATTTATATGAAAAAAAGATACACGACTTTGAATTAATTAATGCATGGCCTAATTATTATGATAAACTTGCTATGCAATCTACGTGATCATATAAATGATAATTCCAGTACAAGAAAAAACGCCACACACCACGGAGATTCTCCGTGGTCTATTCATTTTCGCTACCGTCGTATATAGTGGTGTTGTCTATAGTCCCTTTTTACACGACGGAGAATCTCTGTGATCTATTCATTTTCGCTACCGTCGTATATAGTGGTGTTGTCTATAGTCCCTTTTCGGTAATATACCGTTGTCTTTTGCATAAATACCGTTGTATATTCACATTGTATGTAACGGTTTCTTATTATTACCGTTGTGTAATATGTACTTTAGATAACGGTAACATTTCAATTACTGTTGTATAAGATACTTATATGTAACGGTAAATACCGTCGTACTCATTAAATTTACCGTTATTTATAGTGATTATATGTAACGGTTTGTTCCATTATTACTGTTGTATAATATAATCATACACAGCGGTGATTAACGTTGCAAAAATGAAATTTACCGTTGTATATTAATAGTATACGTAACTTTTTTTTTATTTACCATTGTATATTAATAGTATACGTAACGGTGACATTTTATTACCGTTGTATTTTTTCTACATATACCACGATAATTACTGTTGTAAATGAATATTTTAGTATTGTAGATAGTTATGATAGACAACGATAATTACTGTTGTGGATGAATTATAAAAACCATTGTATATTATTTTTAGGGTTATTCGTCACCTATGCACCATAATGTAATAATTAAAATTAAATTCACAAATCATCCAAAACATCATCAAATATTATCCAAAAATACAATATCATTAAATATTATCCATAAACATATTAAGATGACCTAAAACATTTAAAATGTCTATCATCTCTCATATCTAATCCAAAACAACTCCAAAAGAGTTATAATCAAAATCCAAAAAATAATAATTGCAAGTAGTTGCAATGCATCCCGACAATATGCTCCAACAAACCTAGTTGTAGATAGCTAGAAATCCAAAATACCTGGATCCTACAAATGATCACTAACACAATTCGGCCATTCCACTTGAACTTCATTGATCTCATCTTTAGAATATGGTCTTTTCTGAAGCTACACAAAAGCAATAAAATGAAAGAAAAAATCACATTTTTATCATGAACTATAAATTGAGTAGTATTTTATATGGCAAAAACTGCATAGTCTATAAAACTAATCAAATTTAGCTAAATATCACACAATATACCATGCAGAGAATATATTAGCACATATTTACCATAGGCTAATTAAATATTTAGTGTTGAGTATATACATAATTCTTGTCGTGTTCATTAGTGGCTTGAAGTTATTATCCTCAAACCCCATAAATTTACTTAATGGTAAGAAGCACTTACCATCTCAACTGTAGAAATAACAAATTCCATTGCTTTGTATATTGAACCAACAACTTAAATTTCACCAATAATCTATAAAATACACAATAAATAAGTGAACAAAAACTACAAGTATCTTAGTTTCAGCAAAGTTAAAGCACTCAATTCAGATTAAAAGCATTTGAGTACAACTCACACATCAATAAATTAGGTGCAATCTTAAGAAATTTGTAAGTAAAAATATTTAAGGGATTTAGTACAGCTTACATGGAGGATTTTATTATTTTTAGACATGTCCAATACAGCCCCCGACTCTAAACATCATTCAAGACATTTTAGAGCAGCTTTTAAACTTTTCTAAGCATAAATGGCACTTAATTGTAGTTGGGAGTTATTTTATTTTTTTAATTAGTGATGTATTAAAATAGAAACCTTGAGGACACATTTATCACAGTAGGAGAGACTACATATCCCCATTTTGAAGAAATTATGCAGTTTAACATGTTTTTTGAAGGAGCTGTTTTGCAGCAACAATCATAAAAAACTCTTAGTCGCTATAAAAGTCATTTTACCAAAGAATAAGGGTAGGACTAGTTCCTTAATTATCCCGTTGACTCGATAATTCCCTAAATCTTTCATTCTGTTCAAGAGAAATAAGAATGTTATTAGGATTTAAAGTGGCAAGCTCCTGTTAGATTTTCGAAAACTAAACCCTACGAACTTCAGCCCTAGAAATGATACCAATAAGGTGCAAGATAAAACAGCCAAAAATCCAAATATGATCTGTCAAACCAGCAACCATAACAAAGCTTAACCTGTAGACTGTATCTGTTCACTGGAAGAATATGAATCTAAGAACAAGAATGGTATAAAATGGATGGGAATACCAGAATTTTGAGTCTCCAACAAACATAATTGTGCTAAGTGCCATGCATTTTTGTTCGACAACACCAAAACCAACTGCAACTAAAACATTTAGAGTGGAGTTTATTTTTGCATCAGGCATCAGTTTACACTTATTTCATAAATCATTTGATGCGATATATATATATATATATATAAGCATGGGGACCCAAGCAGAGTTGGACCTGACCACAGATACTCAATTAGTAAGAAGGAAAAAACACATAGTTGCCTGCATTTGAACTTCAAAGAATCAAAACTCATTAGTAAGTTTAAAAGATCCTGTACCACTCCCAGAAGTAATCTCTAATATGCAGTAGCAACAGATGATATCTCACCTTTAACACTATTGTTTTACTCGATTTACCCAATAGTAGTTTTTCAATATTGTATCCTTTTACAACAAAAAAGAACCAGTTAAGTATAATAGAGCCAAATAGTAGAAGGAATGAAGGATGACATAATATAAATTAATCTATCATGACAAAACAAAAATTATCTATCAGCGCCAGATATCCATAAAGATAGTTCATTAACACACGAAAGATAGATCATTAACATCAACATTTATTACAAAACCACAAACTAAGAGTAATTATAAAAGGCAGAAAAAAACATGTGATAAAAGTGTAAAAAAATAGCATGAAAAAAAATACATGTGATTTATAAGTTATAAAAGTGACTAGAAATCCTTAAACAAGTCTCTATTCAATTTATTGGGAATGTATAAGGATTCTGCTAGCATCCGGCCCCATCCAGTAAGTTGATCTTTTTTTTTTCTTACATGCTATTTAAAATTCTTTCTAGTATCAAACTCCTCAGCTCTGAAATATGATTACCTATTTGCAAACAAAAGAGTAAATACGTTGGAAAGACAGTAATGATAAATGGAAGCTTACAGTACTTGGTGTTTACTGCTGGATGCATTTAAGCTTCCTAGACCTACGAGAACTCTTTGCTTTCTGTTATGTTATTGAATTTCAAGTGTTTCTTGATTCTCAGTCTAAATAAGAATGAACTTTGGTCTAAGATCTTTAATAAAACGACAATCCAATACACTGCATGATATAGTCTTGCTCAAATACTGTAGTTATTTATTTCCACCTTTTTTGGTTTTATAATTAGTTAAAGGGAATGCAATTCTGATGAGGTAACCTATTTTCAGTATTGGGCGTGTTAAATCTGAACTCTTTTCCTTAGCTGGTGGGACATGGAATCAGGAAAAGTCAGCTACTGGTAATGATCAAAGTCAATGAGAAGTTCAAAGTTGGATGCTAAATTATGTGAATATCCTTTGTATTAATTCGAAAAAACTCAAGCTTTAGATCTTTTTGGCTTCGGCTCTTGGTGTGAGGGGAAAGGTTAATACGAGCCCTCTATTTATACTAGTAGATTAGTGTTTAGGGTTAGATTTCATAGCTATCCAGTTAACAAGTTGATAGGATCAAGTAATGATAAAGTTTGGAGAGTTTGAGATATCAAGTTCTCTCCACTAAACTTGTTTGGAGAGTTTGAGATATCAAGTTCTCTCCACTAAACTTTTCGTGGGAAAGAAAGAAGAGAGAAGAAGAAAAGAATGTTCTGAATTTTGGTCTTTTTAATATTTAGGCTGGAAGATTTGGACTCAAAATAAGGTAGTTGGGCTTCCAAAATAAAATTTGGCTAGAATATTAAATTAGGCTTCCATGATTAATAAATTTAATGGCATGGCATGAAAAAAATGATATTACATGATACAATATATAAATACATGCTAAAATATTTAAACTTACTTAGACGCGACTTATTAGACTTAAGCAATTAATATCACATAATTAAAATTTATATAAAAAAAATTTAGAAATAAATGTAGCAATTTAAATATAATTAGAAAACTAGGTCGTTACAATTATCTTTTGGATTTGGAGCCTTTTCACTAATCCTCCATTATCTCACCAATTCAATTTTTTACATTTAAAATCAAAGCTTTTCATCTAAAATTTTTACCTATATAAAGGGACTCCGATTTCATTTCACAAACATAACAAAAATCATTTCTAAAACATTTCAAAGAAAAAATAGCTTTCTTTTTTAGGTATATACATAGATAGATGAATTTTCACATTTTTGTTTGCATCTCATTGGGTGAAGAGGGGGTGAGAGAAGTGTGAAGTAGAGGAGTGTGGTGGAGGAATCTCACACTATGGTGGGGCTGGTTGGTAGTTGAGTATAGAGATGAGATGGGGTAGGAATTTATTTAGTTTTGGTTATTGTGTTGCCGAGAAGAGAGAGATAGAATTAGGGGGATGAGAGAGGATTTATTTGGGTTTCCATTTTAATTTTCTTCGTTGCAGGCTTTGTGGGAATGAGAGCGAAGAAGATAAAGTATTTTCTTTTTTGTTTTTATTGGTGGTGTAGCTACGACAGTAGGGTGAGGGGGAATGGAAGTTGGTTATTTTAATTTATCATGCTAGTTGGGCTTGGTTAGATGGGTTGGGCCAATGGAATATTGGATAGGTTGGGCTTGGAAATCATGCATTTTATTTTATTTTATTTTAAATCATTCCATTTTTTTCTTTCATTAAATATTTTTAATTATTACTATTATTAATCAATTATTTATATTATTAGACAGCGCGTGGACTAACCCCGTATTATTTTTCCAAAGTTAAGTTTCAAGTCAAGGTGAGGAATATGATGTGACGAACATTATTGTTTATCCTTATTATGCTTTTATGCAGGTTCACAATTATTAACCCATGGGTTACAATAATTATTGACCGATAGGCAGCATATGTCCCGATATTAGCCAGGGGCTATGACAAGTTCAAATTATCTCGTATTTTTGTGTCATTTTTCTCGTTCTTTTATCCTTTATTTTTTGTGTTTTTTTGAGTCGGAAAGAGCCAGAATGGGCACAAGGGGCAGCATGAGGCAGGATAATCACTTTTGGAGGGCATTACGATGCTAATGATACAAAGATGGGCAACAACTTTTCAGCGGAAAGCTCTCTCTCGAGCGTGGCGGAAATCACCCACCATTCCAGCAAAAGCTAAAGGAGAAGTTTGTGATCGTGCCCACAACAACCCCATAGTGATTGAGAGGAGAAGGAAATGAGACTTGGCACATGGAAAATAAATACCAGCTACAGCAAGAGCAATGCACCCTAGCCGCCGAAGGAAAGAGGTGCCGCCGAAGGCAAGTTGACATTTCTAGAAGGATGCTCGGCTCTACAAGAAAAGTTGCATGTCGGTGCTACTAGGGCACGATGAGTACATTTTCTGTTACTCAGGATCTTCTAAATAAGGGAAGAATCTGCCAGATATGGAAAGCTTTAGGCATGGCGGCTACGAATTGGGCTGAAGATCCCTCGGCCTATGGGTGAGTTTACCTTGTGTCTTTGTACTCCTATATAAGTAGATTTCATGGCAGAAAACACACATCTCTCTTACGCACAAAACACTATTATTTTATTTTAGTTTATTTTACTTTGCTGCAATAGGTCTCAGGCCTTATGCCCACAGACACTTAGGATTTCCAGTTTATGCTATTTAATCCAGCGTTGGAGTTGCATCCGTTTTGCAGTTTAATATAAGTAAGTGTTCATTTAATTTATGTTATCTTTTATTTCTTTTATTTATTATTATTATTATTCTAAGTCTAGCATGAGTGGCTAGACTCGTTATTCTGGATTGAATAAATATAAGAACTTAATGAACACATAAGAACCGTGAGGCTTATGGGCATAAAATGTGCGAATTTGGTTCTGTCATGTAATCATTTTCTTTGTTGCATTATACAGTGGGCTAAGCTAGTTAATTGTGGCTGATCACTCATTAATTAGAATTGTGTTCACTACCTCTATAAATGGTCAATGAATCGTAGCTGTGTGTTGGTCATAAAGGGATGAGATACATCACGGGTACTGAGGGCATCTGAGAGATCAGTGTCTAGGTAAATCTGGGTCTATCTAGGGCATAATGCTGCTTTGTTGTTTACAATCATATGAGAGATCGGGGTTGGGCAATAAGTTAGGATTTAGGGGACGAGAGATCACCTCTAAGCTAAACTGAAAGGATAGATTGGATACGTTGAGAGAGATCCGGTACCTTTAACTAGATAATTAAATTCACATAAGTAATCAGCGTGCCCATGATCGATCAAGTGTTTATTAAGTTCGAAATCTGAGTTCTAATCCAGAATACGTTACTACTAATATTTTCCTTTCTTGTTTTGTTTTGTTATTTAGATTAAAGTCTTTAAATACCAGTACGGAAACCACAACAATCCTCAACCCTTTTCAAAAAGTGACATTGGAAGATAGAATTCGCAGCTCCTCGTGGGATCGACCCTTACTCACGTCAGCTTGATACGCCTTGCAGTGGGTATAAGGATAACTCTCTTTTGAGAATTATTCTGACCGTGAAATGATCGGGCGTCAGAATTAGCACCGTTGCCGGGGAGCTGGTTCTTGAATTTTTTTTTCCAACTTGTTAGCCTGGCCGGTGGATGCCCAATACCTTTACAGGAGATTGCTCGTATGATCCAGAACCTGTGAAGACTCTGAAGAGGAGGAGAGCAGAAGCACGGAGGGCACAACAAGCAGAAAGATTTGCTCATGAAAGAAATCTGGAGCAAGAGAGAGCACAACTGGAAAGGAACGAACCAAGGTTAGCCCCGATGGCTTAAGAAGAAGGCAGAACGCTTAGGCAGTTAGTCTTTCTGACTAACATGAATTTACATCCCATAGGCATTACACTCCCAGCAATCACTGGAAGCTGGGAGTTGAAGGCAAGTTTCATTCAGATCTTGCCCAAATACCATGTGATGACTGGAGAAGACCCTAAGAGGCATATTTAAGATTTTGAGATAGTGTGTTAAACTTAACCTACGGATGGAGGAAAGGAACAATATGTGTGGCTTGTCTCATTCCCGTTCACTCTTTATGACGGGGCACAAGACTGGTTATACACTCTACCAACCGGCAGTATAACCATATGGACACAACTGTAGCAGAAATTCTTGGACAAATATTTTCCTGTATCCCGAGTCCATGAGATGAGAAGAAGGATCGGAAACATGAAGATGGGCATAAATGAGAGCTTCTACGACTACTGGTGTTGATTCCAGAACATGTTAACGAAATACCCACATCACCAGATTACAGACCATGACCTGATCCAATATTTCATGTCTGGGTTGAGACCACATGATAAGATCATTGTTTATGCCTCGTGTGGAGGATCTATCCTGAACAAGCTACTAACTGAAGCCTTAAGAATCTTGGCAGAAATGGCTGATGAAAATAGAGATGAAAGTGCTGAGGGCACAAGGACAGTTTCAGATGTTGGGAAATCAACGCACCTTGAGGTCAAACTGGAAAGGATTTTGGACCAGATAGAGAAAGTGATGAACCATACTAGGGCACCAAAGAAAAGAGTGTGTGGAGTATGCAAGAGCGTGACCCATTTCACTGATGAATGCCCAACACTACAGGAGGAGGACATCGCTGAAGTCAACTCTCTCGGTGGGCATAACAACAACATGCGATATGATCCCTACTCTCAAACATACAATCCTGGATGGAGGGATCACGAGAATTTTAGATGGAAAATGAATGATGCCCACCAGCAAGATTTGCCGCCACCACCACCGCCGAGGACATGAGAAGAACCTAGCCTGGCCGAACTAGTCTATGCACTGGCCAAGGAGAATGTGAAGTCACAACAGGAGAATGAAATGTTCAAACAAGAAACAAGGGCCGTCCTGCAACATATGAGCAAACAAATTTCCCAACTAACTCAAGACCTTACCCAACTGAATGAAAGAAACGGACAGTTACCTACACAAATGGTAAATTCTCGAGAACAAGTGAATGTTGTGACCATAAAGAATGAAGAGACAATAATGAAAGCTGAACAGAAAGGAGACACTGAAGGCATAACAAAAGAAGAAGAGCAGACACATGAAGAGGTTGCTGAGCCCATAAGGCAAGAAACAAAGAAGAAGCCCCTCTTCCCTGAATGTCTTGCCCACGACAGAAAAGAAGAAGAGATGAATGAACTTCTGAAGGTCTTTAGAAAAGTGGAAATCAATATTCCACTACTTGATACAATAAGACAGGTTCCTCGTTATGCCCATTTTCTAAAAGAGTTGTGCACTAAGAAGGTACGATTTGAAGATGATGCAAGACTTTTCGTGGGAGAAAATGTCTCTGCAGTCCTACAAAAGAAAATGCCAAAGAAGTGTGAGGATCTTGGAATGTTTGTCATACAATGCATAATTGGGAGCAAGAAGATTGAAAAGACGATGCTTGATCTCGGTGCATCCATAAACGTCATGCCCATAACGATTTATGAAGAATTGAATCAGGGACCACTCAAGAAAATAAGGGTGTCTATCCCGAAGGTCTAATAGAAGATGTCTTGGAGAAGGTGGGGAAATTAATATTCCCAACAGATTTCTATGTCTTGGACATGGGCACACGACACCATCCACATCCGTTCTACTGCTAGGAAGACCGTTCATAAAAACTGCCCACACCAAAATCAATCTCGATGAGGGCACGCTGACATGTGAGTTCGATAGCCAGATAGTTGTGTTCAACATTTTCGAAGCCATGAAGTATCCACAAGATCCGGAGTCAGTCAACCTGGTGAATCATTGCTATGCCCAATCAGAAGCCATCATGGGACATATGAACAACCAAGAGCCTCTAGAATGGGCATTGCAATCTGGATTAACCGACTACGATGCCCTCGATAAAGATGAAGACACCAGAGATGCTATCATGATGTTATACTCTCTGGAAGAATTACCGCATGGAGTGGTAGACTACAATTTGCCCACCATGACTTAGACAGAAAGGATGCTACCTTCGGTGCAGAGGGCACCAAGGCTGGAATTGAAAAATATCCCGGACCACTTAAAGTATACTTATCTTGGGGAGAATAAAACACTGCCGATTATCATAAACAAAGGCCTGACCTTGACGGAGGAGAATTAGCTGCTGAGATTGTTACGTCTATACAAAGAAGCTATGAGATGGACTTTAGCTGACATCAAGGGCATCAGCCCTGCAGTATGCATGCACAAAATCCTTTTGGAGGATGATGCCAAACCTCTGCGGGATGCCCAACGCAAACTAAACCCCGCAATGAAGGAGGTGGTGCTGAAGAAAATACTCAAATTGCTGGATATGGGAATCATCTATCACATCTCAGACAACAAATGGGTGAGCCCGATTCATGTTGTGCCCAAGAAGTCAGGAATCCAGGTGGTGAAAAATGAGAAAAATGAGCTTGTGCCCACAAGGCTACAAACTGGGTGGAGAGTCTGCATAGACTACCGGAAGCTCAACACTATCACAAGGAAAGATCACTTCCCATTGCCATTCATAGATCAGATGCTGGAGAGATTGGCTGGAAACAAGTTCTTTTATTTCTTTGATGGATATTCAGGCTACATGCAAATTATAGTAGATCAAGAAGACCAGGAGAAGACTACCTTCACGTGCCCATTCGGCATATTTGCTTACCGGAGAATGTCTTTTGGGCTCTGCAATGCCCCTGGAACTTTTCAACGATGCATGATGAGTATTTTCTCGGATCTTTTGGAGAAATGTATTGAAGTGTTCATAGACGATTTCACAAATCTATGGGAACTCATTTGATACATGCCTCGACAACCTTGAAAAGGTGCTCAAAAGATGCATGGACAAGTGCTTGGTGCTCAACTATAAAAAATGCTATTTCATGGTCCGAGAAGGAATTGTTCTTGGGCACGTTGTTTCAGAGAGAGGAATCGAGGTGGACAAAGCTAAGGTGGATATCATCGAGAAGCTACCTTACCCCACTACGGTAAAGCAAGTTCGTGGTTTCCTTGGGCACACCGGGTTCTACTGGCAATTCATCAAAGACTTGGCAAAGATTGCACAACCAATCACGCATCTTCTGCCAAATGATGTGCCTTTTGTCTTCGACGATGCATGCAAAGAAGATTTTGAAACCCTGAAAAAGAAGTTGATCACGGCACCCATCATCCAACCTTCAGACTAGGGTATGCCATTTGAAATAATGTGTGATGCCAGTGGATACGCTGTGGGTGCAGTGCTTGGACAAAAGCGAGGTAAAGAATGTCATGTGATTTACTATGCTTCCAAGACATTGAATCATGCCCAAGCCAACTACATCAAGACTGAAAAGGAATTGCAGGTAGTAGTAGTCTTTATCTTTGAAAAATTTCAATCCTATTTACTCGGAGCTAAGAGTGTGGTCTACACCGATCACTCCGCATTGAAACACCTACTTGCTAAGAAGGAATCGAAACCAAGGCTCATTCAGTGGATACTCCTGCTACAAGAATTTAATTGGGAGATGAAAGACAAGCGTGGAGCTCAAAACCAGGTGGCCGATCATTTGAGTAGAGTACTCAATGAGGAAAAAGATGTGGTGCCCATCAAGGAATCCTTCCCAGATGAGTACCTGTTCAACATCAAGGGCACTTCACCTTGGTACGCTGACTTGGTCAACTTCATGATCTCCGGAGAATTACCGACCAGACTCTCGACTTATCAAAGGAACAGAATCAGAAGTGAGAGTCGATACTATATATGGGACGACCCCATACTGTGGAGAAGGTGCGTAGACCAGATCATCCATCACTACATGCCTACAGAAGAAACTAAGAGTATTCTTGATAATTGCCACTCGAAGCATGTAGAGGGCACTTCGGTGTAAAAAGGACCACAAAGAAAATTCTTGATTGCGGGTTCTTTTGGCCCTCACTTCACAAAGATTCCTATGAAGTATGCAGATGATGCCCACACTGCCAGATGACTGGAAACATCTCCAAACGTAATGAAATGCCCATGGTGCCTATCATGCCGGTAGAAGTCTTTGACGTTTGGGGAATTGACTTTATGGGTCCCTTAACCAAATCCAATGGACATCAGTACATAGTCATAGCTGTGGAATATGTATCCAAGTGGGTGGAAGTAAAAGCAACTACCACAAATGATACCTATGTGGTCAAGAACTTCCTGAAGTCTAATGTATTCAGCAGATTCGGTGTGCCCAAGGCACTGATCAGTGATCAAGGATCTCACTTCTGCAATATGATCATCAATAATTTGCTCAAGGAGTATGGAGTGAGACATAAAGTGACTATTGCATATCATCCATAGACGAATGGACAAGCTGAGGTTTCCAACCGAGAAGTCAAGTCTATACTTCAGAAATTAGTAAACCCCAATAGTAAAAATTGGAGTTTCAAGCTGGATGATGCTTTGTGGGCATATCGCACTGCCTACAAAACACCCATTGGGGTGTCTCCATTTCGCTTAATCTATGGGAAGAACTGTCATCTTCTAGTAGAGATTGAGCACAAGGCATTTTAGGCAATTTAGAAGCTGAACATGAAGCTTGATAGAGCTGGGATCGAAAGGAAGCTTTAACTTCAAGAATTGGAAGAGATGAGGCTGGAAGCCTATGACAATGATGTTCTCTACAAGGAAAGAATGAAAAGAATCCATGATCAACTAATTCACCACAAGCCATTTGAGCGTGGGTAAAAGGTTCTGTTGTATAATTCCAGACTGAAGCTATTATAAGGAGGACTCAAGTCCAAATGGTCAGGACCATATGAGATCCAGATCGTATGCCCAAATGGAGCAGTGGAATTATTTGATTCAAGTACTAGAGAGACATTTAAAGTCAACGGCCAGTGGCTGAAGCATCTCAAGGAACCAATGGTTTCATCTATAGAGGCTCTCAGGCTCCGGCTCATTGAGCCTACATACATGTGAAACTAAGAAGCGTCGTGCCCACGATGATAACTGGGGCGCTGACTGGGAGGCAACCCAGGTTTTTCTTTCCTTATTTTTTAATTTTTTTCACAATCTATTTATTTCCTTTTAAGTGTTTATTCTTTGCCATGTTAGACTAGGAGTTGGATTTTACGGCTGTATTTGTTTTTGGAGTATTTTAGGAAACAAATTTAGGTGAATTTTTCGTGGAAGGAAAGAATCTAGCCAAAGTAGATACTTCCAGCATGGAGGGCACCAGCAAAGGCAATTTCGGAAAATTCAGGATCTCTCTGCCCCCGTGGGCACAGCACAAGGTTCCGTACAAGGAAATCCTAGAAGCCCAAAAGTCATCTGACGGGCCTGTCACATCAACCCAAATTGAGTGGCTAGGGTAAATCCAAGTATTAAACCCTACCCCCTTCTTCCCCTAAAATTCACTCGCCATTTTTTCATCCAAATTTTCAAAAATTTACAGCCTCTTTTCTCTCTCTAAAAACTCCCTCGCTCAAACCACCATACCCACGATCACCATGGCCCCCAAAACTCGCGCTGCCAAGTCCTCAAAGAAGAAGGTTGAGTTTACCCCTTCCACTTCATCGGAAAGCACCAGGGACACCACCATCAATGTCGCGACAGCAACCAAGCCGTCCAGCACAGCCGCCATGAACGTCTAACCTCTCTCCAACGTCGAGCCACCGCCTTTAACTGTTTCCATCTGAAAATCAGAAAGAGGAGAAGAAGCCTCTATGAAAATGTAACAGCCCGGTCCCGAGATAGGGATTAACGAATGGGGACGGGGTGTTATTAAGGGATTAATAAATAAAGATGGAAGATTAACAAAGAAGCTTTAAGAATTAAGATGTACTTTTAAAATATAAGCGACGATCCTCGGGCTTACTTGATTAAGAAGGAAACATGCTTTAGCGAAATAAAACGACTAACTAATTAGATACCAACAAGCATAGACTCATTTATAGATCAAAGCGGATAAACAGATACCAACATGAACAAGCCTCTTCATAGGCGAAAGGAAAATATATTCGAGAAGCAGAAATAAACTTATAATGCATCTTTGTATATGGATAACTATGTCTGGGGAAATATTCATAGAACCTCGAATAGTCATAATAGATATTTGAACTTAATTTAGAAAGAGTGAATCAGAGTAGCAGAACACATAATGGGATTTCAAAGAAACTTATATAATAGCAAAACAATCTTGGCAGCCAACCCACATCCACAGCCACCATCATCCTCGGCATCTCAACCTGAAAATATTTGAAAAGGAGGGCGTGAGCACTAATGTACTCAGTGGGTTTTAATGAAAGCTTCTTTAATAACTTGTGAAATATCCAATAATAAACTGGCGGTATATGGAGAGCAAAACGCAAAAGCCCTCTCCATATCCGAAAAACCTTTTCTTTACTTTTGGGCCCAACCTTGGCTCAAACCTGATGTCAACTGTACCCTTAGGCATGCCATAGGATAGAAGAGGGGTTACCTCAATTATCCAAATAAGTTTGCGAGGGAATTAACCCAGCAGTGACTCCCTTTAAAAGTTGTGAGCTCAATTCCTGCTTAAGCGAAATGCTAAGTTCCTTTCCTCCTTAATCTCGCTAGAAAGACCAATCTTAGAGCAACGTCTAAGGGCTAGTCCTAAAGCATAATCTTGGCCTATAAAGGATTTAACGCTACCCTAACAAGGCAATCCTTAATTCTTAACTTACAAGCCTTAACACAGCATAAACATTCAATACAAGGAGATGAACGTAAGTGAATACGAATTGAAACTAAAGACTATTCTAAACATCTCATGCTAAACATAAACAATACTTAAATATTTCTAGTATTTCTAAACATGCTCAAGACCTTAATTAAAACATAATATCTTTCTTTCCTTCCTTCCTTGTACAGAGATCGATCAGGCAAAGCGAAAATGCTTTATTGGATATTTCATTTGCCCTATATGCTTCTAGAGCATATTAGCTCAAACCTTAGATGAGTATAGATTTACCCACCTCGATCACGGAGCAGAAGATGAGGCAACGAGTTGGTGATCCTTCTTTGAATTCCTATGAGGCTCACTTCCTCCTACAAAAGTCGAATTATCGACTTAACGGCCTACTACGAAGATTTCTAGCTAATAACATGGAATTAAATAATACCCATCTTAAATATTCCTAATTAGGACTTAATCATGGATAGCACGCCTTTATGACTTATAAAGATCCGAGAAGGATTTATTTTAATTAAGGAACTTCTTGACTTGATTTCTCAATTTTTAAACGGAAAATAACTTTGAATAGCTTATTCGAAATAAATCGGAAATAACTTGAATGCTTCTCTAAAATTTAAACTTGAAAATAGCTTGAAAATAACATGATTTGAAAAGCTCGAAAAACTCGGAAAGATGGTACGAAAATAGCCGAAAAATCAGCGGAAACGACACGGAGCAAATGGGAGGGCGCCGCGGCGCACATGGGCGCTTGCGGGCAGCCCCCCCGCCGTGGCGCCTGGGTGCGCCGGTGGGGCACCCTAGCCCCGGCGGGCTCATGGAGGCCGAGGGGGGTGTGGCGCGGCGGCGCACCCCCCCCCCCGCGGGGCTATCTCACTTTCTCTCTCTCTCTCTCTCTCTTCAGCCCAGTTCTGGGTGATCTTCAACTGGGTTCTTCGTGTTCGTTGATTCTTTTGATGAACACGAAGAACACTTAACCAGAAATTTCTTAAAAATAAAATACTTAAAATTAACATGCAACAACATGCTTTAATTTTAAAAAGAATTTTGGCATTATAACGACATAAACATGATAATTCTCTTTAATAATTAGAATAATGACAAAATCTCTTAAATATAGCTAGAACAGAATTTATCGGGATAAACGAGACTTATCTTAAGAATAATAACGACAGGAATAAAGCGAGAAATATAATATAAACGATATTAACTTGGAACTTCAATAGAAATTAAAATACAACTTAGACGAGTAATAATGAAGAACGTAAAGAACGGAAAGTAAATGCAGAATTTAAAAGACGAAAAAGAAATGGAGTCGAGACCGACAAACAAGAATAGACGGGGTTAGGTGCGTCGAAGGAATGTGGCTAGATCGGTGTCTCGTCGAGTCACAACGGCGGCAGAGCCGCTTGCTACGACCCAACGATGCCCCTAGCACATTCCCTCGCCGCATCCCTTCCACGCCACTCTGCTCGTTGTCTTGAAGAACACTCACGAAGAACGCTTTTTACTTCGACAGAACCTTCTCGGCTTCTCTCAAAGCTTTCCCACTTTTATGAAGTGAAATGGGTGAAATGGATGAGCAAAGAGTGGTAAGGGGTGATGTCCTATTTATAGGAAAAGCTTTGGCTTCCAAGGGAAGCCATTGCAGTGCAGAAATACTGCAAAAGTTACCCCGAGTTCGGTTAAAAGCTGCTTTATTTGATGTCGAGGTCCAAATGACTTCAGAAACGAAATATAAAAATATCGGGGGACTCGTTGGCTCGAATACTAGTGAACTAACTCAATTCGTGAAGAAGGCGGGGTCGTTTGAAGAAAGACGAGCAAAGATTCCCTTTTTGGAATTACTTTTTACTATTCACTCAGACTGACAGATTTTGCTCCCGAGCGTTCGATTGACCTCAGAATGGTAATCCGTGAACGCCAACGGAATCTTTGAGTCATTTCCCATAAGAGGGGCCTGACAGAACTAGACTCGAATCAACGAGGAGGATTTTGTAAATTTCTGAAAATACGAACGCACGCAAAAGTTACTATTCATTCATCCTTTAAATACGTTTTTCATCACCAGGAACTCAAATGACTTCAGAATTACAATCCGAAAATACAAGCATACTCCTTAAGTTAAAACATTTCTAACGAGACCACGAATGGCCATAAAAGAATTAAGATCAACTTTTTCAAAAAGACGATTTCCACGAAAACTGACCCTTAAAGCCGTGACTGACATCTGACCTTAATTAACCTTAATTAAAGTTCCTCCTTAACTTCTTAATTATCATTAAGAATCCTCTAAACCTTAATAAAAAATCTGGGGTGTTACAGAAAATTATGGAGGAGACCGCCGGAGAGATCGGCGACCAAGAGGAGGCCAACATGCAGCAAGTTGTGACCCCTGAGCCGACGCTGAAGCACACCCCTGAGCCCTCTGCAACTGAAAAGTTGAAGAAGGTAAAGAAGGAGAAGGTCACCGCCGCGAATGTTCAGTCGCAGACCTTGAAGAGGAAGAAACAACCGTTGCTGACATTGTCAGAGGATGAGGAAGCCGACGAGGAGGCCAAGGAAGGAAAAGATAAAAGCAGTGGAGAGTCACGAGCCCATAAAAGTCTAGATGACCAGTCTCTCTCTATGAAGGAACCCACTGAGGGCACAACAGATGCGCCATTTGTGTCTGCCAAAGGGAAATGCAAGGCCCCTACCAAGCCGTCTGCAAAGAAGGGCAAGACCGTGGTCAGCCCAACTTCTAGAAAAGTCATGCCGAAGGAAGAAGGCATCTTGCCCACAAGGGAGATCATGCACAGCAAGACCATCCACTTCACCTCGCTCGCTGTCTTGGGCATCGAGCGAGAGGTAAGAGAACTCTTCTCTAACATTGGCTGGTCATTTTTCATTGAATGGGACTGTTTGATTTTCCCTAAGTTGGTCTATGAGTTTTTCCATGATCTGTCTGTGAAGTGTATGGAGAAGGGAGGCACTTCTGCCAAGGTTTTCAAATTTAAATTTTTTGGTAAAAATTTCAATATGTCTGCTGATGAGTTGAATATGGGTTTGAGCATCGTGTTATTTTTAGATTTGAATGATGATGATTATAAGTCTGCTATTGTTATGGTGCCCACAGATGAGAATGTGGATGAGAAATGGGCTGAGCTAGGTGACGGTTCCAAATTTAAGTCTGGAACTAGCAAGGGGTACATGCTAAAAAGCAATGCCCTTCGCTTTTGTCACCGAGTGCTAGCCTACAATTTCTTTGGCCAGAAAGATAGCTCCAACTCCATCACCAATCAGGAGTTGTTTGTCCTTTGGTACATGGTGCACAAGAAAAGGATAAACTTTGGAGCCGTGACCATAGCCCATTTCAAGGACATTGAAGCCCATTCTAAAAACCGAATCTCCTGTGCCCAACTGATTATCCATCTTGCTGAAAAACTGCGCTTGTTTGATCCTTCATCCACTAATTTGTATTGCAAGCATGTTGAGTTGTTTAATTTGAACTGCTTGAAACATATGTTGGATGTTTTTGACGATGAGGAGGGAAAACCCTTAACCTTAGTTTTCCTTTGAATGCAGGTCCCAGTAACAGACCCCCGAGGGCACAACAGCAAGAGCCAGCAGCCACCACCATCATAGCCAGACTAGACAAATTGGAGATCGCCCTGTTCACCTATTTCAAGCATGTCGGATTCAATTATCCGACCCCCTCTGATGCCTAACCTGGTACTCTTTCCCTTAGATTAGGTTTTTGTTTTTTATTTTTTATGTCTGTTTAGGTGTCACCCTATTTCCACACTTTGCTCAGCGCAAAGTGTGTGGGTGTGAGCATTAGGGAGTCGTTTGTTTTTATTTTGTGTTTCTATTTTGTTTTTTTTATTTTTTTGTTTCTGTTTTAATTAGATGACCCCCGTACTGACCCACTTTGCTTTGCTTAAGGCAAAGTGTGTGGGTAGGGAGACCTTCTAATGTTTCTTTGAGTTTGCGGTTTGTAGGATAACCTTCCCGCACACACTTTGCCGAATGCCTATGCTACTGCTTATATGATGAATGAACTAAGTACCTTGTGAGAAATTAAGCCTAAATTTACGATGCATGTGATTATTCTTTCTTGTGTGATTTCTACATTATTGAATTTAGGTGAACTAGAACTTGATTTTGCTCTATTCCAAGGTCACAAGGAATTCTGGGCATACTACTGAAATGCTTAGGTAAATTTTCTTTCTGAGCCCACAAAGCCAAATAAAACCACCCTGATATTATCCCTTGCAGCCTTTTTTGAGCCGAAAATGAATAAATCTCTGGTCATGTTCTTTCTTGAAAACTACAAAAAGACCATGGGCATGAGGGGAGGATAAATCTGATGTGTTACAAGGCATAAAATTCCAAGAAAAAGAAAGAAAAAGAAAAAAGAAGGGGTTGAAAAGAAAAGGAAAGAAAAAAAAATGAAAAAGAAACCCCAAGAAAATAAAAGTACAGAATGCCCACACAATAAAAATATGGGACATGTGCTTAAATAAAATGGGCATGGTGGCAAAGGCCAGTAAGAGTCAAAAGAAGTCTCCCAAAGGGAAAATTCGACTAAACTGAGCTAAATCCAAATATTTCCTACCTTGAACCCATAGTCCCATTACAACCTTTAAGTCCTTAGCATAGGGATGCCCATTATTCCAACAGTTGGCGGAGGAACAAGAGCAGTTGCAAGCCTATAGTGTCCCTCGGTTCAATTATGTTTTCCTTGAGCGTAAACACTTAGCCAAAACACTTGAGTGAGGAAAGCATGAGATAACCAATCACTTAGTCATTATGATTTGCAGTGGGCACTATATATGTTTTTACTATTTATATGCTGTTGAGTGGGATCAGATGCCTGGGTCTCTGTGCCCGCAAGGGATTTGTTTCACATACTTATTTATCGTGTCTTTGTTGTGAATCTGTCTTTTCCTCTTTTTGATTTTTGTTTTTTCTTTTGGGCATGTTGTACCCGCATACTTGAGGGCAAGTATGACTAAAGTGGGTGGGTGTGATAAGTCCAAATTCTCTCGTATTTTTGTGTCTTTTTTCTCGTTCTTTTGTCTTTTGTTTTTTGTGTTTTTTTGAGTAGGAAAGACCCAGAATGGGCACAAGGGGCAGGAGAATCACTTCTGGAGGGCATTACGATGCTAATGATACCAAGATGGGCAACAACTTCTCAGCGGAAAGCTATCTCTCGAGCCTGGCAGAAATCGCTCACCATTCCAGTAAAAGCTGAAGGAGAAGTTTGTGATCGTGCCCACAACAACCCCAGAGTGAATGAGATGAGAAAGAAAGGAGACTGAGCACAAGGGAAACAAATGCCAGCTACAGCAGAAGCAATGCACCCTAGCTGCTGAAGGAAAGAGGAGCCGCGGAAGGCAAGTTGACGCTTCCAGAAGGATACTCGGCTCTACAAGGAAAGTTGCATGTCGGCGTTACTAGGGCACAACGAGTACAGAATCTGTGACTCAGGATCTTCTAAATAAGGGTAGAATCTGCCAGATATAGAAAGCTTTGGGATGGCGGCTGCGAATTGGGCTGAAGGTCCCCTGGCCTATGGGAGAGTTTACCTTATGTCTTTGTACTCCTATATAAGTAGATTTCATGACATAAAGCACACACACCTCTCTTACGCACAAAACACTTATATTTTATTTTAGTTTATTTTACTTTGCTGCAATAGGTCTTGGGCCTTATGCCCACAGACACTTAGGATTTCCAATTTATGTTATTTAATCCAACGTTGGAGTTGGATCTGTTTTGCAGTTTAATATTAAGTAAGTTTTCATTTAATTTATGTTATCTTTTATTTCTTTTATTTATTATTATTGTTCTAAGTCTAACATGAGTGACTAGACTCGTTATTCCGAATTGAATAAAGATAAGAACTTAATGAACACGTAAGAACCGTGAGGCTTATGGGCATAAACTGTGCGAATTTGGTTCCGTCGTGTAATCATTTTCTTTGTTGCATTATACAGTGGGCTAAGCTAGTTAATTGTGGCTGATCACTCGTTAATTAGAATTGTGTTCACTACCTCTATAAATGGTCAATGAATCGTAGCTGTGTGTTGGTCATAAAGGGATGGGATACATTACGGGTACTGAGGGCATCTGAGAGATCAGTGTCTAGGTAAATCTGGGTCTATCTAGGGCATAATGTTGCTTTGTTGTTTACAATCATATGAGAGATCGGGGTTGGGCAACAAGTTAAGGTTTAAGGGACGAGAGATCACCTCTAAGCTAAACTGAAATGATAGATTGGGTACGTTGAGAGAGATCCGGTACCTTTAACTAGATAATT
Source organism: Perilla frutescens (assembly GCA_026008535.1). NCBI lineage: Eukaryota > Viridiplantae > Streptophyta > Magnoliopsida > Lamiales > Lamiaceae > Perilla > Perilla frutescens. Next base: position 9,693,546 of record BRKX01000004.1, read on the forward strand.
AAATTCGCATAAGTAATCAGCGTGCCCATGATCGATCAAGTGTTTATTAAGTTTGAAATCTGAGTTCTAATCCAGAATACGTTACTACTAATATTTTCCTTTCTTGTTTTGTTTTATTTTGTTATTTAGTTTACAGTCTTTAAATACAAGTACGGAGACCATAACAATCCTCAATCCTTTTGGAAAAGTGACATTGGAAGATAGAATTCGTAGTTCCTCGTGGGATCGACTCTTACTCACATTAGCTTGCTACGCCTTGCAGTGGGCATAAGGATAACTCTCTCTTGAGAATTATTCTGACCGCGAAACGACCGCGCGTCAGGCTACCCATATTATAATTTGTTATAATTGTATAATTTGGATAAATGTGTTCACCACTGAGTTAATGGTACTCACCTCAAACTATTATTTATTTGAAGTTGATAGCGATTGATGTGTGTGCGTGGCGAGATGGTGGTCATCAAGAAAATAAATTAATTTATATTTTATTATTTCCGCTTAAAAACTCTGAAAAAATATTTTACTATTATTAAATAAAATGGCGTCCTTTTTATTATTTAGGTACCTGTTTCATATCGGGTCATTGTTGATCAATCATGTTTTTAGGAATCCATATTTGCCTAACTTTTGGCTTTTCAAAATTCAACGTAACATTAGAGTTGGATCGCTTAATCAATTTTGCTTTTCTCTCAACTCTCTTTCTTTAAGTTGATTTAGTTGAATGGTACGTGCAATGAGAGTTAGTAGTATAAAATAGTTCAACTACTACTTTTTGATTTTGAGACCTCTGAGCTCTTCGATTAGGCTAATTCTTTGTATGTTTCCCGATTATAGAGTTGAACCTTCCTGGATCATTTCTTAGATCATTCCTATAATCCTGGTACTCATCATAATGGTTTCTGGGTTCAAATGAACTTTTCAGTTTTCTCCTATAAATACTTTGATGTCCTCTATAGGCATGTTGGTTGACCTTTTGAGGGGGTGGTTTGAGATCTGGAGTTGATGTCTTTTCTGGAATCAACTGGTCTCTCAGTTTGGTTAAAATGAGGCCTTGGTTGAACTGATGGCCTTGAATGAATTGAAGATCTTGGTTGAGATGGTGGCCTTGAATGAACTGATGATTTCAGTTGAATTGGTGGCCTTGAACGAACTGAATGGTGGAACTATCTGGGCTCAACTTGAGGTGTTCTGAGAATGCATTTTCCTTGGTCAATCGGTTGTGGCTGACTTAGCCTGATTTACCCTTTTAGGATACCTGTGTCACTGCTTTTCGCAACTGATTTTTCCTTTTCTGCAGTAGTGAACTCACTATATCCTAATCTTGTGCTTCTAGATTCAGTTCTTTGATGGCTTAGAATCTCATCCAAATTTTGAGATCCCTTTCTAAATTTAAGGGATACTTCTTCTCTTTCATGGATTTCCTTTTTGAGCTTTTGGTTCATAGTTTCTAGGTCAGCAAATTTTAGTTTCAATTTTTCAAATTCTACTAACTGAGCTTCAAGGTAGTTCATTCTTTCATGATCAACACTCAGTTTTCTGCCTTATTTCTAAGCTCATCATTCTTATCTTTCAGTTTAACATACAAATTAGATATTGAAGCTAATTGGTTTTCTAGGCACATGAGTTTCTCATCAAGTTCCATGCTAGAAATAGATGCTTCATTAATATGGTAAGAAGAGGTTTGAGAGTTGGCAGTACTAACCTCTTCCTCATTATCAGCCATGAGCCAGAATAGTGCTGCATCATCTGAGCTGTAACCATCGGAATCAATTCCTGAAAGGTAGTCGGAATCATTCAATATGGCATTTTCTAAATTTGCCATCATTGATTTCCTCTTGAAGAATCTTCTCCTCACTTTGGCCTTCTTGTCTTCAGGGAGTTCAGGACATTCATATCTATAATGTTCTTGTTTGTGGCAGTGAAAGCATTTACCCATGCTTCGGTTGCTACCCATGGCCGGTTCAGCTAGTAGCTGATTTCTTTCAGCTTTTGGGATTTCATCAGTTTGAGGTGAAACTGATTGCTTGTCCCTGACTTTCTTCAGCTTCTCCAACAACCTTGTTACTGACTGAATTTGATCATTTATGTCTTCAATCAGGTTTTTTTTCTCGGTTACTTCTGTTCTACATTCGAATGAAGATCCGCCTTAGTTTTCTCTTGCTGGTGAGCTTCTAGATCGAAAGTTGTTCCTCTCTCGATAATCTTTGAATTGATTTCTTTCATCGTAGGAAGCTGCATCTTGGAGTGAAGAAGTTGATGCCTCCTTTTTCGGTTGAGACTGTAGTCGTGTGCTTTGAGAGAACCGAATAGTTCTCTGGGGGTGATGCTGTTTAGATTTCTTGACTCTTTTATGGTGATCACCATCATATCCCATTCCTCAGTGAGATTATCCAAGATCTTGCAGTTTATCTCAGAATTGGGATAACTTCTTCCAAGATTTGTCATCTCACTTATTATACCTAGAAACCTTGTTTCAAGGCTTGAGATGGACCCTTTTGACTGCATCTTGAAGGATTCATATTTGTCGACTGCCAGCTGGAGTTTGTTCCCTTTGATAGCCTCAGACTCCTGGCATAGATTTGCTAGCAAATCCCAGATCTCCTTGGCAATTCTACAATTTTTGGTGTCCTTCATTCTGTCTTCGTCTAGAGTTTAAAATAATACGGCTTGAGCAACGAACTCTAGCTTCTCTAGTTTCTTCTCTTCACTGGTGAGAAGATGTGTTGGCTTTGGAATCCTGGCAGGTTGATTAATATCAACTATGTGGGCTTCATTGTCCATCATAATATTGATTGGACCATCTTCAATAACTTCTCACATGTTCTCATGGATTGAGCATAGATGAGCTTTCATCCTTCTGTTCCAATTGTCATAATTCTCAATTGAAAAAAGAGGTAGCTTATAGTTTTGTTAGGATTGTATACTGAAAGCTTGTCTTTGTATACTATCAACAATGGTTTTGATGATATAGATTGAATATTATTGCAGTCATTATTTGTGCCTTTATTTATTGTTATATGTATATGCATGTTTCCTTATACTTGCATTGTAGATGATATGGTGTGGGTAAACACACGGTAAAGATCATATCATCAGATTTCTTGCAAAGTATTAAAAGGCTCACGGTTTAGATGATCTTGAACCAATTATTGCACACCGCAGAATAATCTGATAGTTAGTTTATCTTAACTAACTAATTATTCTGAAACACTGACATGTGTATTGAGAAAGATCGTGATAGGATATTGTTCTCTGATCTGACCCTAAAAAAGAGAGAATAAAGATCCATAGAGTTCGGGTTCTTAAGCCATACACAGTGGCGGACATATGTGTGTTATGTCTACTGTTTTCATTTATCAATGAGTGAGATTCTTGATAGGGTCAATAATCTCGATATCTTGGGCATTAACATATACATGCATGATAGGTCGTGCACTGTGTATGGTCACCATGTCCTGGTGCGCCAGATTAATGATGTCCCCTTGAGTAAACACAAGTACGTGTGAAACCCTGCCGGTGCAATTTATTTCGTACATGGTAAAGCTTGTGTGGTACTGCTCTAGGAATGAAAATATTAATTAATTATAGCTGTCAAAGCTTACATAATTAATTAATGGACATTATATCTTAAACATGGAGAATAACTGGACTAAAGAAGAAAGCATTGAGTAAAATGTATTAAATTGGTAAGTCAGTGTTATTTCTTTAGTGGAATAAAAATAACACTTAATTTATTTAATTATATCCTAGTGTTGGATATTAGATATTAAATAAATTAGTGGGCTAATTTAATATTCTTCTAGATCCCTACTATAGCCCAAATAATACCTTAATGGACTGAGGGAATGGAACAAGAGGAGAGGCCCAAACCCATTAGGTTTGGAAGCCCTAAATTTCGTCCCCTTTTCTATTAATTAGAGAGGGGAGGCATGTATTAGGTGTGTGAAATCAGCCCCTCTAATGCTCTCTTAATTCCCTTAGGTTATCCATACAGTGTAGTAGCTTGTAGTCTACTCTACATCTAAACGGGTATCGGGAATACAATAGAAGATCAAGGAGTATCTCTACAGCCTTAGTGTGCATCGAACACAGTAGGTAGAAGGCCAAGTTCGACTGTTCTTCTACAATAATGAGATTAGACCTGTAATCTCGCGTGCAACCCTACAATTCGTGTAAGTAGTCTATGTCGAATTCTATTTCTTCTACTGCATAGATTTGATGTTCTTGCATGAATTATTCAACATGTATGTTTAATAAACTCACACAAAAAATATATTTTACATGCTAATAGAATTAATGAATAACCAATTAGATCCTGTGGGGCGTAATTCAAAAAAACCCCAACAGGTTTCCCATAGCTTCAAACGTTAGCACAGATAAGTAGATCTGATTCCGTTGATCTTCAGAAACGGCTGATCCTTAGAATCAACCGCTCTAATACCACTTGTTGGTCTTGGGTGAGTCAGAATCAGTTTAGGGGGGAGTGAATAAACTGATCCAAAAACGTTAAACTCAAATGCGGAATATAGTCAGGGCCATTTACCTCGCTATAAACTTATCGATGCATAGATCAGTTTGCTAATTTTCAGTTGAATTAATGTGTGTAGTTTGTGTGAACTTTGTGTACAGTTTTAAGATTAAGCAGTTAAGATAAAACAGTACAACACATAATCAATTTATAGAGGTTCGAAGTCCCAAACTTCTATGCCCTCTCTTCCTTCCGCAGAAGGGTAAATCTACTATATAACTTGAGTTTACTTTACAAATTATACAATGAATGACAAGTTTGCTGAACCTGGTAACAGTGAGTTACTTTACAAAGTTACCTCAGTAGGGTTGACGACTCACACTTGCAGTCCCCAGCAGCTAACTATTGCGGCGGTAGTTTCTTTAGCGGCGGCTCACACTTAGCTAGAGAGTTAGGTTCTATTGTCATCTTTTTAAGGTTTTAGATCTCTTTTGATATTCAAGAGGTTTGGTCTTGAACATGTATATCAACTGATGTTGCTCCTTGAATTGAGCTGTAGTAGTTGATTGTTGTATCGCATGAACTGAGAAGACTTATTTAGCTGGACTTTTAACAGCTAGCTGATTGCTTGAAGCTTTTAAGTTTTTATTCTCAGTTGTGACTTTTGCAGTTGTAACCATGCTTTGAACTTAAGTTGAAAAGGAGAGAAAGAAAACTCAGTTGTGAAATGCTTACGAAATTTTAAATAACAGAGAGTTATTTCTCGAGAAGTGAAAAGTGTGAAAGTATTTGAAAATTTGATTCACTCGTCTTTTATAGAGGAGTGATCTTGTGACCGTTGAGTTCCATTGATCGATGGTCTATTGGTTCATCAATGGTATATTGATTTTCATAGCCGTTGGTGCTATTGATGTAGCCGTTACTCTGCCAATCGATCTTTGTTGGGCATTAACTCCTTTGATTCTTCAGTTAGAGATCTTGGTTCAGATTTTTGCTGGTCAGTTTGGCTAATCGCTTCAGTTTGGCTACTTTCTTCAGTTCAACTAATTACAAACTATTGATTGATTTGTCTGAGTGTCAGTTTGACTAGTTTCATCTTCAGTTTGGTCAGTGTAATAGCCCGGTCCCGAGATAGGGATTAACGAATGGGGACAGGGTGTTATTAAGGGATTTATGAATAAAGTCGGAAGATTAATAAAGATGGATTATGAATAAAGATATACTTTGAAAGATAGACGACGATACTCGGGATTACTCGATTAAGAAAGAAACATGCTTTAGCGGAATAAAATGGCTAACTAATCAGATACCAACAAGCATAAACCCATTTATAGGTCAAAGAGAATAAATAGATATCAACGTGAATACGCCTCTTCATAGGTGAAAGGAAAATATACTCGAGAAGTGGAAATAAAACTTAATATGCATCTTATATATATATAATCATGTCTAGGGAAAATTCATAGAGTCTCGATAATCATAATAGAACTTGAACGGAATTAGAAAGAGTGTATCAGAGTAGCAGAACACATAATGGCATTTCAAAAGAACTTAGATAATAGCAAAACAATCTTGGCAGCCAACCCACATCCACAGCCACCAACATTCTCAGTATCTCAACCTGAAAATATTTGAAAAAGAGAGGGCATGAGCACTAATGTACTCAGTGGGTTTTAACGAAAACACATTAATAACTTCAAGATATCCAACAATTAACTGATGGTATATAGAGAGCAAAACGCAAAAGCCCTCTCCATATTCGTAAAACCTTTTTCTTTTCTTTTGGGCCCATCCTGGCTCAACCTGATATCAACTGCACCCTTAGGCATGCCATAGGATAGAAGAGGGGTTACCTCAAATATCCAAATGAGTTTGCGAGGGAATTAACCCAACAGTGACTCCCTTAAAAGTTCTGAGCTCAATTCCTGCTTAAGCGAAATGCTAAGTTCCGTCCTTCCTTAATCTTGCTAGCAAAACTAATCTTAGAGCAACGTCTAAGGGCTAATCCTTTAATATAGCATGATCTCGGCCTATAAGGGATTTAACGCTACCCTAACAAGGCAATCCTTAATCCTTAACTATACGAGCCTTAACAAAGCATAAACATTCAAATACAAGGAGATGAACGTAAATAAATATGAATTGTAACTAAAGACAATTCTAAATATCTCATGCTAAGCATAAACAATACTTTAACATTTCTAACATTTCTAAACATGCTCAAGAACTCAATTATAACATAATATCTTCCTTTCCTTCCTTCCTTGTACAGAGATAGATCAGGCAGAGCAAAAATGCTTTATTGGATATCTCATTTTCCCTATATGCTTCTAGAGCTCATTAGCTCAAACTTTAGATGAGTGTAGATTTACCCACCTCGATCACGGAGTAGAAGATGAGGCAACGAGTTGATGATCCTTCTTCGAATTCCCACGAGGCTCACTACCTCCTACAAAAGTCGAATCATCGACTTAGTGGCCTCCTTCGAAGATTTTTAAGTAACAACATGAAATTAAATAACACCCAACTTAAATACCCTTAAATAGGACTTAAACATGGATAGCACGACTTTACGACTTTATAAGGTTTCGAGAAGGATTTATTTGAAGAACTTCTCATCTTGATTTCTCAAGTTCTAGACGGAAAATAACTTGAAAAGTTTACTCAAAATAAATCAGAAATAACACGAAGTTTTCTATATTTGAACTTGGAAATAACTCAGAATAACACAACTCGAAAAGCTCGAAAAGAGGGTACGAAAATAGCCGGAGAATCTACGCGGAACAACACGGGGGAGGGGACTGTGCCACGGCGCGCACCCCCTATCGAGGCGCCCCTATACGCTGGCGGGCACCCTCCACCGCGGCGTACCCTTGCGCCGGCGGGGGCCCTTTGGCCACAGGGGATGTTGTGCCGTAGCGCACCCCCCACCTCGGTGGTCTCTCTCTACGTCCAATTTCTGGGCAATCTTCATCTGGGTTCTTCATGTTCGTTGATTCCTTCGACGAACACGAAGAACACTTTACCAATTTTTTTTTAAAACATGCTCCATTAATTTATCTTTACATGAAACGGCATATATTAACCTTACAGGAAATTTGGCATTATAACATCATAAACACGATAATCCTATTTAAATATTTAGAATAACGACGAAATCTTAAATATAACTTGAATGGAATTTAAACGGAATAACGAGATTAATTACGAGAATTAATGATAAGAATAGTAACGGAATAATAACGAGCAATATAACGTAAATTTTATTAACTTGGTACTTTAATAAGAGTCGAAATATGACTTTAACGGAAGGTAAATGAGTAATAATGAAGTATACGAAGAATATAAAGAACGGAAAGTAAATGCGGAATTGAAAGACAGAAAAGAAATGGAATCGAGACCGACGTAGAAGAATGGATAGGGTTAGGTGCGTCGAAAGAAGGTGGCTAGCTTGGCATCTCGTCGAGTTGCAATGGCAGCAGAGCCGCCTGCTATGATGTAACAGTGCCCCTAGCACATTCCCTCACCGCATCCCTTCCACGCCACTCTGCTCGTCGTCTTGCAGAATACTCACGAAGAACGCTTTTTTACTTCGACTGAACTTTCTCGGCTTTTCTCTCAAGCTTTCCCACTCTCTAAGAAGTGAAATGGATGGTAAATGAGCAAATTAAAGGTAAAGGAGTGGTCCCCTATTTATAGGAGGAAGTTTGGCTTCCTTGAGAAGCCACTCCAGTGCGGAAACACTACAAAAGTTACCCCAGGTTCGGTTAAAAGCTGCTTTATTCAATGTCGAGGTCCAAATGACCTCAGACACGAAATCTAAAAATACTTGGAGACTTGTTGGCTCGAATACTAGTGAACCAACTTGATTCGTGAAGAAGACAGGGTCGTCAGAAGAAAGACGAGCAAAGATTCTCTTTTTGGAATTACTTTTTACTATTCATTCAGACTGACAGATTTTGCTCCCGAACGTTCGATTGACCTCAGAATGGAAATCCGTGAGCGCCAACGGAATCCTTGAGTCATTTTCCATAAGTGTGGCCTGACAGAACAAGACTTGGATCAATGAGGAGGATTTCGTAAATTTCTCAAAACACGAACGCACGCAAAAGTTACTATTCATTCACTCCTTAAATACGTTTTTCATCACTGGGAACTCAATTGATTTTAGAATAAAATTCTAAAAATATTGGCATACTACTTGAGTTAAAACCTTTCTAACAAAACCACGAATGGCCATAAAAGAATTAAGATCACATTTTCCGAAAAGACGATATTCACAAAAACTGACCTCTAAAGTCGTGACTGACTTTCGACCTCAGTTAACCTTATTTAAATTTCTTCCTTAACTAATTAATTACCATTAACAATCCTCTAAACCTTATCCAAAAATCTGGGGTGTTACATCTTACCCCTCTTAAAGAAATTTCATCCCGAAATTTACTAACCATGATAGACGATATCAGGGTACTTCTTGAGCAACTCGGATTCAAGCTCCCAGGTTGCCTTCTCCGAACCATGATGGTTCCAAATTAATTTCACAAGAATGATCTCCTTATTTCTCAACTTCTAAATCTTTCGATCCACAATGGCCTGGGGCTTCTCTTCATAGGCTAAGTCCTCATTCAGGACTATCTCTTCCTTGCTAATTACGTGCTTTGGATCAAACACGTACTTTCTCAATATTGAGACATGAAAAACGTCATGAACGTCACTCAGGTTGGGTGGTAGGGCCAACCTGTAGGCTACTTCATTCACCTTCTCTAGAATTTCAAAAGGTCCAATAAATCTGGGCCTTAACTTGTTTCGTTTGCCAAAACGAGCCACTCCTCTGGATGGAGATACCTTCAGGAACACTATATCTCCAATGTTGAAACTGAGTTCTGTTCTTCTTTCGTCCGCATAAGCCTTCTGTCTATCTTGAGCCTCCTTGATTCGTTGACGAATAAGCTCGATCTTCTGGATAGCTTCCTGGACCATTTCAGGTCCAAGTACCCTTCTTTCTCCAACTTCGTCCCAATACAAGGGCGATCTACACTTCCTTCCATACAGGGCTTCATAAGGGGCTATGCAGATCAATGACTGGTAGCTGTTGTTATATGCAAACTCTACCAAAGGCAGTAATTCCTCCCAATTTCTTCCTTGATCGATGACTACTCCTCTAAGCATGTCTTCTAGAATCTGGATAGTCCTTTCGGACTGGCCATCCATTTGAGGATGAAATGCCGTGCTAAAATTGAGCTTTGATCTCATTGCTTCTTGTAGGCTCTTCCAAAATCTTGACGTAAATCTTGTATCATGATCTGATGTAATCGAGACCGGCACTCCGTGCAAATGCACAATTTCCTTAACATACAACATGGCTAATTGATCTAGCCCATCCGTCATTTTAACAGCAATAAAATGTACCGATTTAGATAATCGATGATTACCCAAATAGCGGTATTCCCCCACTTAGACTTTGGCAAACCTATGACAAAGTCCATATTGATATGATCCCACTTCCATTCAGAGATTTCTAAGGGTTGGAGCAAACCAAAAGGTTTTTGATGCAAAGCTTTCACTTGCTGACAGTTTAAACACCTTTCCACGAAGGCGGCTATCTCTCTCTTCATGTTATTCCACCAGAAGTTCCTCTTGAGGTCTTGATACATTTTGGTGCTTCCGGAATGTGCTGTATATGGCGTGTCATGTGCTTCGCACATGATTTCCTCCTTTATTTCTTCCTTGCCTGGCACACAAAGCCTTCCTTTGAATAAGAGCGCGTTATCGGCGGCTTCCGCAAAATCTTGCGAGCTATCTGATCGTGCTTCTAGCCTTTTCTTTTCGAGAAACTCGTCTCCTCTCTGGGCTTCAATTATCCTTTACCTTAGGTCGGGTTGAGCGACTAACGCGGTGATTTGAGCTTGAATGGTCTTAGGTGGTGTTAGAACCTCGATTCTTAACTTCTCGAATTCCTTGCGAAGTTTCTCCTGGACTAAAATGAGTCCTAACTCCGTCTTCTCTTTCCTACTTAGGGCATCTGCTACCACATTCGTCTTACCTGGGTGGTAGTAAATTGTGCAGTCGTAATCCTTTATGAGTTCTAGCCATCTTCTCTGCTTAATGTTAAGATCATTTTGCTCGAAGAAATACTTCAAGCTCTTGTGATCTTAGAAGATCTCACACTTAGCTCCGTAGAGATAGTGCCTCCAGATCTTCAGCGCATGAACAACTGCTGCTAATTCTAAGTCATGCATAGGGTAGTTCTACTCGTGATTCTTAAGCTGCCTCGAAGCATAAGCAATCACGTTTCCTCTCTGCATCAGTACGCATCCTAATCCTTTTTTCGACGCATCTGCGTAAACCACAAAATCTTCATTCCCTTCTGGAATGGCTAACACTGGGGCCGTGGTTAGCATCTTCTTCAAAGTTTGGAAACTTTCCTCACACTCAGGCATTCACTTGAACTTGGAGTCCTTCTTTAGCAATCGCGTCATGGGCTTAGATATAGTCGAGAATCCTTCGATGTATCATCGATAATATCCAGCGTGTCCTAAGAAACTTCTTATCTCGTTTATGTTCTTTGGAGACTTCTAGTTGCTTACAGCTTCAATCTTGGCGGGATCCACCTTGATTCCTTCTTCTGAAACTATATGACCTAAAAACATAACTTCCTTGAGCCAAAACTCACATTTACTAAATTTAGCGTAAAGCTTTTCTCTTCTTAATGTCTCCAACACCACTTTGAGGTGCTCTTGATGCTCCTCTTCACCCTTGGAATAGATAAGGATATCATCTATAAAAACTAGCACTAACTTATCTAGATACGGGTGAAAAGCCCGATTCATTAAATCCATGAATACTGCTGGGGCATTGGTCAATCCGAATGGCATTACCACAAATTTGTAATGTCCATAGTGAGTTCTAAAAGCAATCTTAGGAATGTCCTCCTTTCAGATCTTCAACTGATGATACCCAGATCTCAAGTCTATTTTAGAGAAGGCACTTGCTCCCTTAAGCTGATCAAAGAGATCGTCTATTCTTGAGAGAGGGTATCGATTCTTGATGGTCAGATTATTAAGCTCTCTATAGTCGATGCACATTCTCAATGTGCCATCCTTCTTTTTCACGAACAAGATTGGAGCTCCCCAAGGTGACACACTTGTCGGATAAAACCTAGGTCTAATAATTCTTGCAGTTGAACCTTAAGTTCTTGCAACTCTTTAGGCGCTAATCTGTAGGGGGCTTTCGAAACTGGGGCGGCTCCTGGTTCCAACTTGATGGTGAACTCCACCTGCCTATCTGGAGGTAGTCCTGGCAGCTCCTTTGGGAATACGTTGGGGTATTCTCTCACGACTGAAACGTCTTCAATTGAAAGCTCTCCTTCCTCTTTCCTTATCAGGTTAACTAAAAATGTTTGGCATCTATTCTTCCTTATCATCTTGGTGGCCTTCAAGATGGATATCACTGGGACTTTAGTTCCCAGCCTTGATTCGTAGATCTTCACTTCGGGTTTCCCGGGTGGTCAAAACACTACTTCCCTTTCAGGGTAGCTTATGGAGGCATAAGCTAAGGCTAACCAATCCATTCCTAGGATTATATCGAAGTGTTGAATCTTTATCACATAAAGATTTGACTTAAAGGTTTCCCCTTCTATGTTCAATTCTAGGTTAGAGCAGATCTTCCTAGACATCATTCTTTTTCCAGAGAGAATACTTATCTCTAAAGCATTCTCAACGTTCTCGGGTTTTATCTTCAGTCTGTTACAGACAGACTCTGCTATAAATGAATACGATGCTCTAGTATCAAAGAGGGCTAAAACGGGTGTCTTGAAGAGGGTAATCATACCTGCTAGGTTACCTGGGGCCTTAGCAACTTGCTGCTGATTGAGAGCATAAGTACGAGCTGGTTGAGGCGGCCTTTGTCCTGGATTAGGCCTTTGATCTAATCCTTGATTTTGCCTTGGATTTATTCCCGGCCTTTGACCCTGAGGTCCTGCTTGCTGCAGCCTTGGCTGATTTCCAGGAAATTGCTGAAGAGGCTGTGGGTACCAGGGTTGTTATGGTGCTTGGGATCATCTGTTGTTTCCTTTAGGACACTATCTCTTGAAGTGTCCCTCTTCACCACAGTTGTAGCACCTGGTTTAATTTCCTCGGCAGGCGTTCTTCCACACTTTTGACACGGCCTCAGGCTAGGGTTATGGTCAGGTTGACTTCGAGGTACCCCTGACTCTCGATTTTGCCAGTAGGGTTTCTTTCCTTTGTCATCTCTTCTTCCTCCTTCCCATTTTCTCTTTCCCTTTGGATCATTAGCTGACTGAGGGGGTTGAACTTTCTCTCGAGGGAGAATGGCTTCTATGCTTAAGGCTTTGGCTAAGGTTTGAGCATAAGACATGTCTTCTTGCCCAGCGAGGGCTATGCCAATCTTGGATCTAAGTCCCTTCTTGAACTTGCGTGCTTTCTTCCCGTCTATGTCCACTAGATGTGGAGCATACCTTGACAATTGATTGAACTCTCTGTCATATTCTGACACTGTCTTATTTTCTTGCTTTAGGTTCCAGAACTCCATCTCCTTTGCCTCTCGATAACAATCTGGGATGTACTTCTGATATAAGTCGTGCTTGAAATCTTCCCAACTATAGTCCTCCCATTGCTCTGGGGTTATTGTCCTTCGAACGGACTCCCACCAGTAGTCCGTATTATCCGTCAGCATAAAAAGAGCGCAACTTAACTTCTCTTCTTCTGAACAAGCTATGAAATCGAAAATTCGTTCTAAGGAGCGAACTCATTTTTCGGCATCCATTGGATCTCCTAAACCATTAAATGACGGAGGGTTATGCTTGAGAAACACACTTTCAACTTTTGGACTGGGGTTTAGGACTTGCTCGGGTTCGTTCTCATCTTCGTTCTCAGCTTGACGTCTTCGAGGCGGTATCCTAAAGAACTAAGATATTAGCGATGCTTGATTGAATTCGCACAAGGCAAGAATGCCTTTTGATAAGGTCTTTAATTTACGCAAGATAGATCAAACAAGACAGAAATTTAAACGACATTCAAGCATGATCGGGATACTGATGGGGCATACACTGTCCCAGACCCTGAGAAGCGGACGCAGGGGTCCACTGGTTCATTTAAAGAGTGTAGAAAAATAGGGACTCGGTGTGATTCACGATCCGGACACTTGAGGGTCCCACTCCTGAGGTTCCTTCGTCGTGAGGGTGCGGTGTTTGAAATCCAAGGGGACTGTTGAGAGTCACCCTTTGCAGTTCTAGTTCCACCACGAGGGAGGGGTTTTGCTCAGCTGCCTGCTGCTCGGCTAAGGTGTGCACGTGGCCATACTCCGACACCCAACGAGCCATCAGGGTTAATGAGAACTCCATCAAATTCCCGATCTCAGCGTATGTCTCGGGATCACGAGTGATTGTGCTTTGCAGGATACAGTACATCATAGGCCTCCAAGCAGGTGGCGCGTGCTCACACATGCGGATGCATGTTTTCAAGTCGGATACGCTTCCGGGCTCTCCTCCGTTGCCGTTCATCCAAGCCCACCTTTCAAGGTACCTTGCCATATAGGATAGCAACTACTCATTTCCATTCCAAGTTTCCCTTCTGAACCTCTCGACCCTTTCTTGCACAGGGCGAAAAAGAGGCACGCTTTTCCTAGCTGTCGAATGACGCTTAACCATCTAGAAGAGAATAACTTAATCAGTCTAGATTATAAAAGGGAGACCTAAGGTCCTCCTGAAATCATACTAACTTCTAGATTATATCTTACATGCATAGCTCGTTTTAAAGCAGTTGACAGTTTTTATAAAAATTTTGGTGCCTAAAGTCTTTAAACATTCATATTTACCTTTTCTTTAAGTCAAAAATTTCGAGAAATGAATTTAAGCCTTTTTAGGATCGAAAAAATCTTTTCAAAACTTTCCATCTTGGAAATCATCTTACCCGAACACCTTTAACTTGGAATTTCATTCTCACGGTTTTTCTCTTATCCATAAAACATGTATGCTTGCTCTAATCTTTTCATTTCCTGTATTCCAAAAATCATGAATCCAACATCCAAAATCTCCATGCTATCATACCCTGATTTTTGGTTAAGAATACGAGGGTGATGACGAGCTGTGGGTTGCTGCTTTAACTTATCACGAAGCAATTCATGTGCACATAAACACTTAGCTTAACTTAAACAAAGAGACATGTCTGCAGAGTTGCAAGCCTGCTCTAATACCATCTGTAATAGCCCGGTTTCGATGTAGCCGTTGGTGCTATTGATGTAGCCGTTACTCTGCCAATCGATCTCTATTGGGCATTAACTCCTTTGATTCTTCAGTTAGAGATCTTGGTTCAGATTTTTGCTGGTCAGTTTGGCTAATCGCTTCAGTTTGGCTACTTTCTTCAGTTCAACTAATTACAAACTGTTGACTGATTTGTCTGAGTCTCAGTTTGATTGGTTTCATCTTCAGTTTGGTCAGTGTAACAGCCCGGTCTCGAGATAGGGATTAACGAATGGGGATAGGGTGTTATTAAGGGATTTATGAATAAAGTTGGAAGATTAATGAAGATGGTTTACGAATAAAGATATACTTTGAAAGATAGATGACGATACTCGGGATTACTCAATTAAGAAGGAAACATGCTTTAGCGGAATAAAATGGCTAACTAATCAGATACCAACAAGCATAGACCCATTCATAGGTCAAAGCGAATAAACAGATATCAACACGAATAAGCCTCTTTATAGGCGAAAGGAAAATATACTCGAGAAGTGGAAATAAAACTTAATATACATCTTATATATATAATCATGTCTGGAGAAAATTCATAGAGTCCCGATAATCATAATAGAACTTGAACAAAATTAGAAAGGGTGTATCAGAGTAGCAGAACACATATAGGATTTCAAAAGAACTTAGATAATAGCAAAACAATCTTGGCACCCAACTCACATCCATAGCCATCAACATCCTCAGCATCTCAACCTGAAAACATTTGAAAAAGAGGGGGCATGAGCACTAATGTACTCAGTGGGTTTTAATGAAAACACTTTAATAACTTCAAGATATCCAACAATTAACTGACGGTATATGGAGAGCAAAACGCAAAAGCCCTCTCCATACCCGTAAAACCTTTTTCTTTTCCTTTGGGCCCATCCTGGCTCAACTTGATGTCAACTGCATCCTTAGGCATGCCATAGAATAGAAGAGGGGTTACCTCAAATATCCAAACGAGTTTGCGAGAGAATTAACCCAGCAGTGACTCCCTTAAAAGTTCTGAGCTCAATTCCTGCTTAAGCAAAATGCTAAGTTCCTTCCTTCCTTAATCTTGCTAGGAAAACCAATCTTAGAGCAATGTTTAAGGGCTAATCCTTTAATATAGCATGATCTCGGCCTATAAGAGATTTAACGCTACCCTAACAAGGCAATCCTTAATCCTTAACTATACAAGCCTTAACAAAGTATAAACATTCAAATACAAGGAGATGAACGTAAATAAATACGAATTGTAATTAAAGACAATTCTAAATATCTCATGTTAAGCATAAACAATACTTTAACATTTCTAACATTTCTAAACATGCTCAAGAGCTCAATTATAACATAATGTCTTCCTTTCCTTCCTTCCTTGTACAGAGATCAATCAGATAGAGCAAAAATGCTTTATTAGATATCTCATTTGCCCTATATGCCTCTGAGCTCATTAGCTCAAACTTTAGATGAGTATAGATTTACCCACCTCGATCACGGAGCAGAAGATGAGGCAATGAGTTGATGAACCTTCTTCGAATTCCCACGAGGCTCACTCCCTCCTACAAAAGTCAAATCATCGACTTAGCGGCCTCCTTCGAAGATTTTTAACTAACAACATGAAATTAAATAATACCCAACTTAAATACCCTTAACTAGGACTTAAACATGGATAGCACGACTTTATGACTTTATAAGGTTTTGAGAAGGATTTATTTGAAGAACATCACATCTTGATTTCTCAAGTTCTAGACGGAAAATAACTTGAAAAGTTTACTCAAAATAAATTGGAAATAACATGAAGTTTTCTATATTTGAACTTGGAAATAACTCGGAAATAACATGACTCAAAAAGCTCGAAAAGAGGGTACGAAAATAGCCGGAGAATCGATGCGGAAAACCACGGGGGAGGGGACTGTGCCCTGGCGCACACCGGTGCCGTCGCGCATCCCCCCCGCCGCGGCGCCCCTATGCGCCGGCAGGCACCCCCTGCCGCGGCGCACCTTTGCGTCGGCGGGGGCCCTTTGGCCGCGGGGGGTGTTGCGCCGCGGCGCACCCCCCACCTCGGTGGCCTCTCTCTACGCCTAATTTCTGGGCAATCTTCATCTGGGTTCTTCATGTTCGTTGATTCCTTCGACGAACACGAAGAATACTTTACCAAATTTTTTTGTAAAACATGCTCCATTAATTTATCTTTACATAAAACGGCATATATTAACCTTAAAGGAAATTTGGCATTATAACAGTATAAACACGATAATCCTCTTTAAATATTTAGAATAATGATGAAATCTTAAATATAACTTGAATGGAATTTAAACGGAATAACAAGATTAATTACGAGAATTAATGACAAGAATAGTAACGGAATAATAACGAGCAATATAACATAAATGTTATTAACTTGGAACTTTAATAAGAGTCGAAATACGACTTTAACGGAAGGTAAATGAGTAATAATGAAGTATATGAAGAATACGAAGAACGGAACGTAAATGCGGAATTGAAAGATAGAAAAGAAATGGAATCGAGACCGACGAACAAGAATGGACGGGGTTAGGTGCGTCGAAGGAAGGTGTCTAGCTCGGCGTCTCGTCGAGTCGCAACAGCGGCAGAGCCACCTGCTACGACCCAATGGCTCCCCTACCACATTCCCTCACCGCATCCCTTCCACGCCACTCCGCTCGTCGTCTTGCGGAATACTCATGAAGAATGTTTTTTACTTCGACAGAACTTTCTCGGCTTTTCTCTCAAGCTTTCCCACTCTCTAAGAAGTGAAACGGATGGTAAATGAGCAAATAAAAGGTAAAAGGGTGGTCCCTTATTTATAGGAGGGAGTTTGGATTTCTTGAGAAGCCACTCCAGTGCGGAAACACTGCAAAAGTTACCCCGGGTTCGGTTAAAAGCTGATTTATTCAATATCGAGGTCCAAATGACCTCAGACATGAAATCTAAAAATATCGAGAGACTTGTTGGCTCGAATACTAGTGAACCAACTTGATTCGTGAAGAAGAGAGGGTCGTCAGAAGAAAGACGAGTAAAGATTCCCTTTTTGGAATTACTTTTTACTATTCATTAAGACTGACAGATTTTTCTCCCGAGCGTTCGCTTGACCTCAGAATGGAAATCCGTGAATGCCAACGGAATCCTTGAGTCATTTTCCATAAGAGGGGCCTGACAGAACAAGATATGGATCAACAAGGAGGATTTCGTAAATTTCTCAAAACACGAACGCACGCAAAAGTTACTATTCATTCACTCCTTAAATACGTTTTTCATCACTGGGAACTCAATTGACTTCATAATAAAATTCTGAAAATATCGACATACTCCTTGAGCTAAAACCTTTCTAACGAAACCATGAATGGCCATAAAAGAATTAAGATCACATTTTCCGAAAAGATGATTTTCACAAAAATTGACCCCTAAAGTCGTGACTGACATCCGACCTCAATTAACCTTATTTAAATTTCTTCATTAACTAATTAATTACCATTAACAATCCTCTAAACCTTATCCAAAAATCTGGGGTGTTACAGTCAGCGATTGGCTTGTCTTGAGCTTTAATTTGGCTGACTTCACTTCTAGTTATCAGTTGAGTGCTCTTAGTCGTTTGTTTAACTGTCTTGACATTTGTTTCACCAGTCAGGTTGACTTTTTTTTCAGTTCAGCTGACCTAGCTGTCAGTTTGGTAGTCACAAGTTTGACTCATGTTGATCTTAACCCTCAGTTGGGTTATTTTCTGACTGGTTGATGTATTCTCTCAGCTAAGTTGACCGTGCTCCAGTTCTGTTGACCAATCCTCCGGTTGAACCTTTTTCTGAGCCTTAGTTTGGTTGGTTTTGGTTTCCAGCTTGGATCTCTTTCAGTTTTTCAGGAAACGTTTGACACGTTTTGACATCTCATCAAAACTATATTTAGGGTTTCACTTGATAGTTTTTCCTAACAGTTCATTATATAAGGGAAAAGATTGCTGATAAAACTCTTGAGGCCAGTTATATTCCTTCTACTGACCAAGTGGCAGATATATTCACTAAATCTCTTTCAGACATGCGATTCCTTCAATTATGACACAAGCTACATCTTCGATACCCTCCGTAGCTTTTAGGGGGTATTTAGAATTATGATAGTATGTATATTGATTAGGTTATTATTTTATATATATTTTGGGTCATTTTCGGTATATTTTTACAGTGTTACTCACCCCATGGTCAAGTTTTGTGGAAGAATTTATGTCTTGTGGTTAATTTCAGGTGGTTGACATGGAAGTGGAGTTAATGGCATTGTTTTGGAGAGTTTGGACGCAATTTGATTGAAGAAAAGCTGAAGAGTCTGGAAGGCAGTCAGTATGGGCATACTGACTGATGAATTATGCGAGTATTGGGTTGGAGATAGTGGATCTGCACCAGTTTTTGGGCGTGGACGAAAATTATGCAGTTTTTTATAGCTGTTAGACTCTGTTTTTATTATTTTCCTAGTTGGATTATGATTAGAATTCTTTTTAATTAATTAATTCAGAATTTGTATTAAAAGACTTCTAGATAGAGTAGGACTCTATCCATTCAAGTATCCAGAATTCACAGACTGAACGCTAGACACATTGGGAGAAACGATTCTGCAGACAGATTTTTCACTATTTAATTTCATTCTTCTTTTCATCGTTCTTCTTCTCAATTAATTTCTGTAGTGCAAATTCAATTATGAATTCAAGCTAAGCGAGTTCTATTCCGGTGAAGATTAACGAATCCCTGGCATATTTATTCTGTGAGATCTAATTCGTTCTTATACATTAATTATATGAATGTATCTGTGATTCTCTGTGTTTAAAGTTGTTAATTGTTTCGGCTCTGCTAGGTAGGTGCACATATTTAGTAGATCGGAATTAATTAGTAGCCAATTAAATCGGTCATCCGTAATTGTGGTTTAGGTTTAATTAGTGGTACATTGATTCTTCAGAATCGAGGGAAGAGAAGTCTTAATTTGACAGTCCTGTGTCAGAGTCTGTTGGTTTTGAATGAGGTTTCTCTAGTGCATGAAGCTGTCGGCTCATTAAATCTATAGAGTGTCTCTTACGGTTGTCAGTCGATTAGGGAAATAATTGGTGAAGTATCTTCTTAATTATCGAGAAGCTAAGGAGAAATTAGGCCGCATTAGAAGTGTCTTCAGTGGCTATAACTGGTTTGTATGCATTAATTAAAGTTATCATTGCGTCAATGATCAGAATAATTAAGCTAGGGTGGAGTTAATTAGAAGCCGGAATACCTTTTAATCTGTGAAGAAATCTACTTTTTGTTTAATTGCTTTTAATTTCATTTTTACATTATAACCAAGATACTCCTTGGAAGATTTGGTTACTTGCAGACTAAAGTGTTGGATAACTCTCGCCGGTCCTTTGGGAGACGATCTTGCTTGCCACTATTCTGGGTAGTGTGGGCATACCGACTGCGTGTCGAATTATTTTTGGTGAAAAACGACGCACCATATATGATGGATACATGCACCCTTGTCATAACAAATTTTCTGTTATGGTTGTTAGCGTAGTTGTGAAGATAACTAAGTTAGTTATGAGTAGTTATATCAATTTGTATATATATGCTAGGTTCTGTTGTAATCTAATATTCTTCAGTTCAATACAATCATAAATCTCTCATCTCTCCCTCTAAACTTAGATTAGTTTTAAACAATTCAACTACCACATGCACATATGTTTCATTCGACCACATCTAATTTTTTTTCATTCTTCAAAACATTGCATGTGACATGTAATTAAATTGTGATATTAGAGATTAATGCTATTGTAAGACAAATTATTGTTTTTAATTTGATAAAATACAAAATGTGTACAAATAGAATGATTTTCGGATCAAAGTGTATTTTTATGAATCTAATCTATATTATTCATTTGATTCTTCTCTTCAAAATTTGATCTTCAAACGGTCTTTAAAATCTTCAGAGTGACTTTACATCTTTACCGATCTTTAAAATCTTCAGAGTGAATTTACCTCTTCGATCTTCACTGACTTGTTGTTTAAGCTTTGATGACATTATCTGGAGGGCCGATGACCTTGATTCTAGATTGAATGCTAAATTTGAGATGATTCCGGCGAAGAACGCGATACGTTCACGAAGAACGACTTGAATCTCAATGGAATGCCTTGAATGCTGAAGAGAATTTTGTAGAGAGTTTTCCTCCAACTTCTTCAGCTCTTCAATTATGATTTTTGGTGTACTTTTCAATTGATATGAAGACTCCTATTTATAGTTGTGGAAGGATTTAATTTAGAAAAATTAGGGTTGAGCTTTTAGGGCTTAGATAGAGTAGTCATATGCCTCGGGCTTATGTGGCAAAATTCTATTGGTTTATCTTAATATGGAAGATCTCCATATTAAATATTTCATTTTTTGTGCATATTTGACATATGTCGAATTCTCATTAGTCAATAAATCAATGTATTGAATATTAATTATATATTTATTTAATCCTGGAATCATATTTAATTTTATCTAAAAAAATAAATAAAATATATAATTAAATATTTAATTCATTATTGTATGACTTAATTTAATAGGCAATAAATTTAATTTGCCTACAACTATAATTCCAAGCATTTTTTTTCTTTAAGGTATATACTGCAATTACATAGGATCGTGCAAGAAATTGAAAATTGAATTGAATTGACTATTTCGTTCGTTTACTACCAAATTTGATTTTAAAATTTTAAGGTCGAATTCTTTGCATAATCTTAGAAATGGATATTGGGCATAACCCACCCTTACAAAATCGACTTGCAAGGGAATGGCTACCCATAATATCAATTTCTAACATGGTATCATTAAGACCAGTTTCAGTATTGGGGCCCTCTAATATCATTGTGAATTCTGGCATAGTTCCACGTAGCGCGTGAGGGGCGTATTAAACAATCATATATTAGTCAGGTAAAGTGGCATGTATCACTTATTAAGGTAGGGGCAACCCTACCCTTACAAGCCCAACCTCCCCAATCGGAATATCGCTGGAAAATTTCTACTTATAGTGGTTGATATTATGCTTTAGCCCCTGCAATATTTCAGTTTTTGTGGAATTTCTGGAAGCCGAATGAGGTCTAAGGTGGTGAGAGTGAGATAGGGGAAGAAAAAAATCAAAGATGAAAGAGAATTGGAGAAGCTTGTCTGCAACTCCATGGCTGCGGCCTGCGTAAGGGAGAAGATAAGAGAGAGGATATAGAGATACAATGGGAAAAAAAAGATAGGAAAAATTAGAGGTGAGTCATACATCTTTAAAATATAGCTAATGAATTATTATTCTATAATAAAAAAATAAATTAATGAGTCCCGTAGCACTATTTTAAGGGAGGGAGAAATCTTGAAAAAAAAAATTAGTAGAATCAATTAAGCAATATACCATGTTATTTTTATTCTGTTTTATTTTTTAATTTTAATACCATATTTTATTCATTTATAGTCTAATTTCATTTTTATTTGGTTCGATTTTTTTTTAGTTTAAAATTTTATTATTTTGAGTGATTGAGTTCGAATTTGATTTTCTTAGTATAACTTATATTGTTTTTGAATTTATATTTATGTATAATATAGTGATTTTAAAATGTAAAAATAATACAATTTCATTAAAGAAAATAGGTTGTGCTAATAAAAAAAAAAATCCTACGCGTATAAGAAGACGGAAACTAAATGCAAAAAGGGTGGCAATCATCTCTTCCTCTTAATATATTTCTTTTTTCAGTCGCGCAAAAAATATAACATTGAGTTATCATTCCATCACAAAGCATTATGTAGCTCCCCCTATAGAAAATTTATGGTTTCGCCACTGGCCATGTGATTCCGGCATAATTCCACGTTGTGTGTGAGGGGGCGTATTAGATTATCCCACATTAATTGGGTAAAGTGACATGTGCCCGAACGTATTAAATTATTCCACATTGATTGAGTAAAGTGACATGTGTCACTCGTTAAAATGAGAACAACCATCCCCGTATAAGCCTATTTTGTGATAATGAATTATGCCCATTGCCCAATATCTATTTCTAACACATAAAATTTTATATTAATATTATTATCTTTTGTATAACTTACAAATTGATTATAAAAATATAATTTATATAGACACGCATTTTCAGAGGGCGAGCAATTTTTTCTCCTCATTAAAAAAAAAACATTCCAGAATTTGTTTAAAAGGACATATAAAAAATTTAGTCCACTTTTGCATAAAACATTTGCCCCAAAACTTGTCAAAAGTAGTTCACTTTATAATTGCAAAGTTGGTTGAACGGTATTTGTGTAGTCGTGGGATGTGGGCCCTCCCATATGATGTGTTAAAAATTCCAAAATAAATCTACTTTTTCTCAAAACAATCAAACACATGCATACTGGTAAATAGTGGCCAAGTTGGGACCCGGAAATAAATTTAAATATTACAATGATGTGATATCTTGTTCAGTAATTGAAATTAATACACACACATAGGCACATATGTAATGCCTTCTATATTTCGCATTACTTTTCTACGAAAAGTCTCGATTTTTACATATTTAACTTGGTGTTTTAAAAATGTTTTTGTAAAAAATAAATTAAATAGTCATTTTAATACGTTTATTCATATATCTTGCATTTCCAATATAAACCCTATTGCACCTAAAAAATAAAAAAAGACCGTATGATTAAATTCTAAGAGCATTTATTATTTTATTAATAATTATATATAAAGAAGTTGTTTTGGGATGGGTCTATATTTACCGCAATTAAACAGCGCATAAAAAGTCGAGCCAAAATCCAGGCCCGCACCATGCGGGAAAAAGGAGTTTTTTCATTAAAAAAATAATTTTGAAAGATTTAGCAGTATTTTTTAATGCTGCATAAACTATGAAGAAATGGGCTTAGATAAATTTCAATGACTCAACCCAAAATAAACTTATTTTCAGTCTCCATGGGCTACAACGAGCCCAATCTTATAAAAGTATATAATCAACGAAAATATCCTCTTTTTTATTTATTTTTTTTTTTTTAGGAAAAACCGAAATATCCTATTATTGGCATTTTTGTAAGAATCAGGAATCAATTATCAATGAGAACATCCTCCTCTATTGAAGGATAAAATTGGTCTTTCATTTAATGAATATCTTAATCAATATAATTTTTTTGACGAGATAAATTGTGTGTATTGTATGTAAATTAATTACATAAAATTGAATTTTAATCGGTTCTATAATTATGATATGAGTGTAAATACAACGGTTATATTATCATAACACTAATACTATCATTATTTTTTAAAATTAAAAAAATAAAAGATTTTTGAGTTGGAAGTTACCATAATTATAGTAGACTACAGTTTCTCATTCCAGCTCCATTTTTCACCACTTTTCCGGATTCAATTAATTCGCCTCGTTACTGTCAAAAAATTGGAATACTCATATCTGAGCTCAGGAAAATCGGGCCCAAAAGTTATCACAACACCTAATTTCTCGCTGTCAGCTTCCCCCACCATCACCACCACCACCACAGCAGCGCCATCACCACCGCCGGCAGCAGTGGTGCTTCTTCAATCAATCCACTCATTACCACATTCTGAAAATATATAAAAATATATTCAGCCATTGTCTTCTTTTTTTCTTTAGTTTTTCACATAACAACAAAGGAATCCCTCCAATTATTTCCTTTCGCTTCTTCTCCATATCTATTCCACCTAATCGCATTATAATAAAGGAGACATAATAGGCGGAGCATTGTCATGGATCTCTATTTTTCTTGCTCTGCCTTCATTCTCAGCTGCCTCATTTCTCTAATCTTCTTCTCCCCAGGTAACACCAAACATAACACATTCCATTTTTGCTACATCTTACTGACCTTTTCTTCAAACACTGCAATCTTTGTTACATGGGTTTTGTGTAATCACTCTTTTTTGAACTGGGTCCTTCCATTTTCTTGGTATGCAGTTTTTTCAGCCATTTTCTTGGTATGCAATGTATGATCTTTGAAATGGACTCTCTCTCTCTCTCTCTCTCACACACACACAAACACACACACACACACACACACACACTTTGAACTGGAATTTACTCAATTTTCTTTTTTACAGTTGCGTTTGGAGCCACATTCACATTTGTAAACAAATGCGAGTACACCGTATGGCCCGGTATACTAGCAAACGCGGGTAGTCCTAGACTCGACAGCACCGGATTCCAGCTCCCACAAGGCTCCTCCCGGTCCTTTGTCGCCCCGGCCGGATGGTCCGGCCGGTTCTGGGGCCGGACAGGATGCACATTCTCCGACTCCGGAACCGGCTCCTGCCAGACCGGCGACTGCGGCTCGGGCGAAACCGAGTGCAACGGATCCGGGGCGGCGCCTCCCGCCACGCTGGCGGAGTTCACGCTCGGGACCGGCGCTTTGGACTTCTACGATGTCAGCCTAGTCGACGGTTACAACCTGCCCATGATCGTCGAAGCCAGCGGAGGTTCGGGCATGTGCGCTTCGACCGGCTGCGTGACGGATCTCAACCGGGTCTGCCCGTCGGAGCTCCGGGTTGGGGGCGGGGAAGCTTGCAAGAGCGCGTGTGAGGCTTTTGGGAGCCCGGAGTACTGCTGCAGCGGCGCGTTCAACTCACCCGCCGCCTGCCGGCCGTCGGTCTACTCGCAGATGTTCAAGTCGGCGTGCCCTAGATCTTATAGCTACGCCTATGATGACCCCACCAGCACTTTCACTTGCTCCGATGCCGATTATACGGTGACGTTTTGCCCCTCCATGCCTAGGTAAATAAATATCTTCAATTTTTCTTGCTTTTTTTTTTATTATCATATAAATCTTGTTTGCAGCAACTTTTCTACTTTATTTTGTTATTTCGAAGTGTCTTGATTTCACTGTTGCCTGTTAATATTTATCCAAATTCTAGTTCCACTGTTAAAAAGATGAAAAATGATGATCTCATAACTTAAAAGTTTGTATGTTCGGTGTGTTGGGATCCAGTCTTGTAGAGATTGATTAGCAGCAAACCACACTTTCTTTTATCTTGTCATTATTAGTAGCATTTTTCCTAGTTCACTTTTTTGTACCCAAGTCTTGATTCTACAGTTAAAATTTATCCAAATACTATGATCGTTAATTAATTACCTATGTAGGCAGAGATAGAGAGATAGTAAGTACCCTGAGCTACAATAGAATTTTCCAGTGGTCTAGTAGATGAGTTTATAGTGAGGAATTATTATTATTATTATTTGAGCTGATAATTAATCTAGCAGAGATTTGGTTGCAACAGTGAATCACATTTTCTTTGTCTTGTAATAATTATGCAGTCAGAAATCATCGAAAGAGCCAACTACAACAACGACAGCGCCAGGAGCAACTAATTCAGACGGATCCATATCAGGGTCAGACCCGAACATGGGCGGGTCCAGCTTAGGATCCGGAATGGGGGAAACCGGGTCGGACCCCGATTCTGTTTCTGGGTCTGGGTCTGGGTCTGGGTCTCAAGAGATGTTGGATGGTTCTTGGTTGGCTGGTTTGGCCATGGGGGATTCAGCTATGGTTAGCTGCTCTTCAGCTCTGCATTTCATTGCCGCTGCCGTTTTTATTCTATCCATTTTTTCCTAGTGTTTTTAGGGTTTAGCTAGCGTTTTCTTCTCTCTCTCTCTCTCTCTCTAGGATTTTGGGCTCCCACAATGCTAGGCTGCCTTGAAAGGAATGAAGTTTTGGCTTTTGTTAGGGGAATAGAATTAAAAACAGACGAATTCATGGTGATTGCAACTTTGGGAGCCGCATTTGTTTTATATTTAGGGAGGCGTTATTCACTAGATTTTCTTTTATTTTTATTTTCTTTTTTTGTCTTTTTTTTTTTTTAATTTCTTGAATTGTGCATATGTTATGTTGTGTAGTGGTGGTTTGTTTTTTCTAGTTTACTCCTTGCTAGTAAAAGTGTCTAGTGTTTTCATGGTTTTCTTCAAGTTCACACTAAGAATAAATCCAAGAAGCAATACATGAATTCTGCAAATAGGGTTTAAATTTTATGGTGGAAAAGAAAGCACGCAGTCTAGTGTGAATGTGTGTGAAAAATGTAGGCCAATGTCTGAGAAAAGTTAACCCTTTGCCCCAAATGCAAGCATAGCTTCTACGTTTTGTCTGTTGTGGCAGATGTATAAATTACAAAATACAGCATCTTGTTAGGAAATTATCGATAGTATTTCATATCTTATTTCAATACCATTCATTAATTAAGAGACTAAATATCACAACAACAAATATAAATTTCCTGATTGAGCAATTTTTCTCTTCAAACCATAAAGAATCTACAACTGAATGTTCCAATGTTTGGTTTCATAGCCTCGACACAGAGTCGAGTTAGTAGTTCTGTTGCCGTAGTTGACAGTAACATTGTATTCTCCGAAGAAACCAACAAAGTTGAATGCACCATGGGCGTCTGTCTCCCCCTCAACCACCCCAGTTTGCCACTCTTTCAGCAGCGCGTCGACAACGTCACCTGCCGGTAGATTGTGGAGACTGTTATCAGTTAGACACATCTGGTAGCATCCAGTGGGATGCAATGCACTCCACAGCATGATTCCATTGACTGAAGGGTGTGAGAAGCTTTCTCTCAACACTGCCTCTAAATATTTTGCCTGCAAAAATGAGTTATTTAGAGCCTCAAACATGAATGAAAGATCTAGTTTAAAAGGCTATGCAAACTGTAACCTGTGTTTCTTGATCAAATTTATTGCTGATATCCACCTCAGTGAGCCAAATGGGAAGCTTCAACACTGCTAGTTTATCGAGCACTGCACGGATTAAGGCCGGATTTGGAGCTGAGAAGTGTCCCTCAAGTCCTATTCCATCCATCACCACACCACCCTCTCCAAGTTCCTGCAATCTTGAGACATATTGATCAACTGTAGAATTCATGTCGCTGCAAGTCTCGAGCACGTTGTATTCGTTCATGAACAGCCTAGCCAGGGGGTCTGATCTCTGAGCAGTTTGGAAGAACTCTAAACTGGCATTTCGACCGAGCCTCTGCTCGTAGAAATCCCAGTGTAGCATCTCGTTGTCGACGTCCCAGTGTATGAACTCGTTCTTGTAGTTGGACATTAGGCTTTTGATCCTCGAGCTGACAGCAGATTTCAGCTCGGGTGGTGTTAGGTTTCGAACCCATGATGGCGTGTACCTCGGATCCTCCCAGAATATGTTGTGTCCCCTTACTGTAATCTGGTTTCGTCGAGCAAATTCTAACATTTGATCAGGGATTGTGTAGTTAACCTCTCCAGGTTGAGGTTCTGTTGCGTACCATTTCAGTTCGTCTTCGAATACCGCAGCATTGAATCGCTCCGCAAACCAATTCTGCAACCAGAAACTATCTGGATTAGCCACTCAGGCCATCTTGAATCACACTTTTTTTTTAATCCCAAAAATTGTGAAAAATCAATGAACACACTTACTTGATATGGTGAATTTCCTAGGATGGTCTTAGCTATGGCAGATCCAAAAGGAAAATCGCGGGAAATTTGCTCTACAACGACGGTAGCGCCCTGTAGCCTCTTTCCATCAACATCTGATATGTGTAACATAGCATTGCGTTTTCTTGCCTGCATTGATGTTTTCAAGATGCAAGTTTAAGGTAATTCGTGTTGGGACAACGCTGCTTTTCAGTCTAAGGATCAAGATACATACCGTGTTTATCATGTTTTGTTGATTTATATTCCACTGCTGATAAGTAAACGGCTGAAGAGAAGCACTGGAAACTGATATGTTTAGCTGCTGCACATCTGAATTCTGCAATGATGGATTGATTAAAAATTGAAGCTTCTATCATCTAAATTCCAATAATACAATAATCTCCGAACCACACAACATACCTGAAAATAGATAAATGCGTAGGTTGAAGGTGAGTCGAGTACAAAGCCACCTTTAAGAAACGACCAGCATCCACTCTTTGCTATAACAGTTCCCATGCACGTGAACGTGGTATTATCTGTCGTTAGGCTCGTCGTTATCAGAGTTGAATCTGCACCTGATATCTTAACCCAACCTGTTTGATCACCAAGGTTTAGGATTGAAATCTGAGGAATATGTCCAAGTAATAAAATAAATAGAATCTGAGATAGGTGAACTTAACTGGAGAAAGTGTAGATTGTGTCACCGGTAAGATTGTTTAAGATGAATGCAGGGGAATCAGTCGCAACTCTGAGATGATGGCTTCTTCTCATTCCAAGGGGGTGATTCTTGATGATACCACCATTGTAGAGAGGATCATCCGGCGCTGATTTGCACTTGTATTGATGAAAGAAACACGAATATATACAATATGTAAAAGGGTCAGCCTGATCATGATTGGATCATGAAATAATTCGAATTTAGCAGAGATAGAATCTAGTTTACCTCAGTACTTGCAGAATAGTCGTAGGAAGGCCCTTCATCCAAAAAGGAAGTAGTAGTTGAAGATCCAAGGTGGAAGGAGAGTCCCAAGAATAAACAAAATACTAAACTTTCCATGTTTTCTACCTTAAATATCAGACCACCAAAGTAGTGATTCTTTTACAACATGGATCAGACAGATCACTTCGAATGAGCAAACATACTTCTGAATCTGCTAAACCCTTCAGGAGAGAACGAAGATGGCAGATATGGAGAAGACGGGGTGCTTAATAAGGCGATAAATAAGTGGTCGTGTGATCAAGCACATGGTCATCAAGAAAGAATCCTTAAAAAAGTGCTAAAAGATAAGACATTTCAACTGCTTCATCATCCCTCATTTAGTAGTTGATTTTGGCAGGTGTTTTGGAATTTATAGAGAACTGTAACTTGAATATTTGCTTAATTTGTCTGTTGCTGTTTTTAGAGGATCTAGACTTCTGGACTCAAACTTTAACTTACATGTGGGATTGAAGCAAATATTTTATTCACATGTTCTCAAGGATCTTCTTTTCTTAATTCTGTATCGACAACTTTACCTCGAGCAATCCTTGAAGGTAGTCAATTCACTTCACCTTGACCTGCCACATATTCTACGTCGGAAAATTAATCTTTCAAGCTTTTCAGGAGGAAGAAAAACATATCCCACACGAAAGCATATTGATCTAGTGTAGCTCTTAAGGTGAATTTTCAATATCAGTCGAGAAATATTCTTTCTAAAAGCAGTGTGCAATTAGGGAAAGCTTAGATTATTAGCAAAACAATACATATTGAGGGAAGAGTTAAAACTAATCAATAATTATTGATGCATACACATACCAACTTAGTCACGAGGGAAAATAAAAACGCCACTATTTGAAGAATGACTCGTGATATTAGCTCAAAAGGCTTGGAAAAACATACTTGCATAAATTACAAGGCTCACTTCCATGTTAGTAGTTGCCAGTGACACATCGGTTTCTTGTGTACACGTCTCGTGCCATTGCAAGAATGACATCAACACATCTGCCGGGCTTCAATTCATAATCTATGCAGCAGCTAGAAGTTGTGCTGCAAATACAAGTGTTCTTGAGGGGAAGCTGGACCAATCTCTTCCACCAGACTTCTCAATGCATCTCCAACGGTCGTTCCATTTCCAACATTTCTTGTTTCAATGTTCTTTGCATCAAGATCAGATTCAGAGACAGATGACTTCCTCCTCTGTGAGGAAGCCACACTAGGGAAAGTGATCCAAGATGGTGCTCTGAATTCAATTCTCTGATCCTCTGTATCCGCCCCGTCTGTCTCTGAGGTGGACCGATTCCCTGATCTTTGAGAAGACTTCTTATGCATTCTACTACTCCCCAACACCACCTCAGTTGGCAAGATTGGCTGCTCGCTACACGGGCTGCCCATCAACTGAGCAAGAGCACGCTCCAAGGCCGTGGTAACTTTGTCCATAGACGGCCTTTCCTTCCCTCTCATCCTCACACATTTACTAGCAATGTTGGCAATACGCTTCAGAGCTTCAAGATCCGATGGAGGTTTCAAACCTGGATCAAGAACGGCTTCCACATCGCCTGCTTTGATCAAAGGGACAGCCCATTCAACTATATTCCCTTCTTCATACTGCATATCAATGGCTTTTCTGCCACTGAGAATTTCCAATAGCAAAACACCAAAGCTGTAAACATCAGATTTCGTAGTGAGGTAGTGAAGCCTATAATACTCGGGGTCAAGATATCCAAGGGTTCCAGCAGGGAGTTCAGCCAAAGGCGAGCTACTATTGGCAGGACCGAGTAAAGAGAGGCCAAAGTCAGCAACACGTGCATTGTGCTCTTCGTCTATGAGAATATTTGAAGACTTTATATCGCGATGAATCACGGGTGGGCAAGCATAACCATGCAGATATTCAATCCCTCGAGCTGCTTGCACAGCAATAGTCACCCTCCTCACCCAATCCAATTGCTCTTTCATCTCCTTGCTCTTACTGTGGATGTGTTGATGCAAAGAGCCATTAGCCATGAACTCATAAACCAGAAGCCTCTCTCCACCTTCTTCACAATAACCAAGCAAATTGAGGAGATGTGCATGATTCAACCGCGAAAGCAAGTCCAACTCCGTGTGGAACTCTTTCGAGTTCTTCTTCATATCAGAAGAGACAATCGCCCTCTTCACTGCAACAATGGTACCATCCTTCAACACCCCTTTAAAAACACACGAAAAACTCCCCCTTCCCACAAGTGATTCGTCCTTGAACCCATCTGTGGCTCTCTCCAGCTCCTCATAAGTAAACTTCTGAGCCCTCCTAATCTTTAACTCATCCAAATCAGGCCTAATCTTCCCACTCTCCTTCCGAAACGAACTACTCCCACTACCTTTTCTTGAATCAACAGAGCAACTACAGTTCCTCAACTTGTATCTGACATACAAAACAGAAGTCAAAGCAACTGCACTCACCAAGAACACAGCAAAGCAAACCTCTGCAACAATAATAGGCAACTGCAATGACCAAAACTTCTCACTCTTAATCCCACCACTAGCAACCTGCGAGCAATTCTTGATACACTCACTAGAGCCGCAACTCGAACAGTTATACCCGCATTGCCTATCCATCGTCCCACTGCACTCAATAACCTCATACATCTCACTAGAGCATCCACTACTGCAGGGCACGCAAATGTGGGAGCCTGGAGACTTGCAAGGAGCTGTGGCATTGTTGAACTCGTAGAAACCACGAGCACAAGGCGCCGCCTTGCAAACTCCGGGCGAGACAGCCAAAGGCAGAGCCGAAGGGAAGCTGGCCCCCCAACAAACAGGCAAAAGAGACGTCTCAGCTATAATCCCACAGGTGAAGTAATCCCCTGCAGCAATCTCATACAGCTTAACCCCCAACGGCGGCGGCGTGCTCCTCTCCACCGTATAACCCCAGCAAACTACAGCTCGATCATAGCTCCTAATCCCACAAGCATGAAACTTCCCTCCAACCACAGACAACATAGGATCCAACGGGGCCAAATCGACGTTGAGCTGACCGGCATACATAACAGAACTAACAGAAATCTCTTCTTCAAGATCCAGACTTGTGCCCCAACATACAACACTCGAATGCGCACCTTCCAAAATCCCACAAACGTGAAACCCTCCAGCTGCAATCGTTTTAAACATTAGCTCTTTTGGAATCAATCCTATCACATTGCTACTAGTCTGATCGCCCCAGCAGAAAACGCTCCGGTTCTGAGCAAACAGACCGCAATTAAACTCGGAGCCAGCAGAAATGGACTGGATCTGCCCGTCAAAATCGTGGTTTTTTGTCATGTTATATCCCCAACAATCAACTAAAGACGTGTTTCTCATCTTTCCCATCAAGGGTTTCCTCAACCCGCATAAATGGTGGTCTCCTGCGCTTATTTCTAAGTACTCCGAGTTTCTTGACGACTGCAGAGAAACTCCCATTGGAATGAACTCTGTGTTCCCCCAACAAAAGGGCTGATTTGAATCCATTAGCAGACCGCAAACGAAGCCGTTTCCAGCAGTTAGACCGAGAAAATGGAGATGGTCTGGCGTTGCATGAATTATAGCAGGATTTGAGCCGTAGCAAGTAGCTAAATGAGAACCGTCGGATTTCAAGCCGCAGAAAACAGGGCCGTTTTCGCCGTAGGATATGGCGATTGACGACATTGATCCCAAGCTCGAAACTTTGCTGCATAGACAAGAAATAAACAGCAGAAATATAGCATTTTTATCAAGGAAAAACATGGGATTTTTCCATGGAAACAGACGCTTCATCCCTTCGAGAAGAGCTCACAAACTAAGCTTGAAAAGTTCTCTTTTTTCCAGAGTGAAATTCAGAGCTTAGATTCTTGCCAATAGTGGCGGAGGAGGTGGTGAAGGTTGGCTGAGATGGGAGAGGGAAAGTGAGCTGGTGGGAGCATTTAATATATATCTGACGGTTGATACTAGTCCGAGTGATGATCTGACGGTCACAATTTATCTTAAAATAATAAAGCGGATGCAGGTGCCGCTGGATGTCACGCTCACATTTAATGCTCCCTTTTGTGGGTTCATCTAACTAAAATCGTTATTTAGGACTCTTTTTTTTAAAAAAAAATAAAAAGTTATGTGTTATTAAAATATTTAATTTAATTGTCAGTTACCTTATTTGAATATTGAGTGGGCCACCTCCTTTAAAGTTTAATAGTACCAATTATTATTATTATTATTATTATTAGTATTAGTATTATTTTTTGAAA
The DNA here is from genome assembly GCA_026008535.1 of Perilla frutescens. Taxonomy (NCBI): domain Eukaryota; kingdom Viridiplantae; phylum Streptophyta; class Magnoliopsida; order Lamiales; family Lamiaceae; genus Perilla; species Perilla frutescens. Next base: position 9,726,880 of record BRKX01000004.1, read on the forward strand.
GTAATCTCAGTACGTACCAATTATTTTGATGACTCGTTTCTTAGTTTTAATTACCTTTACTACATTAAAAACTTTTAAAGTATTAAGACAAACAATGAAGTATTATGTGTTGCATTTATTATAGTAGTTCACTTTGCTAGTTGATTACTGTATTGAGAATGTGAATACAATCGTTGAATTCTGAGACATGATATTATTAGGAAAAATCATAATATATTTCCCCCCTTTTTCGTTTTAGCTTATATCTTACTCCTTTTTTTTCACTTTTCTATTTCTTTAACAGATTAAATAATATTAATATTTGCCAATATATAAAAAATGATGAGAGCCTGATCATAATGATAAATTCCTTTGTTAGTTTACTGTGGAGCAAATCCCACAAACTCATATTCTACCAACAATTAGCTTCTAAATATGCCATCATTTATAATCATGCCATCTTGATCTATTATACTCTACTGAGACAACCTCTCTAACTCTTATTTATATATATATATATATATATTTATATATAAAGGTGTTTGAGAACTGGGAACTCATCTTACATCATACAATCAAGGAAAATAAAGGCCTAAATTTGCTTAAAATAGGTGGCGGCAATTATGTAATATTTGATAAGTTTTCTAGGCATGAATATTAACGTAATTCAGTAATGTTTATAAAAAGGAATTTGGTAGTTGATAGCAGTATCGTCATGCTAACGAAGTATTACAATCATTCTAACGAAACATTATCGTAATGCTACTAAAAGTTTTCTCATATGTTAACGAAAAGTTAAATTCTAAAAAGTAATTATAAATCCTAATTGGATGGAATAAACCATAATTCAGATGTAATAAACTCCAATGATCTAAAAGATAGAATTGTATAAAAAATCATAATAGCAATATAAATATACAACGTTAGCATTATGATATTGTTTTATGATAAACTGGGTTTTTGCACTTATTTAAAGTATATTTTGAGATGGTTTTGATTATCTATTTTGTGTTTTAATCCATGTTTATCTCAGATTTCACTTGTTTGGACGAGATGGGTTTTTGGTGTGATTCTACAGGAATTTGGACTGAAAACCATTAGAGTTGATAAAATCCAGCTCCAACACTTGATGGTTCGAGTGGAGGCTCAATCGGGACGAGAAAATGTTGGGAACACGTATATTAGGAGTGCATTCAGTGAGCACAAACTGTGCTTGGTATTGCACGGCCCGTGCTAAAGTGCAAATAAAGACAGACTGTTGCAAAAGGATTGCACGGTCCGTGCTATGCTAGCACGGCCCGTGCTATTTTGAACCACATGGACCGTGCTATGCTAGCACGGACCGTGCTAATTTACGGCCTTTCCATGGATTTTCTTTTTGACCCTGTTCATTTTCATCTCGGACTTGAACCATCCCCTGACTATTTAAGGGTTTCTCTTGCATGAAAATTCGATAACTTTTACCTTATAGAGTGAGCAGAGAACACCGAGAAGACGGAGAAGAGACTATAGAGAGATTGAAGAAGCACATCATAGACTAAGTTTTATTTTATGCTTTATTTGATTGAGATTATTATGTTGACTATTTATTCGTATTTATTTTCTTTGGATTTTGAATACGCTATGAGTAGCTAAATTTTTAGAGATCCTAGGGTTGTTGATTGTTTTTATGGATTTGATGATTTTAAGTAATTTATTGTTCCGTTCTATTTCTTGTTTGTGCATCCTGATGTATTGTTATCCTGTGTGATTGAATTGATCAGCTTTCGCACTTGTGTAGTTAATTTATTATTCACTCGAGAGATGTTAGTAGATTAACGGATTATGTGATTGCACAACACGAGTCTGCTAGATCGAGAGATTGATAGGTGTCGTTAGGAGAATAAATCTGAGATGCTAATTGGAGTTAGATAATAATTCGAGATCGAGAGATAAGAATTAGAGTCTAATCTACTGTGTTATAGCTTACTCAAGAGAGAGATTGTAATTACACTAGTGATTCTCTTATAGGATTTAGAATTAAATTGGTTTAATAAATTATTTAAAAATCGGGAAATTCATTTAGCAGCAACACCCTAGGATCCGTCTCCTTATTTGTTTATCCAGTTTTTGTGCTTGAATTATTTATTTATTTACAGTATTTATTTTATTAAAAATAACTCTTTAATTCGATCCTCTAGATAAAATAGGACAAGATAATTGGGTATTTAGTCTAGTTACATAGCCAGTCTCTGTGGATACGATATCTATTCTCACCATTATTTTGCTACAATTTGCCTCGTACACTTGTGAGTCATTTTTGAGTGAAATAAAAGAGCGAACATTTTATCAGCACTGTGGATAAACTATATTAGCATATGTCAATTCATCGTTAGCATAAGGTATAAACCATAACTAGATTAAGAAAATCCTAATTAACAAATTCTAATTTGCTGGAATAAACAATATATAATAATCAATTAGTAACCAAAATATAAAAATTAAATAAAAAATAATAATTATAAACCCTAATTGAAATGTAATAAATCATAGTAATAATATAAATACGTGTACTACGTTAACATTATGATAATCTTTCATTAGCACAATGAACATAATATGTTAGCATATAACAAATGTTTCGTTAGCATATATTACATAATGCTGACGAACCATTATTAAAAGCTAACGAAAGCATTTTCGCACTGAATATGAGTAAAAAATGTATATTTTGTATTTTTTGTCTATATTTTTTGCACAAAAACATATCCATGTCTGATCTTGAATTAAAGAGCATGAAAAGGGGCTTTAATTTGATATATTATTTGCGATGATCTGATTAGAAACGAGTGAGATATGATCGTTTAAAAATTTCAAGATTTTTTTTAAAAAAGTGATAACATCAGTTTTTTTTATAAGGACCCAACAATTATACTCACACCTCCTTCTTTTTTATCTTGAATTTGACAATAATCTCAGCCACTAAATCAAATTAGATGGTATAATATGGATTCCTAATTTCTACACCAGAAAAATGTGTATTTTTTATCCACTTCTTGAATATGACATTAAATCTCAGCCACTAAATCAAATTGGATGGTATAATATGGGTTCCTAGTTTCTACACCAGAAAAATGTGTATTTTTTATCCACTCCCTATATATATATACTCCCTCCGTTTCATAATGCTTGTTGTTTTAGAATTTTAATTTAGAATTAACAATTATTTTTTTGGACTAATATACCAATTCCTTCTATATCGAATAAAATCTTATTCCCTTAGATTTTCTTAAAAAAAATCAACAAAATTTTCTCTCTATATATTTAGGACTGGAAAAATATACCGTTATACCGTACCGAAAAAAATATCGGAATATCAAACTTTAAGGTATACTAGTATTTTCGGTAAGGTATGATACCGTACCCAGATTTTTTGGTAAGGTAACAGTATAGAATTTTACAAATCGAGGTATACCGATACCGACAGTACACCGAATTTTTAAGGTATATACCGTTGGTGTGGTATATACCGTTATAACAGTATATCGGTATATACCACACCAACGGTAGATACCGGTATATTTGTGATATTATATAAATATATGTATATGTATATGTGTGTGAATTATAGATACTTGAACTTGATATATAGTACTTAATAAATACGATATACATATGTAAATATCTAGTAGATTTACAATATCCAACACTTATAATTAATCTTATGTTACACTTAATGCATAATAATGATAATTAAATGTGATCTTAATTTATACTTAGTAAATAATTCTTACGATTTCTAAGTAAAACGATTTAAAATTTGAAATATTTAGTAAGTTTATAATATTTTATACAATTTATATTAATTATAAAAACATGATTGATATATAATACTTAGTAAATATGTTATATACATTTATAAATATCTAGTAAATTTATAATATTTAACACTTATACTTAATGTATAGTAATTTTAAATATGTTCTTAATTAATACTTAGTAAATAATTCTTACGATTTCTAAGTAAACGATTTAAAATTTATAATATATAGTAAGTTTATAATATTTTATACAATTTATATTAATTATAAAAACACGATTGATATATAATACTAATAAATATGTTATACATTTATAAATATCTAGTAAATTTACAATATCTAACACTTATAATTATTCTTATGTTATACTTAATGCATAGTAATGCTAAATGTGTTCTTAATTAATACTTAATAAATAATTCTTACTATTTCTATGCAAAACGATTTACAATTTGAAATATATAGTAAGTTTATAATATTTTATACAATTTATATTAATTATAAAAACATGATTCATATATAATACTTAGTAAATATATTATACATTTACAAATATCTGGTAAATTTACAATATTTAACACTTATAATTAATCTTATGTTATATTTAATGTATAGTAATTTTAAATATGTTCTTAATTGATACTTAGTAAATAATTCTTACGATTTCTAAGTAAATGACTTAAAATATGATCGATATATATAATACTTAGTAAATATGCTATACATATATAATACTTAGCAAATATGTTATACATATATAATCTTATATTATAATTAATGCATAGTAATATTAATTAATTAAAGAATTTAATATAGTTACATTAATTAATAATTGTTAATTTTGCAGGTTTCTTGAGATTCAAATTTGAAGATTTAATTAGTTTTTGAGAAACATTCTAGACTCGACTTATTTTTATTTCTAGTATTTGTTGGGATATATATCATGTGGTTGTTTTTATTTTAATTGTTACATTAGAGTGTTAGATTTAAATTATTATATATGTTTTGTTTTATTGGAGTTTAATTATCGTGGCATGAAAAGATTTATTTTATTTTGTTGAATTTTGATTGTTATTAGGGGTGTTTCATATATTTAGTAAATGTATGAAATATATCATAAGATACCGATATTGGTAAGGTATACTGAAATAAATGTACGGTAAAAGTATGCCATTTTTTCATACCAAACTTAAGGTATACCATTGGAAGGTATACCAAATGTTAAGGTAAAGTAACGGTATGAATTTTTTCCATACCGTACAAGCAAGGTAAGGTAAAGATATGGTGAAAAAAGTAAAGTATACCTTACCATCCCATCCCTATATATATTTGTAGGGTTAAACTCGGAAGAAATGGTATTAAAATATCTAAAACAACAAACATTTTGACACAAAATAAAACTTCTAAAACAACAAATATTATGAATGGAGGGAGTATATAAGTGTGTGTGTGTGTGTTTTCGTTATTTTAATTTACATTTTCATTGCGCATGAATTTTTTATAGTTTTTTAAATAATATTTTTATATATTTGATATTTTTGTGTGTGTGTGTGTGTGTTACGAACAGATTTGAGTTGCAAACCATAAAAACAACCATGAACCATATTTTATATATATATATATATATAACTCTCTTCATATATCATTTCAAGAAACTTGTATACATATTGCTTATATAATGAAGTTGGCACATATATTTCTATACGTATTAAAAAATAAAACAAGACGGAAACTCAAATCAAAATTCAAAATTAAACAAATTGTGACTACAATCATTTAATGGATATATATATATATATGTATATATCTTGTCTTTTCTAGGATTTTATATATAATATGTTTATATAGATTTGAGTGAAGGTTGAGCGAGCTTCTTGGGATTTTGGGACGACTTTTGTGGTTAAGTTGTGATTAAATTAACGGCTAAGATACAAAATAATGCTACTTTCCAGGATCATCACTATCTTAAACCATAATATAAAAATCAAATGAACTGTTTTTCATGTGAGCCCATGTTTAGTTTATCATAAGCTTCAATTTGGAAACTTCGGCATATCTTTTCAATACAGTATATCATATATTGTTGGTGTCTAAAAATAAAGTTGGACAGTGTTGTGTAAAATGCTTGAATATTTGAAATATAGTCTAAAATTAGAGGTTAGATACATAATTTTCTTTACAAAGATTAAATAATTCAGAAGTACCACTTATAGCACAGAATGAAACAATAAGGAAGTTTACATAATTTGGTTAAAAACACAAGAAATGATCACAATTGTCCTATTTTTTGCCCCCTAGGGCACTCTCCTGTGCATTAGTTATATAGATCTGGACCCATCAGACTGGCCCAAATCAAATAAGGCCTAGCGGCCCAAAAATAAAATGCCCCATTTCAGGCGCGTGGACCTTACGCGCGCCTGAATTAATTTTTTTTATTTTTTTTTCAATTTTTTTTATTTTTTTTTCAATTATTCTGTTTTTTTGTTGTTTTTTTTCCCAAAATTGTATACCTTCAAAAACAATTAGTGAACTCTAAAAGTTGAAATGAATTAATTTAATTTTTAAAAATAAATATAAATATATATCATAAAATTGATTTAATGTACCCTAAAATTAAAGTGAATGATTTTTTTTTTAATTCGGCGACTCACGCAATGCACTTGCCCGACGCTAACGCGTGGGCTCGCGCATTGCGCTCGACAATTAATTTAATTTTTCAAAACAAATATAAATGATAATTGAAAAAAAAACACAATTTTGAAATAAATATATACCATAAATGGAATTAGTAAACCTTAAAATAAAAATGAACGAATTTAATATATTTTTAAATAATTGTAACCCCAAATTGAGATTAATAAACCTAAAAAAAATATGAACCCTAAAAACACACAACAAAAACCCCTAAAAAATATTAAAAAAAAAGCCCTAAAACTCTAAAAAACTATGAACCCTAAAAACCCTAAAAAACTATGAACCCTAAAAACCATGAACCCTAAAAAAATCTAACCTCCTCCATCCCTAAACTTTAAACATTAATTGGAATGGAAAAAAATCATAATTTGAACTACATAAACTCATATAAGTTAAGTACCAGACCAATTACTTTTTAATGATACAAGTGATTTTTTTGAACTTTAAACGATACTTTTTAGTGTAAAGATTGATACTGATTTTTACTAGTTTATTTTTTTTGACGGGTCAACACCAGTCAACGCGAGTTGACTTGTGTTAACCCCGACCTGTCTGATAAATGTATAAACTTTATTGAGTTTGGGATGATATATAGGAGTCTTGGGTTTTGCCCTAAAGCGAGCAACTTCTTGATTAAAAATTCGTCCATGTTTAACAAATGTTTTTAGATAGAACTGCCTAAAGCGCATCCATAAATAGCAGTTCACGGTTGCCGATAGAGATAGTTAAAAAATTAGAAAGACAAAATGATCAAATTATCCTTAGCCTATTATATAAATAAAAATGTCCTAGCTAGAAATTATCAGCAATAGAAAATCTAACTCTAAATAATTACTCAGAAAATCTGACAGGATTATTAATTTACGTGGGTTATAAAATTTGGAAATAAAAGTCTTGAAGTTACAACTGACGACAATAGATTGAATTTTGGGAAATTCAATAAATGTAGACCTTCGTATTACTCTTCATAGTCATTGTTATTTTATAAAATATAAAAATAAATATAATAAGACTTTTTTACCCTTAATTACTAAAAACTTAAAATTCTATCATAGTCCCTTATACTATAGCACTATATTCCCCCAATTTTCATATATAATTAAAAAAGAAAAACAAAATCGCTAAAGAACATATCAAAATTTATAAAATTATAGTCCCTTTCAATCATCCCCGCTTTTTTTAACTAATGTTAAATATCTCATATTGGTTGGGGAAAATGACATGTACCACTTATTAAGATGAGGACAACCCTCTTCTTACAAGTTGAAAGTGGCATGTGTCCAACATTGAAATTGGGGTTCTCACAAAACGAACTAAGCTATAAATCACTGAGAACTCGATATTGGGGGCCCCAACATTGAAATTGGGGTTGGCTTTGATAATATATTAGAAATTGATATCGAGCCTAATGTTGGGGTTGTTTTGAATTAAACCACCGCAGGATCATTTGGTTGTTCATTAATCCATGTTCATGCAAATCATATATTTATGTCACATGCATGTTTATCACGTCACGCACAAAATCATGTAAAACGAATCTAATAAAGCGAAAGACATAAATTCGAATTACTTACAATTGTCAGACGGTCTGAGGACAAGATTAAAGATCTAATCTTGCTGTTGAATGAACACTGAAACAGGCGCCACCTACACCTCAAATTTCGACCACCACAGATTCTACTCCAAGATCTTCTGTTGTATTCTTGGACTGTATCTAGATTCAGAGTGGGCTGAAATCTACTAGATAGGGTTGTGAAATCTGTGGATAACTTTGAGAGACAAAGAGGGACTGATTTCTTATGATTAAATTTTAGCCCACCCCTTCCCCTATTTATAGGGAAGTGGGCGAAATTTACTACTCCAAACCCTACTGGGTTTGGGCCTCTATTTCAAGTTCAATATCCAGTCCACTATCAGTCAATTGGGCTACAACATGGATCTAGAAGAATATTAAATTAGTCCAGCCATTCTCCGTGTTTAAGATATAATGTTCATTAATTAATTATGTCAGCCTCTGACAGCTATAATTAATTAACATCTAAAACCTTGAGTAGTACCACACAAGCTTTACCATGTAAGGAATAAATTCCACCTGCAGGGTTTCAACATGAACTTGTGTTTCCTCAAGAGAACATCATCAACCCGGCGTACCAAGACACGGTGCTCATGCATACTGCTCGAGACATCATGTATACATTGTTATTACCCAAGATATCGAATTCGATCTACGAAAAGATCTCACCCATTGATAAATCAAAGTAACAAATAACGCACACATATGCTCGCCAATATCATATGAGTTCAGAACCCGAACTCTGTGGATCTTTATTCTCTCAGTAACTGGGTCAGAGACAGAGAATAGTATCCTATCGTGATCCTCCTCAATACACTAACGAGTGTTCTAGAATAATCAGTTAGTCAAGATAAACTAGCTTATCAGATTATTCTACGGTCTACCGATGGTGTGTTCAGGACCATCTAAGCCGTGAGCTCTTTAATACATTACAAGGTTCTAATGATATGATCTTACCGTGTGACTCCCCACACCATATCATCTACAATGTAAGTATATGGAACATTGCATAGAACAATTATAGAACATAATCTAAATGCAAACAGTGACTGCAATAACTTTCATTTCATATCATCATATCATCAAAAAAGTATACAAAGATAAGTCTTCCAGTATACAAAACTAACACCTAACTCACCCTCATAAAACCAGCTTGTAAGGAGAGGGTTGCCCTTACCTTAATAAGTGGCACATGTCACTTTTCCCCAACCAATATGGGGTATTTAACAACTAATAAAAGCTAGACACCATACAACAACTCCGCCCCCACACCCATCGCTTTATATAAGAAGATTAAGAGTCAATGTGGCAAATTAGCCAGTTAAAACTTTTAAAAACTTTTTTAGCCAGTAATTTTTAAATATATTTATTTTGTCCACATTTAATATAATATCCTTATTTTAAATAAATCATTCAAATAAAAATTGTAACAGAAAATAAATACTATTTCTCTCTTCTCCCTCCTTCACTTTCCACTGCCATTTCTGCAACAGATGAGACAAATACAAACCCTCCCCAGCCATTGTCATCTTTTCCTATTCTTGTGACGATTTCGTGACATCAAGAATGAAGATTACCGGAAACCACGCAGCAACCCCGCCGTCGACTTATGGAGATAGATGAACATTTTCAGAAAAATGGTATCGATGAAGATTCATCCCACTCCGCATGCCTCCGTTGGGCGCGCAAGCTCGATGCGCAGCTACTGCATGTAGCCGCCCAGTCACCGACAATCTAATCCCATGACCTCTCTCTCCCCTCGGCAGTCCCCTGCCATCGCAGAAAATGTCCCCCATCACCTCCCTTTCGCGTTTGCTTCGTCGTCCCTCTCCATTTTCTCGTGGCTTCCTCTTTATTCCTAGTCTCTCTCATCTCCCTAGCTTCACCCAGTCGTCATCGTCGATCTCTGACGAGTTCTCCACCATTCTCGAGATGACAATGTTAGAGATGAATTGTTGTTCATTCGATGGTTTCTTACTGAGCAGCAAACGAGAGGAAAGAAGGGAAAAAGGTGGGAGGTAGGGAGTGGTTGGTCGGACATGGCGGGGGTGGGTTGGGGAAGAAGTGGGAAATGGGGGTGGGTGGGGTGGGGTGGGGTGGGGGAAAGATAACAGTTCTTTTAATTTTATTTTCTATTTTTTTTTTCAACTTTTGTAAATTTTTGGGTTTTATTTTTATTTTTTTAATCTAAGGGTATTTTAGTCCAAAGTGACTGAAATAATGATGTTTAAAAATAGATGGTTAAAATATTTTTTTAAAGTTCTAAGTGATTAAAAAAAAGTTGGCTCAAAAGATTAAATATGTGTGTTAATCGTTTTGATTTTTCATGGTTTTTCAATTTTTAATTTTATGAAAAGGGATGGGGGCTATAGTTTGAGAGCTATGATAAGGTTTTAAGCTTTGAGGGTTTAAGAGTAACAAAGACTTATCATATTTATTTTTATATTTTATAAAATTGTGAAGGTTATGAAGAGTAAAACGGGATCTGTGTTTAAAATTTTCTAACAACTTTATTTTTTAGGCTCTGATTCACTCGTCTTTTATAGAGGAGTGATTTTATGACCGTTGCGTTCCATTGTCCATTGATTGGTGGCTCTGTTGGCTCATCAATGGAGAATGATCGCTTGGAGCTTTTGGTTTGAAGTAGCCGTTACTCTGCCAATCGATCTTCATTGGATATTTAATTCCAGGATCTTTGTTGAAGCATTTATTCCAAGATTCGGCAGTTTGAGCAATTAACTCCAGGGTTCTCTGGCTTCAGTTTTCTTGGCAGCCTTGAGTTTCAATTGACAGTTCTAGACTTGTCAGCTGAGTTTGACTATTGCTGCAGTTTTGAGCTCGTCAGCTGAGTTTGGCTATTGCTCCATTTGGCAGTTTTGAGCTTATCAGCTGAGTTTGGCTATTGCTCCAGTTGGCAGTTTTGAGCTTGTTGGCTGAGTTTGACTATTGCTCCAGTTGGCAGATTTGAGCTTTCATGTCAGCTTGACTAATCGTAAGCTGCCTGACTATAGTTCTGGCCTTCAGCTGATCTGTCTTGTTTTACTCTAGTTTGGTCATCAGTTGGATACTTCCAGTCTTCAGTCTAAACTGATCTCTTATCAGTTCCCTTAGTTGACTCTTTTCTCCCTCAACTTAGCTAACTTAGTTGTCAGTTTGTTTCGACTGTTCAACTTCTTGACTTCTCAGTTCAGTTGACTTCTGACTGAATGACGTATCCTTCAGCTTGCAGACGATACTCTTGATTGGTTGACTTTGACTTTGCTTGATTTCCTTTTTGATGATGCCCTGGATTGATCAGCTCCGATCTGCAACTTGAATTTTAGTCAGTTTTTTTTCACAAATAATTTTGACATCTCATCAAAACCTAATCTAGGGGTCCCTTGATAGTTTTTCCTAACAATTTCTCCCTTTTTGATGATGTCAAAACTTTGTTAATGATGATGGAAAAAGCTGCAAATGTAGCAAGTTTGCTTAAGCAGTTTCAGAGCAAATTTAGAGCAAGTTTGAGAGAAAATTTGATTTATGATTTTCATTCAAGTATCAGAGCATTTGTCATTAGCATTTGTCATTCATGCTATTATTCAGGTATTAAAGCATTTAAGATATGCGAAATTCAAGTATTAGAGCAATTAGACTTCAAGTTTCAGAGCATTTTCTCATTCTTTCACTTTGGGCATGCTTTCATTCCAGTATTAGAGCATTTTTCATTCAAGCATCAGAGCATTCAACCATTTTTTCATTCAAGTATCAGAGCATTATCAGAGCATTTAGCTTAATCATACTTGAAGTAACAGAGCATGAGCATTATAAGCATGGTCGAAATGTATATTATATATATTCACTTTAAAGCATATTATATTTTCAAGAGTAGTTAAAACTACTAATCTACTCCCTGAAAATTTCTTCTTTGCTCCTTTTCTTTCTGCTCGATTCTCCTTTTTCTTGAGCTTCTTGCATCCTCCATGCTTCCCCCTGAAGCTGATCTTCCCCCTCATGATGAATTTCTCTTTGAATTTGATCCCAAAGAGTTAAGCATCCATCATTTATCTGTTCTTCTTCCCTCTTTTTGGCATCATCCAAAAGGTGGAATGGGTCGCATGATGGTAATGACAAGTTTGGCAGGAAGGTGAACGCAGTTGCCATATTGTCATCATGAATTGAGGGAATTGAAGGAATTTGCATGGGTGAGGAGAGCCATGCATATGCTTCTTCAGTTTTCATGAACTGACCTGGAGCAAAGGTGAGAGAGACTGCTTGCTCTCTGAAGTTCATCGAGGCCAAGTTGTTGAAGATCTCATCGGTTAAAGGGATGGGTGGATCATCAACGAAGGGTGTGCATGAGGAGTTCGCTGGTTCATTGTCGGGGAGAGGAGCATCGGCTGGTATGCTCAGCTGGATTCGCATGATCATCGAATCCATTATCTCTGAAAGCGTTGGTGGCGAGGAGAGTGGATGATTCATCCAGTTTCTACTCCATGTTCCTTCATTGATCTAGAAGGTGGAGCCACGGGTGTGGATGAGGTGGAACATTGTTGACTCATCCAGTTGAAATCGTCATATATGGTACTGCAGATACCGCCGCAGTTGGTCGAACAGAGAGGAGTCTGTGTCTTCAACGAGACTGAAACAGCTTCTCAACTGATGATCGAGAACTGCTTCAAACTCAACCTCAATGGAGTCACGTTGGACTAATGGTAGAGGTTGGGAGCTGGCTGATATTGTAGGCCGATCATTCAGCCTTGAAAGATGTTCACTCTCAATCATCAGCTCTCTTTCGTCAAAGGAGCTGACGGGTGCCTCCAAAGGTGCCTTTCCATGATCTAAGTTGAAAGGCCTTTGTCGACGTGAACATTTCAGGATCGGATGGCCGTAGATAGTGGGGAGCATGTCTCTTCTTTTGAGCTGTTCGCCATTTGGGATGACCTCATCGAACTGGCTTTAAATGATATGGCTTATGCGACTCATAAACCCGATCTTTTCGCGAAATAAGCTAGTGGATGGGTCATAGGCCGTTCGCTCTACATTAGCTCGCAGTTGAGCAAGGATGAAAGAGGCCCAGTTGGCTTTACATCCGTAGTATAGATCGGCTGTGAGATGGGCTTTAATGTCCGAGAAGTGGACTGTCTCAAAGTTGCCATGTAGGATATGGCCGGTGATATCTAAGAGTTGGAGGATATCATTTGGCATACTCTCCTTCAGCCTGTGTGAATAGTCATAGTGGTTGACGTGAGGAAGCTTCCAAGCATCCCATAGTGCGTATTTGCAGGGCAATTGCAGGGTTATAACGTCTGGACCGTCGCTTGGAAGGTGAAGGGTAGACATCATTGTCTCTTTCGTCACCTTGATCGCCTTGCTCCGGACGGTAGAAATGATATTTTCGCCAGAGATTGTTGTGTTGTAGTAGAATTCCGCAACATGAGAAGGTAAGTTCTTGAGTGGCACGATCGTCAAAAATGGCAGCAGGCTAGTTGCCTCCAATGGCCTATAAATCCTTTGAAAGTTGTCGGAGCTGAGGTGTGCGTTAAGATACTCTAAACTTAGATTTTTATCTTTCTTCAGCTTCTTAATAAGTAGATTTGCATCGACCGTCTGAAATGGGGGCTTCATATCTGCAAAAAGATGTTGTTTCAGTTTAGAGAGCAAGTGTTTTTTAGGAGAGAGAAGACTTAGTAGATGATCAAAGCAAGAGAGAGAAAGAGTTTGCAGATGATCGGAGCCTTCATCTCTGTGCACATATTTATTCAGCTTTGCATGCAGGAATCGAGGGCACTCGATTACTTTTCTTAGCTGATCAGCCATCCGATTTGATGGAGGATTAGCTGAATAAATGGTGCTTACATCTCAGCTGTTTGATAAAGAAGTAACTTTACGATCTTGTGGCTGAGAAGTAGCTACTCTGAAAATGGGGTAGTTGCCATAAATAGCAAAATATTTTCTGCATATCTTGCTATTTATATCTCAGTAAAAAAATATTTTCTTTTTCAATTTTGAAGAGTTGATTTAATATCAATGCAGAGATATTAATTGCAGCATTGTGAGATAGAACCCTATTTTTAAATTGTAACCGTTGAGTATAATATAAGAAATTTCATAATCGCAACAGTAAGAATGTAATTATGATAAGCTTTGAAAAATAAAAAAAAAACTTATCCGGATTCAGTTGGGATACAGTCTAACTGATTGACTGCTTCGGCGGTTGAATGATCAGTTGAGTCTTGCTTCCCAGTTGTCACTGAAGAACTGGCTGAGGTTGAAGCTGTATTTGAACTGAATTGATCAGTTGGCTTGATCAGTTGCTTGGCTCTCAGTAGTCAGTTTCCGCTTCTTGAAGGGCCTAGTTGGACTAGCTGCACTGCTTCCTTGGGATGCAGTTGTGATCTTTGGCAGTTCATGCCTTGCAGTCCTCCGGGCTTGGTGAAGCTGGATGGCAACTGACGAGTTTTTCATCTTTTGACTAAGGGATTTTGAAGTTCCCTTTGGCGATGATCGAAACTGATCATTCTTCATAGGCAATTGCAAGCCTTTTGAGCTGCGTATTAGCAGTGGAGTGACATAGCTCTTGGATAGGAGGCTTGGTGATGTGGCAGTGTCTTCATCATCAATATCGCTCTCGTCAGCACGCCTTGGATTCTTCTGGGTAGCCACAGCTTCAGTATGTGATAGATGTGGTTCTATCCTTTCGACGACCGGTGGAGTTTGTCGTGAGGGCTCAGCTGACTGACTTGATAGATTATCAAAGTTCAGTTTTCGACAAAGCGACTCAACTGGGTAGTTGACTGGTTGATTTGCAGTTTCAACTGCTTAAGGCACGATGTTGGTCTTGATGTCTGCTAATAAGGCGGTTGCTGGAATCTTGTTGATAAGCCGGTGATTCATGATGTGCTGGACTTGCACAATGGTTGGAGGAAATGGATTTGATGAACCTATCCATTTGATGCTCCAAGTTTCTTCTCGTTGCCAATAGCTCATGCCGTGAAAGGCAGTTAGCAGAAAATGGGACTGGATGGACATGGAATGTCTCCAGTTATACCAATAGAAGTACCGGTGGAGTTGTTTGAACAACTCTTGGTCACATTGTGCAACAAAGGCAAAGTGATTGAGAAGGAGATTGGTCACTTCCTTTTGTGCAGCTTTGACTACATATTCACCACTATAAAAAATACGAATATTCTCTTCAGTCAGCTGGAGAGGAGGGCATGTACTTCTGAAGTAGTCCGCTCCGTAGTTTAGATGAGGGATTCCAATGAATGGAATAAGCTCATCTGGATCAGAGCAAACCTGGAAATCAACTGGTGATCCGTTCTTTGATTTTGGAGACTGAACGGCGTTGGCAGTTGAGTTGGTCGATGAGTGGTTTCCTGTCTTGGCTTTGGATTTTCTCTTTTTCTTTAGCGACTGAAGATGAACAGTTCCTTTCTTGGGAATCCAGTCAGAGATAAGAACTGGTAGTGACTCATCATTTGGAAGCTTCCGCAGATCTTCAAGCATTTTACTCATTCTTAGAACAAGTCCAACCTTGGACTCAAATTTACCAGAGTTCTTTAAGTCAGAGGCCTTGATGACTTGATGCTTGAATTGTTGAAAGACAAATTCTGCCCAGTTCATTTGTTGCCCTTCAGCAAGATGAATCATAACCTTGTATCTTTCTTGGGTGAGTTGACTCAGGCTTCCAATGGCCTCGAACATCATCTTGTTCGTTATGTCGAGTAGAACTCCATACTCGGGCTTCAGGTCAGTTTTAGCGGTTGTAAAACTGAATTGCTTGTCGCAGGTTGAAGCTTTCCATTTTCTCCAGTACAATTCTGCAGATTCCTTTAGATCTTGAACGGATGAACCTTCTTGTGGGAGTTGGAACACTTCTGCAATTGTCCTTTCAGTGATTTGAAGCGGCCGTCCTTGAATCACTGATGACACTTTCTTTCCATCTGCAGATAATTTTGCTTGAAGCAAAAATTCACTCACCAAATATTGTCTAAAGAACTTTGGTGGTGTTTCCAGATAGTGAAGAATTTCTGTCTTGTGAAGATTGGACAGAAGGAGTGGGTTGTTTGATTCATTTAGAATCAATTGAAATTTCTTCCTATCAAGAAATTTATCTCTCATAAGTTGTTCTTTGAAGGAATTTGAAGATCTGGATAATTCGGCCATCTTTGAGGTTGGCTGAGATTTTGGGAATTTAAGATCTTTTGAGATAGAGTTTTTGAGATTGTAGAAGGAGGGGGCTTTTTGAGAGGTTTTGAAAGAGAGGGGCTGCTTATGAGTGTTTGGACAGGCTTATAGATCTGATGGTTGGAATGGTACTAGACTCTGGTCTCTTTTGGTCGTTGGCAATTAATGACTTTCACACGTGTCATTGTTTTGCAACGGTCAAAATTTCAAAATAAATGTGAGGCTTAACATTTATTTGAAATAAAAAACTTTTATAAATATATCAAAAGATATAATTACAAACTGATTAACAAGAAGTACACTTACGGCTTTTCTAATCAGTTTTGACTTGATCAGCCACTTAGTCCTTCTTGTGATCAGTTTTCCTTTTCTTAGCCTTTCTGGATCTGTTTGGCATGTCCTCATTGGAGGAGACTTCCTCTGAGCTTTCTGTTCCAGTGTGTGCTTCCAGTTGTAGGATCGATTCAGAGAGCATTTTTACCTGGACTTTCATGTTTTCGATCACTTTCTTGAATTGTTTTGACGTCTTGCTTCATTGCCGCTTCTTTGTTTGTTTGATATATCGTTGAGTCTTTTCTGCATTTGGCTGATGCTCTCCAATCTCTTGATCTGCATCCAGCTGATGCTCTCCACTTTGATAATTAGCAGCTGGTTTCTCAACTGTCTCAAATTGAGTTGGAGAAGCTGCTTTCTGCTCAGTTTGACCCTTTCTAGAGCCCTTTTTATCATTATCTCCTTCGGTTGATGACTTGTATCCCTGAATCATGTGAAGGATATCATCTGAGTCGGAGTTTGATTGAACCTCTGACTCCACCATTGTAGCTTTTCCTTTACCCCTTGTTATTGGAGTAGATGGGATTAGCTTCTGCCTCAATTTTGGTTGTGATTCCCTGATCGTTAGTGGAGGTAGTGCAGTTGAATTTATTCTGGGGATAAATTCATCAAGATCAATCTGTTGAGGATGAGTATCCTTAATCATCTCATCAGGAAGAAGGTACTCCAGGATGGAGCTTACTCTATTGAGAAAGTTCATCTTTTGTGGAAAGCACCCTGAGCCTTTGGTTCCAGTTTTCACATTGTCTACAAGCTTCTTTAACTGTCGAAAGAAGTATAGAGACCAGTTGACTCTCTTTTCTTCCTAGATTGCATTGCAGATTCTGTACTTTATTTCTGACATGTTGGATTGATCTTCACATGATGCTATCATCATCCTCGCAGCCACTGCTGCTAGTACTTGAAATTCTTTTCCAAAGTTAAACACAGAACGGTTGATGTGATATCTTCCCTCAAAGTGAATCGTTGCCCATCTGTCGTAGCAGTCTTTAGTATCAACTTCTGTTTCTTCAACATTATCTCCTTCATCTGGGAGATCAAATACCCTTTTTAACACTAATGGAGTGATTGTGATTTCTTGCCCTCGAACCTCTGTTTTAAATTCCAGAGGGTTCTCTGTGCTCATTGAGTTGAGGAAAAACTCGGTAACTGCCTCTGGATATGTCTGAGTGGGTATACTTTCAGTAAATGTTTTCAGCCCAGAATTTTCAATTGACTGAATGATTCCTTCACAATAGCTGGGAATATTGGAGAATTTCCTGAAGTTGTCTCTGCTGAGTATCTTGTCATGATACAGATCTTTGCAGAAGACTGTGGAGTCTTCTCTGGTGACTTTGAAATTGAACTTCCTTTGATGAGGATTGGTTGAGAGTAGAGTCATGATTTACGAAGGTGTAATTTTAGGGGTGGGGAGTTAATCTGGAAGGCTTTGAGCTCTGGAAGGAGATAAGATAGAGAAGTCGATAGTATATGGTGTGAAGCTTATCTTGAAGATTTAGCCGACCTTTTTATAGAGAGATTGGGCTCATCCAACGGTTGTGTCGCTTCATATGCCTAATTTCAACGGCCGGATTTAAATCAATCGACCCGTCGATTGGCCTTTCGATTCTGTCCGTTAGGGATAAATGAAGAGAGAGAGAGAGAGAGGGTTCAACGGTAATATTGTGATGACACGTGTTTTTACCATTTCTAATATTGAGATTTGAACTTATCTTTTCTCTCTAGCAGCTTCTCCTTGGCTTGAAACTGATTATGTCATCAGTTGGCTTTGACTATAACTGATGATCTTTCTGTTGATCAGCTTCAACTGAGATGTCTTTTCATCAGTTCAGAATTGGTCTTGACCGCTTAGACCTTTGTTCAGCTGCTTCCCACTTCAGCTGGTCTTTGAACTGACATCTCCTTTTGATTTGACTTCAGTTCCTAATACTCCTTCATCAGTTTGATCAATTTTGCAGCTTATATGTTCTGCATAACTGACTGGATCATCAGTTTGAGCGACTGAACTGATGATTTAGTTGAACTGATGGAGTATACTGATCATCTCCAGTTTACTTTTCTCTCAGCAGCTTCTTGTCTTTACTTCAAACTGATGGCTTATGTGGCCAACTGATCAGTTTTTCGTCTTTTTGATTCAGTTTCTCTCTTCAACTGGAGTGGTCCCTTGGCCTTTTTCCTCCAATTTATCATCTTCATCCTGTGATGCTAGCTCCAACAGTCCCAACTGTATGTATAGCTCCATAAACTTTGCTTCAGGCAATGGTTTGGTGAAGATGTCAGCTATCTGCTTCTCAATGTTGACATATTTGATGCATATGTCTTTCTTCTCGATGTGATCTCTAATGAAGTGATGCCTTATGTCAATGTGCTTAGTTCTTGAATGCAGAACTGGATTCTGAGATATCGCAATTGCACTGTTGTTGTCACAGTAGATAGGCACTTCTTCAGTTTCAACTTTGTAGTCCTTTAACTGTTGCTTCATCCAGAGTATCTGAGCACAGCAACTTCCAGCAGCTACATATTCTGCTTCAGTTGTTGACGTGGCAACTAAGTGCTGCTTCTTACTAAACCAGGATATCAGTTTACTTCCAAGAAACTGACATGTTCCACTTGTACTCTTTCTGTCGATTTTGCATCCACCAAAGTCTAAGTCTGAATAACCAATTAGGCTCAAACTGTCATCTCTGGGATACCATAGTCCAAGATTTATGGTTCCTTTGAGATATTTGATAATCCTCTTAGCTACTTCGAGGTGGCTCTTCTTTGGATTAGCTTGAAACCGTGCGCATAGTCTGACTGAATAAGAGATATCTGGTCGGCTAGCTGTTAAGTAGAGTAGCGACCCAATGATTCTTCTGTAATATGTTTGGCTAACTGATTCTCCTTCTTCGTCGAGGGTTAGCTGAACTGATGTGTTCATAGGAATCTTGAGAGTTTTTCCTTTGCTTACTCCAAACTTCTTGACTAGCTCCTTGGTGTACTTCGCCTGGCTGATAAAGATTCCATCTTTCAGCTACTTCATTTGGAGTCCTAGGAAGAATGTCATTTCTCCCATCATGCTCATCTCAAATTCGCTTTGCATCAGTTGAGCGAATCATGTGCATAGATCTTTGCCTTTTGATCCAAAAATTATGTTATCCACATAAATTTGAACCATTAAGATCTCAGTTGATCATTCTATTCGGAATAGAGTTCGATCAATGAATCCCTTTTGAAACCTATTTTTCAGCAAAAATGTTGTTAGAGTTTCATACCACGCTCTAGGAGCTTGCTTCAGTCCGTACAGGGCTTCTTCAGTTTGAAGACTTGATCACCAATTTCAAAGCCTGGCGGTTGCTCGACATACACATCCTCCTTGAGCATTCCTTGAAGAAAAGCACTCTTGACATCCATTTGGTAGACTATGAAGTTGAAGTGCGCTGCATAGGCTAGGAACAGTCTGATGGCTTCCAATCTTGCAACTGGTGTGAATGTCTCATCAAAGTCGATCCCTTCACTTTGTGAGTATCCTTTGGCTACCAGTCTAGCCTTGTTCCTTGTGATCACTCCTTGTTCATCCAGTTTGTTGCGAAAGACCCATTTTGTACCAATGACCTTTTGGGTTTTTGGCCTATCAACAAGAAACCATACGTCATTTCTTGTGAACTGGTTCAGTTCTTCTTGCATAGCCATGATCCAGTCTGAGTCTTGTAAGGCTTCTTTGACATTTGCTGGTTCAGTTTGAGATATGAAGCATGTGAATAATGCATGCTCAGTTGAACTTCTGGTATGGACTCTACTTCTTAGATCACCAACTATCTTGTAAGTTGGGTGGCTTCGGAGCCATTTGGGCAAGATAGCTTCAGATGGGTAGAGGAATGGTAGAGGAATGGCTAAGATTTGGTTGGCAATCTCAGCTGGGAACATATTGAGGATCTTCCATCTATCACAAGCCCCACCTTGATCATCCAAAATCACGTATTACGTCATTATATATTGTTCAATTCTTTTTTTTTGGATGTCGAGGGTGCGCATTGGGTAAACTCTGCCCCTGTGTAATAGCCTACTGTAACACCCCAGATTTTTGGATAAGGTTTAGAGGATTGTTAATGATAATTAATTAAGTTAAGGAAGAAATTTAAATAAGGTTAATTAAGGTCTGATGTCAGTCACGACTTTAGGGGTCAGTTTTCGTGAAAATCGTCTTTTCAGAAAATGTGATCTTAATTCTGTAATGGCCATTTGTGGTCTTGTTAGAAAGGTTTTAACTCAAGGAGTGTGTCGGTGTTCTCGAAATTTTATTCTGAGGTCATTTGAGTTCTCGGTAATGAAAAACGTATTTAAAAGGTGAATGAATAGTAACTTTTGCGTGCGTTCGTGTTTTGAGAAATTTATGAAATCCTCTTTGTCGATCCGAGTCTTGTTCTGTCAGGCCCTTCTTATGGGAAATGACTCAAGGATTTGGTTGGTATTCATGGATTTCAATTCTAAGGTCAATCGAGTGCTCGGGAGCAAAATCTGTCAGTCTGAGTGAATAGTAAAAAGTAATTCCAAAAAGGGAATCTTTACTTGTCTTTCTTCTGACGACCCCGTCTTCTTAATGAATCAAGTTGGTTCACTAGTATTCGAGCCAACAAGTCTCCCGATATTTTTAGATTTCGTGTCTGAGGTCATTTGGACCTCGACATCGAATAAAATAGCTTTTAACCGAACCCGGGGTAACTTCTGCAGTATTCATGCACTAGAGTGGCTTCTCAAGGAAGCCAACCCCATATCTATAAATAGAGGGCCACTCCCTTTACTTTCATTTGCTCATTTACCATTCATTTCACTTCCAAGAGAGTGGGAAAGCTTTGAGAGAAAAGACGAGAAAGTTCTGTCGAAGTAAAAAGCGTTCTTCGTAAGTGTTCTGCAAGACGACGAGCAGAGTGGCATGGAAGAGATGCGGTGAGGGAATGTGCTAGGGGCGCCGTTGGATCGTAGCAGGCAGCTCTGCCGCCGTTGCGACCTGACGAGACACCGAGCTAGCCATCTTCCTTCGACGCACCTAACCCCGTCCATTCTTATTCATCGATCCCGATTCCATTCCTTTTCCGTCTTTCAATTCCGCATTTACTTTCCGTTCTTCGTGTTCTTCATTATTACCCATTTATCTTCCGTCTAAAGTTGTATTTCGATTCTTATTGAAGTTCCAAGTTAATAATGTTTACGTTATATTGCTCGCTTTATTTCTGTCATTATAATTCTCGTTATTATTTCTTTTGATTAGTCTCGTTTATTCTGTTTAAGTCCCGTTCGAGTTATATTTAAAGATTTCATCATTATTCTAAATGTTTAAAGAGGATTATCATATTTATGCCATTATAATGCCGATTTCTTTTTAAGTTAATGCATGCCGTTTCATGTTAATTTAAATTATTGAAACACATTTTAAAAATTTTTATAAGTGTTCTTCGTGTTCGTTGAAGGAATTGACGAACACCAAAGAACCCAGATGAAGATTGCCCAAAATTGGGCGTAGAGAGAAGCCGCCGAGACGGGGGGTGCGCCGCCGCGCAACACCCCCCACGGCCAACAGCCTGTCTGCCGGCGCAAGGGTGCGCCGCGGCGGAGGGCTGCCTGCCAGTGCAGGGGTCCACCGCGGTAGGGGCACCTCCGTGTCGTCCGATGCCGATTCTTCCGGCTATTCTCGTACCCTCTTTTTGAGCTTTTCGAGTCGTGTTTTTCCCGAGTTATTTCCAAGTTTAATTTAAGAAGATTTTCAAGCTATCTGTGAGTTATTTTGAGTAAATTTCTTAAGTTGTTTTTCGTCTAGAACTCGAGTAATCAAGGTGTGATTTTCTTCAAATAAATTCTTCTCGAACTTTATAAAGTCGTAAAGTCGTGCAATCTGTAATTAAATCTTAGATTTTAGTCTTCGAATTAGATATCGCTTTAGATGGTTAATTTCTTCGAATGAAGTTGCTAAGTCGATAATTCAACTTTTGTAGGAGGAAGTGAGCCTCGAGAGAATTCGAAGAAGGATCATCAACTTGTTGCCTCATCTTCCGCTCCGTGATCGAGGTGGGTAAATCTATACTCATCTAAAGTTTGAGCTAATAAGCTCTAGAAGCATATATGGCAAATGAGATATCTAATAAAGTATTTTGCTCTGCCTGATTGATCTCTGTACAAGGAAGGAAAGAAAGGAAGATGTACTATTTTAATTGAGCTCTCGAGCATGTTAGAAATGCTAGAAATGATAAAGTATTGTTTATGCTTAGCATGAGATATTTAAGAATTATCTTTAGTTGAAATTCATAATTATGTACATTCTTTTCTTCGTATTTGAATGTTTATGCTTTGTTAAAGCTTGTATAGTTAAGGATTAAGGATTTCCTTGTTAGGGTAGTGTTAAATCCCTTATAGGCCGAGATCATGCTCTATTAAAGGATTAGCCCCTAGACGTTGCTCTAGGGTTGGTTTTGTTAGCAAGGTTAAGGAAGGAAGGAACTTAGCATTTCACTTAAGAAGGAATTGAGCTCAGATGATCTATGAACTTTTAAGTGAGTCACTGTTGGGTTAATTCCCTCGCAAACTCGTTTGGATATTTAAGGTAACCCCTCTTCTATCCTATGGCATGCCTAAGGGTGCAGTTGACATCAGGTTTGAGCCAGGATGGGCACAAAAAGGAAAAAAAAGGTTTTACGGATATGGGGAGGGCTTTTGCGTTTTGCTCTCCATATACCGTCAGTTGAATATTAGATATCTTGAAGTTATTAAAGTGTTTTTGTTAAAATCCACTGAGTACATTAGTGCCCATGCCCCCTCCTTTCAAATGTTTTCAGGTTGAGATGCTGAGGATGTTGGTAGATGTGGATGTGGGTTGGCTGCCAAGATTGTTTTGCTATTATCTAAGTTTCTTTTGAAATCCCATTATGTGTTCAGCTACTCTGATACAATCTTTCTAATTCCGTTCAAGTTCTATTATGTTTAAGAAGATTCTAAAAATATTCCCCAGTCATGGTTATCTATATATATAAAGATGCATATTAAGTTTTATTTCCGCTTCTCGAGTATATTTTCCTTTCGCCTATGAAGAGGTTTATTCACGTTGATATATGTTTATTCGCTTTGACTTATGAATGGGTCTATGCTTGTTGGTATCTGATTAGTTAGCTGTTTCATTCCGCTAAAGCATGTTTCCTTTTTAATCAAGTAAATCCAAGTATCATTGTCTATCTTTCGAAAGTATATCTTTATTCTTAAACCCTTTTTGTTAATCTCTCGTCTTTATTCTTTAATCCCTTAATAACACCCCGTCCCCATTCGTTAATCCCTATCTCGGGACCGGGCTGTTACATCTGCAAACCTACACGGGAGAGGTAAACCACACTTGACAAGCCAGGTGTGACAGACTCACATCTAGTGGTATTGGTGGTGGGTCAAACTTGAGACCTTTGGCCTCAAGAAACACCACTTCACCAGTAGGCCATCCTCAAGGGACTATATTGTTCAATTCTTGTGTGAGCTTAATAAGGTAGAAGTATTTTAAATGTCCGCCCAAAATAGAGAATAGAAATTATAAATATCCCACATCAAAATATAATAAGAATTATTTTGCTTGAACATACTATAAATTGTAATCGTCAATAATGAAATCCTCACACAATTCTTAGTTTTTTAAGTTGAGATCCAATATAATATTTGATCTTATCATTTTAATATTAAAAGACACATTTTAATTTTTTAAATTTAAATATCTAATTTTTTTTTATTAAATATACATTTAAAATTTAATTTCATATTTTATATTTTTAAATATGAAAATATAAATATATAAAAAAATTCAAATAAATATATTAAAATTTGTAATTTTAAATGTATTTTGGTTTGCAATTTTAAATATATGAAACATAAATCTTAAACAATTGAATCTTAAGTATATAAAAGCAATTACGTATGCCTTTCATAGTAACTAGCATTACCGGCCCAAAAGCACCTATTGAAATAGAAACTATAAGGGCTTGTTTGTTTATATTTCCAAATGGAAATTTCTCACTTTTACTATTCAAAATATCGAAAACACGTTTGTTTTACTCATTTTTAATTCTAGTTTTCACTTTTTTCAATCCTATATAACCTATTCAATCATATATATATATATATATATATCATTATAGTGGGATCCATTATTTAAATATTCTCAATTCATCATAAACACACAAATATTTATCTTTTTATCTCAACCACAAATTCAAATTCAAAAATATAATCAAACAAACATATTCCCATTTTCTAAACCTATAACTCTAAACATTAAATCATTTATCATAACAAAATCATTACATTTTTTCAAAAATCAATACACCTCGTAAATCGAACTGAAAATGCTGAAAGTTGAAAATTGATGTTGGAAATAAAAACAAATAAGGCCTAAGTATCCCAATTGAAATATAATAAGAATTGTTCTTCTAGAAAATAATATAAATTCTAATAGTTAATAATGAATTTTTCACACAATTCTTGATTTTTTAATTTAACATGGAAGATAGAGTTTGATCTTATTAGTTTAATATTAAAATATATATTTAGATAAAAATATTGAAATTAAATATAATTTTTAATTAAGAAAAAGATAGCGGCAAATCACGAACCTGAAATTTCTATTTTTTTCACATAAATTTTCCACCTTTGAGAATTCTCGAAAGTAAATATAGTTTTTTTTATCCAAAATAATACAAGACGCCATCTTTTTTTTTTTTTTTTTTAACTTTTTATAGAATTTTACTGACTTGAAACATGAAATCTATGCACGTGTCTAAATAAATTGTGTATTAAAAAAAAAGAGAGAGAGACAAAATCTAAAAATCCCAGATATCACAAGATGATGACTATGCACGTGTCTATATACATATGAGATGAAATTTAATGCATTCTAGATACATATAACAAAAGAAATCCGACAATTGGGAAAAAAAATCAACTTGTTTGAGCTCAGTAAGGTAGAGATTTTTTTTTTTTTTTGAGAAAAAGGTAGAGGTATTTTAATTGCTTGTCCAAATTAGAAAATAGAAATTATAAGTATCTCGCATCAAAATACAATAAGAATTATTTTGCTTAAATATACTATATATTGTAATGATCAATAATGAAATCCTCATATAATTTTATATTTTTTAAGTTGAATCGAATATAATATTTAATTTTATCAATTTAATATTAAAATACATATTTAATATTAAATATATTGTCAAATAGATTCTATTAACGCCTAAATGTACATTCTTCAAAAAGAAATAATATATAATATTATATATTATCAAATCATAATAATATATTTATATAATAATATAAGGTAATATGACATGCAAACAAATCTAATTTAATATACATGCAAATCAGTTAATTGTTTTTATATCTATAGATATAGAATGTTGAAACTCATATGTTAATAATAAGTGTGTGTGAGTCAGAGTCGTTTTAAATGTTTTGGGAGCTCTGTACTAATTATAAAAATTTAACCTCTAGTCTTAGAAAAAAAATATATTATATGCTACCTCCGTTTCATAATGTTTGTTGTTTAAGGTTTTTTTTTTAGTTTCAAAATGTTTGTTGTTTTATATAATTTGACATCCTCTCTCCCAATTTTAACCCTCTCAAATCCTACAAGATTTTTTGATTCTAACTTACCTATAATATATGAAGAGAGAAAAATATATGGAGAGAGAAAATATTGTTATTTTTTAGGAAAATATAGATGAATTAGATTTTATGGCATATATAAGGGATGAGTATATTTGTCCACAAAATTAATTCTTAATTCCAAATAAAAAAAACAAAACAACAAACATTATGAAACGGAGGTAGTATTATATTTTAATGGAAAGTTCTAATCACAGTCCCTCTTTTACTCTTCACAGCCCCCATTATTCTATAAAATATAAATATAAATATGATACAACTCTTTTGTCTCTTAGCCCCCCACATATTTATTAGGATTGATTTTCTTTGTAATTATGAGTTATTATTATCTTTTATTTTAAAAAAAATAATTAGGTAATCCTTTTTGTTAGGGTTTACTTTTCTCATAGCATTTGTTATTACGCAAATTCTCTTGTGCATCACCCAAGGCTCAATACAAACCCATACATCCAACAGACAGGCCGGGTCAACCCGTGTTGATTCAGATTAAAATGCAAAAAAAAAAAAAAAAAAACGGGTCAAAATCAGTATCAATTGTAATACTAAAAAATATCACTCAAAATTCAAAAAGTACTATCACCTATATCCTTAAAAAATAACAGGTCTACTAATCTTATACGGGTTTATAGTTCAAATTGAGATTTTTTCCATTCTAATTAATGTTTTTTTTTGAGTAAACATTCTAATTAATGTTTAGAGTTTAGGAGTTTATGATTTTTTTAGGGGTTCATGATTTTTTAGTAGCTTTTTTTTAGCATTTTTTTTAGTTTTCTAGGGGTTTATTTTATATTTTTAGGGTTTATGTTTTTTTAAGGTTTATTAATCTCAATTATGGGTTATATTTATTTTAAAAAAAATTAATTGTCGAGCGCAATTCACTCGAACCCACACGCACAAGTCGACGAATTTAAAATAAATTAAATTCATTCACTTTTATTTTAGAGTTCACTAATTCCATTTTAGGGTATATATTTATTTCAAAACTATGTTTTTTATTTTCAATTATCGCTTATAGTTAATTCGAAATAACTAATCATTGAATGCAATGCACGAGCCCCCTGCGTTAGCATTGGGTAAGTGCATTGTGCGAGTCACCAAATTTAAAAAAAAAATAAAAATATTCACTTTAATTTTAGGGTTCATTAATTCAATTTTAGGATATATATTTATATTTATTTCAAACAAATTAAATTAATTCACTTTAATTTTAAGGTTTATTAATTTTATAAGTATCCCACATCAAAATATAATAAGAATGGAATGAAAAAACTATTGCAGAATTTGTGAAAACTACGATGAAGTTGAAAAAAGGATAAATGTAAAGGAGCATCAATAATTAGTGGTGAAATTATTTATTTGCAGGCGGTTGGTTATCCAAATCAATCGATTGACCGATTGGTGAGGTTTGGTTGTGCATAGTTTTGAAAAAAAGAGGCAACATTTTGAACAAAATGATGAAATGGAAGGGGCTATGATTTTTTGTTTTAGTTGTTTTTTTTAGTTAAAAAAATAGTTGGGAGTTTGATATGATTTTAGATGTTAGGGGTTAAGGGGCAAAATTGTCTTCTCATACTTATATTTATATTTTATAAAATAATGGGGGTTGTGAAGAGTAAAACGGATGTCATGTTTAGAATTTCCTTATTCTAATTTATTAATAAAAATTAGGCCCCTAATATTTAAAAAATTGGGCCTCTGATATTAAAAAATACATAGGCTTTTTGAGGAGTGCTGTGCGGAAGCTCTCATCACACACCCCCATCATCGGCTCTGGTGTGAATGTGTAATTTTCATTCAAAAAAAAATTGTGTGGGTGAGAACATGAGAAAATATGAAATTCTTTGTCTTAATATTTTCATTTTTGGCCTTAATTCTATATTTCTTTGTATATGCATAAGCTTTTGTTATGACTCACAAAATATGAAATTGATTGCAAATTGTTGCGTGGTGTGCAGTCCATTAACTGAAATCGTTAAAATTATGGGATTTCATGAGCGTGTAATAATCATAAATTCTACAAATATAGAAATAATTTTAATAAGCCCATTAATCTTTTACACATGTTTGTGAAGCTCTAATGGATCTAAATTTTTCATTGCAGATTTATGAAGTATTGTCTCCATATAGTTAAAGAGAAGTCCAAATTTACAGTAAATCAAGTATGTATTATTTTCCAACATCCATATTATTGAAGATCGGACAATGAGTATTAAACATATTGAGGTGCATGTAATGTTTTAATTGTAGTATTATTATTGTCCAAAATTAATTGAGATTGATACACTTTTAATTTATGTTCATGCTTTTGGTCATATTTTTACTCTTTTCTTAATTATATGTTATTTTTAAATGGCCAAATAGGATGAGATCGGAGGTGATCATTCACTTACATGTGATATTACGAAACTAATTTTTAAAATTTTAATTATTGGATAGTTAAATTATGTCGAAAATGATTATTTTTTTTAGTTAGTAGATTTATATTATAATAGTCTTAAGATATGCGAGAACACGTAATTGTATATTTCTTCTATACTTCCTTTTTAGATTCCAAAAATTTATATTTATACAACACATTTCAAATTTTTTAATGTTCTTTCTTTAATAGTAAGATTTCATATGTATATTTCACAGCCCATACATAAAAAAATTATCAATATTTAATTTCACACTACGTATAGACTAAATAATATAATTTAATACATTCAAACATGTGTAAGGGGACATAATTGATATGATGTCGAAGATGGAGTTTGAGGCATTTTACAAATAAAAGAGATGATGACAAAACATCAATCAAATTGTGGTGCTACTCAAGTCGTGATAACTTTCCATTGATGATATATTCCACTTCACACAATCAAGAGGATGGGTAAAATGTATGTGTGTGTGTGTGTGTATCTATATATAAAAAGTAAATTGCCTTAAAATACATAAATTTTGGGGCATTTTTGATTTTTCACACGTTTTAAAAAATGTAGTTTTAATAACATGAACTTAGCCCTTGTTTGGTTTTCACATTATTTTCGAATTCCGTTCAATTGAATCTGACGTGGCAACCAGAGATGCCACGTGTACATCTATGTGCATACCAAATTGCCTTAAAATACACAAACTTTGGACCGTTTTTATTTTTTCACAGGAATTAAAAAAATATCAATTTTAGGTTTTTTTTTTTTTTGCCTTTTTGTGTAATACAGAAAATTCATCAATTATTACTATAGAGGTGTTGTAGTAGACATTGTGAAGTATTTTGAATTTTCTTAGTTCATGCAATATATAAAATTTAGGTTCGAAAAAATTAAATAAAATAACTATCAGACCTTTTTAGTTCTCTATTTGAAGAAAAATTATAAAAATATGACTTAAGCTAGTGTAATGGTATAAATAATTGAATTCCAAATACAACGTATCGTATATGTTGATGAATAATATTACACAATCAATCAATTAAGTTAACAAATAAATTGATCACGTAGAAACTACATATTAATTTTTCATATATGTTTAATAGTATCTTTTGATATAACTTTATATGTTAGATAATCTCAAATAATTTTATAATTGAACATTTTCATTTACATTAATTGTTGAAAAAAATTCTTAATTCGTCTATTTTATTATTGTTTAAACATATTAATAATATAAATATGTAACGACTTCAATTTTTCCAAACGTCATAATGATAAATGTACACATCATATACACCTTAAAGTCATAGTATGATTTTTGTGCATATGAAATGAATTACATAAGATCAAAAAGATCACAACTGTCAAATGATGTTGATTAAAATTTACATCTTGTTCGATAATTAATTTTGAAAATTATAAAGTGAAGTATTCATATTACGTTTGCCACATTACAAGAAAAAAAGTAAAAAAAATCTAAAATTAATCTTTTTAATTTGTGTGAAAAAAAAAATCAACCCAAAGTTCATGTATTTTAAGGCAAGTTGGTGTCCATATAGATGTACACGTGGCAATCTCCAGCTGCCATGTCAGATTCAACTTGCCGGAATTTGAAAATCATGTGAAAAACCAAACAAGGGCTAAGTTCATATTATTAAAACTACATTTTTTAAAACATGTGAAAAACCAAAAACACCCAAAGTTTGTGTATTTTAAGGCAATTTACCCTATATATATGTTGATTTTCTTGATTATCTTTTAATATGTTGTGTCATTCTTTTCATTTTCCTTATTATACCTAAAATTATAAATGATTTCAATTATCTTTGTAATGAATTTCAGATGAACCAATTATTATTTGTTTATTTGACAAAATAAATGAAAAGTGTAAGTTTATTCATGGATATGAGTTGTTTACCAATAAACTAGAAAATAAACTTGGATATTCTTTATACATTTTATACTTATTTTTATTAATTATTTAACATCTGATTTGTACAAATTATTTATATATTTCTCGTTGTGCATCGCACGGGATGTAATACTAGTATATATAAAAATAAGAAGTTATACCATAAATAGTTACCCCAGTTTCCCGCCTAAATCACATACTATTTTTAGTAATTATTCATTTTAATATTCATATTAATTAATATTAATATATCAAGATTGTTTTTTTTCAAGATTGTATTAATTGTATTAGTATTATAATTAATTAATCATATCATCTTATCTTAATATAATATATAATGATTTATTTATAATTATATATATTAAGATAATTAATAATAATTATTATTTAATCAATTGATGTTAGGTTTTCAAAATATTATTTATATTCAATTAAGTGATTAATCCAATTTAGACCGATCGTAATAGTGTGTACACACACACACACACACTATTAATCAATCTATTCCAATCCAGTCAGTCAATCAATGTATTCCGTCAATTCTTTTAATTCTTTTAATTATAATTGGAAATCAGTTACATAACGTTTTACTTTAAGATGGGAGATGATTGGGATAAGTTTTAATGTAATGATTGGGATAAGTTTTAATGTAATCAACTGTATTTCTTTAAAGAGGGGATATGATTGGTATAAGTTTTAATGTAATTGTTAAGTCCATTTATTTCGTATTTTTATGGGCATTTTGTTCGTTATAAATGTCCTTTTTAGTGTGTTTTGAGTCAAAAAGAACCAGGTTGAGGTCAAGTCTAGCGAAAGGGGCATTTTATGCCCGGTTATTCAAGCAAAATCCAAGCTAAAAAAATCATTTAGAGGCACAGGGGACTTCTTTCAACATTCATCCTACATTCGGGTAGTGGAATGGGCATATCAGAGATGGATAAAGCTGATTGTATGATACCGTGCCTACTTTGCTTGTGCAGACTCGATAGCAGGCCAGAATGGGCATTTCGCGGGATTTGCAGGAATCTGTTGGGCCAGGATAAACTCAAGAGAAAAGGATCAGTTTGTGAAGAGATAGATGAGAGATGAATGACTGGAGGCTTGGAGATGAAGCGATAAAGCCAATCCCTAAAAAATAGGGATTTGGTCAAACAAACTGGATAGTGTTTATCCAGTTAGCCGCGGAGGGCACGCCGATCCAGGGAAGCAGTTGAAGACACCACTTGTGGGGGAATTTGAATTCACGAACTATATCCATTTAAACAATTTTTTATTTTCTGGAAAGAAAAAAAGGGGCTGGATAGTCAGAAACACTGCTACAATTTCTAATTTCTGCATTTTATTTTTCGTACGCTGCATGCAGCAAGAAACAATTCCAAAAGGCCTTAAGCCTTTGGACATAGGATTATGATTACAAACTAAATGTTGGAGTTGAGTCTTTTTTGTTAATTAATTCAGTAAGTTTTCATTTAAATTATGTTGTTCATTTCTGCTATTTTAATTATGTCTAGCTTTCTCAGCTAGACCCTTTAATTCTGGTGTTTGAATAACGAAAATGGTTTGAGTATGAATCTGGACTCGTGAGGCCAAAATGAGCATAGTAATGCATGATAGATTTCTGTTGATTCTTATGCCTTGTTCCACGTGAGTGTGTCTGAAATGCCCAATGTGGCTGATCACTCGTTAGGTATAGAGGGCACACCACTATTAATTGAATTGGTGAATTGTGATTGTGTGTTGGTTCATATAGTAACTAGTATATCACCCGCGCGATGCACGGACATGATTATTTTTAATATAATGTTTAAAAAGTAATAGATTGAGATGTTGATATTTATTGTTTAAATATTTGTTGTACAAAATCAATGTCTTTAATACATTTACTTGTAAAAATAATTACATATTATGAAATATTTCTTTATACACCACATTGGTTGTAAAGTTGGTATTGTGATTCTCTTCATCAGCAATGAGGATTTTGAGGCCTCTACGACTTGTAACCCTTGACACAGCAACATATAACTGCCCATGACAGAAGACTGGTTTTCGCAACAAAAGGCCTACGTGAGACAATGATTGTCCTTGACTTTTGTTTATTGTCATTGCGTATGACACAATTATTGGAAACTGTCTACGTTGGAATTTGAAAGGCAATCTGGGATCCGCTGGAGTCAATGACATTCTGGGTATCAAAACTTTTTTTCCGGCATTAGCTCCGCCTATGATTTTTGCTTCCAACACGTGACATCCCAATCTTGTTATAACCAATCTTGTTCCATTGCACAGTCCCATGTGAGGATCGATGTTCCTGAGCAACATTACAGGAGTATTAACCTTCAATGTTAGTTTGTGGTTCGGCACTCCAGAACACTTTAAGGTGTTTAAGAATTCCGGGGTGTGAACATCACTCAATAAATCCACATTGCCATTGGATTTGCATGCGACGTCTGAACTCAAATAGATTCTATGTTCTTTTTTATTCAATTCGGTCATGTGTTGATTAACAGCTTCAACCATATCAAGTGTGGGCACTAATATTGCTCGATGTTCTAAATATGACATAGCTTGACTACCGTCTACACATTCAGGGTATGTGCTGGCCACAATGGTTTGAATTGGATTTTTGGAATTCTGAAGCAAAATATCATTTGGAATTTCCATTATTGCATGACCATCATTTGAGTCACCAATTGTGCCGTCCCCGATACTTGCCACCCATTTTGAGAATTGCTTGATCTCTAAGGATTCTGTTTCAGATTGAATCATTTTTAGGCGCAAGTTTTGAGTTAATCTCAAGATTCGAAAACTCTTCCAAAGATAAGAATAACTAATACTTGCATTGACAATATCTTGTCTTGTTCCCTTTGGAATTACTGGTAAAATTTGTCTGAAATCTCCTCCTAAGACCACAGGCTTTCCTCCAAATGGCATGTCAAAACTTCTGGGGTTTTCAAACCGCAATATATCTGTAGCGCCCCGGTCCCAGAAGACCGTGGAAATGGACGCCACGGGGGTTGGAATTAAGAAGCGGGAAAGAAAAGGGGTAACCTGATTAATGAAAATCTCAACAGAAGACTCAGAATAATCAAACATGCTGTATTATAATATATACCTATTCATAACACCAAGATCAGAGCTCTTAGTGTTTAACAAAAGGATATTACAAGCGCGGAGATCTCATTATCAACGGAATATTTAACAAAAAGAGACAATGGGAAAATACATAAATAACAAAAGCCCATTTCTCAGCATCGTCACCTCCACGCGCCAGCCTACTCGCGCCAGCCTACTGACCTGAAAAATATTTGAAAATATTTGGGCTGAGTACTAGTGCACTCAGTGGGCAAATTTTTACAATTCAAGTTATGCAAATCATTTTGTTAAAGTAATCTATCTGTGTTCATGCAGGTAGTGAAGCTTAGGAGGTTTCAAAATTTAAAGCAACCTAAGTTCACCAAAACATTTTATCGTGAAGCGCTTAAGAGGGTAACCAGTCACTGCCCGCAACCCGTACTACATCACCACGCGTAAAGTTGAGTATGGCCAAGTATACCCAATGAGTATAACCCATAAGTGTTTCATTTTTGTCTCACCGACAAGGAGTAGGGCAGGACAAATAAAGCATGCATACTGTAGCTACTCACATTGACACAGCACTGGTATATGAGACTCCGACAACATACAGTAGCATGTAAATATTTAACACAGATAGTCACATATGCAATTTTAACAGAGCAGAGCTTAATAGCTCGAAAGATACAATTTAGAAAGATATAATAGCCCACCTGGATAGAAGATAAACTCTCAAATTCCTGATTGATTTTGCTCGAATTCTGCTATCTCTTCTAACCCTACAACAACCAATATTGGCTTAGTTCAACTAAATAACTCTTATCTAAACTCAATCCCTAAGCTTCCTTTTAGTTTAGTTAATGTGGAGAATTTAAAATTATTAAAGCATAACCAAATTAATTAAAAATTTACACCACAGGGTTATAATTCTAAAAGAAATTTTTACGTATACTAGAGAAAATATATTATTTAAGAAATATTATAAATTTAAACAATTTTAAACTTTTAGCATATGTACGGTTCTTCAGTTAATAAAAATTAATGGTGATTAAATATATTATAATACATTATTCGTGATTAGCATTAAAAACAAACAAATAAATTGAATACAAGATTTCAGTAGAATTAGTTAATTAAATGTTGTATTCAATTGTGTTTATATATTAGTGTTATTATTTTATATTTGAATACAAATAGAGGTTTACATTCATATTCCATAAAATAAAACAAATAGCTAATTATAGGAGATTACCTGGAGGCTTAGTCGATTAAGTGCTGAGATATCTAATTTGTAGTATACCGAATTTTTTTTTTTTTACTAAAGTTTGGTGTTAATAGATTTTAAAGGCATTTGTGTTCAAATAAGATATTTA
Source organism: Perilla frutescens (assembly GCA_026008535.1). Lineage (NCBI taxonomy): Eukaryota > Viridiplantae > Streptophyta > Magnoliopsida > Lamiales > Lamiaceae > Perilla > Perilla frutescens. The sequence goes on from BRKX01000004.1 coordinate 9,761,859, forward strand.
AAGTAATCATGAGTCATCACTAGATAATTTGTAAATTTGACACATCAATTGATCACATTATTAAACTTATATGCCACGTATAGGAAGGAAAAATCAATGATAATCCAAATTCCACCATACACATACTTATATATATATATACACATATACGTAATAGTATATATTATTATTTTTGTATTAAATATTTATGAATAAACAAATAATTGATATGCATATATACATATATATATATATATATTCGTTTGTTTGTTTTTTTTTTTATTTTTTTTTTACATATGTATTTATTACAATAAATCTATTACACTTAATAAATAAATTCTAATTAATCAAATTAATTGCATATCTAGGGTTCTAAATTAAATATGAGAATGTTCTAAGGGTATTTCTAACACACTCAATGGACACACACATCACCTAAAAATGTGACCTAGAAGGGTCTGTCTTCTTCCCTAGATTATCCTTATGGTTAGCATATGCTATTTATATATATATATATATATATATATATTTAATACCAAGAAGATTGGATATTATACTTATTCTAATTATCAGACATATATATATATATATATATATATATTCCTAACTAAATTTAGACAATAAAATTTTTGGGGTATTACAATATCTCTCAAGCTTCTATCTAGAGCCTCGAAACAGTATTTATGCATCATCGGAGCCTCATCCCAGATAATTAGCTTGCACTTCACAATGAGTTCCGCGAGAGGACTTCCTTGATGGATATTACATATCGAGTCTTCATTTGGATTAATGGGAATAGCAAATCTGGAGTGAGCAGTTCTCCCTCCTGGTAAGAGTAATGACGCAATTCCGCTAGACGCCACATTGAGAACAATTTCTCCTTGTGATCTTAAAGTTGCAGACAGTGTCTTCCAAACATACGTTTTCCCAGTACCACCATATTCGTACACAAAGAATAAACCACCAGAGTTTGTCTGCACTACATTGAGTATAACATCATAAATATTAAGTTGTTCCTCAGTCAAGTTTTTGTGAAGCTGCTCATGTTCTTGCGCAAGAAGTGTTCTATCATATTGCAGCTCATCCGCTATTAATTTATTGCTGTATTTCTCAAAGAATTCATCACGTGGAAAGGGCATTGATGTGAAATCTCTCAAACTTCTACCCGAGTTACGCATCAACTTTTCAACTTCGACTAAAGCATAATTTTGAATTTGATCATCTGTCAAGATCAATTCTGCATTGAAATAATTGAAAATTTAATTACAATTCATAATTATTACTTTTTCTATGATAGTATAACACATAATTTATGAGTATTATTCAATATAATAAAAATCTAAAATAAATTAGCTATTGCATTGATTCTATCTTTGTAAAATGAATTAATATTTACCATGTTTTTTTTCCTATATAATAATTTTATACAAATTATAACTTGCATAAAATAAATAAATGTATAAAAGTGTTGGATGCGACAGTCAGTTGATTAAAAATTTATTAGGAAATCTCGAATTAAATATTTTTTTTCTAATTTTTTATTTTATTAATAATATTTTTGACTTGTTTTACTTAATTATGTACACTGTATTTTCTAGCTATATATATATATATATAATTTTCATATAAAAAATAACCTAATATTGAAATGTTTCATTAATATTTTTTTAAATATAACAAAATTAAATATATTTTAAGATTATAATTTGTTAGTTTTTTATTTTTTTAATGACCATCTCTTGCGACCTTTTTTATGTTATGGTTTAATTATAACTAATAAATTTATGCACTGCAAGAGAGAAACATACCTGGATTGCGAAGCATTCTTTGGTGATTGTATAATATATCATCAGTTAAATAAGTCCAACATTTTTTCCACACAACTTCTCGGCGAGAGATTGAATCTGCACACATGCGAGTAGCAAATAAACACCTTAATGATTGTGTCGATAACCAAAAGCTTGCCTCTACAATTCCGTTAATGTATTCATTATCATCAAATAGCAATCCACGAGCATAGCAAGCATCTCTAAAAGTATGGTGCTGAACCCCATCAACAGTTCGGATCTCCTCATAGCTGGTAGGCCCGCAGACAACATTTAAGAGGCATCTTAGATAGTATGATTCTCCAGATCCAGGTGGTGCGTAGTAAATCCTACCAATTGCAAAACCTTTTTGTCTTGGGACCCATTTTTTTTCATTTTTCTTCCACACGAATTTCATAGGAAACTCAGCATAGGTAAGCTTTCTAGCTTCTGGATATTTTTTATTGGCCTCCATCCACTGTAAAAACATGCTTGTCTTCACTGTTGGTTTTGCTATGACTTCATCAATCGGATCAGAGTCTGAAAATACGACACTGTGTTCACCTGGAAGGTGAAATGCTAGTCTTTCGACTGATGGGTCTTTATACTGTATCTCGTTGCTGAATATTCTCCAAACAGCTTCACATGGTGAAATATATCTGCAGTCATAGTACATTTTCACCTCATCGATCGTGTTACTCTGCTCACCATTTTCTGTTGTTCTGTAGAATGAAGCAGTGACGCGGTCATTGCCTTTATTGGCGTACTTGAATAAGTACTTGATGGATCTGGATTGATTGCACCATTCAATATTTATATGAGCTCCGTACTGTAATAATAAATTTCTATTGTGAGGAACAATGAATCTGTTATCCAAGGGCACTCCATTTTTCCAAATTGTTCGGCCATTATCCCTTCTTCTGTACACAGGATATCCATCTTCCTCAATTTTCGTGTTTTCCACAAACTTTTTAGGAAAATGCTTCGTGCATCGTCCTTCAAACATGCATGGAGAATTTTGTCTTGCTACACCACATGGACCGTGTACCATAAACTGGCATACAACATCATAATAATCTGGATCTGTTTCATGATCTGGGATTTCTGCCGAGATGATTCTATTAATATCATCTCCCGTATGACATTTATCTTCTCTTGAAGAGAAATAACAGAATGTGCGCATGTGGCAGGCCACGCTTCTGGAACTCAATAGTATATATAACTGCACGTTATAAGTGAACTATATAAATAGATTAAAAAATAAATAAATTTTAATTGCATAGGTTTTTTGAAGCATTAAATTTATGAAAATCTTTTGTCTCTACCTGCTTTTACATTTCCAAAAATTTTCTTCTTGCGGATATCTTTGATTAGCATATCGAGCTTCATCTTGAAAAGATGACATACTATATCTGGTCGATCTTCTGGCTTCAATCCTCGACTCTGAACAAATTTTTGTATCTCTGGCCATTTTGGATTACACGTGAAAGTAATGAAGAGATCTGGGTAACCAACCCACTTGCATATAGCCATTGCATCTTGATAATTTTGAATCATATATCGAGCCCCCCGACAAAAGAAGATGGAAGAATGACGCGTTTTCCTCTAGTTGATGGATCATTTTCACCTTGACAGAGTGCATCTAAGAGACCGTTTAAAATATCACATCGCAACTTCGTTTGATTCCCTCGAATATATGACAACCGTGTTGACTCGACCATTGTGTAAGCATCAACCACAAATTGTTGGAACAATCATCTTGATTTTAGTATAGTGGAATGCTCCCCCTCTCTTTCATGGAGATGAAAACAAAAGAATTCTTTCATGCTAATACTCTTCCGTGCAAATGAATTGGGGTTTTTTATATCTGAAAATGGGATGTCTTCTCTGTATCCGTCTTCTCCGTAAATAAATAACAGCGGATACTGCAGACTAAGATAAGAAGTATGTAATTCATTGATGCATTGCAATTTTCCTGTTTTCGTTTCCACTAATATGTCACGATCTCCAAGTGCTGCGTCAAAATCTCCAACTACTAAAGCTGCAACCTCAGACACTGAAGGCAAGTTATACGTTCTTCCATCTATTCCTCGTCTTCCAATTAGTTTTAGTTTTACATTTGAATGTCCTTCAACTTCAATCTTGTGACGTGCCATTCTAAATGATTTCACCAAAACGTTATTTTCATCCAACATTGTTTTGAGGTCGGCTACAATTTCTGCGTGGAGAGAATTAATATCCTTTTTCATCCTGAGATAAAGTAATATTGGTTAATATAATACAGTTCTTTTTTTTGTTAATAAATTAATAAAAGCAAATAAAATTAATATAGTAATAATTTTAGTAGTAGAAATAATAAAATTTTTCTAAAAAAAATAGAGTACCTTACAAACATCATCCTATTTGAGATCTCATTTTGAGTGTCGTAAATGTACAACTGGGCGAATTTTGGCATCTCACCTTCTGTAGGAATTAGGCTCCCCATTAAATGGTAATTTTGGCCGTTTAGCCTAAATGTTGGGGGTGCATTACCTATATTTAAAGTTATACAAACGGATATTTTCTCTAAAATGTTTACTCTTTGGAGAATTCCCATGAAGTAGTTCATTCATCATTTCAGGCGGTGTTTTCATAAGTGGAAGTTTGATTTTTCCATGCACACAACATAAAGAATATTTTGGGTTCTTTGAGTTGTAATCCTTGCGTAGGCGTTCTTCATACCAAAAAATTGCATTGCAGAATCCACATTTGTGTGTCGGATCTCCAAAATCTATATATTCTGTCTCGATTACAACAATAAATGTATTTTTAGCAAAATAATAATTAGGATAATATAGTTATTTATTGTTTAGTGTATTTGTACTTGAAAATAATGAATAAGTAACTTTCTTCTGCAAACGAATAAATATAACTCGTATAATAAGTAGCAGAGAAGTAATTTTTTAATAAAATTATTCACTAAATTTTAAATAAATGAATTTGACTAAATTAAACATCAATATTGCTAAGATCCTTGGATTCCTATGGTCGTAAAATGAGCAATTGTAAGAAATTAAAGAAATAAATAAAATACTTACAATAATAAATAAGTAAAATTAATGTTAATTATCAAAATAAATAGTGAGCTTAATCATGACTAATGTACCTAAAAAATATTGAGTAATAAAAAATATGAAAAATGGTAGAAATAAAATAAAAGATCGAAAAGGATAATAAAAGAAAAAAAACAAAAAGGAAAAAATAGAAAAACAAAAATAAAAATAAAAAAGGACGGTAATGGGATTACACACCTCGTATAATAAGTAGCAGAGAAGTAATTTTTTAATAAAATTATTCACTAAATTTTAAATAAACGAATTTGACTAAATCAAACATCAATATTGCTAAGATCCTTGGATTCCTATGGTCCTAAAATGAGCAATTGTAAGAAATATTTAAGTGTACATTGTAGAGGGGAAAATATATATTATTTGATTCAATAATGGGTCAATTAATTTTAAAATAAGTGAATTTCAGTTTATTTAAGATAATCGTTCAATTTACAGAATCCACATTTGTGTGTAGGATCTCCAAATTCTATATATTCTATCTCTATTACAATATTAAATAGGTAGAATTAATTAATAAAATAAATGGACTTGACTATACCTAAATGTTAAAAAGAAATTAAAGAAATAAATAAAATACTTACAATAATAAATAAGTAGAATTAATGTTAATTATCAAAATAAATAGTGAGCTTAATCATGACTAATGTACCTAAAAAATATTGAGTGATAAAAAATATGAAAAATTGTAGAAATAAAATAAAAGATCGAAAAGGATAATAAAAGAAAAAAAACAAAAAGGAAAAAATAGAAAAACAAAAATAAAAATAAAAAAGGACGGTAATGGTATTACGCACCTCGTATAATAAGTAGCAGAGAAGTAATTTTTTAATAAAATTATTCACTAAATTTTAAATAAACGAATTTAACTAAATTAAACATCAATATTGCTAAGATCCTTGGATTCCTATGGTCCTAAAATGAGCAATTGTAAGAAATATTTAAGTGTACATTGTAAGGGGGAAAATATATATTATTTGATTAAATAATGGGTCAATTAATTTTTAAATAAGTGAATTTCAGTTTATTTAAGATAATCATTCAATTTAGTGGAAAAAAAATTTAAACTACGTATTTGTACGTTATTTAATAAACAATAGTCATCTATTTTCTTTGCCACAAAAGAATTTAAAGAATGAAGTTTTCGAATAAAAACCATTTGAAGTGATGTTGGCTCTTGATGTTTCGGCAACAGACACTGAGGAAAAATTAAATATGAATGTTTGAGTATAACAATGCACTAACTAATTTAAAAATAAAAAAAAATTAGTAACTAAAAAATAATTATACAATAAGAAGGAAAAAAAATTAGATGGATCATGGACATGAAAATGAGGCTATAGATAAAATATATAGTAATAAAAAAGTAGATTCTTAATAAATGATAATTGGAAAGAACGGAATGGGATTAGAGAGTAGACTCTCTCTCTCTACAGATCCGAATTCAATCTACCCAGATCTAGTCGATCTATGGAAGACGACGACGAAATCCAGTTCCACCCTTCTCCTGTTCCCAACTGGAGGATCGCTGTGACCGTCTCCGCCGCCCCCACTTTCTTCAAACTCCCTAACCCTAGCTCTCCCTATCCAAAACCAAAAAACCCCCGGCTCCGGCGACGGTCGAGAGGATTGCTGGAGCGAATGCGCCACAGCAGTCCTAATCGACGCATAGGGCGAAAGTCTGAAGCAGAAGCACTGGCAAGATGTCGCCGACATCGTTAGCAGCCAAGAAGATTACGATAAAACCCCCAAAACTGATATCCAGTGCAAGAATTCCAGGTGGAGATCAGATAAGACAATCCCGATGTTCTATACACGGTGAATTTTAGTGGAAAGGTAAAGTTTTCAGATGCCGTCGAACAACAATGGTTTTCACCTTGTTTCTACGCTTTAATTAGAAGGGCATGGTTAATCCCGACATCTTTTTTTGTTGTTATACATTAACTCTCTCTGATATTTGAAGATTCATTTGATGTTATTCTTTTTTTTATGATTCGCTTAGTTTCCATTTGTGAGTGTTACCTAGAGTTTGTATATAGAATAAAGTAAATGAAGTCTTATGTGGACAAATAATGAAAATCTATATTGAAAATTTAAACGATTGATCATATTACTATGAACATCAATAGGATTATAAATCTGTTAGACATATTACTATCATACCTGGTGATTTCTTCAGTTGTTTGTTGCTTAAGATGGTAGAATCAGTTTTCCTCTTCATATGCAGTTGATTTTTTTCTCGCAAGAAGGCTCTTTGGGTTGCTTAGAATTTCATAGGTTCCAAATGTATTTTAAATAGAAGTGGAGGGACTATTCAGTTTCCAAGATGGCTAGCATTTAAATAGTTATGATTAATGGTAAAAAAAATATTAGTAACTCAAAAATAAAATTATGAAGCATTTAACTATTTTTATGTTTAAAGAGTTCTGCTTTAAATTTTTAGAAAATTAAAGTAAATTATAACACATTAAATATATTTTATTGTGCTGGTAGGAATAATAAGATTGTGGTCGAGAAAGTTGATTTCATTCAAGTAGTTGAGCGATCAATAGCAGTAAAACTCGCACTTCCTCTTCCTTTCTCAATGGGGAATGCACCATACTCTGTTTACTGATTGATGTTTGGAACTATTTTTTTTGGCTGAAAATTAGTTGGTCACATGAAATGCTTGTTGAGGTAGTTGGCAGAGTTTCTAGATCATGCAACCGTTTCTTGTATTGTGAGAAATTCTGCACACAAAATAAAACAAAAGAACCTAAAAAATGAATAAAGGAAAAAAAAGAAGAAAAGCAGAATATGCAAGATATAAACAGATAGAAAAGTCAAGAGTTATTTATAACTGCTCCCCTTTGATATTTTAGCTAAATTATGGATGGATTGGCCGTACACTCACTGGAGTTCAGTTTGTTTATGAATGAGCTTTATTTTCTGAGTTTGTCTTCTTTTCAATGAGAGAACCATTGCAAGCCAAGTTAACATTTTGCAAGGAATTGTCGTTGCATGCTTTGATTTTGGTTTCCAATCTCTTAGATGGTTCATGTTATACTGCAGGGTATTGAAAAGAAGACTGCCAAGTTGCAAGGAAGTGAGAAAGCTGTTGTTGCACGGCATGAAGTTGGTCATGCGGTGGTGGGAACTGCAATTTCAAATCTTCTCTCTGGACAATCTCGTGTTGAGGTAATTAGCTTTGTGGCATTTTCTTTGAGCTTTCTTCATTTAGTAGTTCTATTATTTTGAATCTTGTAAGTTGTCTTTGAGTAGTTTAGGGTAGAAATGTTGATAAATCCTATATGAAAGAAATGCATGAAATGATGGATTGAAAACCATTTAATCTTTTCTGCTCTCTTAAGATTCAAAGCTGCCTGTTCTCAAGAAACCTAGACAATTTTACACTCTGAACTCCTATTGAATTTTGTAGCAGAGACTAAAAGTACACCAGGATTCATAAGCGGCATATTCTCTCTGGATTTTAAATTATTTATATTTCTAGATCAGATATTCATGAATCATGATAATACAATGCGTTTTCTTTAACTCCTTTTATCAAGGATAGAACACATCAGTGCTTGTTATGTGTCATTGGCGGTCACAAGCAAGATATTGCCTTTTGGTTTTGCACTTTGTTTCCACTTACTATTATACATTTAGCATGAGGTTTTATAATATGCATATTGTTAAATTTTTGTGCTTTTAGATCCAGGAGCATTTAAGTGCAGATTCGGTGGTTGTGAATGATGCTTATGGTGATGGTCGCCATGTTAGGCGAGGTTTCGTGCTTATTATATGATTGGTTAGAGATATTTAGATATCCCAATAATAATCAAGGTTTAAAGCACTGAAAAGCACCGCGAACATGAAAAATGACTAATTTGAAGGATATTATAATTTATAAGAAGTAATTTGATAAGTTTATAGGAAAATTTTATTTATAGATGCAAAATAAATATGATTCTAATGGTTATAATTTTCTCAAAAAATATAATCACTTGGAGTGAATGATTTTTTAATGTTTTAATTTAGAGCTTTAAAGCACTGAAGAGCACCGAGAAACATGAAAATGACTAATTTGAAGAATATTATAAGTAATTTGATAAAATTTTAGGAAAACTTTATTTATAGATGTAGAACAATTATGATTCGAATGGTCATCAAAAAATATAATCACTTGGAGTAAGTAATTGATTTAATATTTTAATCTTTTCTGCTCTCTTATTCCAATTTTTTATAATAAGCAGAGTTGCAGGTTCCAATTTTCGGATTTTTTGTTCTCTCTTATTTTGTATTTGTGGCCGGATTTTTTTTTGAGATGAAGCTATCCATCTATATATTGGAGGTATGCATTCCTTTACTCTAAATTGTGTTACATTCTCATATAATCTTTTCTGCTCTCTTATTCCAAATTTTTATAATAAGCAGAGAGCTGCAGGTTTTAATTTTCTGTTTTTTTTGTTCTTTCTCTTATTTCATATTTGTGGCTGGATTCTTTTTTGAGATGAGCATGAAATTTGTTATTTTAATGTTTTTGCCTAATCTATACATATATTAAACAAAACATAAAATCAAACAATTTAAACAAACTAAAGAGTCAAATATCCATGGAATGACATTTCAACAGCAATACAACCAAGGCAAACCTCACTTAACATGTTTTATTATTAAAAAGTTCCAAATAAAAGATATCAACCAAATAACTTAACAATCCAACATATATGTGGTTATTTATTCTAGTTCTCTTTCTCATATATGTGATTGTTTAAACTTGCTTCTCTTCCTTGATACTCAATTTAGGCTTCTTTAGTATAGCACCAGCTCCAGCATCACTAATCCTCTTCAAATCATCATCTTTAGCCAAATCATCTAATGTGATCACCTCCTTTGTGATTGTTGGTGTAACAGCATCAGAAAAGGGAATCTACATATTTTTGGAAATTTCTCATAAGTAAAATTGTTCTTTTTAAGTAGCATGTTAGTAAAGTGGAAATAATAATGCATCTTAGAAGTTAAATACCTTATCGATTAACTGGTTGAACCCCGGAAAATTGGATATTACACCTTCATCACAAGTTAGACTCAAAACAGAATAAGGCCCTTCATGTTTTTTGTCTAGGTCTTCAGCCTTGCCTAGGTCTTCAGCTTTCACTTGAAATTTAAAAAGGGCAGTACGATCAACCAAGTTCTCGATTTCCGGTGGAATTTCATCGAGGTCATCCTAGTTATATGAAATATTTCAAAGAGTAACAGTGAACAACCTGTTTTGTAATTAATAAAAATATAAATAAAATGACCAATTACCTCTCTTGTTTGACTTAGTTCCGATGCAGTTTGACCAAGTAGTTGGAGACATTCCTTGTTCCAAAGGAGCAAGTTCAAATGGCCGGTATCATCCTCAACCAAAACTGTTAACTTAAATCTGAATAAGATTAACAAATAAAATTAATTAGTACGTAAAGATGGAATCACTTATGTAGGATGTGGTTTTTTGACTAATTAAAATTAAAATTAACAAACCTGAGTTGTCTAGAAACCTCATCTAAATTGCATTTTTGGCATGTGAACTTGTCCCCAACATCATAAATTTTGCTTCCACACTTATCACATGACAGATATGTCCAAGCTCTCATAGCCTCAATAGATATAATTATTCCAAACACCCAAAAGGTACCACTCTATATATTATGTTAATATTTGTTATTAAATTAAAAATCATGTCAATATGAGGAATTGTTGAATACAGTAACGATGCAGAATGATATAACTTTGAATAAAAGAGGCAGACCGTTTTTAGTTCTAAAAATTCAGCTATTGGAATAATTTTGCTGTCATCACGTTTTATATCATTGGTAATAGTGATCCTCGACAAAGAAGATTGTCCAATATCAGTTGTTCTTGTGGCAGATGCTTGAAGCAGCCTTAGGCAAACCAAGCAAAAACATTTTAGATTTCGTAAGATTGAAAAATAATTAATCAAAAGTACAGCATAATATAGAAATACCCCTTCTTAAATGCTTCCACTTCTGGAACATTCGGGTTCAGCAACATTTTTGTCACATTAAACGTGTTAGAAACTCCAACTTCTCTTGAGTATTGGTGTGCAAAATAGGCAAAGTATTATTGTAGAAAATAGGGGGAGTTATTAGTTATTGAGAAATATATTATTTATTAAAATATACATTTGTAGGTTTTAGCACGACAAAATTGTAAAATAATGATAGTAGCCTCATCCGATTCCTTATCCAAACATGAAACCAACTCATCTGCATACACTCCCCATAGAGTACACGATAATCGAACATGGCTGCACAAATCAAAATAATTTATAAAATAGAAAAGGACTGAGTTTTAGAAGCAGAAAAATAAATTTCTTACTTGAAATCTTCAAGAACAATATCGATTAGTTTAGTACCGCGTCCTGCTAGATCTTTAGTTTGTAAGGAACATCTACTAACAACTCGCCCTATAATATCTATGAAAATTATAAGAAAATATTAGGATATGAGAAATCTATAGTTAAAATGTACAAAATGAAAATAATTTAAATTTAATAATTACCAAATAGATGTCCTTCATCAATGGCCTCGACGCCTATCAGTTGGTTGAAAGGTTTAAATGAGAACATGAAATTCGGGAAATCATCATCAAATACTTCGCAAACCTTGGTCTTCGTAATAAAATGAATCTTAAATTCAGCTGCACTTGTCTTGAATTTCAAATTGTTGTCGGTGAGCATAAAATCCTTAAGAGCATAGATGATGCCCTCACTTAACATTGCTTGGTTCTTTTTTAATAAATGGTTGTTTGATATGAGCATGAATACGATTGCCCTACCAAAACAATGAATAATAAAGAATGTGAGATGATTATGCTTGAATTTGAGTTGTGAAAGTTCGTAAAACTAACCTCAAGGTCATGGAACACACATTCCAGGCTCGATATGTTTTCTCTATTTCCAAAAGTGGGAACATCATAACGACGGATCAGACGAAGCTTCATTGCATAGTTTGTTCTACCTCATTCAAGATTTTTCACCAAGGTAAAGAATGGAGCCATTGTTCACTTCGTGGAAAGGAATATAACGACAATGGTGGAAAGAATGGACTAAAGGTGGGGTAGGTTCATGATATGCATATCTATATATATACATAAACTTTTTTTTAATATTGAATAATTTAGAGTATTGAAGTGAAGAATATGTAGAGTTATAATTTTTGTCTTTTCTTTTTTAAATTTAGAGAATATGTACAGGTTTTAAAATTTGACTTTATTATAATTTGTGAGATGTCCATTATTAATCAAATCCAATTGATGATCGGTACAAATTTAGATGCATGGAAGTTTAATTAAACTTAATTAATTGTTATTCAGTTTTTTTGCCTTTTCATATGATCTTTCATATTAAAATAATAAAAATTGAATAGGAAGAATTAAAAGACACATTGGACAATTAAGAATTAAATATTAATTGTCGTAACAGTTTTTACAATTTTTAGTGACTGTCAAATAAAAAAAACGGAAAAGATAAGAGTTAAATGAAGTGTGACTGTTAATAAACCAAAAGTGGCAATATCATTAATAAAGAAATTAATAAACAAAATGGAACCAAAAATAAAATAAGGTTGATATGAGAACCTTTGGCTTTCACTCTGCGGGTTGAATAGGAAGAATTGAAAAACCATTGGACTATTAAGAATTAAATTTATTTAATTAAATATCAATACAAAATAAAATTAAAAAAAATACAGAGAATTAACTGTTAATACCAAAAGTGGGAATACCATTAATAAACAAAAAGAACCAAAAGTGGGAATAGCATTAATAAACAAAAAGTAACAAAAAGTAAAATAATGCTAATATTCATGTTACCTACTAGAATCGAACACGAACCTGCAACTATTTGTTGAATACCATCAACCACTGGAACAATTACAATTTTTGGTTTATTTTCGGCAAACAATTTACTTAACTCAATTGTTGGCGGATTTTTTTAATGACAATTTTGCCCCTGCGATTTTGCCTTAATATATGTATAGATAAGGGAATCAACGGGTTGTTGTGGGCACACGATGAATCGGTAAACACAATAAACTTGGGTTCGTCTAGGGTGCACTGCTGTCTATTTGCTTACACCTTTTAGAGGAATTTGGAGGTGGGTGATAGGTTAGGGGTTTGCTTGACGAGGAATTGCTTTTAAACATAAAATGAAAGGATGAATGAGGAGACGCAGAGAGGAATCCGGTCTCCATAACTAGGTGATTCATCATATATGAAAATCGGTGTGTCTATGATCGAGTTCTTTTAAATTTAAACTAAATTCAAGTTCAAATGCCAGAACCTTTGTTATTTGATATTGTCTTTAATTTTCTTTTGCAGGTTTAATTCAGTATAGTAACAACACTAAACCCCCCCTTAGTGACTGGTTACTAGAAGGTGAAATCACAACAACTCTTTGTGGGATCGACCCCGTACTCATTAGCTGGCTACGCTCGCTGTGGGCACATGAGCATTATAAATTTTTTTGGAGCACGAAATGACAGCGCATCAAAATTAGCGCCATTGTCGGGGAGCTGATTTCTAGTGATTTTACTTTCCATGCTGGTGAGCTGGAAGTTGATGCCCAGGGTTCTTCAGAGAAGACTCTATTGTACGATCTGGAGATAGAGAAGACTTCGAGGAGAAACAGGGTAGCAACGAAGAGGGCACGCCATGCCGCAAGAAGACCTCGTGAGCCCACACCACCACCAGAAGATCAAGGAGATGAAGGACACGAGGAAGAAGGACATTTTGAGAACAGCCATAACATTAACATTGCCGCAGCAAATGGAAATGCCACAAATGGAATTGCGGATAATAATAGGACTCTAAGGCAGTTGGTCTTCCCGACCAACATGAATCTGTACCCGATGGGCATTACACTCCCAGCTGTGACTCAGAACTAGGATATTCATGCAAACTTTATCCAAATCTTGACGAAGTTCCACGGAATGCCCGGAGAGGATCCACAAAGACACTTGCAAGATTTTGAGATGGTTTACCAAACTCAACCATCGGACCATGGATGAGAGGAGTATATGCGGTTGGTCTTGTTCTCTTTCACCCTTCAGGATGGGGTACGGGACTGGCTATACACATTACCGACTGGCGCTGTGACCACATGGAGATATTTTTAACAGAAGTTTTTGGAAAAATATTTTCCAGCATCCAGAGTATAAGAAGTGAAAAGAAGGATAGAGAGCCTGAAGATGGGAACTAATGAAAGTTTCTATGACTATTGGGGAAGATTCCAGGCGATGCTGGTGAAATGCCCACTACATCAGATTACTGAACACGATTTGATTCAGTATTTTGTCGGAGGATTGAGACCACATGAGAGGACGATCGTGAATGCCTCATGTGGAGGGTCTATTTTGAACAAACAGCCTGCTAAAGCATTTATGATTCTCACTAAAATGGCTGAAGACAACCGAGACTTCAGTGGAGAGGGCATTCGGGTTGTAAGTGAATCTGAAAGGGCACCAGACCAGGACAAATGCATTGATAGGTTGTGCAACAAAATTGAAAAGATCCTATCCTGGGTAAGCAATACAAGGAAGCCCAGACCCTGTGGAGTATGCAAAAGTGTATCTCATTTTACTGATGAGTGCCCCACTCTACAAGACAAAGTGGAAGAAGTGAATGCTGTAGGTGACCAGAATGGGCATTCCAGAAGATATGATCCTCATTCCCAGACTTATAACCCTGGCTGGAGAGACCATGAAAATTTCAGATGGAGAAGGCCAGAGGATGGGCATCCTACACGCCCATTACCATACCCAGAAGAAAAGAGAAAGCAAAGGCTATAGGATCTTGTGTTTTCCATGGCTGAGGAGAATGAAAAATTTAAGCAAGAAACCCGAGCTGGTCTCTCACATATGAGCAAGAAAATCAATCAATTAGCTCAAGCCATGCACAAGATGGAAGAGAAAAATGGGAAGCTGTCTTCCCAAGTTGAAAACCTGAGAGAGCAGGTGAATGCAGTGGCCTTAAGGAGTGGAAAAAAGCTTCCGGAGATGGTCAGACCAGTAGAAGAAAAAGATGATGTGCCTTTGGTAGAAGAAATGGAAAAAATTCCCACGGAGGACGAGGCACAAGAAGCTAAATAGGATGATACTGTGCCCATGCCGGAAGCAAAGCGGCCTGCCAAAGCACCCATTCTAGTAAAATGGAAGCCTCTCTTTTCAGAGAGATTGGCACATAATCGAAGAGAAGAGGAAATCATGGAGATGCTAAAGGTATTCAGCAAAGTGGAGATCAACATTTCACTGATCGAGGCAATCAAATAAGTGTTGTGGTATGCTCGATTTCTAAAGGAGCTTTGCACAAGAAAGGTGTGATTTAATGATGATGCAAGATCCTTAGTTGGGAAGAATGTATCGGCTATGATACAAAGAAAGCTACCCGAGAAGTATGATGATCCAGGGATGTTCATGATACCTTGCATCATAGGAGACAAGAAAGTGGAAAAGGCCATGTTGGATTTGGGGGCATCAATCAATGTAATGCTCTTGTCGGTGTTCAAAGAGTTGAAGATTGGACATTTGAAGAAGACCCGTATAGTCATTCAGCTTGCTGACCGATCGAATGTATATCCAGAAGGTCTCATTGAAGACGTGTTGGTGAAAGTGGAAGAACTAATATTCCTAGCAGATTTTGTGAATTCTCTTCACCCATCGAGCCGATCAACCCTATCCATGGTGAGCAACAGGGAGCCATTGGAATGGGCATTGTGGGATGGACTTACTGACCAGGATGCCCTAGATGAAGACGATGACATTGGGGAAGGAATCACGATGCTGTACTCACTGGAAGAAATGCCATATGGTTGTGTGGACTATGGTGTGCCAATTCAGAAGAATGATGACAAAATGATGCCTTTCATTATGAAAGTGCCCATGCTGGAACTGAAGGCACTACCAAGGCATTTGAAGTATGCCTACTTGGAGGATAATGAGACTCTCTCTGTAATCATAAGTGCAGGGTTGAATCAAGCTGATGAGGACTGTCTTTTGAGATTGTTGAGACTGTACAAGGAAGCACTTGGATGGACATTAGCTGACATAAAGAGCATTAGCCCAGCAGTTTGCATGCACAAAATATTATTAGAAGATGATGCAAAGCCTGTTTGTGATCCACAAAGAAAGCTCAATCCAGTAATGAAGGATGTGGTGCTAAAAGAGATAATTAAGCTACTGGACCAAGACATTATTTACCCTATTTCAGATAGCAAGTGGGTCAGTCCAATCCATGTTGTGCTCAAGAAGTCGGACATTCAAGTTGTGAAAAATGAGAAAGGAGAGCTTGTGCCCACACGACTACAAACTAGCTGGAGAGTTTGCATTGATTATTGAAAGCTGAACACAGTCACACGAAAGGATCATTTTCCACTTACGTTTATCGACTAGATGCTGGAGAGACTCACATGAAACAAGTTCTTTTGTTTCTTAGACGGATATTCAGGATAAATGCAGATTGCAGTAAGTCAAGAGGACCAGGAGAAGACAATATTCACATTCTCATTCGGTACATTTGCGTATCGCAGAATGCCCTTTGGCCTCTGCAATGCTCTTGGCACGTTTCAGCGATGTATGATGAGCATATTCTCTGATTTGCTCGAGAACTGTATTGAAGTGTTTATGGATGACTTCACGGTGTATGGAAATTACTTTGATCGATGCTTAGACAATCTAGAGAAGGTGTTGCAGCGTTGTGTAGACAAATGCCTAGTACTGAACTACGAGAAATACTATTTCATGGTTAGGGAGAGCATTGTACTGGGCCATGTGATTTCTGAGAGGGACATTGAGGTCGATAAAGCCAACGTGGACATAATTGAGAAATTGCCATACCCCACTTCGGTAAAACAAGTGAGAGGTTTCTTGGGGCATGCTGGATTCTACAGGAGGTTTATAAAAGATTTTACAAAAAT
This sequence comes from Perilla frutescens, assembly GCA_026008535.1. NCBI lineage: Eukaryota > Viridiplantae > Streptophyta > Magnoliopsida > Lamiales > Lamiaceae > Perilla > Perilla frutescens. Next base: position 9,778,709 of record BRKX01000004.1, read on the forward strand.
TGCCCAGCCTATAACTCATTTATTGCAGCAAGATGTCCCCTTTGAATTTGATGAAGAGTGTAAGAAGGGTATTCAATTACCTGAAAAAATAACTGGTCACAGCACCAGTTATCCAACCACCTGATTGGGGAATGCTATTTGAGATTATGTGTGACGCCAGTGGATTTGCTATGGGCGCCATACTGGGTCAGAAGAGAGGGAAAGAAAGCCATGTAATTTACTATGCCTCCAAAACTCTGAATGGGGCACAGTGTAATTAAACCTCTACTGAAAAGAAGCTATTGGCAGTAGTGTTTTTATTCGAGTAGTTTCGGTCCTATCTTTTGGGAGCAAAAAACATTATTTACACAGATCACAGTGCCCCACGGCACTTGATGGCCAAAAAGGAGATGAAGCCGAGACTCATTAGATGGATCCTGCTCTTGCAGGAGTTTGATGTTGAGATAAAGGACAAGAGTGGGGCACAGAACTAGGTAGTTGATCATCTGAGCTGGGTGCTAAATGAAAAAGGCAATGAAATTCCCATTACGGATCATTTCCCTGATGAGCATCTATACTCAGCACGGGGTATACGAGAGCCCTGGTATGCATATATTGTGAACTATTTGGAGTCAGGAGAGCTGCCAATTGGGTACTCAAGGTACCAAAAGAACAAACTGAGGCATGAGAGCAAGTTCTATGCCTGGGATAGCTCTATTCTATGGAGGAGATGTGCTGATAAAATCATAAGAAGATGTTTCCCTGACCATGAAATTGAGGAGATTTTGAAGCATTGCCATAATTATGCTTGCAGAGGGCATTTCGGACCAAACCGAATAGCAAGGAGAATTCTGGACTGTGGGTTCTTTTGGCCTACAATTTTCAAAGATGCCCGTGACGTTTGTAAAAGGTGTGATCAATTCCAGAGGGTCGGGAACATCACAAGAAGGAATGAAATGCCCATGACACCCATCATGCCAGTGGAAATTTTCGATATTTGGGGAATGGATTTTATGGGACCCTTTGCAAATTCTAAGGAGAACCATTACATCATTGTGTCAGTTGATTATGTGTCTAAATGGGTGGAAGCAAAGGCTACTCCTACTAATGATGCAAGAGCAGTAACCGCATTTCTGAAATCCCACATTTTTAGCCGGTTTGGTATGCCCAGATCCATCATCAGTGATCAAGGGACCCATTTTTGCAACCAAACAATAGAGAGGCTATTGAAGAAGCACGAGGTGAATCATAGGGTTACAACAACTTATCATCCACAAGGGAATGGACAAACCGAAGTCTCAAATAGAGAAATTAAAGCCATCCTTGGGAAGGTAGTGAATCCAAGTTGAAAAGACTGGAGTACTCATCTGGATGATGCCCTATGGGCATACCGGACTGCATTCAAGACCCCAATTGGGATGTCCCCTTACCGAATGCTATTCGAGAAGTGTTGCCATCTGCCAGTAGAGCTGGAGCACAAGGTATGATGGACACTTCAGAAGCTGAACATAGACAAGGATGCAGCTGGGCATTTCAGAAAATTTCAGATTCAAGAGTTGGAAGAAATGAGAATGGAAGCTTATGATAATGCAGTGCTTTACAAGGAAAAAATGAAAAGACTTCATGATCAAGTAATTAGAAGAAAGAGATTCTTCCCAGAACAACAAGTGCTTTTATACTATTTAATGTTCAAATTGATGGAAGGAAGTCTAAGGACCAAGTGGGTAGGTCCATTTGAAGTTTATGCGGAATGCCCCAATGGGGCAGTTAAGCTGAAAAATCCCGAAATTAGAGGACAATTCAAAGTTAATGGCCATCGCCTTAAACCATACCTAGGGCATTCTGATCGGAATGCCAGAGTGGTTTGGCTCGGGAAGCCCATTTATGTCTGAACAGGGATGATGTCGTGCCCACAACAGTAAATGGGGCACTACTGGGAGGTAACCCAGGTTTTTAATTGCTTTAAGTCATTTTATTTTAATTAAATAAAGTTTATAGTTAATTAAACTTGTTTAGGAGTAATTTTACGCTTGTTTGGATAAGGATGTGATATGCAGGTTAGGATCAAGAGAAAGAAGCAAGAGATAAAGATAAATCCTGAAAAATTAGAGATTCTGAAGCCGGGAATTCCGAAAAGATAAAGATGGAGTCCAATTTTTCAGGGATAATGCTTATCCATTACTGTGGGCATACCGATCGCATAAAACCCTAAGAATCTGAAAGGTTGCGGTCACCTCAAGCTACAGTAATACTATGTTTAAAACAAACCCCACAAAATCTAAACAATGACTTTCACTCTCGCTTTCTTCAAATTTCTCTGAAACTTCCAAGCTTCCTTCGAAAAACCTTCAAGTAGAAACCCTTCCACCACCTCTCAAGCTTCAAAAATGGTGAACACTAAAAGCAAGAAAGCTACTCCAAAGGAGAAAGGTAAGATAGAGTTCGAAGCTTCTACTGTAGCTGAAGAGCCCACGCAACCAAAAGCCGTAAAGAAGAAGGCTGTGAAGCCTAAGGCTGGGACTACCATTGGAGCTATCACCGGAGTAACCTGCAAGGTTGCTGAGAAAACTGTGCCTGAAGGAGCCCGCAGAGGAGGCGGAAGAGATGAGCTCATCAACGCCGTCGCAAGAAGATCAGCCGAAAAAGGATGCCATGACTGTGGGCATGCAGGAGGAGAAACTGGTTGCGGAGCCTATAGTAGAGCAAGTTCAAAAGTCGGTGAAGGCTACTGCGAAAAAGAGAAAGAAACCGGCTAGGGTTCCGACACCAGAGCCGTCTGAAGAAGCTGCTGAGCAAGATGAAGGTGTAGAAGAGGAAGGAGATGAAGGTTTAGATGATTTTGTGGAAGAACTGGATGAGATCGATTCTCAGAAAGAAAAGGGCTCTGGAGAAGGCCAAGGGTAAGAAGAAAGTTGAAGAGCCCATTCCAGAGCAGTCAGAGCAACTAAAATAGTCCCAACATGAGGAGACCAAGGATGAGGCCTCCGAGCAGCAAGAGGAGGAAGAGCAAGAGCAAAGTGAGCGATCTCAAGCTCACACGCTTGTTGATGAGCCCTCTAACGACTCGCTGCCCAAGCAGAGGGTCAGCAAGGTGGTGGCCATGAAGGCAGAGAAAAAGCTTGCTGGAGAGCCCTCTTCGCAGAAGAGGAAGGCTGGGGAGGGCACTCCGAAGTCCGAACCAAAGAAAAGCAGAGGAGTGGGGAGCCCCACTTCAGGAAGATCTAGAAGCGGTCTACCACCGGTCCGAAGCATCATAAACTCCAAAAGAGTTCATCGTGCGTCTCTCATCGCTTTGGGTATAGAGCAGGAGGTAAGGGATATTTTCACTGCTATTGGGTGGGAGTTCTTTCTGGATATGGAGTGTGTCATTTTCTCTACTCTCTCGCGAAAGTTTGTTCAAAATTTGAAAATCAAAGCTGTGAATAAGCCTACTACTTCTACTAGGGTAATGAGTTTTAAAATTCTGGAAAAAAGTTTTTCTATGTCTGCTGATGAACTAAATATAGTGCTGGGCATTGTGTCATATATGGATCTCCAGGATGAGGTGTATGCGAATGCAGTAACTGTTGTGCCCGACTTTGCTGAGGGAGTTGAGATAAAATGGGCTAAAATTGGGGATGTCTCCACTTACCATAGTGGAGCCACAAAAGGCTACTGTTTGAATAACGAAGCCTTGAGATTCTACCATAGGTTGATCATCTATAGTTTCTTTGAACGGAAGGATAGCTCTAATTCTATCACTAATCAAGAGCTTTTTATTCTCTGGTGCATGGTTAAGAAAATAAGAACTAATTTTGGCTCTGTGGCCATTGCGCACTTCAGGGAGATAAAAACACACCCTAGGCATAAAATCTCGTGTGCCCAATTGATCATCCAAATTGCTGTTAGATCTAGGTTGCTGGATTTGAGCACCACTAATTTGACCCTCCTGCCCCTTGAATTCTTTGATATTGCTTGTCTGAAAAGAATGCAGGATGTGGTGGATGATGAGGAAGGAAGGCCTATTTTCTTTGTGCCAAGGGCAGACCCCTCGAGCCTTTTAATGATTGCAGGTACATCCAGGAAGCCACCAACAGGGAGGACACATCAAGGGGATCATCCAGTTACTGTGATGATGAGAAAGCTGGAAGTGTTGGAGAATGCCCAGTCCCAAGCAAATGAGAAGTTATCCCGCATCGAGGCAGCCCTGAAGGTCTATTTCAAACATGTTGGGTTCTCTTACCCAAGTCCGCAAGCGAATGACCTAGTTCTTTTCTGTCCTTTAGATTAGGTTTTGATTTTGTTTTTTGTTTTTGTTCTTGTTGTTTGTGTGTCATCCCTATTTCACCCACTTTACCTAGTGCAAAGTGTGTGGGTGGGGGTATTTTAGTTTGTGTTTTTGTTGTCCTTTGTTGAGTCTGTTTTGACACTTTGCTTAATGCAAAGTGTGTAGGTGGTTAGTGAGTCAAGCATGCTTCTGTGACGTCTATGTGGCCATTCCATTTTGATATTTTCAACATTAAATTGCTTTAGATAAAAATCAGCATGTCCGCATAAGATAGGGATGACAAACGAGTTTAGCATACTTTGTGAGACTTGAGCCAATATGATGTATGCCCATTTCACAGCTTTCTTTACTTCATGTGTGAACAATTTTGTGCTTAGGAATTCTAGAACTTGCTACTATTCTGCTTGAAAATTGAAAATTGTTGATGCATTTGTAGATGATACAGGCCATCTTTTGCTAAGCCACCGAGATAAAAATTTACCCACCAATGACACAGCCTTTGAAGCCCCTTGAGCCTATAAAATGCCTTGGCATATTTCTTGTGTTGAGATGATAATACAAAGCCAGGGCATCATAAGAGCTTGAAAGAGAAAAAAGGGGGAAAGCAGAATTATTGGGGGGGATATATGTGTAAAGGCCAGAAAAGATAGGAGGAATATAAAAATAAAAAAATAATAATAAAAAAAAGAAAAAAAAGAAAGAGAAAAGAGAAAAAGAGAGAATAAAAATTCCCCCTAGTCTTAAGTGTTCAAAATGCCCGAATGAAGAAAAAATTATTGTCTGAATAGGGCACAGAAGGGTAGTTGACTTAGAAAAAAAGGGAGGACTTGTACAAAAATAAAGCCCCACCTTACATGAAATGCCCACTGTAGCCTAAAAAGCCCTATTGATACTCATGCATCTATGGTTTCTGGAGATTGACAGTAGAACTTTAGCAAGCTTGTGGGACAACTAAGTACAAAATTGTATTGAATTGAGCATATATACTAAGCCTAAACACCGAGTGAAGAGAGTTTGTAAGGATTACCAAGCTAAACTCATTTTTGACCTATTTTTGGTATGCTGAAACTTTACAATTTTGTTAAAATATTGAATGTGATGTGCCAACACTGATTAACAGTTCGCATGCTTTTATCTTGAGTCTATTTCTTTTTACCTTTCTTTTCTTTTGTTTTTCTGGACGCGTTACATCCCATGCTTGAGGGCAATCATGTCTAAAGTGTGTGGGTGTGATAAGCCCATTTATTTCGTGTTTTTATGGGCATTTTGTTCGTTATAAATGTCTTTTTTAGTGTGTTTTGAGTAAAAATGAACCAGGTTGAGGTCAAGGGGCATTTTGGGGGTCGATTCTAGCAAAAGGGGCATTTTATGCCCGGTTATTCAAGCAAAATCCAAGCTAAAAAATCATTTATAGGCACAGAGGACTTCTTTCAGCATTCATCCTACATTCGGGTAGCGGAATGGGCATATCAGAAATGGATAAAGCTGACTATATGATGTCGTGCCCACTTTGCTCGTGCAGACTTGACATCAGGCCAGAATGGGCATTTGTGGGATTTTTGGGAATCTGTTGGGCCAGGATAAACTCGAGAGGAAAAGATTAGTTCATTAAGAGATAGATGAGAGAGGGACGACTGAAGGCTTGGAGATGAAGCGATAAAGCCAATCCCTAAAAAATTAGGATTTGGTCAAACAAACTGGATAGTGTTTATCCAGTTAGCCGCGGAGGGCACGCCGATCCAGGGAAGCAGTTGAAGACCCCTCTTGTGGGAGAATTTGAATTCACGAACTGTATCTATTTAAACAAGTTTTTATTTTCTGGAAAGAAAAAAAAGGCTGGATAGTCAGAAACACTGCTACAATTTCTAATTTCTGCATTTTATTTTTCATATGCTGCATTGCAGCAAGAAACAATTCCAAAAGACCTTAAGCCTTTGGACGTAGGATTATGATTACAACCTCAACGTTGGAGTTGAGTCTCTTTTGCTAACTAATTCAGTAAGTTTTCATTTAAATTATGTTGTTCATTTCTGCTATTTTAATTATGTCTAGCTTGCTCGGCTAGACCCTTTAATTCTGGTCTTTGAACAATGAAAAAGGTTTGAGTATGAATCTGGACTCGTGAGGCCAAAATGGGCATAGTAATGCATGATAGATTTTCATTGATTTTTGTGCCTTGTTCCACGTGAGTGTGTGTCTGAAATGCCCAATGTGGCTGATCACTCATTAGGTATAAAGGGCACACCACTATTAATTGAATTGGCAAATCATGATTGTGTGTTGGTACGTATAGTAATAAGGAAATCAATTGGTTGTTCTGGGCACACGAGGAATCGATAAACATAATAAACTTGGGTTCATTTAGGGCACACTGTTGTCTATTTGCTTACACCTTTTAGAGGAATCTGGAGGTGGGTGATAGGTTAGGGGTTTACTTGACGAGGAATTGCTTTTAAACCTAAAATGAAAGGATGAATGAGGAGACGCAGAGAGGAATCCGGTCTCCATAACTAGGTGATTCATCATGCATGAAAATTGATGTGCCCATAATCGTGTTGTTTTAAACTTAAACCAAATTTAAGTTCAAATGCCAGAACCTTTGTTATTTGATATTGTCTTTAATTTCCTTTTGCAGATTTAATTCAGTATAGTGACAACACCAAACCCCCCCTCTTAGTGACTGGTTACTAGAAGGTGAAATCACAATAGTTCTCTGTGGGATCGACCCCATACTCATTAGCTGGCTACACTCGCTGTGGGCACATGAGCATTATAAATTATTTTTATAGCGCGAAATGACAGCGCGTCAGTAACCAAGGTTTTGCATAGTATAAATATCCTATAAAGGTGTACATCAAAATCACTATAATTTTATTTCACTTCTTTCATTTCTTTGATTATTCATTCTCCGATTTAATATGAATTTTTTTCAAACATGTGTCAATCGTCATTCGAATAAAATTTTAGTGTTAAAACTTCGAGTTGTTAGGATTATCGAAATTCTACACAAGAGTGATTTAGAAATTCATCTTCCATGACTATGAATGTGCTAGAATCAGTGGCACTGTGCAGAAGAAAGATATCGATGGGCTAAAAATCGATATTAATGAACATGTGTTGTATGCTTTTCAATATTTTATGATTGTACCTAACATCGGAACACTGAAAAGAACCAGTCACAACTTTAAATTCTACACAACAGATTCAACTCATATCGCATTTTGATATGATTTCATCATGCCCAAGAACTTGAAGGAATATCAGAAAATGCAGACTCAAGAACGAACACACGACGATGGTGTAAGGGTTCGATTTAATACCGGGATTTCAATATATATAACACAATTGGCAGAAGACTTGGAATGGTATAGACTCGATTTTACAGTGGAAAACTTACGAAGATATGACTTGGACGACAATGGTAGCAAAATGGATGATGATGATGTTGATGATAGGAGAAGATGATCTTCAATTGAACCCCATCTTCGATGAGACGAAAATCTGAAATGAACCTCGAACCTACAAGGATCCGAAACGCGCCTATGGAACCTCACCTTCAAAGAGACGAAACGCAATTACTTCGAACAACTCTGGATTTGTTTAGCACTTCTCCCTAGATCTCGAGGAACTAAAAAGAAGCTTGATATAAGACTCTAGGTTTGCTAGACCTAAAGAATGATGTTTTTGAACTAAAACAACAAAAGTATTTGTGTGATCAACTAATGGATCATGAGACGATTGAAAATAAAGCTTCAAATATTATTCAATGTCTGAGTTTATTGTTCACAATGATCCCTTTTTTATAGTAGAGGTGGATCGAAAATATAAAGGCCAAAATAAGTGGCCGAAAATAAACTAGATAGTTTACCTTAATTAGAACTCTAAATAAGGTAAATATATAAAGACAAAAAATAAAAGATACTAAAATCTAATCTAGATAAAATAAATCAAAAATAAAAGATACTAAAATCTAATCTAGATAAAATAAATCTCAATTAAGTTTGGGCCTTCAATAAGTGGCGAATTTGGGCTCTACATGGGCTGCTATGCGCCACTTCTTGATGGATCAACAATCTTGGGCTTCCTCTTCAATTGTTAATAAATTAACAATCTTTGGCTGCATTCTAATTCTTTTCAATGCTTGTCGAATCTTTATCATTCTCCTCCTCTTGAAAAGAATTCGAACCATCTAGATCGAAGATGAACACGAACCGACCATCGAAGACTTTTGGAATAATTCGCGCCAGGCAAATCTTTAAAACATTGAACTTGAACTTCTGGTTGGTGTCGAACGGTTGCAACTTGAACTCCATGATGTACTCTTTATTTAATCAATGACACTAACAAGACTTAAACTGATCAATGGAGTCGACATTGTTCAGATTTTTTTATTTTTTTTACGGATGAACAGTAACGCACAGTACTGTGAACAATACCGGATGAACAGTACCGTGAACAGTAATCGTGAACAGTACTTTTTTTCAGATCTCTTTTTTTTTCAATGAATATGCAGATTACAACTCGAACAATACGAATAAAAAATTAAACAAAAGACATGACCCGGTATTGAACCACGAACAACTATTGCCGTCGTGGCTCTGATACCAAATGATATGATTTCGTCATGCCCAAGAACATGAAGGAATATCAAAAAATGCAGACTCAAGAACGAACACATGATGATGGTGTAAGGGTTCGATTTAATACCAGGATTTCAATATATATAACACAATTGACAGAAGACTTGGAATGGTATAGACTCGATTTTACAGTGGAAAACTTACGAAGATATGGCTTGGACGACAATGGTAGCAAAATCGATGATGATGATGTTGATGATAGGAGAAGATGATCTTCAATTGAACCCCGCCTTCGATGAGATGAAAATCTGAAACGAACCTCGAACCTACAAGGATCCAAAACGCGCCTATGGAACCCCGCCTTCAAAGAGACGAAACGCAATTACTTCGAACAACTCTGGATTTGTTTAGCACTTCCCCCTAGATCTCGAGGAACTAAAAATAAGCTTGGTATAAGACTCTAGGTTTGCTAGACCTAAAGAATGATGTTTTTGAACTAAAACAACAAAAGTATTTGTGTGATCAACCGATGGATCATGAGACGATTGAAAATAAAGCTTCACATATTATTCAATGTCTGAGTTTATTGTTCACAATGATCCCCTTTTTATAGTATAGGTGGATCGAAAATATAAAGGCCAAAATAAGTGGCCGAAAATAAACTAGACAATTTACCTTAATTAGAACTCTAAATAAGGTAAATATATAAATACCAAAAGTAAAAGATACTAAAATCTAATCTAGATAAAATAAATCTCAAGTATGTTTGGGCCTTCAATAAGTGGCGAATTTGGGCTCTACTTGGGCTGCTACGCGCCTCTTCTTGATGGATCAACAATCTTGGGCTTCCTCTTCAATTGTTAATAAATTAACAATCTTTGGCTGCACTCTAATTCTTTTCAATGCTCGTCGATTCTTCATCACCTTTTGTGGTAATAGTCAATTTCCAATTTCTCTACATAGCTTTTGTGATTTCATCTGATTTGATGACGTTGGATGGTTTGATGATTCATTCTTATTTGGTAATTCAATGCTCAATATCTTTTTTTTTGTGTAATTTGATTTTTTAATAATATTATTATATTAAACTCTTTTCATTTGACAGATATCATTGGTAGGGTTGTTTCGCACTCGCGGCCTGAACATCTCACACTTAACGGGATTTAACAGAAGATCATTAATCTCTATCTCTGCGACTATATGTACACGGTTATAATATTTTTTTTTAAATCAATACTTTAATTATAAGAATTTGTCTAAAATTTTAACACCTTTTTTTTCAGTGGACACACGATCCAATGTATTCTACGAGATGAAGTTGTTGATCAGTTTTTAGCTACTTCTGAACTTCAAAACAACAAACCGTTTATAATTGTCCTTCAATTGTGTAATGGCAAGTTCATAAATGGTATAATTTTAATATATATTAAGATTTAATTATATAGTTATTTATTTAGCATGACATATTTATAATATTTAAATTTTTTCACAGTCACTATTTATATCTTCAATGTATGTTGCGCCACTAAATTGTTGTTTGATAAAAATATGGCGAAGATTGTAGAATTCAGAAACAGGGAATTTAATTTTTTTTTTCAATAATATGTAATAAACACATGTTTTCAAAGTTATTCGAATAATTTATTCATGATTCATTTGATATGAAACATTTTAGATTGATCATTCATGGCTTCTCTGGGTTGTCCATTCATGAGAAAGAGGTATATATATTATTTATCATTCTATTATTTATATTTTATTAATTTAATTTCACATTATTTTATTTCATTTTTTTCATAATTAGGTTTCAGAGACGGATGAAGAGGAAGCTTTCACGCTTTCATGGTTCTTTAAGGCGATTTCTTTATGCTCACCATGACTTTTATTTTTATGCTCATGAATAATATTTAGACAATTATTTTATATTTTATTCTACTATACTAAATAATTTCAGTTATTTTCAAACTTTAATCTTCTGGATAATTAATGCAATTCCTATTTAGTAATATTTTGTTGGTGATTTTTTATTTGTATGTCATTACTTGAATTTAAATATCACGACTCTATTATATATTTATATTAAATAATAAATCTTGCCCATAAATCGCAAAGGGTCCTTAATAATTTTTTTCGTAAGTTTTATTAACAAAAAGGCATACTTAATTCAAGAAGTTGGTCAACATCATTTATTCAAATCATATTGACAATTTTGAAATGTTTCCATTTATGTATGCGATTTACATTATAACAAAAAAAAAATCACTATTTAATTGTATTTGGAGTTTGATTTCTAATATCAAGTCACTAAAATAAATGTTAATTTCCAACTATTTTTTTCTTCTTCTTATAAAACGTCAGTTTGTAATATTTAAGAGATAGATATTATCATATTATCACAATCAAACTCAATGTTAATATTAAAAGGTGTGGTAGATATATACAACATAGATCATTGTAAGCCAAATCAGTAAATTTGAATCAACCAATCTCAATCTACACAAAATTAAATCACATCAAATATCAAAATCCCATTGTATTAAATAATAATAAATTATCCCCATAAATCGGAAAGGGTCCCTATCAATAGTTTGGTAGGTTTTATTAACTAAAAAGGCATATTAACTCAAGAATTTGGTCAAACTTATTTATTAAAGTCATATTGACAACTTTAATATATTTCTCATTCATGTATAATATTTACATTAACAAAAAAACAGAAAAAAAACCTTTCTTTACTTATTTTTGGAGTTGGATTTATAATATTTCATCACACGTCTTTGAATTGTAAATTATCCGGATCAAGTAGAATATGATCAATTAATTCTAATTGATTTAACTATGGTAACTATTTCTTATGGAATCATATTAATATCCTCAATTTACATAAATAACCCATCTAATTACATGTAAAAAACATTGTTAATTATAATTGGTTTAATTGTGGTAACTATTTCTTATGGAATCATATTAATATCTTCAATTTACATAAATCACTCATCTAATTACAAGCAAAATAACATTGCTTCAGTATAAGATTAGAGTTGGATATGAAAACTATCCCATCCATGGAAAACAAATTTTTTGCAAAGATTTTTTCCATAGTAATTTGCACGTAAATGGATGGTATGTGCTCATGCTCGAACCAATTACTTGATTAGTTTTCTAGAGTTGATGAATTTAAATAAATATAAAAAGAAGGAATTAAGGAACTCCATATTATATACCCTACATCCCACGAGTTTAATGTTGTAGGTCTCAAATTAATAATTTTTATTTCAATTACCAACATAATAAATTAACTTAAAAATATCAAGTCACTAAAACACATGTTAATTTCCAGCTGGTTAATTTTTTATTTTTTCTTCTTAAAGGTCAATTTTTAATACTGTATAGAGATATATATAATCATATTATCAAAATCAAATTCAATGTTAATATTAAAAGTTCTGGTAGATATATAGAACCATAAATCATTGTAAGCCAAATCCGTATATTTGAATCAATCAATCTCAACATACATAAAATTAAATCACATTAAATATCAAAATCCTATTGTATTACATAATAAATCGTCCCCATAAGTCGAAAAGGGTCCTTATCAATAGTTTGGGGTAAGTTTTATTAACTAAAAAGGCATATTAATTCAAGAATTTTGTAAAACTTATTAATATTAAAGTCATATTGACAACCTTTAAATATTTCCCATTCATGTATAAGATTTACATTAGAACCAAAAAAAATCTTTACTTATATTTGGCGGTGGATTTTTAATACTTCATCACACATTTGAATTGCAAATTATTCAGATCAGTTAAAATATAATTAATTAATTCTAATTGGTTTAATTGTGGTAACTATTTATTATGAAATCATATTAATCTCCTCAATTTATATAAATAACCCATCTATTTACATGCAAAATAACATTATTTCAGTATAAGATTAAAGTTGGATATGAAAATTAATCCATCTATGGAAAATAAATTTTTTAGAAGTTTTTATTTATGGATATTTTTATGGATTACAGTCGGAACATCTAGATTCATTTTTTAGAGTTGATATATTTAAACACACATAAAAAAGGAATTAAGGAACTCCATATTATATACCCCCAATCAACGTATTCCATTTATTTTAATTGTCTTAAGATATTAATTAACCTAATTATATTGTATATAATTAAGAATTAAGATTAATATAATTTAATGTAGTGATACACGTACTATCTATATCTTTAGTTTATTTCATATAAAATATGAAAAATCTAACTTTATTTGTAGTATTGACATAATGGTTATATATATATATATTAATCAATTAATGATTATATGATTAATTTTCCGCATTTACACTGTTAGTGCCATTTTGTAGCACTAAGTTTGTTTTGGTGATTTATGTTCGACGAAGTGTTCGAGCAGATGTGCTTGAAGTAATGTGCTGATTCCGCTGTGCAAGTTAACAAACAGTTGGTGAACTGTTCCCTCTGATATATTCCAGACACATTCCCGAACAATATTATTTATGGTTGTTTCCATGTTAAGTTGATCTTGTGCGGACGAGTTTGGAAAGTCAATATCTGATCTTTTGACTGTCTTTTTGGAGTAGATGTATACTGATTTAGACCCTTAATATCATGAAAAATATCTACACCAATATGGAAAAAATGACAAACCCTAAATCACTTACCTTGTTGATAAAGATTGAAGATCAAGTCAATAAAAGGAAGCGTGAAATATAAGAAGACCGATTCATTCAACAATCGTGGGTTCACCCCCAACATATTTGATTCTCTAGTTTGAGTGTTTGAGAGTTGTTGGTTTGTGATTTATTGTAATAGCTAGAAGTCGTTCCCTAAATTGTTCAACGTGATAATCTAGCATTGAGTGTTTTTGAGTGAAACATGTGAGGGGTTTTGTTAATCCGTTTTATACGCAATCTCGGGAGAGATTGTAAGTTGAAGTCGTGGGTAGCTAGAGGGAGTCTAGTATCACGGTTGTGAGGGGATCTCACAGCTTTCGTTCATAAAAGAGTTCATGAAGAAGAACGGGCGACATAAGGATGGAGTCTTGTATGTATAAGTTCCTCAATACACTTCATGAAGGAGTAGTGAATGAATCTTCAAGTTTGGGCGAAGTCCCCCCCAGAGTAGGTTGATTTACCGAACTGGGTTACCAATCTCGTGTGTTCTTTTACTGTATTTTATTTATTATTCTTGCCTCTATTCCTGCCATATTCAAGAACACTTGCATGCAGTATCTTTAAACACACTTAGCATGGATTGTAGTTTTTCATACACAAATTAAAATTAAGATGATCATTTCGACACATTTAATGTATCTTTAAAAATTAGTTAATGCTATTAAAAATTAAAAAATCTAACCGTATGATTGCTTATAAAAAATTATCTATATATTAGGATTAAAATTAAAATATTGTCATCATCGAAAAAATAATAGACGATCGAATTCCTACGAAAAAAAAATTGCTTTGTTAATCACACATGGCCCATTTTTATAGCTTGGTTCGAGATATAAAAAATCCAAGCTCTTCTAAGGCCAACATTGTCTTAAAGATTAGTATTGTACGCATGTATCCATCGCCAACGTATGGAAAAACCATGAAATCACTAGGTCTAGAATTTGTGTTCCATGACCGTGAAGGTGATTGGATACATGGTACATTTCGTCAGTCAGACATTACACGTCTAAAAATCTAATTAATCGAAGGAGAGGTGTATGCTGTACAATTTTTTAATGTCGAACCAAACATGATTCAATATAAAACCACCAACCATGATTTCAAGTTCACTTCATCCTTCAAAACTAAAGTGGTTTTGTTAAAGGATTCTTCTTTTCCGATGTTCATATATTTGTTCCGTGATTTTGAGACACTGAAAGATGTACACCACTTTGAAGAGAATGTGTTATTTGGTAAATAAATTTTCATAGCCTTCTAACTAAATTCTTATTACTGTTTTGAATTTCATATACTGATATTACTTTTTGTTCCTTTCAAAAAATAGACATAATCGGTAAAATAGAATCTCACGGTGAGCCTCAAGAAAAAATGTTGAAGGGGAGAAATACGAAGTTGGTTGATGTTTGTAAGTGATCTGAGGTAAATTTATATTGTAAATAATTCATTGTTCTTTTTCAATTTCTAATTTAATTTTATTTCATATTATTTTTAGTAGAATTTGACTAGATGGCACATTATGGGGTGAAGAGGTTGATACATTAGTTAACGTATTCAAGAAAAAATCATCACATCCAATCATAATTGGGTTGCAGTAATGCCGTAGGAGAAGTTTCCAAGGTAGACTATTAAAACATATAAAATTATTGAATAATCAAACAAAATAATTATGCTTTTATTTTTTTCTTACAGGTCAGATATGTGTGTCAAACACTTGTGGAGTAACAAAAATGCTTTTGAATGGCAACATACAAGAGATTGTTGATTTTAAAGAAAGGTATTTATAAATACAATTTGATTCCTATAAGTTTTCTTTTAATTAAACTCGTTATAAATCCTCAATCATTTTTAACCGTGTGCTTGTGCTTAGTATGTAGCGACCCGAACCTGAAGGCCCAGATGCTAATGCAAACACACAACTAAAATAAATGACGATAAAATTTTCGCAATTCAAAAATAATAATTCTCTTGGATTATAAAAATTTGGTCATCATTTCGTTTAAAATATTCAAAATATCTACGCTCACAGGTGTTTATCGTTCCACAAGACAAATCATGTTCAGCTACGACCAGTCAAAATTCAACAATCAATATTTAAAATACGTCGAAAAGACCACAACACTCCCAATTGCCCATATAATAATTAAATATTTCATAATCATAAAGTGGAAGCATACAAATTTATACTTATTGATCACAAACTACATATAATCAATAATTAGAAATCATAAAAGTGGTTAACGAAATAAGAAATCCCCATTGGTCCACGTCAGTTGCCAGCCGTAATCATTTACCTGAAAATATTTTAAAAAATAGATGGGCTGAGTGCCAGAAAACACTCAGTGTGAGTTTTAATTTCTGAAACATACTTGATCATTTAATAAATAGTTTGCATATTGAACATATTTACTATAATGCCCATAAAAAGTATCTGCTCATTAACATACGGAAGGTTAATTCAATATGGTTCTCTATCATATAAATTTCACCGAAGTGACATATTTGTACTTTAGTACCATAATTGCACCATTGTGCCATATTGCACTGAAGTGCTATAAGTGCACCATTGTGCCATACCGTACCGAAGTGCTATATCATACCGCACCGAAGTGCTATATTATGGCACACTGAAGTGCTATATCATACCACACCGAAGTGCTAATTTGCACCATTGTGCCATACTGGAACCATAGAGTTTAGTATCTTCCGATGAGCCATAAAAAGAGTATTTTGAACTTTGAAGCATGTTTTAATATAAACATATTTTATCATAAAGATAACATGATTTTGAAACATAAAACCACGGGTTAGTTAGGAATCATTGAGCCATAAAAGTATTTTGAAGCATGCTTTAACTTAAACATATATTATCATAAATAGAACACGTTTTTGAAACATAAGTCACGTGTTGGATAGATATCACCCACCTTATAGCAATATCGCTGAAACTTTGATCATACTATGTCTGTTCTAAATCTACCGTCTCAGGTAAGGATTTATTTATAAGGATCATATTTTAGTGACACATTAAGATTCTGACCATATGCTATAGAATAAGAAAGGGTCAAGGGACCGAGTTCCTAAATTAACAACCGGAATGAAAATACTAGATGGTCGAGCAATAATCTTAGCTTATAATCTACTAACATATATCACAACCTAGAGTGAATCATCTAGATCTCATTCCTCCATCAATTAGTAGCATAACATCACCACTTACAAGAGTTACTACATCTGTCTCGTTAGGTATCATATATCTAAACAATGTTTTCATATCATAATAGCAACTCCAATAATAATCTATTAGCATGATTATCTAAATCTCATAATAGTGCATATAATGCTAGCATCTAATATCATGCTCATTCATTTATCCCATAATTTCATATCCAATAAATTATTCCATAGATGATTCCATAGATAAATCAGGCATAGCATAAAATTATTTATTTGAATATTTCATTTTGCCCTAACATGCTTATAAAGCTCACTAGCTCAAACCATAGATAAATATAGTATTACCCACCTCATTTACAATCCTAGGGTAGAGCAGCGACTTAGGGTTCGTTCTCTAATTTCTTGAGCTCAACTCGTCCTACTCAAAGTCAATTAATGACTCATTAACCCTATCAAAATCCTAGAGCCCAAACATATAATTAAAAAATTTCTCCCTTCTCTTTACTACGACCTCGACACAGGGTGCACGAATTTAGAGACTTCTACTCAATTCGATACATAAATGAAATTTAAATAAAACATTAATCTGTGGCTGACCAAGCTAAAATGTTGATAAAAGACGGTACTCCGTCTTCTCCCCCTTTTCTCGATTGGACTCGATTCTTATCTGATTTTTACATAAGAGTACACTTTTTGCATGAGCAGAAAATGAGAAATCTAACGATGTAATTTATTTTTGGATCCAATGATCGGAGTAAAAGTTGATTTATAACAGCCCATTTTCAAAATATTGGAGAAGAATAAAAATCTTGTTTTAAATACTTGCAATTTAGTTCAAACTTTTGTCAAATTCTCAAAAGGCATTCCACCTATTTTATTTAAATTATAAAATAGCCCCTCCAACCTTTTTAACAAAATATTAGTACATATTAATGACCACCATTTTCGAAAACCACACAAATGAACTTGGGAATTCATTCACAACCAAAACAATTTAACTCTAAACCCATTAATTATACATTCATATATACATGTAATCCACCAATAACACCAAGGAATATCTTGGAATCAAAACTAACTAGAGACTTAAATCAAAATGCGATTTCAAATACATAAACTCACGGTCAACTCATAAACAGATTCAAACTAATATGCCGACAAGAATCATTCCTCAAACTAATTATTTGTTGTCAATACCATGTCAAGGAAAAAACTATGACTGAATATCGAAGAATTTTAAGGTCTTTCTACCATTTATAGAAATTTTCAAAAATCAAACCATAAATCCTTAACTTTTTGTTTCTAGATTCAATCCCCTCTATAGCAGTTTTAGTAAATAAATCATAGTTCGCAAACGAAAACTCCAAATTACGAAATTCCAAGTTTGGAAGAACCCTAACACATATATCTAAAAACGTTTGTCAAATACTCATTCCCATATTTTATCGTTAAAAGGTCTAAAAATTCGAATTATGTGGGAGCAAGAAAATTGTTCGGTAAATGTGATAGTTTCTGGTTTTCGGTAATTTGGCCAGATTCCAGCCATCGGATGACAATGACATCAAAAGACGAAACGTACAATACATATAAATACATGACATATCTGAAAATCAAGTAAAAAAGGACAAGGGATGGACCGATACAATGATGATGAAGGCGGTAGACAGTGTAAGCTTCGCGGCTGCTTGCCGGTGCTCCGGTGACCTCCGGCACCGGTGGCAGATCAAGAAACCTCCTGTCCAGCAGCTTTCCCCTCTTCTCTCAACTCTCGACTCTCTGTTCCAGCCTTTATTTCTTCTTTCTTCTTTCCTTTCTCTTTTCCTTTCTTTTTCCCCTCTCTCGATATGCCTCCCTCTCTCTCTCTCTCTCTCTCGATCTGCTCTCACTCTCTCCCTTCTCTCATCTTCGTTCTTTCTCTTCCTTTTTGTGGTGAAAAAAATAAAGTGGGGAGATAAGATTGGGAAAAAAGTCATGGGCTTATATATATTTTTTTCTTTTTCATATATACATATATATATATATATAGAGAGAGAGAGAAAAAAAAAAAGAGATTGGATCAAATGAGAACCACACCCCTTGTGAGAACAGAGAACCAATCTGAGCCATAGATCTCGCCTATTTGGACGGCCAAGATACATTCCAAAATTTAAAAATCACAGTGGCATTATCGTAATATTAGTGACTTTTTAGTGAATTGAGGGTATTTTCATAATTTATGAATTCTATTATTTTTGGATCGAAATCTCTTTCCTTCCTTCATAATCTACTTCAAAGGGAAAATCTCTTTCCTTTTTGGATTCAAGCTGGAAAGTCTCATTGAGTTCCCAGCTTGGGATGGTGAAGAGAGAGGAGATTCGATGAACACTAAGAGGGTTGCAGTAGTGAGCACAGAAGAACCCCTCTGGATCGGGTTTTTCCGGAGATGAACTCCAGGACCATGAAAGATTAAAACTAATTGATTTCAAAGGGAAAATCTCTTTCCTTTCAGTCGATTCCCTTTGAGATCTATTCCTTTTAATCGTTGTTTACGTGATTTTCCCAGGAGTTTTTGTTGTTCGATGTTCTTGGATGAAGATGCCGGGTAAAAATAGTTTTGTTGTACTTCTCCTATGATTTTTTTATCCATTTTATTTTAGATTTGTTCGATAATGTCAATGAAGCTGATTTAGTTGAACTTTTGAATTTTCAAGATCAACATATGTTTTCAGTTCTACAGATTATGCTTTTTTATTAATATGTACTTGTATCTCTGCAGATTTGTTAGCATTACAACATGACTTATTTTTTAATAGTATTAGCACTACTATTACAGATTTTAGCACTGCTGTAGATTAGTTTTAGCACTACTGTGACCATTTTTAGCATGATCGAAGAATATATTTTTTTAGCATTAACGTGATTAGTTGTATATTTTTAATGTGCAAATTGTGTTGGCTCCACTTTGGAGTTTCTCCTGGGTTTTCTGAATTCTACATATCTAACTATGAACCATCTTTGAAGCCTGCATTGGGTAAAATTTTTCTTACTTTGGATGCTGGTATAACCTTTTACAAGGTTTATACTTCATCATGTGGATTTGATATTTGTTTGTCTACTACAAAGAGGTCTAAAGATGGTACTATAGTTTTGAAGTATGTTGTGTGCAACCGTGAGGGACTTAAGAACACATCGGTTGATTTTGGTGAAACATCAAAGAAAAAAAGACGTCGTGTGTCTATGTCTAAGAGGACTTGCTGTATGGCTAGGTTAGGGTTGAAGTATATTGGTTCTGATGGGTACATTGTTGGACTATTTGAAGAATGACATTCACATTCTTTTGTCTTGGATACACACAAAGAGTTTATGAATCTAAATAAGAATATAGACCTTTCACATCAAAGTTTTATTCTGAAATGTATAAGGACAAACATTAGACCTATGAAAATATTTAGATTATGAAGTTAACAAGAACGAACTATATCAAGAAGGAATTATCCAACATAGCAGAAGTTCTTTTGGTTCACCAGTCATTCTAGTGAAGAAAAATGACCAATCATGGAGAATGTGTGTCGACTACAGGTACCTTAACTCTCTCACAGTTAAACATAAGTACCCAATACCAGTTATAGATGAATTACTTGATGAGTTACATGGGGCTCAATACTTTTCAAAAATTGATCTAAGATTAGGGTATTTTCAAATATTGATTAAGCCAAAAGATAGGTACCTAACTGCCTTTAGCACACACCATGGCCACTTTGAATTTGTGGTCATACCCTTTGGGCTAAGTAATGCCCCAGCCACCTTCCAATCCCTCATGAATAAGACTTTTAAAGAATTTTTGAGGAAGTTTGTATTAGTATTCTTTGATGACATCTTATTCTACAACAAAAATTGGGAAGACCATTTGAAACATCTGAGGATAGTTCTACAACAGTTGAGGAATTATAAACTATATACCAAGAAGAGTAAGTGTAGTTTTGGCAGCACTAAGGTGGAGTACCTAGGCCACATCATCACAAAGGAAGGGGTCTCTACAGACCCACTCAAGGTGGATTGCATGGTGAAATGGCCTAGGCCTAAAACCATCAAGCAGCTTAGAGGGTTTTTAGGCCTTACAGGATACTATATGAAGTTTATTAAGGGGTATGGCTAAATCAGAAAGCCCTTGACATATTTGTTAATGAAGGATAATTTCTATTGGAACATTGAAGTAGAAAAGGCTTTTTGAGGCTTAAGGTGGCTATGACTACTGCACCAGTCCTAGCCTTACCTGATTTTAGTAAGCCCTTCCTATTAGAAACTGATGCTAGTGGATTGGGAATTGGGGATGTACTCATGCAAGAAGGCAGGCATATTGCTTACTTGATCAAGACACTATGTCCAAGGAATCAATCCTTGTCTATTTATGAGAAGGAATTTCTAGCTGTTTTAATGGCTATTAAAAAATGGAGGGTGTACCTACATGGTCATAAGTTCATCATCAAAACAGATCAGCAAGCTCTGAAGTACCTGCTGGATCAGAAGGTCATGAATCCTTTGCAACAGAAGTGGGTCACTAAACTATTAGGATTCAACTATGAGATCCATTACAAAAAGGGCATTGAGAATAAGGTAGCTAATGCCTTGTCCAGAAGGAGAATTGATGAGGTTGAGTGTGCAACCATTACTACTGCAGTTCCTAACTGGATAATTAAAGTCACCCAAAGCTAACAGAAGGATGCATTCTTCTCTAAAATTCTGAGTGCCAAACTCATTGACAAGGAGTTCTATCCTGATTTCCAGGTGGTAGAGGGTCTAGTAAGGTACAAAGGCAGATTAGGAATTGGTGATTCCTCTGAGCTAAAAGCTAGTATCCTCACTGCTTTACATGACTCTTTTTATGGAGGACATTCAGGCACTAGTGGTACTTATATGAGGCTCAATGGAATATTCTACTTGCCCAATATAAAGTCAGAAGTGATTAAGTGGGTACAAGGCTGTGATGTTTGTCAGACGAACAAAACAGATTATGGGCTATACCCTGGTCTGCTACAGCCCCTCCTCATTCCTCAGATATCATGGACTCATATACCCATGGATTTCATAGAGGGGCTCCCAAAGTCTAGAGGAAAAAATGTCATCTTGGTAGTGGTGGATAGGTTTACCAAGTTTGGACATTTTATTCCACTATCACCCCCTACTCTGCAGAGTCTGTGGCTAAGTTATTCCTAGACAATGTTTACAAACTACATGGGCAACCAGTAAGCATAGTGATTGATCAAGACCCAATTTTCACTAGCTTTTTCTTGAATGAGCTTTTCAAGTTGATGGGAGTCAAGATGGATATGTCTTCTACCTACCACCCTCAAACGGATGAACAGACAGAGAAGTTGAATCAATGTTTGGAGAACTATCTATGATGTATGGTGAGTACAAATCCTAGGCAATGGCTACAATGGCACTCTTTAGCTGAGTACTGATATAATACTAATTACCATACCAGCCTCAAGTGTACCCCATATCAAGCTTTGTATGGAGTTCCACCACCTATGCTATCAATCTCATCCTACCTGGATTCTAACAACACAGAAGTCACTGAATTGGTAGCAAGTAGGCAACAAATGGTTCAGGTACTCAGAGAGAACCTAGTGTAGGCACATACTCGGATGAAATGGTTTGCGGATAGAAAAAGGCAAGATTGAAGCTTTGAGGTATGAGATCTTGTCTACCTTAAACTCCAACCTTTCAGACAGACTTCTGTAGCTCTAAGGGGCAACCTAAAACTCTTCTCTAAGTTTTATGGGCTCTATCCTGTTTTGGAGAAGATAGGCAAAGTAGCTTACAAGTTGGAGCTTCCCATAATATCTAAGATCTACCTAGTTTTTCACGTGTCACTCTTAAAAAATGCATTGGAAAGAAACACACACCTTTGGCAGCTCTTCCCGACATAGATGAAGAGGGTAACATCACAATCATGCCCTTGCAGTTTTTCTCGCATCGGAACCTTCATCAGCATGGTCATTTAATTCCTCAGATGAACGTACTTTAGATGGACTCTGTTCCTATTCTCATTACTTGGGAGGATTACTCCGTACTCTGCCGTAATTTTCCTACTTTTGATCCTCAAGGACAAGCATTGTCTTTTCTGAGGGGTATTGTCATGGTTGAAGGTGTGGATTCGGGAGAGGTTGAAGGAAGAAGGCTGTTGATGGCTAAAGTTCCGATCTTAGAAGAATTAGGGTTGATTAATCAAAAGGGGGAAAAGGAATTGATGGAGCGGGTTGGTCAAAGCGGGCAAGATCTAATTGTGGAAGCAGTCTCAGGTTTGAACACTGGGCCAAAAGTAAAAGCAGATCTGGTCAAATTGAGCCTTAGTGCTGATTGGGCACAAAACAGTGGCTAATAGAGATTTTATTAGACTTATGTTTATGTTATAATTTAGCATTGGTAGTTGATGTTTGAATATTTGGTAGGTAGCAATGTTATCATTTATAGTCTTTTGTTTATGATGAGAAAGACATTATAATAATAGAGATTTGTGATCTTTTATATGTTGGCAGGTATTCAATGATTTTTACATCATTTACTGGAAAGGACAATCATGGGAGGCTTGCCACCTTTGGGACTGCTTTAATGTCGGGTGAGGATGCTGAATCCTATTCCTGGGTTCTTCAGAAATTCAAGAATTTTATGGATTATTTTATGAATTTTATCGGTTGTCTGCACCTAGTGAAGTTGAGGTGCTTCCACTTGACTTTGTGAAGAGTAAAGGTAGCGGGAGTCGTATAAAATCAAAAGAAGATGCGAATGCCAAATGTAAAAAGAAACCTTTAAGGACCTTGATACGCGGTCGTCACGCGCTTCAAAATCACTGCTCTTCCAAATGCCCAGTACGGGTGTAGTAGGTGGAAAATACAGGTCGAATCCACAGAGAATGGTGTCTTCTTCTTTTAAATGTAACTTTTGGGGTTTTGAGAGAGTTTAATTAACTAATGAAACAAAATAGAGTAAAGAAATCAGTATGATAAAAACCCGGATGAGATTGTAAATAAAACAAGATATGATCATATCGTTCATCGATGCATTGATTTTAATTTACAATTCTTATAAATCGGTTATAGAATACCGGAACCACTGACATATTCCTTATTCCTCCTTACGAATCATTGAACAAAAGAACCCTTATTATCCAAACTCTTATTAATTAACCCACAAGAACCCTTAACAGATTTAATTAATTAATAGCATTAAGAATTAGAGGAACCCAATTATGTTATAAGCATTTGAACCCATATGCCCTTAACAACCCCGTATGCCCACTAACAAAAAAAGTCGGTTTTACCAGACATAGAATTGAATTGATAATTACAGATCTTACAATTCTATTAGCTTTAGATATTAATTAACAAACTATATATTGGCCACTATACAATTAATTAATTAAAAACTAAATTTGTTATCGCAGAACATAACAGAGTAAAAGAATG
The DNA here is from genome assembly GCA_026008535.1 of Perilla frutescens. NCBI lineage: Eukaryota > Viridiplantae > Streptophyta > Magnoliopsida > Lamiales > Lamiaceae > Perilla > Perilla frutescens. The sequence continues at coordinate 9,802,855 of BRKX01000004.1, forward strand.
CAAATCATATGAAAAATTAATTTGACCTTACGATATGGGCATATCATCAATTATCACAACCTCATTCCAGAAAATAAATTTAGCCACTCATATTAAGATTACACCAAACGATTATCATAAAATAAACAAACATTGAATTGAAATAAACTTACGAACAAGTTCTCCAAAATATTCTTGTAAAATCTAAACAATAATTCAACTAAAAATAAAAATGAGAAATCTAGTTTATTAGAAAAACTACTATGATGAATCTAGAATGCCCTCTTAGAGTGATATGGCATGATTTATATAGGCCAAAGCAACGAACGTTTCATCCATTTTAATAAATGGGAATCGAGATTTCACCTTTACGAATCGCAAATTTTCATCTTCCCATATATCATCATTATTCTATCCATATTTGCATGGTTTCTTCCATCGGTGTTCTTCAAACTCTTATCTCCACATATTGCTGTAACGGACACAAATTAACATGATAAGTCTCAAATATACTAAATATATAGATGATAAATATACAATATTTGACACTTATCAGGCCTACAAGAAGTGTAACAAAAAATGCAGTCATGATTCTAGGAACTGCGGGAAGAAGTAGATACAATTTTTTTTATACTTCTCATATTAATTTTTTATTAATGCTACTAATATTCTTTTCTGTAATGCTATACACATAGTTGATATTCTTTTTTGTATTGCTAATAAAGAGTTTGATAATGCTAATAAGAGTGTCTGTACTGCTAATATAGTTATACTGCTAATAAGTCCTTTACTTTAATGATAGTGCATTATAGTTATTAACATAATTATGAGGTTATATGTTTAGCACCAAATTGAAAAAATAATATGCCCTTCACAGAGACAAATGATAACATGTTTCAATTAATACAAAATGTTGATTTCATATAATGCTAATATACACACAACTTATATTCCTTTTTTGTAATGCTAATAAAGGGTTTGTTAATGCTAGTATGCAACTCATCTTTCAATATGATCTTGCATGTGTAGTCTCTAACACTCTTTGATATCTTTTGTGGTTCTCTGGGAAAAGCAAAGATCAGAGACACATCAGAAGCTTCAATCCGTAGTCTTCTTCCGTGCTACAATTGTATTTCTCTTGAGACTGGGTAAAAGTTTTTAAGCAACCAGTAGTTCATCTTCTCTGGCAAATGGTTTATATACGGGTGAAGAATGCTATCAAATCCCAGTTTTATTACTGTTTCATGTTGTTCTTTATTAAGTTTCCTAATTTCTTCTGAGAGAGTTGATGGCCATGTTGTTATGTCTAATGATGGATATTTATAAAATACGCAGCTGCATCTATCATTTTCATGAGTGGAGGCAGTTTTAGTTTTTGTTCTTCTTGTTGTTTCATCTTTTGTAGTTCTTTTAACACCTATAATTTTTTTATATAATACTGTTAAGTAAAGAAAATAACAATGCTAAAAAACATAATTTTATAATAAAGATAAAAGTAATGAACAATAGTGTCAAAGATAATTCTAAGATAATTTAAGCTAATGGTAAATAAAGTGTTATCATAATGCTAAAATGAGAGATGACAGTGCTAAAACTCTAAAACGATAGTGCTAAAAAGCAAGAAAATATGCAAATAAATCATAGATTGACAACAGTTGTAAGTTTACCAAAAAAAATGAAAGTACTAAATCATCGTGAAATAATGCTAAGGTGAGATTTATGACATTGTTAATTCAATAAAACTGTAATAGCATTTGTTCATGATTGTGTTTTATAATTTAATGATAATGGTAAAATGAGATATAATGATGCAAATACAGTTAACAATGATGCTAGTACCACAAATTACATTTGTTGGTTTGTAATGACCATGATAAGTTTTTAGTCACAATGCTAATAAATGATTATGTTAATGCTAAAAATGAGTGATTGCAATGCTAATAGTGGTTGCACTATATTGATAATTCAACAACATGTAACAGTGTTTGTTTATAGTTTTTTTACAATGCCGATGACATTTTTTTTAATGCTAAAAAAGAGTCATGCTAAAATAAGTCATGACAATGCTAAAAAAAGCAATGACAATGCTAAAATAGGAAATGACAATGCTAAAACCCTAAATTGAAAAATATACATGTAAATTTTGAGTATTCATATATTTTCAAAATTTTCGATTTTACCCTTACTAAGATTCAGGGGCACCAAATTTTGACTTTATTACAATTATGCCACCGCCTCAATTTTTAAATCTGGGCCATTGATGTAGAGATTATTGGATGATAGGGATTAGTTCTCGGTTCTCACATAGGGTATGGTTCCTTCTGGAACCACTCCCTATATACATATACATAGATTATACATGTATTGGGCATAAGAAAATGGGGGAAAATTAGAGATTTAATTTTAAATAGGTTGAGAAATAAAATAAAATAAAACAGAGATCTAGAAAAACTTCAGGATTAAAAATAAAATGGACTCAACATGGATCTTAAAGTGGGCCAGGTAATTGGGACAAAAAGGGTTTCACTGAGAACTATCGTCTAATGTGTTCGATTAATCTCGATCCGATAATAATTGGACTGTAAATAAAAATATGTATAGGTGGGCTCGAAGTGGCTCAAAAGTCGCATACTTGCCTTTTTCTAAAAAAAATAAAACGAAATAAAAGTTTGTGCTCGAATTTGATTTTGGGGCGTTACATAGTAAGTCTTAACCAATTACTTAGATATCATTTCTATCAATATTTAATGCAATTTTGTATTTAAAGAGTAAACTATAAATGAATCAAAATAAAATTAATATTAATTCTCATACACACATGCACGCACCACTTCCTCATTAAGTTGTAACTTTTGTTTACCCATTTCATAGTTTGAATTTTAACTAAAAAGATAACGTGCATCTAATGCGAAGTCAATACATTTTAACAAAGCCAAAAAACTAGTAAGAAAACTAATCTTAGTCTCCACAGTAAAAAGTGTATCTTTTATTTATTTGTTTGTTACACCAATTTTAAATACAATGATTCAACTATTCGGTTATTATTTTCACCTAAACTGCAAGTGTACAGTGAGACTTCTAGTATAGCAGTTAACAAGGTCGTATCCACACAGATTTAATAATTATTCTACTAATTATCTTAATCTAATTTCCTAGAGTTATCTAGACTACCAGTCATGGTTGATTTTAATTACTAAATGAATAAAAATATCAAAACAATAAATGTCACCATAGAAATAAACACAGATGAAGTAAACAATGGAGAGAAAATGCATTCTAGGGTTGGAAATTCATTATCTAATTAATTCTTCCAATTATTTCATTTAGCATCTATGTTGGGATTTAAATCATGCTAGAACCACTTTTGTATTCTAAATCTTCTCTCAAAGTGCCTAGATTTTAGATTACACAATAAATAATAACGTGTTCGCTCAATACCTATCATGCGACTCCTAACAGTTCCAATGGTTTATTGTTCTTTAAACTAATTGCAACTCTGTCGAGTGATATTGATTAACTAGTTAATTATTACAGATCTTGTGCTAAAACTCCTATCTCGATTTATGAATTAACACATCAGATTGCATTATTTAGTGATCAGGTAAATAATACAGACAAACACATGAATAATCAAAACATAATTAAACCATAGATACCAAATAAAATAAATCAATAGAGTTTCATAAATAATCATAATCCAAAGCAAAATGACTAACTAAAATAATCAACAAAGAAAACATTGTATTTCTAAGAACAGAGAAAATAACTTAGATGATTTAATTTGTCTCTAGTGTTCAAAACTCTTGAAATCTTTGGTCTCGTTCTTCACGGTCTTTTCCTCTGCTATTTTTCTCTGGTGGCTATTTTAGGGTATGGTGAATTGTGTGGAATTTTGGCACAAAACCCTATTTATACTAAAATAAAGCCCAAAACCAACACAGAATCGGACTGGTCCAGACAACCCATGACCTCGCCCGCGACCCACTCACTCACGGCTCGGGTTGTGGCTCCATGTGGCCGGATGTGGCAGAATATCCATGGGTGTTCCCAATATCCACGACCACGGTCGCGGGTTTTCTTCTTCAGACCCCTTTCTCTATCACGAGAGGACAGTCGGCCACCCCTTTGACGAACCGCGACTCCACCCATGACTGTGCTCACGGCTCGGGCTCGCGGGTCCTCTTTTGTGACGTATTCATCCCGTTTTCGACTCGATTTCTTCAACGCATGACCTGGTACATCATCTATTATATCTTGTCTAAAACACAGCAAAATACGAGACAAAAATCTACAAATACCAATAAACATACCAAACTCTAAGAATGAGTAAAATTCGAATAAACTGTGATAAAAACACGAGTAAATCAATATAAAATGCACAATTAAATAACACTAAAACTAGTGTAAAATCTCAGTTTATCAATTCCCCAAACTTAAGAGTTTGTTTGTCCCCAAACAAAGAACAAAAACCAACATGGAATTCAAACAATATACACATCCACAATATACAATCTAGCATTTATAACCTCGAAAATCTAACTGAGAAACGATGAGACAAGAAAAACACTCAAATTATGAACACATGCAATAGATTTCAACGAGCAAATATCAAGCCAATTATCCTCACGAGTGTGTATTTCGCTCAAACTCTCAAAGTGTGATAAAAGAAGGGTATGCACTCATCGAATCGTTGAACCATACACTTGAACTACCATAAGCTTGCATATAATCTCAACTCTCCACTGACAAACAAATGTGCTCAAAATTAAGATCAAATAAGACTTTTTCTAAGATTGTAATGTAGGCTTGGGTTAAGGATAGGAATATTTGGCTAAAGTGACTCCACGATTGTATAACAATCCACCACTTTTACTTTATACTCCCAACTACTTTTCACATTCAAACACTCATTGGAATTTTTCCAACTTTCTACTACACCATCTTAAACCATCCACTCAACATTAGACTCTTCAAGTCTTCATAATATTTTTCTTTCAGCTCATGGACCTTCGGTCTCTTTTCTTATTTTCAATGGCACCTTTTCACTTTATTTTTCGTGCCCCTTTCATATATTTTTCCTTTTAACTTAAATAACACTCTCTTTTGTGCACCAACAAAAACCACCAATTTATCTCCATATATTTTTTCAAATTTCTCCATCCCAACTCCAAAGTTCCCTACCATTGCTCCTATTTCTCCATAAGAATCAACAACTTAATCCCGAATAGACTTTCAAAGAAAAGGCATTTAGGCTCAAGAGAGCTCACAAAGGAATAAAAGGAATTTAGGATCGTGTATGTGATAAATGGCTAAAGAAAAGATGGTCTATTATCATGTCCTATTTTTAAGCACAAAAACTCAATCTCGAGCAAGACGACATACAAATTCTAGAGAAACAAGTGTATAGACAACCAACACACAAGAATAAAAATTAAGACAACATGTCTTATAAGCTCAAAATTCTCACAGCTCAACATTGGACAAAATAAAGCTCGAAGAACTCTAAAAACACATGCTCATTCAAATCATGCTATACATGCTCGAATCATTCCCAATCAAATAATCTCAATCATAAATACTACACCATAAATCATGAAGCATATATCATCCAAATCCTAAGTAAAATCAAGACCAAAGTTAAAAAAAATTCAACTATCCGAAAACATAGAAAATAAAATAAAATAAAAACTAAATAAGTAAAGCAGGTATAACAAATAAAGGTTTAGACACCATAGTCATACATCCCCCAAACTTATTCAAATCCCAGGGATAGAATAAGTTTGTAGAAATGTATGAAGGTGTCGTCGACCATTCACAAAGATCAAATGGATCGTCATTTGGGTTCACTGTCTTCCCCCAAACTTGTTAAAAAACAAGTTTTATTGATTTGCTATCCCCCATAGTGCAGCATCCATTGCTCTTTACCTGCAGAACTCAGAATAAGAAGAGAAAAAAAAACACATAAGAAAAATTAAAGAAAATAAAATGGAATAAATAAAAACACATTGGGTTGCCTCCCAACAAGCGCTGCATTTAACGTTGACAGCCAGACACCTTTAAAGCTCAAGTTGCCAGAAGTGACAGGATTGCTATCCTCCATTCTCTTCCACAATTTTCCATCTTCGTATATCCACCATCAGTGATGCAGCCAAATTCTAGAGTGTTGATGATGTTACACTCTATGGCTGCCTTGTGTTCCTCCACGTCGAATAGAAATTGAACATGTTCATCCTCACATTAGAGAGTAAGTATTCTCGTATCTAGATCGATATTAGCCCATTCAGTGCACAGAAAGGACCGTTCCAAAATGAGAGGGACGCTCTTATCTTCTTCCATTTCAAGCATAACAAAATCCACAAGAAATATGAAATCCTTCACCTTAATCAGCACATCCTCCAAAATTCCCTCGGGATAGACTATAGATCGATCGGCCATCTGCAAACACATAGTTGTGGGCTTTAGCTGCCTACTGTTCAGCTTCTTAAAAAATGAAAATGGCATCAAATTAATGCTCACCTCCAAGTCACACAATGCTCGACCACCTATCTTATCTCCAATAGTGATGGGGAATGTGAAACTTCCCAGATCATTTATCTTGGTTAGGAGCTTCTTTTAGATGATAGCACTGCAGTTCTTTAGGATGTGCACTATCTCCAATTTCTCTATCTTCTTCTTCTTGGACACAATATTCTTGAGGAAATTTGCATACTTAGGCATATGTTACAATGCTTCCACCAAAGGGATATTGATTTGCACTTTCTTGAATATCTCAAGGAATCTGGAGAACTGTGCATCAACTTTTTGTTTTGGGGTCCTCTGTGAGAACGGGATAGTCACTACGGAAAGCACTGTAGGACCCATCTGAGGACTCTTGATGGTCGAATCCAGCTTTTCAAAAGCTGTCTTGGAGGAAACAAATGCAACGACAGTGCTCGGCGCGAGAGTATCAGTGTGGAAATGGATTGCATTGCACTACTCTTTCAGATTCACTATGGCGTTGCTAGGAAATTGTCTCTGTTGGTGCTGATTTCTTACAACTGTGGCCAACTGGCCCAGCTGCTTCTCGAACATCTTCATTTGCACACTCATGACACCCACAATATTTTCCAACTTCTCTACTCTAGCTTGTGACTCCCCTTTGAATTTGTCAATCTTTCCCATGAATGCCATCAATAAGTCGTCCATCTTTGGTTTCTTCTCCTCATTGATCATTTCATTTGTTACTGAGAAGCTGGGTGGTGGCTGCAGTGCATTATTGGGGTTCTCATAAGATAGGTTAGATCGATTACCTTGGTAGAACTGATTTTCACCTCAGTAGTTATTATTATCATAGCCACCCCTCTGATTGACATAGTTGACATCTTTCACTGCTTGGTTCATGGGAAGATTTGCAGTTTGCTGAGACATGGCATCAAATCTACTATTGATAGTAGAATTCAACATAGACAGTTGAGCCACCAATTTGGAAATCAAGTCACTATCATCAACAGCTGCAGCTCTCTTCAACGTCTTTATTTGTCTCTCTCCTGACCATTGATAGTTGTTGGTTACCATATCCTCAATTATCACCACAGCTTGATGGTGGCCTTTGTTCAACAAAGAACCACCAGTAGAGGTATCCTAAAGCCTCTTCAATTCCATGTTGCACCCGTTGTAGAAGATGCACATCTGATGTTCTACTCCAAATCCATAGTTGGGACATTTTCTCGGCATATCCCAAAACCGCTCACAAGCCTCATATAATGTCTCATCATCGTACTGATAAAATTGTGTAAGTTCACCCTTTATCTTGAGAGTCGAACCAGGTGGAAAGAATTTGTGTAGGAACTTGTGCGCCATACCTTCCCAGCTATCCACAGAACCAGTATCCAAGGAGTGATACCAAACTTTGGCTGCATCCTTCAAAGAGAAAGAGAATAGGTGCAGCCGAATGGTGTCATCAGATACACCATTCATCTTGATTGTGCTGCAAACCTCAAAAAATTATTGTAGGTATGCATTTGGATTCTTAGCTCTATTCCTACCATACTGGTTCTGCTAAACCATGTCCATCAATCCTGACTTCAATTCAAAGTTGTTTTCATTGATGCGCGAATCGGGAGCATCTTCATGATTGAGCACTGGAGTAAACAATCGATTAATTGGTGGCGGAGCTGCATCTCTCGCATCTTCCTGCTCTTGTATCCTCCACTACATCTCCTCCAACTGTTGTTAGAGGTGACAAAATATGCTCTACCGGAGTGGGAGCTTGTTGTTCATTCATGGCCATCACTCCTTTTCTTCTTGCATTGTTGTGTCGAGTGGTAGCTTCAATATCAGGATCAAAGATTTCTAAAGGTTTCCCTTTAAATCTCGTGCTTATACACAACCTAGAAAAATTAAAAAGTGAGGTAAGAAATAATTAAACAAAAAATAAAATTATCTAGATTAACATAAGAAATTAAATCTAAATAATAGCACATAAAAATTAAATCCCTGGCAACGGCGCAAAAAACTTGTTGTTAGTTTTGTATACTGGAAGACTTATCTTTGTATACTTTTCTGATGATATGATGATATGAAATGAAAGTTATTGCAGTCACTGTTTGTATTTAGATTATGTTCTATAATTGTTCTATGCAATGTTCCATATACTTACATTGTAGATGATATGGTGTGGGGAGTCACACGGTAAGATCATATCATTAGAATCTTATAATGTATTAAAGAGCCCACGGCTTAGATGGTCCTGAACGCACCATCGGTACACCGTAGAATAATCTGATAAGTTAGTTTATCTTGACTAACTGATTATTCTAGTACACTCGTTAGTATATTGAGGAGGATCGTGATAGGATACTATTCTCTGTCTCTGACCCAGTTTTTGAGAGAATAAAGATCCATAAAGTTCGGGTTCTGAACTCATGTGATATTGGCGAACATATGTGTATGTTGTTTGTTACTTTGATTTATCAATGGGTGAGATCTTTTCATAGATCGAACTCGATATCTTGGATAATAACAATGTATACATGATGTCTCAAGTAGTATGCATGAGCACCGTGTCCTGGTGCGCCAGGTTGATGATGTTCTCTTGAGAAAACACAAGTTCATGTTGAAACCCTGCAGGTGGAATTTATTCCGTACATGAGTAAAGCTTGTATGGTACTACTCAATGTTTTAGATGTTAATTAATTATAGCTGTCAGAGGCTGATATAATTAATTAATGAACATTATATCTTAAACACGAGGAATTGCTGGACTAAAAGAGAAAGCATATTCGTAAATATGTATTAAATTGGTAGGTCAATTTTACTTCTTTAGTGGAATAAAAGTAAAACTTAATTTATTTAATTATATCCTAAGTTTATTGGATATTGGATATTAAATAAATTAGTGGGCCAATTTAATATTCTTCTAGATCCCTGTTGTAGCCCAATTAACTGATAGTGGACTGGATATTGAACTTGAGATAGAGGCCTAAACCCAGTAGGGTTTGGAGATGGAAATTTCGTCCACCTCCCTATAAATAGGGGGGGTGAAATTTAATGAATTATTATTCAGCCCCTCTTTGTCTCTCAAAGTTATCCACAGATTTTACAAACCTATCTAGTAGATTTCAGCCCACTCTGAATCTAGATACAGTCCGGGAATACAACAGAAGATCTTGGAGTAGAATCTGCAAGTGGATGAAATTTGAGGTGTAGGTGACGCCTGTTTCAGTGTTCATTCAACAGCAAGATTAGATCTTTAATCTTGTCCTCAGACCGTCTGACAATTGTAAGTAATTCGGATCTATGTCTTCCGCTTTATTAGATTCGTTTTACATGGTTTTGTGCGTGACGTGATAAACATGCATGTGACATAAAAATATGATTTGCATGAACATGGATTAATGAACAACCAAATGATCTTGTGGTGGTTTAATTCAAAAAAACCCCAACACTTGTTTGGTTATTATTTTCACCTAAACTGCAAGTGTACAGTAAGGCTTCTAGTATAGCAGTGAACAAGGTCGTATCCACAGAGATTTAATAATTAATCTACTAATTATCTTAATCTAATTTCCTACAGTTATCTAGACTACCAATCATGGTTGACTTTAATTACTAAATGAATAAAAATATCAAAACGGTAAATTTCACTAGAGAAATAAACACAAATGAAGTAAACAATGAATAAAAAACGCATTCTAGGGCAGGAAATTCATTATTTAATCCATTCTTTCAATTATTTCATTTAACATCTTTGTTGGGATTTAAATCATGCTAGAACAACCACTTTTGTATTTTAAACCTTCTCTCGAAGTGTCTAGCTAGATTGTAGATTAAACAATAAATATTAATGTGTCCGTTCAATAGCTATCATGCAACTCCTAACAGTTCCAAAGATTTATTGTTCTCTAAATTAATCGCAACTCTGTCAAGTGATATTGATTAACCAGTTAATTATTCCAGATCTTATGCTAAAACTCCTCTCCCAATTTTTGAATTAACACATCAGATTGCATCATTTAGTGATTAGGTAAATAATACAGATAAACATAAGAATAATCAAAATATAATCAAATCATAGATACCAAATAAAATAAATCACAAGAACTTCATACATAAATCATAACCTAACCCTAGAATACTAGGATTTTAGCTATCCATGGCAAAATGACTAACTAAAATAATCCACAAAGAAAACATTGTATTTCTAAGAATAGAGAAAATAAAACTCGGATGATTTAATTTGTCTCTAGTCTTGAAAACTCTTGAAATCTTTGATTTCATTTTTCGCGGTCTTTTCCTCTACTGTTTTTTTCTCTGGTGGTAGCTTTAAGGTATGGTGAATTGTGTGGAATTTTGGCACAAAAACCTTATTTATACTTAGTAAAATAAAGCCCAAAATCAACACAAAATTAGACTGGCCCAGACGACCCGGGACCTCGCCCGCAACCCAGTTAAAAATTCAAACAATCATTAGTCTAAGGCCAAGTATTGTATTTTTTAAGATTATCTTCCGGTGGGTGCCTTAGTTCAACCGCGTTCTCCAACATACCTGTTTCATCATTCAACAACATTAACGATGACATAGCTAACGGTGATGCTGCTATCATATTAATAAATGCATTACATCAACAAACTGAGGTTCCTCTTTATTAATTTAATTTAATTTAATGTTTCATTTTAATTTCATATTTATACCTATAATTTTTATTTTCTTGAATGATTTCACTTTTAATTTTTACAGGGCATTTTTTGTGTATATTGTCTAATTGATAATGTATTTGGTAATTGGTTTTATTTCTCCTGCAAATGATGCTCTAAAAAAATCGCCAATATTGATTAACATATTAATTTTCTTTTAATATATTTTAAATTTTGTAATATTCATAAAATATTAATAAATAATTGTGTAATATATTTTATTTTGAGTAAAAATAAAATATTCAATAAATTAAAATATATGTGTGTACAAAATGGTGGGTTAATGTGAGTGAAAAATGTGTGTTGGTGTGTGAAAAAGATCAAAGAGTGTGAAAAAGATGTGTTAGTGTGTGTTTGTTAACATCATTAACTTTTCAATCTAGGAAGGATTTACATGGTCCAATTTTTAACATAGAGGAGATTATTTGAGTTGAATAGTCATGGAGGGGGTAATATTTTCCCCCACACAATAGTCGAGGAGGCTATTTAAACATTTTTCCTATAAATATACATCATGTAAAAGATTAATAATTATCGTACAAATTTACAAACATGAAATACGATAAGTGACACATTCATTTTGGATTAATTAATAATGCCAAATATTTGCTCACGCAATTGCGTGGGGGTAAAACTAGTATATTTTTAAGTAAAAAAGGGGCAATTAAGTGTGCTCATTATGACATGTCTTTGTAGTGTTTTAATTACCTCCATCCTCCCAACCATGTGACGTGGTTGTTGGCGACCCGTCCCACATACGGACGTGTAACTGTAGTCTAGATCCATTGTGTCAGTTTTGTATACTAGAAGACTTGTCTTTGTATACTTTTCTGATAATATGATGATATGAAATGAAAGTTATTGCAGTCACTGTTTGCATTTAGATTATGTTCTATAATTGTTCTATGCAATGTTTCATATACTTACATTGTAGATGATATGGTGTGGGGAGTCACATGGTAAGATCATATTATTAGAACTTTGTAATGTATTAAAGAGCTCACGGCTTAGATGGTCCTGAACACACCATCAGTACACTGTAGAATAATCTGATAAGTTAGTTTATCTTGACTAACTGATTATTCTAGTACACTCGTCAGTGTATTGAGGAGGATCGCGATATGATACAATTCTCTGTCTCTGACCCAGTTACTGAGAGAATAAAGATCCATAGAGTTCGGATTCTGAACTCATGTGATATTGGCGAACATATGTGTGCGTTGTTTGTTACTTTGATTTATCAATGAGTGAGATTTTTTTGTAGATCAAACTCGATATCTTGGGTAATAACAATGTATACATGATATCTCGAGCAGTATGCATGAGCACCGTGTCCTGGTGCGCCAGGTTGATGATGTTCTCTTGAGAAAACACAAGTTCATGTTGAAACCCTGCAGGTGGAATTTATTCCGTACATGAGTAAAGCTTGTATGGTACTACTCAATGTTTTAGATGTTAATTAATTATAGCTGTCAGAGGCTGATATAATTAATTAATGAACATTATATCTTAAACACGAGGAATTGCTGGACTAAAGGAGAAAGCATATTCGTAAATATGTATTAAATTGGTAGGTCAGTTTTACTTCTTTAGTGGAATAAAAGTAAAACTTAATCTATTTAATTATATCCTAAGTTTATTGGATATTGGATATTAAATAAATTAGTGGGCCAATTTAATATTCTTCTAGATCCCTGTTGTAGCCCAATTGACTGATAGTGGACTGGATATTGAACTTGAGATAGAGGCCCAAACCCAGTAGGGTTGGAAGACATATTTTCGGCCACCTCCCCTATAAATAGAAGAGGTGGGTTCGAAAATTTCAGTACAAGAATTCAGCCCTTCTTTGTCTCTCAAAGTTATCCACAGATTTCACAAACCTATCTAGTAGATTTCAGCCCACTCTGAATCTAGATATAGTCCGGGAATACAACAGAAGATCTTGGAGTAGAATACTGTGGTGGCCGATTTTGAGGTGCTAGGTGGCGTCAGTATTGCATTCATTCAACAGCAAGATTAGATCTTTAATCTTGTCCACAGACCGTCTATCGATTAGTAAGTAGATTCGTTTCTATATTTTCTGCTTTATTAGATTTGAATCTGCTATGCATGTTTTTTCTGTTAGACTGTGATAAATATGCATGTAACATAAATATATGATTTGCATGAACAAGGATTAATGAGCAACTAAATGATCATGTGGTGGTTTAATTCGAATAAACCCAAACAACTAGTATCAGAGCGGGTTTTAACACTGTTCTAGGATTAATCCAAGCATAAGATTCGAACCACATTTATAAATTTGTTGATAAATTTATGTCCTTTAAATTTTCAGATTTATTGTTCATGTGTTTTGATTTTATGGTATTCAAAACTTGGAAGAATTTTTGATGAAAAATTCGAAAATTCTAGTTTTGAGTGGTTAAGAATTTTCGGTCATTATGGATATAGATTTGGAATGACATTTGATGTTCTTCAAATTTCTAGATTTGTATCTCATAATTTTCAAAAATTTGGAATCAAATTTTTCGAAATTTGATGTTAAAAAATTCCCTAATTTTCTCTTGAAATTTTCGATTACTATAAATTAAATTTGGATGGATTTTTGATCAAGATCAAAATTCCCAGATTTAATTTAGGTAGGTTTTGAAAATTTTGTGGATTAGAAAAAGACTAGATAATCTTTGATGTATATCTTAAGTTACCTATTTCTAATCTAGATAAGTTTGAAAATAGAATTTTAAATTTTGAAGATTTTGAAGTGGATCAAAAATTTTAGATTTATTGTTCTTGTTATTTTCGAAACTTATGGTATTTTATTTGGAATAGTTTTTTGATTAATGTCAAAATTTCCAAATATGTTCATTTTATGTAATTTTCGATATTAATAAAATAATTTGGAGAAGATTTTGATAAAAATCAAATTTCTAAATTTATTTATTGATGCGGATCGAAATTTAAATGGATTGGATTAAGATTTGATATTCTTTGATGTATATCTTAATTTACCTAATTTTAATCTAGATAGATTTGAAAATAGAATTTTAAATTTGGAAGAATTTGAAGTGGATCAAATTTCCAGATTTATTACTTTGGTATTTTCGAAAATCTAATAGTTTAAAATTGGATAAGGTGATTTTGGATATATACAAATAATTATCAAAATCCAATTGTGATAAGAATTTAATTTTGGATAGGTTTTGGAAGATTTTGAAGTGGATCAAATCTTCAAACCTTATCCTTAAAGATTTAGATTCTTATGGATAATATTTGGATTAAATTTTTGATTTATATCAATATATCCAAGTATTATTTAATAAGTTGGTTTGAAAATATTAAATAAATTTGGTGGATAATTTTAATTAATTTCTAGATTTATTTTTGGTATTATTTTCGAGAATTACAAGTTAAAAAATTGGTGGATAATTATTTTAATTTTCAATTTTTATCTTGTGGATAATATCGAATTAATTAATTTAATTAATTGTAAAATTCGATTTTAATATTCATGCATAGATATCATATGTTATTTTATGTGGATCATATAATATATGATTGTTGGATTTGTAGACTGTGTTGTTTGCAGGTTTACCGACTATCATGACTCCTTTATTTTATGTGATGTATGTTTATGTTGAATGAATATTGACCGTATGCCGGTTTGGCTACGTGATTTTAATCCATGAGAAAATCCATGGATTAGGTCTAGGTTTTATTTTACGTTGTTTTAATGTAATAGATATAAAGCTGTTAGACCCGAGTTGTAATTTTTATTCTAGCAATATTAGATTTTTCCTTTTGGAATAGATAGTCTGTATTGAATAAAGATCGGAGATCAATTCCAAGAAGGAAAGTGGTTCAGCACAAAGAAAGGAAGGTTCACCGGTTCACGTCTCGAAACCCTAAATGGAGCAAGGATTTTCGGCGAGGCACGGTGAAGGGGACGGCGGCCATATCCCTGTTTCCGGAACTGACTTTTCTATTTTATCTCATCAATCAACATGAGATATAAGCCATGATAGTTGGAATATTACTGTTGCTTATTATGTTGAAGCATACAATGGTTGTTTATCATTTTATGTAATGTTTGCATGTTCAATAATAGGATAAAATGAAACCTCAAACATAAATAATTAAGTAGGAGAGATTCAGACCAAAGTATGTAGAAATCTCATACGGTCTCCATTAAATCTGGTTTAATTGAGAAGTGATGGGCATGCGCGTTGACATCTGTCTTCCTCCATATCGGATGTGTCATATCACAGATTTCTCTAGAAATTAAATCTCCTAAAAGGATAGCTGTAGAACACTATTAGGACTAACTGACTCCTCCATCTGGAGCAGTTAAATTTGAATAGTGCTCTTGGTGCGAAGGTAATGGTGTGCACACTTAGATGTAATTTATTGATAAACATCCACACGATCGTGGCTTATCAGTTAGATGATTATATGACTGTGTTTATTATCCGGCTATTAATTTGCTTGTTGTAAGGAAACTCAACTGGAGGCAAATTAAAGGTTTAACCTATTTAAAAATGAATTTTATAAACGTCCACACTATCGTGGCTTATAAAAGACATTTTTAAAGTGTCGGTGGAAAAGTATATAATTTTTGTGAGGTTTTCAATTATATATTGTTTATCCTAAACGTGTTTTGTGACTGTACTGCATGTTTTATTTTAGTTATTTCATATCATCAATGGCACTCTCCAATCTGTCCTCAATCCTCAAAGTAAACAAACTTGTCGGTGAAAACTACAATCACTGGCTTCGTAACCTTAACTTAGTTCTTGTTACTGAGGGACACAAGTTTGTGCTTGATGAGGTTTGTCCTCCACAGCCAGATGAGGGTTCTGACGAAGCCCAAAAGGTTGCATATGATAAGTGGGTTAGGTCTAATGAGATAGCGCACTGTTACATCTTGGAATCTATGTCAAGTGTGTTGCAACATCAACATGAACCTATGAAAATCGCTTATGATATCATGTACAACCTTAGGCAGCTATTCAGTCATCAGAACCGCTCAGCACACCATTTGGTAATGAAGAAGCTAATGGATGCGAGAATGTCTGACTCCATACTTGTTAAGGATCACGTTCTCACGATGATGGGGTATTTATCTGAGATTGAGACCGTGGGTGGAGAGCTAGATGGCAATTCTCAAATCGACATTGTTCTTCATAGCTTGTCCTCAAAGTTTGAGCAGTTCAGGCTGAATTTTAACATGATTAAAAGGGATGTCAGCCTGACTGAACTGCTCATAGATCTTCAGGCGGCTGAATTGCTCTAAAAGAATGATCCTCAGGCCCACATAGCTAAAAGAGGCGCGTCTTCTTCTGGTGGAAAAAGGAAGAAGAGAAACGCACCTAAGAAGGCTGCAGATGAGGCGCCTAAGGTAAAGAAGCCAAAGATAAAGATTCCTCCTGAGGAATTCAAGTCAAAGACTAAGTGCTTCAAGTGCGGCCAACCAGGTCACTGGAAGGCGGTGTGTCCTAACAAGAAGAAGAAGAGAGGTAAATCTCACACTCTGGTTGTAGAAACATGTTTAGCAACTTGTTCTACCTAGTCATGGGTAGTAGATACTGGAGCTACTGATCATGTTTGCATGTCTTTACAGGGGTTCCTGGTAAAAAGACAGCTGAGTGAGGATGAGATCACCATCTACATGGGCAATGCTACGAGAGTGGCGGTTGTTGCAGTGGGAGACGTTGTTTTACCTTTCAGTAGTGATAGAACTTTGGTTTTGAAAGATTGTCTTTATGTGCCTGGTTTTAGGCGAAACTTGATTTCAGTTTCTAAATTGATTATGGATGGATATTCTATTTCTTTTTATAACAAAGTAGTTATCTTTAGTGGTAAACATTTTATTTGTTCTGGCACATTGGATGGACACTTATACTTTCTTAAACCAATTGAAAACATTACGAAAAGACAACTGTTGAATACATCGATCATAAACCCTAACAAGAGAAAAGAACCTTCAGAATTGAATCAAACCCATCTTTAGCATCTAAGGCTAGGTCATATTAATCTTAAGAGGATACAAAGGCTTGTAAATGATAGACCACTGTCTTCTTTGGTACTGGAATCATTTCCTTTGTATGAATCCTATTTGGAAGGTAAAATGACCAAGCGTCCTTTCCAGTCAAAAGGAAATAGATTCGAAGGGCTATTAGATTTGATTCACTCTGACCTATACGGCCCTATATCAGTTCAAGCTCGAGGAGGGTTCGAGTATTTCATCACTCTCATTGATAATTACTCTAGATACGGTTATATCTACCTGTTGCGTCGCAAGTCTGAATACTTTGAGAAATTCAAAGAATTTAAGATGGAAGTGGAGAAACGAACAGGTAGAAGTATCAAGTCACTACATTCTGATCATGGTGGCGAGTACCTCTCAAGCGAATTTAGGGATTACATGGTGGCAAAAGGGTATACTCAGAAAGAAGGGATCGATTATGAGGGAACCTTTTCACCGGTAGCCATGCTTAAGTCAATCCGGATTCTTTTGTCTATTGCCGCTCATTTGGATATGAGATCTGGCAGATGGATGTCAAGACAGCTTTCCTAAACGGAAGTCTTGAAGAAAACATCCACATGAAGCAACCAAAGAGATTCATTGCTAAGGGCCAAGAGCACTTGGTGTGCAAGCTTAAGAGATCCATTTATGGACTTAAGCAGGCATCGAGATCTTGGAACATCTGATTTGACGAGGTTAACCAGTCATATGGATTCATGCAAAGTCTGGATGAGAGCTATATGTACAAGAAATGTGACAGAAATGTGGTGGTATTCCTCGTACTTTATGTTGATAACATCTTGCTTATTGGAAATAGTAAGAAGGCGTTGTCTAACATTAGGGTGTGGTTGTCCGAGCATTTCGATATGACAGATCTGGGTGAAGCCGGACATGTTTTTGGCATCAAGATCATTCGAGATCGCCAGAAAAGGATGTTATGTCTGTCCCAGACGACTTATATCGATACGGTGCTAGCTAGGTTTGGCATGCAAGATTCCAAGAAAGGTTTTATACCTTACAGGCATGGAATTCATCTATCCAAGGAAATGTGTCCCCAAACACAGTCTGAGATAGAGGAAATGAAGAAAGTACCATATGCTTCGGCTGTGGGAAGTTTGATATATGAATGCTATGCACTAGACCTGATATATGCTATGCCGTTGGCATGGTAAGCAGATATCAGTCTAACCCTAGATAAGGTCACTTGACTGCGGTCAAAAACATTCTCAAGTACCTTAAAAGGACTCGAGATTACATATTGATTTTCCGCTCTGATAGTCTAGTGCCTTTGGGATACACGGACTCAGATTTTCAATCCAACAAAGATCAGAGTAAGTCTACCTCAGGCTATGTGTTTACATTAGGAGCTGGAGCCATCGTATGGAGGAGCATTAAGCAGAAATACATTGCGGATTCCACCATGGAAGCCGAGTATGTAGCTGCCTCTGAGGTTGCAAAAGAGGTTGTCTAGCTCCGTGGGTTCCAAGTGGGCTTGGGCGTGGTTTCTGATTTGCCTAAGACTATCACGATATACTGTGATAACTCTGGTGCAGTGGCAAATTCGAAGGAACCCAGAGCCCACAAGACAAGTAAACACATATAGAGAAAATACCATCTTATACGAGAAATCATTAAGAGAGGAGACGTGGTGGTGGTCAAGATTGCATCGGAGGACAACATGGCTGATCCATTCACGAAGAGCCTACCGGCTAAGACCTTTGATGGTCACGTGGAGAAAATGGGAGTGAGATGCAGACCTGGTGACGCAGTTTGAGTTGATAGTTTTGATTGGAGAGTTAGCCAGTTAGTTATTATGCTTGAAAGACATGCTTCAAATATAAGTGGGAGATTGTTAGTTTTGTACACTGAAAGAATTTTCTTTGTATACTTTTCTGATGATATGAAATGAAAGTTATTGCAGTCACTGTTTGCATTTAGATTATGTTCTATAATTGTTCTATGCAATGTTCCATATATTTACATTGTAGATGATATGGTGTGGGGAGTCACACGGTAAGATCATATCATTAGAATCTTATAATGTATTAAAGAGCTCACGGCTTAGATGGTCCTGAACGCACCATCGGTACACCGTAGAATAATCTGATAAGTTAGTTTATCTTGACTAACTGATTATTCTAGTACACTCGTTAGTATATTGAGGAGAATCACGATAGCATACTATTCTCTGTCTCTGACCCGGTTACTGAGAGAATAAAGATCTACAGAGTTCGGATTCTGAACTCATGTGATATTAGCGAACATATGTGTACGTTATTTATTACTTTGATTTATCAATGAGTGAGATCTTTTCACAGATCAAACTCGATATCTTGGGTAATAACAATGTATACATGATGTCTCGAGCAGTATGCATGAGCACCGTATCCTGGTACGCCAGGTTGATGATGTTCTCTTGAGAAAACACAAGTTCATGTTGAAACCATGCAGATGAAATTTATTCCTTACATGGTAAAGCTTGTGTGTTACTACTCAAGGTTTTAGATGTTAATTAATTATAGCTGTCAGAGGCTGACATAATTAATTAATGAACATTATATCTTAAACACGGGGAATGGCTGGACTAAAGGAGAAAGCATATTCGTAAATATGTATTAAATTGGTAGGTCAGTTTTACTTCTTTAGTGGAATAAAAGTAAAACTTAATTTATTTAATTATATCCTAAGTTTATTGGATATTGGATATTAATTAAATTAGTGGGCCAATTTAATATTCTTCTAAATCCCTATTGTAGCCCAATTGACTGATAGTGGACTGGATATTGAACTTGAGATAGAGGCCCAAACCCAGTAGGGTTGGGAGACATATTTTCGGCCACCTCCCCTATAAATAGAGGAGGTGGGTTCGAAAATTTCAGTACAAGAATTCAGCCCCTCTTTGTCTCTCAAAGTTATCCACAGATTTCATAAACTTATCTAGTAGATTTCAGTCCACTCTGAATCTAGATACAGTCTGGGAATACAACAGAAGATCTAGGAGTAGAATAATGTGGTGGCCAATTTTGAGATGCTAGGTGGCGCCAGTATTGCATTCATTCAACAGCAAGATTAGATCTTTAATCTTGTCCACAGACCGTCTATCAATTAGTAAGTAGATTCATTTCTATATTTTCCACTTTATTAGATTCGAATCTGCCATACATGCTTTTTCTGTTAGACTGTGATAAACATACATGTGACATAAAAATATAATTTGCATGAACATGGATTAATGAACAACCAAATGATCTCACGGTGGTTTAATTCGAAAAAACCCAAACACATCACCCAAATGAATCATCGCCATTGCCCAAATGAGATGAAGCCCTGCGGTAATTTCATCTTACGGATTTTATGGAAAATCTTCTTGATTAGATACGATCATTCATCTTGAATTGAGAAATTGTTCGACTCTTCTTGAGCAACCACTACATTGTGAATAATCGGAAGAAAGAGTTTGACTTTTCTTGAACAACCACTATATTGTCGATAATCGGTTATTTCATTTTTATGTCTATCTCTTTTCTATTATATTCTATATTTCTACAACACCTTTTCAACTACATTGTTAATAAAACCTAAAAAATTGACATGTTGTAACATTGATATTACGATAAATATGTCTAACTGATGGTCCTGGACGAGTTGTATTCAGTTTGGAGAGGGGGTGAATAAACTATTTTCCAAACTGAACTTTAAATGAGGAATTCTTTGGGCCCTTTGACTCGTTTAACTTGAAAGCTTATCTATTTTCAGTTTTCTCAGAATAGTATCAGTTGTGTATGGTGAGCTTGTTTGTAAACCTTTAAAGGTAATTAAAGCACGTAAGCATAAAGTACATCACACAATCAGTTTATAGAGGTTCGAAGCTCTAAAACTTCTACGTTATCTCTTCTTTCCTCAGAAGGGATAAATTCACTATATAACCTGAGTTCACTTTACAAATTATACAATGAAAGATGGTTAGCTGAACCAGGTAACAATGAGTTACTTTATAGTCTTACCTTAGCTGGGCCAACGGCTCACACTTACAGTCTCCGGTAGATAGCTATTAGGTGGCAGTTTTTTTAGTGACAGCTCACACTTAGTCAGAGTGTTAGGTGCTATTGACGTCTTTATAAAGTTTTAGATCTCTTTTGATCTTCAAGAGGGTTGGTCTTGAACTTGTATTATCAACAGGATGGGCTCCTTGAACTGAGCGGATGTTGATACTGATGTGGAACTTTTGAGAAGAATCCTTAGCTAGAGTTTGATCATGAGCTTAGTTTGGCTTTGAGATGCGAGGCTTTTTTTCTTCTCATGTGGACTTTTCAAATAGCTTATAGTTTTTCTTTCAATGTCTAGCTATTACAACTTGTAAGCTTATTTTCACTTTAGAATGTATAAACTGAATAACTTTGATCAGTTTGAAGGTTACAATCAAATGATCTATCATGCAAGAGATTGTTAAGCGAAGCTTTAGATAGTGCACTTGTAAATGTTTGCAAGAGATTCGTTATGAATGCACGCGAAAAGTCTATTTAGAACTTTGATTTATTCATCTTATATACATGAAAAGAGATGATCGTTAGTCATTTTTAGCTTGAGTGAAGGCTTGTTATCTTGTTGGTGCAGGGAGCCGTTTAAGAGATTGGGCTCCTTTTAGCATTAAAGTCGGAGTTGACTTTTGCAATCTCTTTCAGTTTCATTATGCTTCAGCTTCCTTCAGTGCGGGAAGCTTCAGTTCGGAAGCCTTGCGCTTCAATTGAGAGATTCTTCAGCTGGTGTCAATCTTCAGTTTTTGAGAGCCTTCAGTTTAGAGGCCTCGTGTCAAACTTGTTTGATGGCCTTCTCTGCAGTTCAATTTCGCTTTATTGCAAACTTGTTTGAAGGCCTTCTCTTTCAGTTCCGTTCCGCTTTATGACGAACTTGTTTGATGACAACTGATCAAGACTTTTTCTCCATTGGATTTCTTCGGCTAAGTTCTAGGATGAACTTGGCTCAGTTTTCTCTTACTTTACACTTTGTTGGTTTTTCGACATCTCATCAAAACCTTTATATAAATTTGCCTAACCCAATCATAAAAGATTGACTAACAACTAAAACCATTTACATCTCAATACAATGAATTGAACTCATAATAATTCACCTTAGCATCACGCATCATATGAAACCCCAAATCTTTAATCAATAAATTAATCACCACTTGCAAGACTGTCGATCATATCTTGAAAGTAGCTGCGGTTTTTCTCGTCATAAAAAAACATACTAATTAGTTACCATAAAAATAATATTCGGGAAATTGCACTTCACATAAAGAGAAGTTTCAAAATAGCAATTTTCACCTTGATATTTTGCTTGAATTTGATTGACAATTCTTGCAATTAATCATGGTGTTTTAGTTGCAAACCTTTTTAAAGTTTCGTATTTGGATGCATAGTCATAGAACCTGGGCAAAAAAATTAAGAAAGTCAATTACTTTAATTACATTTTGAGCCTTTGAGGAATCAAAATTATAATTTACTCCAAATCCACATCTTCATATATAATTACCAAACATGTCCAAATGATCAAACAAAAAAGCCCATTAAGATACAAATTAAAATTCGAGAATCCACTCCATAAACCCTAACGATAAAAACCAAATTCCACCTAATTATTTGATGAGAATGAGACCCTGCCAACCAATGAAGAAGAATAAATGCACCATGACAGCCCCAAGTGGATTGCTATGTTTTCCATTGAAGATGAAGAAGATCAAGGCATGAAGAATTCAAGAGCTTAGAAAGAAGAATGAGAAGATTTGGACATGTGCATGGAAAGTTGCATGGAAAACAGTGGATCTCGAATATTCATGCATGGTGATATTTTTGATCAAGTATGAGGCGCCGATTTTGGGACATAAATCAGCCCATATTCGATTATTTTAAGAGTCCAAGTTAAAGATTGAAGACCCAAGTTTAATTGGGATTTATTTTATCTAGATTAGATTTTATTTATTTAGTTTTTGGTCTTTTCTAGAATTACCTTTGTTAGAATTTGTTGCCTGAAACAATCTGAATCACGGATGTAAAATGCAAAGTTAAATGAAATGTTGAAGCTAGTGTTACTACATTGGCTTCAACATGCATCAGAAACGTAAACAGAACTTTGCACAAAATAAATTTTAAATCACACTCCTTACGGTGTGTGATTGCCTCAATGCGAAATTCACTATCATAAGTGATAAACAAAAACAATGTAGGTATTGTCTCGGTTCACTCCCTTAACAACACATCATAAAACATATAGAGGACTATCCTAGCTTCACTCACTCAAATAATCAGTCAAAAACAAACATATCTAAACACATAGATAGATTACAATCAGTCACTCTAAATCCTAGACTTCTCAAAGTTGACTATCTAACCTACACACGCAACTAGAATGAAAGTCTCCAGCTGATTGGGACACTAGGCAGATGTCGAGGAAGATGTCTTGGATTTCAGAGATGACACTAGATGCAAGATTCAGAGTTTCTCACAAACCACGGTGATAACCTGCTTGCATAAATGATTTTAAGGTCTAAGGAGACCTTAAATACTTCTTCCATCTTGTATTAGCAGTTTCTTCATGATCCTAGATGACTTGGAATTGAATCAACCGCCTTCCCCTACCCATTGCTGAAGTGGACTTGAGATAACCGTCTTCCGCATTGCGTGGCACACGTTCTTCAACATCGTGCAATAGTAGCGGTTACTCCAGTGACCTACGATCTCCTGCAACAGTTAGTGTCCAAGAAGGAGTGGGAACATCACGTCCCCATGAAATCCAGAACAGATTTTGAACAAGTCAAAATCAATCATTATCCACGTTTTAAATCAAAATAAAATATCTAATAAATCCCTAAAAGCGTGGAAAATGATATGTGACAAAAATCACAATTTATTCAGATTAATTTAAAATAAATTAATCCAAAATACTAGGAAAGGATAAGGTTAACATCCGAGTGTTATACTCAATGTGACGAGAATGACGGAACATCATTAGATACGACATTGATTGCGATGTTATCAAACGAAGTGATAACATCATCTGGAACACATCATACTCAACAATCTCCCCCTTAAGCTTATCCTTTCTGCACAAAACATAAAGCTCAATATATACATGATTAGAGCCGCAGCGGAATACGATCAAAATATTGGAGTTCAAAAACTCCCCCTTAAGGTCTGCTCCCCCTTAAGTTATTATCTAAAAAAAATACAATGTTAGTGGGTATAAGCCCCTATAGAATAGTATACAACACTAGTGGGTATTTACCCCTGTACAGAAAATTAGTAGGTAATTATCCCCTATACATAATATAATGTTGAGAACATTCTCAACACAGCAAACAACACATATCTTAAAACATGCGAAAACAATTACAATGTTGAGATCATACTCAACAAAAACATCACATATGCGAACAGAATTTATATAGCAAAATTATCAAACCATGCTGATGATTAAAACATAAATATCCAAGGATATCCAACCACTGATACCCAACAAAACATCATAAAATAAAAAAATATGTGTCCAGCACACAAACAAAAATAAACAAGGATGTAAACACATCCAAAACAAGATTGTGTCCAGCACAATACATAAACTTGAAATAAACTTGTTTTTGATAAAGAAAATATCATATTATCTTCTTCCACTTTGCCTTTGCCACGGACTTTCCAGCCTTCTCCCCTACAGCACCATCATCACCAGCAACATCACCAGCAGCAGCAGCGACATCTACTCCCCCTTTTTGTGTAGAAAGAGTTCCCCGAAGTGCTTGATGAAGCTCAACCATTGCATTGGTGAGCACTGTGCTTTCATGAATCAAGGAATCCATCTGTGATATATAAGAATTTAACACCTGCACAGAAATTATCGTCAAGTGCGAGGAAGCACTTGCTATATCACTTCCTGAAATAGGAGGAGAGAGTGCACAATTTGCAGCAACATCCTGCCCAACATCCCTTGAAGCAGCTGTTGAACTTTGACCGAAGGTATAGGGGAGATCGATCACACGATCTTCATTCCCTTTGGGCTTGATGATGGAGATAGTTGCAATCTCAGTAACTATCTTCTTCTTATTTGGATTTACACCTTGGTCAACTAGGAGGGCATAGATAAGGCAGGAAAATGGTAAAATGCTGGCGGTGTTTGTCTTTGCAGCCGACTTCAACATGCAATCAAAGATGTATTCTCCGAGATTGAAGGGAATTTTTATGCCAAGTTTAAAGAGCAAGATGGCTTAATCAACAGTGAGGATTGAAGTGTTGGTGGTGGGTAACCAATTATACATAATCAATTTGTGTGAAACAGAGTAGAAAAATGTGAGCTTAGAAGTGGAAATTTTGTTGGTCCACTTAGTCACCAGACCACCAGTAACAGTTCCAACAACATCATCACTTAAATCTAGGCTAACTACATCAGAATCATTACCCAGACCCAAGAATTTGTTGATCAGCATAGGGTTAAAAACATAGATTTTATCACGCATATAAACCTCCCCAAATTTTCTCTTAGACTTATCACCCATCTCAGAAGACACATTCGCATCAAATTCAGCAATAACATCAGGTTCAAAAGATGACAATTCAGTAACAGATTTCCAAAGACCCCTCTCTTTCAAGAAAACATCCACTCTATACTTCTTAAAACTAAGCACATCAATTTGTTTTTTGACTCGCATGGGGCAAAAAATGATGTTTTTATGAAGATTTTTAGCATGTTGAGAATAGAATGTCTTACTGAATGAGGAGGAGACACCATGAGGGGAGCCTGGGGGATATTCGGGTTCAGAGTCAGCAGAATCAGCATCATCTTTGACATCGGTTGAATGAGTGTGAGATGGAGAGACTATCTCCTTGGCTGTGCCAGAGGAGACCATTTCTTATGAAGAGGTGGGAGAGGGTTCCTTCTTCTTAGGGCCAGATGTAGCCCCATTTTTCCCTTTTTCTTTCAAAGTTTGTCCTGAAGTTGTAGGCTTGGCAGGAACATCGTCCTCTGGTATTGCAGAAAGAGGCTCCTCTTGTTGTTCAACATTACCTTCCACATCATCAATAGCTTTGTATGGAGAATTTTCAGGGAAATTCTCTTCATCATCGGACTCATCTTTCAATGACCTTGCTGGTTTTTCTTCCATTTTCAACGTTTTCCTTGCATTTTTGCTCGAACCCTCACCAGCATCTTCCTTGACAGACCTTTGTTGGCCATGAAGTCATTTTAACTTACGAGTAGGGCCACTCTTCTTTTTCTCGACAAGAGCATGAGTGTGTAACTCCAGATATGGGTCGATAGGGTTTTGCTCTGCACCAGGGCTTATGCGTTGGAGAGGAATGGGATTTAGTACCAGTATGGAGTCAGGAGCAGCAGTGTCCACCATAGAAGCATCTGCATGTTCAGCTGGAGAAGATGAGGGTTTGTCGGACTCCGATTTGGGTCTTTTTAGAGTGAGTTCGGCTGTTGCAGTTACTGCGGGAGTGGATGTGGCGGAGGGAGTGATAGCTGATGTTCCAGCAGGACCAGAGGCCGAGGACGGAGTGCCTATAGTCTTCTCGAACATTTGTTTCATTATCTCGAACATGGCAGAGAGATCTTTGGGTTCCGCCATTGATATTCTGCAAAAAGCTTGAAGAAACGAGAAACCAAGAGAGAGAGATGAAAAGGCTTCGAGAGAGAGAGAGTGAGAGTAACAAAAGAATTCCAAAAAGTGTTGATATACTCTCTCACCCTCAAAAATCAGAACAGCCCCCTGTCACATCACCCACTTTTTCTATTTTCCTTATCAAAGAAAATATTTAAATAACACAAAACTAGTGGATAGGGATACACCATATCAAAATGTGTATTTATCACAAAAATTCAAAAAGTGAATCTTTATGGGCCCCAAAATAATTTCTGTTTTTTATATATATATATATAAAAGAATAAAAAGACGAAAACCACACAAAAACAATAATTCTAGGTATATATTTTCTGAAGAATATGGTTTCTCTGCAATCTTGCACACAACATCAGCTTCAACATTTACGAACAATGAATGAAATAAACCCAAAATTTTTATAGTTCACCTTTTTAAGGTCAAGGGCATTTCATTCACAAATACAGATACATAATTTCAAGTAGCTGATTTTGTTAAATTATGAGCAGATCAACCATAATTTCATTAAATAAACCTTGAACTTTACTAAAAAGAAAAAGATAAAAGCTAACAAGACAGACAACTGATGTTGATAAAAACATACTCACATCGAGTTCAACATCAGTGAACAGAAAGATTTGATTAAACAGAGCACATTCCAAGAGACTTTCTTAAAGCAGAAAATCTCTTGAAATCAAGGGGCTTGGTAAAAATATCTGCTGTTTGATTTTCAGTGGATATATACTTGATGTTTATGATCTCCTTTTCCACCAAGTCTCTAATAAAGTGATGGCAAATGTCAATGTGCTTAGTGCGTGAATGTTGAACAGGATTCTTAGAAATTTCAATAGCACTGGCATTATCACACAGCAAGGTAAGTGATGAGCTTGTCATGCCATAGTCCTTCATCATTTGGTTCAACCACACCAACTGAGCACAACAACTAGCAGCTACAACATATTCAGATTCAGCTATTGACAAGGAGATGCAATTTTATTTCTTGCTTGACCAAGAAACCATATTGCTCCCCAAAAAGAAGCAACCACCACTTGTGCTCTTCCTATCATCAACATCGCCTGCCCAATCTGAATCACTATATCCAATAAGGCTGGTGTTTGTATCTTTACAATACCTGATTCCAAAGTCGACTGTACCAGCAACATATCGAATTATTCTTTTGACAGCTTTCAGGTGAGACTCCTTAGGTTGAGCTTGGTATCTAGCACATACTCCAACAATGAACATGATATCATGTCTACTGACAGTCAAGTAGAGCAAGCTTCCAATCATTCCTCTATACATTGTTGGGTCAACATTGACTCTAACATCGTCTTTGCTCAGTTTTTCAGAGGAGGAGTCTGAGTCTGGTGTTCGATGTGATGTTTATCCCTTTGCTGAGGGAGAGGAAGCATTGAATTTGACATCAGGACTTCTCATAGGACTTTTGTCAGTTCCACTAGACTCCTTATTAGCAATGTCTGGCTCATGGAGAAGAAATGACACATCATCTTCCTCAGATCTAGTTGCCAGGCCTGCAAGATCATCAAATACAACATTGACAGATTCTTGCACAGCTTTGTTCTTAGGTTAAGAACACGATATGCTCTGCTATTTTGAGCATATCCCAAGAACAATCCTTTGTCACTCTTGGAGTCAAACTTTCCAAGATAGTCTTTGTCGTTCAGGATGTAGCAGACACATCCAAACACATGAAAATATTTAAGATTTGGCTTTCTTTCTCTTAGAAGCTCATAGGGAGTCTCCTTTCTTCCTGGTCAAAGATAGAATCTGTTCCCAATGTGACAGGCTGTGTTAACAGCTTCAGCCCACAGCTTCTTTGAAAGCCCTTTAGCTTGTAACATTGCACATAACATTTCCTGCAGAGTTCAATTCTTTCTTTCCAATACTTCATTTTGTTCTAGAGTTTTAGGAGCTGAATACTCATGGAGTATTCCTTTTCTTTCAAAAAATTCATCGAATGCAGTATTCTCAAATTCTCTTCTATGATCTATTCTTAAGCATGCAATGTGAGTGTCAAATTGCAGACACATTGTGCGGCAGAATCTTTTGAAGACTTTGAACGTTTCAGATTTTTCCTGCAGAAATTCAACCCAAGTATACCTTGAGAAATCATCAACAATGACAAGGATAAAACTCTTACCACTCATACTCTTTGTATCGACTGGTCCCATGATGTCTATGTGTAAGAGTTGAAAACATCTTGTTGTTTGACAACCACCCAGGCTTTTGTGAGGGATTCTGGTTTGTTTTCCCTTTTGGCAGGCACCACATACAACATCGTGATCAACATTCAGTTTTGGTAGGCCATGAACAACATCGGACACAATTAGCTTTTTCAAATTTACCATGCTCACATGACCGAGTTTTTGATGAATCAACTTTGTTTCATCATTTACAATCATGTTGCAGGTTTCATCTTTGTCAGCATGGTAGCAATTGTCAGATGCACGGCTCTCAAACATTATGCATTTGTCGTGTTTGTCAAACACTTCACAAGTATTTTTGTCAAACTTGACATGCATACCATCGTCACAAAGCTGACTAATACTGATCAAATTGGTCGTCAACCCTTCAACATGTAGGACATTCTGAAGCTTAGGAAAATGTTTAACATTTAATGTACATTTTCCAACAATGTTTCCTTGAGCTCCTTCTCTGTAACTGACTTTGCCTTTATTTGTAGTGGTATATTCTTCAAGAAACTCGTTATTGCCTGTCATGTGTCGAGAACACCCACTGTCGAAGTACCATGTTCAGGTAATGTTGGCTTTCAGTGATGTGTACACAACATTGTATGTAACCTTCATCTTTTTGAACTTCTTCGGATTCTTGTTCCTAGATGTGATCCCTGATGTTGTTCTTCCAGTTGCAACATCATCGTAAAACTTGAAGCAATGTGGTTTGATATGTCCAGGCTCCTGATAGTAATGGCACACATATTTCCGCACCTTTGAGCCTGTACATTATTTTTGATCATCATCTTCAACATTGTTCCTTGTAGTTGTGCTTGAATTGTTACCTTTCACAAACTTAACAACATTGTTGTTTGAGAAAGACATGGAGGATTTATTAGAGAATCCCAGTCCAGCTCTATCTGTCTGTCCCAATGTTAAGACTTCATTTAGGACATTCGTTCCTTGATTCCACTTCTGAAATGTTCTTGAGGTGTCCTCCACTTCCTTCTTTAGTTTGCTGATTTCAGCATCACTCCTGGTAAGTCTAATTTCCAGACTTACAACCTTTCCTCTTAGAAACTGATTTTCTTCCATGAGAAATCTCAGCTCTTTTGATTGAGTTGTCCACTGAGTGCAGACTTCATTCACAACATTGTTGAGTTCTTGAAGTGAGATAGTAGGTTGTTCTTCATCTGGACCATGTTCTCTGATTTCAGAAGCCTGATTGAATTCATCCAGAAGAGTCATTTCTTACCAATTCATCGTATTGGGTGAAATCTCAGTAGCTTCTGCTTCAACATCTGGAAGAACTTCATCTTCAACTTCACATTTTTCAATGTCAAGTTCATCAAGTTCATCAATATCATTCAGAGCATCAATAATCTGATCATCTTCTTCCATGACATTGATGAACAATACTCTCTGATCTGAATCATTTTCAGCATCAGAAGCATCACTGAGAACAGCATTAAAATTATTTATTTGTCTTCTTCGTGCTGTTGGACATTCGTTTGAATAATGTCCATACCCAGAGCATGCTCTACATTGAACTGAATCAATGTCTTTTCCAGTGTCAGCAACTTCCTTCTTGACATTTGATCTTCCAGAATTTGATGTTGATGAAGATAGAGAGTCAAACAGCCGTCGAGGTTTGATATTTGGGGGGCTTTTCTTCATGGAATGAAATAGTGAGTTGAACTTCTTTGTCAAGAGTGCAACACTTAGATTCTCTTCCTCGTTGATTTCCTGAAGACTATCAACATCATCATGAATATCAGATGACACAGTTGTTGTCTGGAGGATAATTCCCCTTGAAGTTGTGTTTGCTTTCTGATTTTGCAGGTTCATCTCAAATGTTAGCAAGATGCTGACCGCTTCACTCATACTCATGGTTCCTACATCGTGTGCTTCTTCAATTATAGAAATTTTCATATTAAATCTTTCTGGGAGAGTTCGAAGCAACTTGCTAACCATGTTCTCATTGGAGATTGGACTCCCAAGAGCGGTCGATTGATTTGAGATCTCATATAATTTTTCAGCATAAGATGAAATAGTTTCATCTTCAAACATGAGCAAATTTTCAAATTTTGATGTGAGTAACCTCAGTTTGGTCTTCCTTACACTGGCAGACCCTTTACAATGTTCCTGAAGAATGGTTTATGCTTGATATGCAGTAACACAATTGCAAATCATCTTGAACCATGGAACATCGACTAAAATAAAAATCGCATTCAGAACACGAGCATTAACATTTGAGATTATTCTCTCATCATTTGTCCATTGAGATTCTGGAGTTAACACAAAATCTCCATTTGGACCTTCCATCCTAGGGGGGCTCCATTCTTCAATAACTGTCATCCATGCTCTTTCATCAATAGATTTGATGTAAATCTTCATTCGAGATTTCCACATGACATAGTTACCACCATTGCTATCTAGAGCAGGAGGATGACATTGATTAATTTATATATCCATCACAGATTTCAAGCAACACAGGATTGAGTACTTAGTGTGTCAAGTACCGGCTCTTGATGCCACTTGTTAGAATTTATTGCCTGAAATAATGTGAATTACGGATGTAAAATGCAAAGTTAAATGAAATATTGAAGCTAGTGTTACTACATTGGCTTCAACATGCAGCGGAAACATAAACAGAACTTTTCACAAAATAAATTTTAAATCACACTCCTTACGGTGTGTGATTACCTCAAGGCGAAATTCACTATCTAAGTGATAAACAAAAACAATGCAGATGTTGTCTCGGTTCACTCCCTTAACAACACAGCATAAAACATACAGAGGACTATCCTAACTTCACTCACTCGAATAATCACTCAAAAAAAAACCTATCTAAACACATAGATAGATTACAATAAGTCACTCTAAATCCTAGACTTCTCAAAGTTGATTATCTAACCTACACACACAACTGGAATGAAAGTCTCCAGCTGATTGGGATGCTAGGCAGATGTCGAGGAAGATGTCTTGGATTTCAGAGATGACACTAGATGCAAGATTCAGAGTTTCTCACAAACCACGGTGATAACATGCTTGCATAAATGATTTTAAGGTCTAAGGAGACCTTAAATACTTCTTCTATCTTGTATTGGCAGTTGCTTCATGATCCTAGATGACTTGGACTTGAATCAACCGCCTTCCACTACCCATTGCTGAAGTGGACTTGAGATAGCCGTCTTCTGCATTGTGTGGCACACGTTCTTCAATATCGTGTAATAGTAGTGGTTACTCCAGTGACCCATGATCTCCTGCAACAGTTAGTGTCCAAGAAGGAATGGGAACATCACGTCCACATGAAATCTGGAACAGATTTTGAACAAGTCAAAATCAATCATTATCCACATTTTAAATCAAAATTAAATATCTAATAAATCCCTAAAAATGTGGAAAATGATATGTGATAAAAATCACAATTTATTCAGATTAATTTAAAATAAATTAATCCAAAATACTAGGAAAGGATAAGGTTAACATCCGAGTGTTATACTCAATGTGATGAGAATGACAGAACATCATAAGATATGACATTGATTACGATGTTATCAAATGAAGTGATAACATCATCTGGAACACGTCATACTCAACAACCTTGTTTAAAATTTTATACAAGGTAGAACTCTTTATTTTTCCATAGAATTTTTGTCCATGTTGGACTTTTGATTAGCCTAATATTTTCGTCCATAGCTAGTATATATAGGAAAACATTATGTTATTTTCAATTCAGACATTGATTAATATTTGAAGTTTATTTTCAATTATCTCATGATCCATCGGTTGATCACCTTTTAAACTTTTGTTGTTTTTGGTTCAAAAGCAATTCTCTTTAGATCTAGCAAATCTAAGGTTTTACTTCAAGGTTCTTTCGAGTTCTTCAAATTCATGGGGGAATCGCTACCATCCGAGGAGTATTAACACTGTGTTCGTAGGATTTGATTCTACGGGTTCGAATTGATACAACTCACATCACAAGGTTGTCTCACCTTACCTTCAATATTCATCATCATCACGCCATCCAAAATCATCTTTCATAACACGTAAGATTCATTCATTTTCTTGACCACAAACTCTAATCCTAAAACAGCCCTAATCGTCATATTCATCCTTCAACTTAACCGTGTCTTTTCCTGATTTATTTGGTTTTGTGTTTTACTTATTTGAGTCATTATCTAAGTATCCTAGGGTTCTATTAATTGAGTTGTTGTCATTGTTTTTGTCGATTTTTTAGTCTAGAGAGTCAAATTGAATCCTTCTTAATTCTGACATGTTTTGATCTTAAAGTCTTCTGCTACGTTTCCTCTAGAGTTAACTTAGATTCATTGTCTAGGTTACATCATTATTTCCCTCTCCTCCCATTGTCGCCACTCTCCCCAATCTCCACCATGGTGGCCTCCGGAAAGAAGACAGCAGGCTTTTCACTCTCCATCTACATACGTGTTTGCGTGTGTTTGATGTTATATATTGTTTATATATATATATATATATATAAATTTATCCATTATCTATGTTGAATTATTATCATGTTTAAATTTATGATGTGAAATTGACTCATTCAAAAATGGAAAAAAATGCAGAAGAAGACCCATGAAAGCATTAACAACATACTGGCTTTTATGCTGAAGAGTGGAAAATTCACTCTTAGTTACAAGACTGTTCTCAAGACTCTCAAGAATTCTAAATGTTTCATTTTTATCTATTTTGAATTAATCGTATTGGTAGACTGTAGTATGTATTACCACTTTGCCAAGGTAATGACTGAAAGACTTAATGGCTATTGTCTGAAGAGTGCTATTGCTTTGATTCCACGGGTGTCTCTTACTTTTATTTCTGAGACACCGATTAAGTTAAGAAATATATTTGATTGCTTGTACATTTTTGTTGTTTCATTTGTAAAGAGTCGGACCTGATTTGCATCAGAAGTTTACGATCATTTTAACCCCATTGTGAGCTATACATTATCTACTATTGTTAGAAAAATCTAGTATGTATGTTTGTTATTTATATTTTTGGGATGCCTACTTTAATTTTACGCTACAATTAACTTTCTCAATTTGTTTCCATTTCCTTTACTTGCAGTCTTGCACCATTGTTGTCTTTATTCTTTGCTTAGTTAATCTGCCTATTATGGTTCTACCTTTTTTTTTGCATAGACAATGTTGATCTTGGGATAGCATGTGGGAGGTATTATCGAGTTTCATGCCTCAGTATAATCGACCCAGGTATAATACCAATGCTATATGTACAACTGTTCATTAAGTTCCTAGCACAACCTAACTTTTTACCAGAATGATTCGACCCTGGCATTATGTTTTTAGGTGACTCTGACATCATCAAATCTTTTCCCGGAGATCATTGAAGAAGTATCACCATGGAAGCAATGGAACTGTGATCTCACTTGTTTGCTAGGATACTTTGAATTTTGAAAATTTTACACGTATCAGAGAGTTTTTTTCATATCATTTGCATGAACGAGATTATGAGACAACTCATGTACTGTCATCGACAAGGTTATTTCAGCAATTTGTTGTCGATGCTTATACAATGATAGAATTTTCTAGATTGAATTATATCTGATTCAATCAATCACAATTACGTTGTGATATGTTTAAAGGGTTGCACGAGGCAATAGTAAATGGAGAGAATGATCCGACCACTCAAGGGTAGAGGATCATATTACCGTCTAGCTTCATCGGAGGTACTCGATACATGATACAAAATTATCAAGATGTAATGGCTATATGCAAATGGGCAGGTTATCCAAATTTCTTTATAACATTTACATGTAATCCCAAATAGCTTGAGGTTGTGAGATATTTAGAAAGACATGGATTGAAGGCGGAAGATAGACCCGACATATTTTGTCGTGTTTTTAAAGTAAAGCTAGATGGACTAATGAAAGATATTCGACATAATAAAATATTCGGAACTGTCCGTGCAGGTATATTTATAATAATATATGTTTTATTATTTTAATTTTTATATATTTCATCAACAACATACACTAATACATTGTAATTTTTACAAAAATACAGCTATTTACACTATTGAGTTTCAGAAAAGAGGCCTCCCACATGCACAAATTTTGCTTTTTTTATCAATAGAAAGTATCAATCCTGCTGGAGAAGATATAGATCGCATAATTCAACTAAAATTCCAGATCAAATCGCGGATGAGTTGTATTACGATAACGTGCGTGAGTTAATAATTCACGGTCCTTGTGGTAGTGTAAAGAAAAACTCACCTTGCATGTCAGAAAGTGGGTTTACAAAACACTTCCCAAAAAAATTCATGGAGATAACTTCTACTGACGAGGACGGTTACCCAATCTACAGAAGAAAGAATAACAGTCGTACGATCATAAAGAATGGCATTGGTTTTAACAATAGATATGTTGTTCCTCACAATAAATATTTATTGATGAAGTATAGAGCTCATATTAACACTAAATGGTATAATCAATCTAAATCCATTAAGTATTTATTTAAGTACATCAGTAAGGGTAATGATCGGGTAACGACTTCCTTCTGTTGAACCACTGAAGATGCAACTCAACCTAAAGTAATTGATGAGGTAAAGATGTACTATGACTATAGATATGTTTCTCCATGTGAAGCATTATGGAGAACATTTGGATTTGATATTAACAATAGAGATCCACATGTTGAGCGTTTAAGTTTTCATCTGCCAAATGTGCTTGAAAATATTGTGAATCATCCATCAGTTAGTCATAGTATGTTCCTCGCTTGGTTTGAAGCCAATAAAAATATCCAGAAGTGAGAAAATTGACG
The DNA here is from genome assembly GCA_026008535.1 of Perilla frutescens. Lineage (NCBI taxonomy): Eukaryota > Viridiplantae > Streptophyta > Magnoliopsida > Lamiales > Lamiaceae > Perilla > Perilla frutescens. The sequence goes on from BRKX01000004.1 coordinate 9,838,675, forward strand.
TATTATGAATTTCCAACCAAGTTTGTGTGGAAAACACAGATTCGAGAGTGGGTTCCAAAGAAGAAAGGATTTTCTATTGGCAGGATCTTCTATGTTTATCTAGGTGCTAGTGAGATGTATTATTTGAGACTTTTTCTAAATATTAAATGCGGACCCACATTATTCGAAGATATAAGATGCATTAATGGTGTATAGTACAACTCATTTCGTGATGCATATTATGCATTGGGTTTGTTAGACAATGATAATGAGTGCATCGATGGAATTATTGAGGCAAGTAAATGGTGTTCTATGACGTGTATTCATTTTGCGGTTAGAATAAATCTCAAGAGAGACTTATCCTTATACCCACTATAGGCGTAGCCAGCAATGTGAGTAAGGGTGGATCTCATAAGGAGCTACGAACTTTATCTTCCAATGTCACCAATTCTAAAATTTTGAGGGTTGTTGTGGTCTCCGTACTTCGTATGTAAATATTGTAAAGTAAAATAGCAAAGTAAAACGAAAGAAAAGAAAATATTAATAGTAACGTATTTCGGATTTGAATGTCGATTCGAATTTAACAAATATATGACCGATCATTGACACGTTGATTACTTATGTGAATCTAATTATCTGTTTAAAGTCACCGGATCTCTCTTTGTGTGCCCAATCTATCCTTTCAGTATAGACTAGAGGTGATCTCTTGTCCTCTAGTCCCTAACCTGTTGCCCAACCCCGATCTCTCCATTGTTCGTAAACAACAAGAGAGCTTTATGCCCTAGACAGACCCAGATTTATTGCAGACACTGATATCTCTATTTGCCCACAATACATGTGATGCACCCCATCCCTTTATGACCAACACACAGCTATGATTCATTGACCATTTATAGTGGTAGTAAACAAAATTCTAATTAGCGAGTGATTAGCCACTATTAACTAGCTTAGCCCACTTTAATGCAACAAAGAAAATGATTACACGACGGAATCAAATTCACATAGTTTATGCCCATAAGCCTCACAGTTCTTACATGTTCATTAAGTTCTCATCTTTGTTCAATCCGGAATAACGAGTCTAGTCGTTCATGCTAGACTTAGAACAACGATAATAATAAATAAAAAAAGACATAAATGAAACAAAAAACTTACTAGATTAATAGCAAAAACAATTCAACACCAATGTTGGATTTAAGTACACAAACGGAAATCCTAGCAGACTGTGGGCATAAGGCTCGAGATTGTTCAACAGAAAATAAATACAGAAAAGTAAAAATGTATCTTAAAGAATAGAAATTATGTGTAGAGTGTTGTTTTTTTAGCGTATTGAGTGTTGTTGTGTTGTTCTGTTGTTCGACCTCTGCCATGAAAACTACTTATATAGTAGTACAAAAATAAAAGGCAACTCCCCCCATAGTCTAGGAAATCTTCAGCCCGATTCACAAGTGTAACACCCTAGATTTTTGAATAAGGATTAGAGAATTCTTAAGCGTAATTAAGAGATTAAGGAAGAGATTTTAATAAGGGTTAAGGGATGTCAGATGTAAGACACGACTTTAGGGGTCATTTTTCATGAAATTGTCTTTTCAAAAATTTTGATCCTAACTTTGTTGTGACCAATTTTGATCTTGTTGGAAAGGTTTTAACCTAAGGAGTGTGTCAGTATTTTCAAAATTTTAATCCGAGGTTATTTTAGGCCCCGGTGATGAAAATGGTATTAAGAAAGCAAATGAATAGTAATTTCAGTGTGCATTCGTGTTTTAAGAAATTTACGAAATCCTCCTCATTGATCTGAGACTCATTCTTTCAAGCCTATCTTATGGGAAATGACCCAAGGAATCCGTTCGCATTCACGGATTGCCAATCCGAGGTCAATCGAATGCTCGGGAGTAAAATCTGTCAGTTTGAATGAATAGTAAAAATAATTTTTGAAAAGAGAATCTTTTCTCGTTTCTCTTTAGATGATCTCTTCTTCATCATAATTCAGGTTGGTTCAATAGTACTCGAGCAAATGAGTCTCTCAATATTTTCAGATTTTGTGTCTGAGATCGTTTGGACCTTGACATCGAATAAAGTAACTTTTAACCGAATACGGAGTTACTTTAGCAGTATTCTTCTACTGGAATGGCTTCCCCTGGAAGCCATCACTTTTTCCTATAAATAGAAGCCCCCCTTCACTTCATTTCACACCATTCATCTTCATTTCTCAAAATTGAGAGAGGAGGCTTCGAGTCCAGTGAGGGACATTCTTCATGAGTGTTCCTCCGAGGTGATGAGTGGGGTGGCGGGGGAGAAATTTGGTGGGGGAAAGGTGCTAAAGGCGTCATCGAGATGCAGTAGGCAGCTCTGTCGCAGCTGTGACTCGATGAGACACCGAGCTAGCCACAGTTGTGACTCAACGAGACGCCGAGCTAGCCACCTTCCTTCGACACACTCGACTCTGTCCATTCTTTTTCATCGACCTCGGATCCTATTTCTTTCATTCTTTCAAATTTTGCATTTCATTTCCGTTCTTCATTATTGTTATTATTTTGACATTGTTATCATTTATTTCGTTAATCCCGTTCAAATCCGTTTAAGTTTTGTATTTTAATTCTCGTTTTATTTTAATTGTTGAAGTGTTTTTCATGTCCATCGAAATGTTCATCCAGTTCTTCGAAACCTAGAAAGAAATCATAGAAATCTAGGTTCGTCGCGGTGGGGAACCCAGTGAACGTTGCGGTACCCCCACGGTAAAGAACACCAGCGGTCACGGAGCGCCCCACCGGCGCAGGTTACGCTTGCCCTGTCGGCGCGGGGTGTGTTGGTTGTTGGGCCGCCTGTGCTGGCCCTCTCCGCCGGCGCTGGTGTCCCATTTTCGAGTCTATTTTTAGCAAGTTTTGAATTTTAAAAAGGTTCTTCCAATCTTTTATCCTCGTATTTTATCAAAATCTAAGTCGTGCAATCTGTATTTAAGTCTTAGTTAAGGATAGAAGGGTTTAATTTCGATTGAAGTCTCCGTTAGAGTTTAGGATCTTCGTAAGGATCGCTAAGTTGATAATCGACTTTTGTAGAAAGAGGTGAACCCCTTGGAGACCCGGGAAAGGATTTACAGCTTGTTGCTTCATCCTCTGCTCCATGATCAAGGTGGGTAATACTATACTTATCTAAAGTTTGAGCTAGTAAGCTCTAGAATCATGTTAGGGCAAATGTAATATCCAATGAAATATTTTGCTCTGCCTGATTGATCTCTATACAAAGAAAGGAAGTAAAGGAAGTTATTATAAAGGATATTTGTTTATTGAGCTCTTGAGCATGTTTAGACTTGTTAGAAATGTTTAAGTATGATATATGCTTAGCATGAGATAATTAAAATTGCCTATTTGTTGCAATAAATGTTTATATACGATCATGATCTTGTGATTGAATGTTGATATTTTGCTAAGGATTATATAGTCGAGTAATGCCTTCTAGGGTAGTGATAAATCTCTTGTAGGCTTTGAAATCATGCTTGATTAAAAGATTAGTCCTAGATGTTATACTCTGGGCCTGATTATGCTAGTAAGGCTAAGGAAGGAATGATTATATCCCTTATAAGCTATGAGATCAGGATGATGATTGAAGGATTAGTCCTAGATGTTTGCTCTAGGCTTTGTTTATGCTAGCAAGGTTAAATAAAGAATGAAGGATTGTATTATTTGATTAAGCAGGATTATGAGCTCAAAGGACTGTGATTTTATATCACCAGGATGTGATCCTTGATCACTGAGGGAGTCACTGCTAGGTAATCCCCTCGTGTACTCGAGTCATTGCTGGGTAATCCCCTCGCATACTCAGTAGGGTATTTGAGGTAACCTCTCTCTTATCCTAAGGCATGCCTAAGGGTGCAGTAGACATCAGGTTTGAGCCAGGAAGGGCCTAAAGGAAAAAAGAAAAAGTTTTGCGGATATGGAGAGGGCTTTTGTGTTTTGCTCTCCATATACCGCCAGTTATTGATTGGATGTTTCTAAAGTTTTATTAAAGAGTTTTCTTTAAAACCCACTGAGTACATTAATGTTCACGCCCTTCTTTTTCAAATGTTTTTCAGGTTGAGATGCTGAGGATGTTGGTGGCTGTGGATGTGGGTTGGCTGCTGAGTTCTTTTTGTGATAATATAAGTATTTGAACCCACTATGAATTCTGTTACTCTGATACATTTTATCTCTAGACTTGTTATTTTATTCGAGATTCTATGAACACCCCCAAAGACATAATTATATTCATATTGGTGTCTATTAAGTTATATCCATGCTTCGTGATTTATATTTCCTTTCCGCCTATAAAGAGGCTTGAGCATGTTGGTTCTGTTTAATCGCTTTGACCTATGAATGGGTCTATACTTGTTGGTATCTGATTATTTGGCCTTATCCCGTTTATTGCATTTTGCAAAGTATAACTCCTTTTTGATCAAGTGATTTCGAGAATTATCGTCTATCTTTCGAAAGCATATCCCTATTTGTAAACCCTTCTTTGTTAATCTTCCACTTATTGTATTAATACCTTAATTAGCACCCCATCCCTATTAATTAATCCCCCTCTCGGGACCGGGCTATTACAACAAGTCGTTGTGCCCAATACTTTCCATATCTGGTAGATTATTCCCTTATTTAGAAGATCTGACTCGTAGATTTTGCACTCGTCGTGCCCTAGATCGTCGAGATCCAACTTTCTTTAGATAGTCGATCCCCCTCCTAGAATCCAGGAGACATGGTCAGACTTGCCTTGTATAGCTCTTTCTTCCATCGGCGGCTAGGGTACAGTGCTCCTGCCTCAGTTGGTATTTGTTGATCTTGTGCTCAGTCTCCTCTCTTTCTTTTATCAATCACTCTAGGGTTAGTGTGAGCACGATCATGAACTTCTCCTTTAAGAATGCTGGAATGGTGGGCATTTCTACCAGGCTCGAGATAGAGCTTTCCGTTGAGAAGTTATTGCCCATCTTGGTATCATTTAGCATCTAAATGCCCTCCAGAAGTGATTATGCTGCCTTTTGCCTCCCTTCTGCCCATATTGGCTCTTTTCGACTCAAAAAAAGAAAAATAAAGGACAGAAGGACGAGGAAAAAGACACAAAAATACGAGAGAATTTGGACTTGTCACTTTGCTTATTCACTAAGACAACTATTTGTTAACTTGCTCACTGCTAATTCCATGGCTAGACCGGAGATTTTATAGGAATAGTGTTGGAATTATTTATCTAATGATATTCTTCATAGACAACGCAAAATTCTTAATCATCCAGGTACACTATTTATTGAAAAATTATTATTATCTTCATTATATATACATATATATTACAAAATAATTATGTCTCTATGTGTTTGTTTATTTAATTTATTTCTGATTTATAATTTGTAATAAAAAATTATTTTTATGTTAGATTTAAAATTGACTGGAGATCAAATAAGAAACTATGCATATGCTGAGATGGAAAAATTATTGAGAAAGTGTGGCCGCAGTCTATGTGAATTCAAAGATATGTCGTATCCTTCAGAAGAATATTCTTGTCAGATAGGTAATAGTATGATAAATTATGAATCATGTTATGATCGATCACATTTAACATCAAAACATAATGCTCTTCTTGCTAATCTGACTAAAAAACAATGCCATGTGTATGATGATTCTATTATAAAAAAGCACAAACAGTTTCAGAGAGTTTTTTTTTGTATATGGTTGTGGTGGTACGGGTAAAACTTTTCTATGGAAAACATTATCTACTGCATTGAGATAAAAAAAAAAGAGACATAGTATTGAATGTTGCTTCAAGCAGGATAGCATCTTTATTGTTGCTTGGAGGAAGAACTGCTCACTCCTGATTTGCTATCACAATTACTCCTAACAAAGATTCTATATGCAACATAAAATAAGGAAGTAAGCTTGCCGAGCTTCTGGTGATATGTAAACTTGTAATATGGGATGAAGCACATATGATGCATAAATACTATTTTGAAGTTCTTGATAGAACTTTGAAGGATATAATGAGATTTAAGAACCCATTCAACTACCATCAACCATTTGGAGGTAAAACCATTGTTTTTGGTGGAGATTTCAGGCAGATTCTACATGTTATACCAAAAGGTAGCAGATAGGATGTGGTCAATGCAACTACCAATTCATGTTATATCTGGAGGGATGTGCAAGTGTTAAGGTGATGGAACCGAGGATCCTTTGGATGTGTCTTGATTGAATAAAATATTTTGATCAAAAGATCCACATCCCATTGCATGCTAAAATTGAATCTAAATCTCATGCGCAGCGGAAAAATGAGATTATCGATTACCTTGCAATCGGAGAGACACCGTTGAGAAGATATAGATATAAAATCTACAACTCCACCATTCTCATGTTATCCACTCCATGATCTTCTGTTGTATGTCCCAACCTCGATCCAGACGTCGTGTGGGCGACGATCTTCTAGACCTTGTAGAAGCTTGGAGATAAAAACCCTCAAAATAGAATTTTCAATAATTTCTTCTTTTTGGAGAGATAAATTTCGAAATTTTCATCTATGTGGCTAGGGTTTTTCTTCTCCCTTCATAATGTATATATAGGGCTACAACAGGAATCTAGAAGAAAATTAAGGTTGGGCCTCCAACGGGCCTTAAGTTCCCATGTCTAGCCCAGACATAACTTAAGCCCATTAATATTAATTCAATCCACTAAAGAATTAATATTGCACTACCACCCTAATTCTATATTTATGGATATGGCTTCTTCAACTCAATTAATTCCATATGTTTAAGATATCGAATGTCCATTAATTCAATCGAGTATACTGACAACTCAATTTAATTAATTTCTTATCATTGAGTCGTACCACTCAACCTTTATTATCATGTTGGATTAAAAAAATAATCCACTTGCAAGATTTAACATGATAATCCTTTTTGAGCTCCTCAGGGGACATCATCAACTCGGCGCACCGAGACACGATTTTCTTCTATAATTAGTAACCCATCATATACAGAAATGTCACTACCCAATCTATCGGGCTTAACCCATTGATAGGTCAAAGTAATGCACATTAAAATATACATGTCTACTATTATACAAGGATTAAGAATTATGAGTATCTGAGGTTTATATTCTTACGTGTTGTCAGTCCATAAGAATTATCTCGCTACAATCCAGTTCAATACACTACAAAAATGCACTAGTATGATTCCATAGCCAAAATAGACTAATTCCAAATCACACTACAACTACACCGATGGTTCGTCTAACTCCATCTAAGTTGTGAACTCTTCTCATACTTTATAAGGAACTGATAATATGATCTTCTGTGTACATTCCACCCACTATATTATCTTCAATACTAAGTATAGGAGGATTTGCATTATTTATTAAAATAAATGCAAAATATGTGAATGTTATTCTCATTCATAATTAAAGAGAAATAATTATATACATAAAATGTTGGTTTTGTATACTAGAAGACCTGTCTTTTGTATACATTATTAATAATGGTTTTATGATGATATAGAATGAATACAATTGCAGTCACTGTTTGCATTTAAATTGTTATATTTACATGCATGTTCACTATACTTACATTGTAGATGATATGGTGTGGGTAAACACACGGTTAGATCATATCATCGGTTCCTTGTAATGTATTAAAAGGCTCACGGTTTAGATAGCACTGAACCTGCTATCGGTACGCCGTAGAATAATCTGATAGTTAGTTTGTCTTGACTAACTGATTATTCTAATACATGGTCAAGTGTATTGAGGAGGATCTACTTAGGATTCTATTCTCTATTCTGACCTTAAATGAGAGAATAAGAATCCACAGAGTTCGGGTTCTTAACCCCTATGTGTTGGCAGACATATACGTGTAGTGTTTGCAGCTTTGATTTATCAAAGGGTGAGATTCTTTCATAAGGATCAATAATATCGATATCTTGGGTTGTGACATTTACACTTATGATGGGTTGTGCAATATGTAGGGGCACCGTGTCCTGGTGCGCCAGTTTGATGGTGTCCTCTTGAGGAAATGCAAGTTCATGCTGAAACCCTGCAGGTGGAATTTATTCCGTGCATGAGTAAAGCTTGTGTGGTACTACTCAAGGATAAGATATTAATTAATTATAGCTGTCAGAAGCTTACATAATTAATTAATGGGCATTATATCTTAAACGCGGGGAATGGCTGGACTAAAGGAGAAAGCATATTCAGAAATATGTATTAAATTGGTAGGTCAGTATTATTTCTTTAGTGGAATAAAAATAATACTTAATTTATTTAATAATATCCTAAGTTTATTGGATATTGGAAATTAAATAAATTAGCAGGCCAATTTAATATTCTTCTAGATCCCTGTTGTAGCCCAATATGACTTTAATGGACTGGAGATAGAAAAAGAGATAGAGGCCCAAACCCAGTAGGGTTGGGACACTGAAATTTCGACCACCTCCCCTATAAATAGGGAGGTGGGGGACGAAATTTTGAGAAGAAATAATCAGCTCCTCTTGTGTTCTCTTTATCTCCACAGATTCCATACCGATCTAGTAGATTTCAGCCCACCCTGAAACTAGATTCAGTCCGGGAATACAACAGAAGATCAAGGAGTGGAATATCACTGTGGGGCGCCAATCATCATCATGCACAACAACAAGATTAGATCTTTAATCTTGTCCTCCACCCGTCGTTTAATTTGTAAGTCGTTTTTCGATTCTATGTTTCCACTTTAGTAGAATCGTTTAAACCGGATTTGCATGTTAATTAAACTCGGTTAATTAAAACATATGAGATGCATGAATTTATGATCTACATGACATTAGGATTAATGAACATCCAATTAGATCCTGCGGTGGTTCAATTCGAAAAAACCCCAACATAAAAGACATGCTTTTAGTATACAATCCCAACATAAGGTTGACCAAGAATATGAGGTTGCAAAATGTTGATTCTGACGTTGAAGCATCTGAATTACAAAATTTTTCTAATTGGATTGCTGTCATAGGAGATGGTCTTCTTGGAGGTACAAATGATGGACATGCAAGCATTGAAATTCCCGATGACCTACATTTAAATTTTTCAGGTGACACTATTGTAACCATCGTTAATAGTACATATCCATCTACATTATCCGATATAAATGAGTTGTCTTATTTACAAGAAAGAGCAATACTGGCTCCAACACTTGTTGTCATTGACGAGGTGAATCAATACATGATGTCAATGAATCAATTAGATAGCATGGAATATTTAAGTTCAAAAATGGCACGTGCACTGTAGATGAGATTTTTAATGTTATGAACGACGTACACACACCTGATTTTTAAATGGATTGAAATGTTCAGGTTTGTCAAACCACAAGATGAATCTGAAAGTTGGGACTCCAGTTATGTTATTGAGAAATGTTGATCACTCTGTTGGGCTGTGAAATGGTACCCACTTAGTTATTACCAGACTCGACAAACATATTTTGGAAACCAAGATACTAACTGGAAGTAATTCTGGCTAGAAAGTATTAATTTCTAGAATGTCACTTACCATGTCGGATCCACGACTACCATTCAAGTTTAAACGAAAACAATTCCCTCTCATTGTTTTGTATGCAATGACAATCAACAAAAGTCAAGGACCGTCTCTATCGCATGTGGGTATATTCCTAAGAAAACCAGTATTCTTACATGGGCAACTTTATGTTGCAGTTTCCAGAGTATGGAGTCAAAATGATTTGAAGATATTAATATGTGATAAAGACAACAACAATAGTTCATGTACAATTAACGTTGTTTACAAGGAAGTTTTTCAGAACCTGTAAATTTTTATTTATTTTTCTCAAACAATATTTTGTAACTTTGCAACAATTTAAATTAAATTTATACATATATTGGTGTGTATCAGTGGGGTGATATTTTGAAAATTTTCTTGATATTTTTTTAGCTGGATGAAAATGTTGAAAAATTTATACATTATTGAACCAAAAATGTGTAATGTGTAATGACTTTTTAAAAAAAACAATTATTAAAAATGATTTTTCATTGATTAACGTTGATACATATTAAGATTCTTTAATACGTAAATTGTATTGATATACAATTACTTATATTTTTTATTAACCAAATATTAGATTGAGAAATGTAATTATTTTAATAGTATGTATATATAGTCTTAATATATATATTTGTGTCCCTCCGTGTCTATATATATATATATATATATATATATATATTAAGATAAATATCTTGATATATAATAGTTTATTTATATTTAATTATTTATTGATTTATACATTAATATTAAATTTTATAATCAATTTGACTTCAGATTTTTTTATTGTGTTTACGTAATAAATATTTTTTAGTTACATTTTTTTCTTTGATAAAACAAATGTGTACTTGCAGATTATACCAAAAGATAATAATTAATTATCTTGTAATTAAATCATTATTTTAATCTCAAGAACATGACTACACATTCTTTGAAGCATTGCTTTTAATATTTCTGAAATTATAATTTTTCATATTCACACTCACTATAACACTTACTTTGGATTCTGAACAGTTTATAAGTTTATGAAAGGTTTGTTTAAGTCAGTTCTCAACAATACTTCAATTGATTGATGATTTTTCGACTGTATTATTAAATAGTAGTAATATACAATACTATAATTAAGCAATCCATACCGGAAATATCTAAACTATACTGTAATTTTATAATTTTATTTATACAAGCTATTTATTTTAAATTATTCATATATCTATCACCTCGTGCATCGCACGGGTGTACAACAAAGCGAGTACTTTCATACTTATAGTATTAACACAATAACAACCAAAAATTAAAAGATTGAACAGAAACTAAATGCAAGAAAATCGTATATACTAACAATTTTTTTCGGGACAATTATACAAACTTTTTCTTTAAAAACTAACTTTACAACTTATAGGACATTAGTAGTGGTAGTATACCAAGAATCTGAATTAGCAGAAACAAAACATCATTTTTCTGCTACATTTTCTTGTTACCTCTCGTATTTTACTGTAACCAAGTCCAACACACACTGCAGTGTCATTAAAAGTTGAAGAAAGCATCAACGTTTCCTTGATCTTCTGCTAGCAATAGCATACATCCTTGAGTAAATTCTCCTCGTTCTAATAGCCAGCCAAACATCAAGGCCGAATCCGACGACGCAGGCCGCCGCCATGACGACGAAGACGAGCCTGTAGCAGTGGGCCCCGATGCAGGTGTTGCCACCTCCCGCGGCGGCGGCGGCCTCACGATCGTACAAGAAGCCAGCGAGCAAGCCAGAGAAGAGAAAGGAGCCGAGGGGAAGATTGAGGATGAGAATGTTGTAGATGAGGCCGTAGTATTTGAGGCCGAAGAGCTCCGAGGCTGTAGGAACGGTGACCGCGAGACGGACGCCGTAGCATATTCCGACCACCGAGGCACCGACGTAGAGCGATCCCGGCATGGCCGCCGCCATCAGGATGTATCCGACGGCCATTACAATCTGAGAAGCTGCATTCCATATGGGCCTAGGAGTTCCACCCCTCCTTCATATAGTGTTCATAATTATATATAAACACCACGTCTTGAAAATTATAAGATAGTTTCAAAAGTGCATTTTATATCTATCGATCTCACCGTGATGTTGTTGGTTACGTTATTACAAGCAAGCAAGCAATCCTAATAAATTTGTTTCAAGAACCACAAATTAAATGTTCGTACGTAGTTGATCCAAATAGAAGTATGTGGGACCACTCTACAACTTACTAAGTTGATGGTATATTTTATAACCACATAGCTAGGATAGGAGTATATATTATTAATTTAGTTCAATTCAACCCTAGTGTAAGAGTAAAACGTTAATTAGTACTATACCTAGTGCGATGGAACACGCCAAAGTTATTGATGACCAAATCGACAAGTTATGTAGAAAATGAAGAATGCCCATCTAATAAGCATGAAAAGGCATGCCAAAACAGAATCAAAATGTGTAATTCTTCAAAGCAAAGTTTCCTCACGCGTGCATATATCAAATTGTTCCAAATATATCAAAACTGGAGATCCATCGATGACTAGCACATATGACACACACAATTTATATCATCAATAATACTTGTATATTAATTAATAACATCAACTTTACTTAGGTTTTTTTATTGCAAATCTATTATTCTAACATTACGAATATATGCATGTGTACAGGTAAATATTAATTATATAATTTTATATCCGTTCATTCATTGATAATATTATTATGAAATGCGTGCTTATTGAATATCGAGTGTTAATTGTGAATGAACAAACCTGATAAAGTATTCGGATAAGGATCCGGATAAGATCCGACCAAAAAATCCCCAAATGCTAGTAAGCGAAACGAATATGGCTATATCGGAATACCCTAGAGCTAACCCGATTTGACCCATATTATTCATCACTGCGAGACCCGTTCCAACTCCACACAGAAACGAGACGAACAAAATCCAGAAATCGACTGTTTTCACCGCCTCAAAAACCGTGAACTCCTCCCCCAACTCCGGCGGCCTCCTCTCTTCCACGACCTCCGCCGCCATATCCTCCTCCTCCTCCTCCTCTTCCTTCGCTGCCAGTAACGGCGCAGTCACATTACCTTCAACGTCAACCGATTTCGCCAGGAATTTCTGCGTGGCCAGATAGATAGGGATCAAAATCGGAGTAGCTAACAGAACCAAAAGCAAGGCGGCGAAAATCCGGGAGGATCGGCTGCCGTGAGGCCCGGTGAGGTCGAAAGCCAGCAAGTAAACCGCAATGACGATGGCGAGAACGTTGATTACGCCGAAGAATCTGCTCTCTTCACCGTCTTCGGCGGCGGAGGACGACGGCGGGACCTCGCGGAGGAAGAGAACGGCGGCGAGACAAACGACGAGCGGGATTATTGCTAGCATGAGCAGGAATTTGGCCGGATCGTCGGCGAAGAGCGCCGAGCAGAGGTCGGTGAAGATCGCCGTGCTCAATCCGACGTAGCCTTTGAGAATTCCAGAAACCGGGCCACGATTTCTACGGAAATTACGGATGCATGTGACCAAAACCGCCGTGTTCATCCACGTCGTGCTGTTTCCGCCCATACAAAGGAAAACGCACATCTGCACACGAAATTCGTTTACTGAATTAATTCAGTATGCTACGACGTCGTCTCATGATATGGAATACGATTATTTTCGAACTAAACACATCAACTTACGGCCCAGTAAGGGAGGGGAGGGATGCAGCGGCTGACGACGAGCCACTGGGCTCCGTAGCCGACAAAGCCGACTACGGAGCCGATGAGGAGAATGAGGGGCGGAGGGAGGCGGTCGGAAGCGAGGCCGGCGAATATGCCGAAGGCTTTTCCGACGTCTTTGGCGACGGAGAGGTTGTTGAGCTGGAGTTGAGTGAGTGCCATGAGGGTTTTGAGAGCGGAGGAGTAATTGGAGAATGTGTAGTTGTTGCCGGAGATTGTTTGCACCCACACGGCGGTGACGAAACCGAGCCATTTTCCGGCGGGGGACGCCGGCGATAAATTGTACCCCATATGATAGTAACCGTAAACTGCAATTTTTTGTGAGATTTCGCGTACGCCAACCACTATTTAAAGACTCACTGTTCAATTATTTTCCATAAAAATGATAATCGAAAATTAAATTAAATAGGAGACTATAAATACGAAGATGTAATCGTAAATACGAAGATGTAATCGAAAATCTCTTATCTAAACATAATTGAGATTTTACGTAATAGTTTTCTTCTTGTCAATTGAATAAGGTCTGACCTACAATAACACATATTAACGTAATTAACCTTTTTTCTTATGGAATGACTTTGATTCTATGGTAATTTTTTTTATTACTATAATAATTGATCTTATAATCTCTTATTATTTATAGAGATTGAATATATGAATTAAATGCGACAGATTTAATTGCAATTGCTGGCGAATTAAATGTTTTATTTAGGTAATAAATTTAAAGGCAAAGTGGCTATATATAGTGCCTAGGGGTCTTCATCACCCATTTTGAGGGTGATAAAAGGAAGGAGGGAGAAATCGAGATTCAATCCACATTTCCGTTCCCCAACTAAAAAGAAAAGGAGACATTGATTATAATTTTGTATTTCTATTGCTACCCGTCAAACAAGTTATATATATATATATATATATATATATATTAATCTATACATATGTTAATTTTTTTAATCTATACATATATTAATAGAAAATTGTGTAATAGACAATGGTTATGGTATACACTGTTATCTATCACACGAGTTAATAATTATATTTTAGACAATAATTTTTATATGATAGGCAATAATAATAACATTTATTGTTGTTTTTTTTTTTTTTTTGCATTTTTTCACAATGGTTTAGCACCACAAGAAAACCATTTTAAGGCGACGGAAAGGCAACTGCCACAATAGGCAACGGACTTGGCGACGGCGACGGATAATTTCCGTCGCCTTCTATTTTTTATTTTATTTTTTTATTATTTTAATGAATCTGCCTCGGATGATGAAGAGATCAGTTTATCTGATGAAGAACTTAGTGATCATGAAGAGCTAGATGATGATATTTGATAGTGTTAATTATGTTTGCTGTACAAAATAATTATTTTTAGTATTGAAGAATTTATCGTATTGAATGTCTTCATAATTTGGTCTTTTTTGAATTTTATGTTTTTTGTTTTTAGTATTTTGTCTTTGTCTTCATGACTTTGTTTTTATAAGTTGTTTTTGTCAGATGACTAGAAGTGGTGGAGCAGGCGACTGTGCAGCAGGTGCTGGAGAAGCAGGCCATGAAGGTAGGGCTGAAAATCAAACCAAATAGCTCGATACTCGACTCGTGTTCGTTCGTTAAAAGCTCGTTCGAGCTCGGTTCGATAAGTATATCAAACAATCTTGAACATAATTTTATGTTCGATAAAATTTAAAGCTTAACTCGAACTCGAGCTCGATAAGTAAAAAATGAGCAAACATGTGTAAAAATATCAAACTACTCGAGCTCGACTCGTGTTCGGCTCGATTAAAGCTCATTTGAACTCGACTCGATAGATAATCAAACAAGCTCAAACATAAAATTTAAAACTCGATATCATTTCAAACAAGCTTGAACATATGTGTGTTCAAGCTCGACTCGACTCATTTACACCCCTACATGAAGGCAGGATGAGGGGTCGGGCACATAGTTGTACTGCTACTGTTATTACGTTACAATTTGAATATTTATCTATATGTATTATATATTTGTATTAAATTATATACAATTATATATATATATATATATATTAGTTTTATGATCTTTTATTATATTTGGTTACAAATAAATATTTAAAAAGAAAAAGGAATTAAAAAATTGAAAAAAAAAATTAATTAATAAATAATAAAAATAATAAAAATAGCGACAGAAATGTTCTGTCGCCCATTTTTTTAATTTTATAAATTAAATCATTTTTTAATTTGGCGACGGAATTTCCCGTTGCCTTGGCCGTCGCCAACAATAGCGACGGAAAACATTTGTCGCTTGATTGGCCGCCCGAATTTCGCGGCAATTCACAACGATACTTTCAGGAGACGGAATATTCCCTCGTGAAGTCCGTCGTTATATTTGGCGACGGAATATTCCGTTGCCTTATTTTTTTAGCGATAAAATTTACGAGACGGACATTTTTCGTCACCCGTTAAATTAACGACGAAAATTAGATATGGAGCGACAGAAAATTTTGTCGCTAATCTGTGAAATTCTTGTAGTGTAGATTACAACCTTTGTATTTTAACACATTTTTTCAATCTTATTTTTTATTTTTTTTACTTGAAATTTTGAGATTTGTAACATTTTTATTTTAATTTTTTATGAATAGGTTGAGGATTTGTAGTGCTCTATATTTATCGCCTAAAAATAGTTTTCATTTGTGTTGCACTATAATAATAATAATAATAATAATAATAATAATAATAATAATAATAATATGTATAACATAATTTGCAATAATTTATTATTTTTCTATTTCAATTTCATCATTTAAAATAATAAAATAATTATATTTTTTATACTTATTATATATTCAAAGAAATCAAATGTTCTTTAATCATGGACAATTATACATTGTTATATATAAAATTGTATCATATGAAATATTCCAATTTGGTCTTTCTACCATGGATTTTCATTTAGTTCTTAAAATTTAATTTTCTTTGTATTTGTCGTCACTACAAAAAAACTGATATTCTTATCTAATTAATTAATGCATGTGCATATCATTTTATTAATTGAACACAACATAGAAAATTCAAAAATAATCATAATATTACAAATCTAAAAAATAATAGTAATTATTTATGCATAGCATTTGATAAATACTAGTTGTTTGAAAATTGTGATATTTGCAACAATTATCATTAAAAGGAATATATTTTTTTTTCTCATAATAAACGACGTGGGTTGCTTTAATGGGTGGGCAATAATAGCAAGTGTTAATACCTAAGAGGTTAAGACTAGCAATTTTGCCAGTTAAAACAAAATTACCCTAAAACTTAGACCATGTTTATTGGTGATCATGGCCTCCCTTTCGTCTGTGCCACATAAGATATTGGTAAATAAAAAAAATAAAAAAATAAAAGCAATGCAACCATGAAGATCAACCATTGACCAACATCAACTCAAAGTAACCATTGTGATCTTCTTCATTGTTTATTCAATAAATTCCACATGACAATAATTGATTGGCCATTAAATTTTATTTGATATATTTTTTATTAATTTTTAATATCTTTTGCATTTTATGAAAAATAAAAATAATTACACCAAAAATTTTCTTTTTTCATGCTCTATAAATAGAGCCCATATTGGCATAATTCTACACACAATACAATTATCTCATTTCTACATTTGAGTATCAATTTTTAATTTCAAAACTCCATCTTTCTCCTATTTTTCATGGATCTCAACTAAATTTTTTACTCAAACTATCAAAATTTCTCATCCTCTCAAGATTATTATCCAAACCTTAAAAATATTCTAAATTCTGAAGAATTCGTGCAAGCTCGTTTTGCACCGAATGAATTGCAAGTCTATCTACTTATATGACGAATAGGTCACAAATTTGCAATAGAGAAGTTCACGCTGCTCTTCAAAACGACTTGATTGAGCATATATGGCAAAAATTCAGCAATGATAATTGAGTATTTCGTATTGTTGTTATTTATGTTCTTGATTATGTATACTTCATTTCATATTTCGATTGTTGTTATTTATGTTCTTGATTTGTCGTATTTTGAAATTTTATTAGTTTGTAATTTTATGAGTTTTTTTTTCTTATTTGTGTTATTATTTTATTTTAATTTTAACAAGTTGATATAATTCATAAAATTATATTTAAAAATAATTATATATAATATTGTGGTTGGATGGTTGGGTGGTCATTGATAAACTATCAAAATTAAATGTTGTTGGGTTGTGATGAGTAATAGTGATGTGAAAGAGAGATAAATGAATTAAATATTAAAAATGTTGGATGATTGGGTGGTTGGAGTGGTTGATGATAAACATAGTCTTAGTAAAGC
Source organism: Perilla frutescens (assembly GCA_026008535.1). Lineage (NCBI taxonomy): Eukaryota > Viridiplantae > Streptophyta > Magnoliopsida > Lamiales > Lamiaceae > Perilla > Perilla frutescens. The sequence goes on from BRKX01000004.1 coordinate 9,856,200, forward strand.
CTTATTTTAGCCATTTCGGCCATGAAATAACTACAATACCCTTACTACACTATTTTTCAAATAAAACTTATATTTTTGGAACAAGACTTTTGTTTCCCCTCTCCTTGACTTCTTCAAACAACTAAAATCTCCCCCTTCTCATTCTCTGCCAAAAAACTCTAAACATAAAAACAACCAACTTTGTCATTCATTTATTTCCGTTTTCATTTTCGGACAACTTCAAAATCCGAGCATTGTTAGAGGCCATTGAAGTTAAAATATTGTATTTTTATCTTAAATATGTCATCGAAGTTAAGATTTTAGGTGAGTTTATAGTTTAGTGACTTTTGTTGATGAATTGTTCAGTTTTTGCACCCATTGTTCTTCAAGACTCGATCAGATCCTCGATGAATGCTCGAAAGACTCTCAATTTTCATGTCTTTGAGCAGTTTGCATTGAGCCGTGAAAATTTGTGGGTGTTGGAGCTTGAGTGCTCGAGTACTCAAGTGTTGTGTGTTTGAGTGATCGATCATTGAGTATTCCATCAAAGCACCATCGATCGAAGGCCATCTTGGTTGCAATGGTCGAGTGTTGGAGTACTCAAGCACTGAGCACTCGAGCCATTGAAAGTCAAGCGCTCGAAGACCTTGTCATGATTGCTCCGGTTACATGTCCAAAAAGGCCTTTAATTTAAGATTTGAGATTGAAATTCTTGAAAAATAATACTTTGTAATATTTTAAAATATTGAACCTCTTGTTGTATTGTCTCATGAGACTGACTTCTTGAAAATTAGTACTTTGTAATACCACAGAGTACGCTCAAACACCCGATCAATAGAGCACTTAAATTTTCCATTTTTAGTTAAAAAATTTTAATTATTTGTTATTATGCAACATGAATTAGGTTATGAAAGCTCGTTTCAATTGCAAGCTGACATACGAGTCTATGCTTATAAAAAACACAAAGACTTTGGAAATCAAAATCCTTAAAATCAGACCATCTTATGGGGTGGGTCACGCTGGTCAACGCATGGATCAATCCTGACCCGATCTGCCCCGCCCCAAGAAAAGAAAAGAAAAATCGCCAGAAATAATATCATTCTTAACACTGAAAAGTATCATTCCGAAGTACAAAAAGTATCACACGTAACCATAAAAAGTACCAGGCCTGCAACTTATCGTATACGAGTTTCTTTAATTCAAATTATGATTTATTTCATCTCAATTAATGTTTAGAGCTTAGGGGTTTGGGGTTTAGGGTTTAGGGTTTAGTTTTTTTTAGGATTTTTTTAGGGTGTTTTTTAGGGTTTAGTATTTTTTTGGGTGTTTTTAGGGGTTTATTTTGTGTTTTTTAGGGTTTTTTGGGGGGTGTTCTTAGGGTTTATTTTGTGTTTTTAGGGTTTTTTTAGAGGTTTATTTTGTGTTTTTAGGGTTTTTTTAGAGGTTTATTTTATGTTTTTAAGGTTTTTTGGGGGGTGTTTTTAGGAGTTTATTTTGTGTTTTTAAGTTATTTTGGGGTGTTTTTAGAGGTTTATTTTGTGTATTAATTTAAAGGTTTAATAATTCCATTTTATGATATAAATTCATATTGATTTCAAATAAATTAAATTAATTCATTTGAATTTTAGTATTCACTAACTTTATTTTCGGATATAAATTTGTGGTAAGAAAACAAAAAGAAAAAATTGAAAATCAGCCCAGAAAAAAAAAATGACGGGTGCGTGACGCGCACGTGTCCGCCTGACACTAACTTTAATGTACACTAAGTGTACAAGAGACCTTCCCTTAAAAAAATTATGGGGGGAGATATGATTTTTTAAATAAATGATGCCAATTTTTTATAAAATCATAAAGTACTTCAACACTCGAAAGCACGAACACTCGAGCATTCGAGTAGTTAAAATTTCTATATTTTTTGTTAAATTGTTGTAATATATATGAATCGGGTTATGAAACTTATACCAATTGAAAAATATACAAGTCTAGTTTCCAATAAAATAAAAAGAGACTAAATTGCAAAGGTGATCCGGAAAATAAAAAAATTTAATAAATGATATTTTATTTTGTAATATCACAGAGTGCTCGAGCACTCGAAAATACCAACACTTGAGCATCATACACTTCAAATTTCCGAGTTTTTTGGTTAATTTCTTTTAATTAACTGATGTTACAAAGTATGGATCAGGTTATAAAGTCTATACTAAGTAAAAGACATATGTGTCTAGTTTCCTTTTGCGTGATTGAACAAAAATATACGATTTTCTTAAATAAATGATGTCGAATTTAAAAATGTCAAGGAGCAAAAGTGCTTAAAATTCTTTCATATCTGATCTCGAAAGGTTAACAAAAGTATTATAAATGTCCTTTATAATTCTTTCTCGATTATAAATCATAATAGAATGGCCAATATCGATTGTGATACACCTCTTAATTCCATCACCACCCCTCCTCATAGAAAACAAACAACATGCAATCACCACCAACAAAAATAATCAATACAAATTAAACAAATAATATAATTATACTATATTAAGTTAAAAATATGATACAACTCAAAAAATGCACTCAAGACTCGAACACTCAAACAAGCCTTGAGCTATCGAGTCTTTCAGTACTCAAAGGCTCGACATTAGATCTGTCGAGTCTTCGAGTACTTTTAGCCAGCAGTCGTTCTTGTGTCATCCGTCCATGAGTGCTCAAACAGTCTAAGCCTATCTCGCCCTTGAGTGTTCAAGCACTTGACGCCCACTCTACCCCTTTGAGGGCAAGCTCCAAGTACTCAAAGGCTCAACAAATTGAATGCCGAGTACTTATTAGAGCAACTAAGAATATCCAATTTTTGGAGCACTTTTTTGAAACTAAAAACTACCAAAATTGGTACAAGTGCCCATTCGTTGCCTTCTTTTGGTGACAGATTAAGACGTTGAGAACCTCTGAGAAATCATTTTCACTATCCATTCATGCTCATTTTGAAATTTAATCATAATTGAACTCTTTTATTTGGAAACTTCGTACAATTTTTCCACTCAAACTTGAATCTCATTAGTTTTAAGTGTAGTGGGTGGTGGTATGGAGAGATCGCTGATGACTAGGTTGCCATGAATCAAGTAGTTAATTATAGGGGAATTGATGACAGACTAAAGATTTCAAAATTAGTTAAAAATGTACAGTAAGAAGATTGTTGACGTTTCAAACCCAAAATGACTAAAATATTATTTTATAAAATTTGAGGTTAAAATAAGTTTTCTACCATATAAAAGGGCTAAAATAATATTTACCTGATAATAGTAATGTATACGTGATATTTAATTAATTTTATATTTATTTTTGTTGTCACCATCGGAACATCAATTTTCCGCCAAATGCAACTTCCCAAGGTTGGGAACATTTTCGCTTCCCAATAAGGTGATTGTTTGTAGTTCCACCCCTTGCAAGTTTAGCAACATTTACTTTAATAAATTAGCCATATAATATAAGTATATAACTGATTGATTATTTCTTATATTTTAATTAATTTTATATTATATATATTTTACATGTAAACTAACATTACAATGTACAATTGAAAAAGGAAGTTGGAAACAAAAAGTTTGAACCATCCTCGGTGACTTCGTGTTAATTAAAACATTAAAAAAAATAGAAAGACAAAAAAAAGTGACTCCGGACCCTGTTTAATATGGTTTACAAATTAACTATTGATATATATGAATGTTTTAGAAACAAATTAATTAAAAGAAACTTAGACTTTAAAGTGTAAATATGTGCTGTTTATGAATATGTTATAATTGGGGGAGGTCTCCGGTGACACGGTCCAACGGATCTCAATCCGTGAAATGGATTTTCTTCGACCCATCAAAGTGGTCTCCCTCTTTTTTTTTTCTTTTTGATTTTTTTTGATGGCGGGCCCCTTCTTCTTTTCCTTTCCTTTTTTCAATTTTTTTTCTAATTTTTAATTTCTTCTTATTTTATTTATTTACAAACTAGTATGTCTCTCTGTGATATTGGATACTATTTTATTTTATAATAATTAAAAAATTAAAAGCAAAGCTCAATCATAGTTAAATATATGCTGACTTTAAATAAAATTAGCATTGACAACTATTAATATCTTAAATGAAAACAAAAACATGATGACAAAATGAGAGGGGAATTAAAAAATCTTAAATAAAGATCTTAAGTGTGAATAAAAGTTAGAAGATAAAACATTTAAAATGCAAATAAAAATTAGATTCTAAAAGATTTTAAATAAAATTAGCATTATCAACCATTATTGTCTTAAATGGAAAGAAATGTGATGATAAAATGAGGGGAAAAGTTAAAATAAAGATCTTAGAAAAAACTAAAAAAAAAAATTAAATGGAAAGATAAAGAAAAAACATCTACGAATAAAAATTAGAATGTAAAAGATTTTAAATAAAATTAGCATTCCACCCGTGCGATGCACGGATAAGATATGTATGATTATTATTTTATCAATATAAATTATAAATATGAAAGAATAAAATAAAGGGTGTTTATATTTGGACTACACTAATTATTCTTCATACAATATCTTACTTTTACACTACAATTTTAATATCCACACCATATAATATATTTTTTTTACCCATTCCCTCTAAAAAAACATCATTTAATCATTATTCAAAAAAATAATAAAAAATTTGAAGAAAAGAAAAGAATACCTACCATCACATCCACCACCTCCACGCCCATATTCTACCTTCTTCTCCAATGAGATGTCGTCGAACTTGTCACCTCCACCACCTTCACGAGACTCATCTCTATCTATTTCTTCGCTCCAATGCTCTCGGCCACGTAGAAGATGAAGATAAAGATTCAAATTAAACTCCAAAATTAGATTTTTAGTTCAAAAAATCCAATATGAATCCCATCACTAAGGTTTGAAAATCAGATCCCAAACTTGAAGAAAGATGTTCGAAATCATATTTTTGAACCACCTTCTATAGCTTCAGAAAAGATCGGCCATGAAAGGATTATCCATTTTTATTTTTATTTTTTCTTGATTTATTTTTTGGATTAATATATGGAATTTAATTTCTAATAGAAAGTGTCGGATTTTGGGGGAAGCGGTGACGATGGTGGCAGTGACGGCCATCGTGTAGAGGGTAGCCGGATAAGAAGAATGTCGAAAAGGAAGAACGCTTTCTGTTCTATCTTCTTGCTTTTTTTACTTTGTTCATTTTTTATTTTGTATTTTTTTTTTCAATTTTTATTTAATTTTTCAATTTTTTTGTAAATGTATTTCAGTATATTTTTAATTAATAAACTTTGAATAATTTTAATTTTTGGTGTGAAGAGTAAATTTTATAGTGCAAATAGAAACTCCCAAAAATAAAAGATTTAAACTAAAATCCTTATATAAGTGTATAACAACTTAATTCAAATGACTGCATATCAAAGTAAGGTGTGCGGATTTTAAAGATACGGATACAATTAAAATACATTAATATCAAGTTATTTGGAATAAAAAAAACATGATTTTACTGTGGAAGACACTCAAGCAAGTTTATAATCAATTAGTAGGTTTGTTATTATGCAAATTAATAATTATCAACTTAATGGTTTAAAAATGTAATAAATAACATATAAAGAATTAAATATTGTGGTATATATCTATCTCTAGATTTCTAGAACGTAATTGATGAAATAATTAGAGTAACATGTATAAATTCCAATTGAGAAAATTTAGAATATAGCAAAATACGCAAATATAATTATTTTTTCAGTTATAGAAACATACATTGCTTGGTTTCAAGATGTAATTAGTAAAATTATTAAACCATTTTTGCATTATGTAAATTAGATGTCTAAGATTTTAAATAGATATTGCAATACACGTTATTTTCCAAGTTTAAATTTTAAATTGAATCATAAATAAAATTTCAATTTTCGGAATTATACTTCTAGAATTTCAGGAGATAATTATTAAAATTATTAAACCATTCAATCTGTGTGTGTGTGTGTGTGTGTGTGTGGAGAGACGTAGAGACTGTCTTTGGGTATTCATAAATATTGATATATTGGTTTTACACATAATTTATATATTAATCATTATCATATAATTATATAATGTATAATGATTAATGCATACATAATTTATAGAAGATCATTAACTTGAATTGAATCTTGGATTTCATTGAATGCCATTTTCATTTTAATTAGTGTTCCAAATCATCTTAGTTCTATATATTAATAAAATTAAAATATTGAAAATTTTTTCTTACTTACAGATTTTGTGCAAGACTAATATGCATTTTCAAACAAAAAACAATCGTAAATATACATTAAAATATTACTTGCATTGAGGAATTGAAGGCGCTTATCTTCAACGCTCTTCCATGTTGAGAGAAGTTTCACATCTCTATCTGGTGTGATAAAAAGAAGAAAAATCTTATTAGTAATAGATAGAAATCAAACATTAATTTATTGAAAAAAAAATTCAGTACAAAATGAAATAACATTGATATCATATATCAAACATAATGTTGACATTGAAAATATATTTGAGTAATTTATAGGGGTCTCTACAAAATTTATATATACACGAAAACTAACATATAATTGGGTGAAGGGAATGATAGCCTAGGAAAGAAATATTTTATTAAAAATATAGATTTTAGGTTACGTAATTATTTTGTGTAGATATGGAAACTTTCATAATTGGTTGACTATAATTACCATTTTCAGATATATAATAGATGATATATTCTATAGTTATAAAATAAATATCCCTAATTTTCAGATTTCATAATATAATTTACATTTGCATATATATGAGTATCTATTAAAGTAAATTTATACATCTAGGTTTTTGGGTTATAACTAATGATATAAATATAGTAAAATAAAATTCCCTCATCTATTATATATAATATTGAAATAAAATATAATTGAAATATAAAGTGTCGAGAACGTCATTTACCTAGTGCAAAATATATTTTTTATTAATATCATTTACCCTATAGAATCTATAATATATCATTTACCATATATGAAGATATAGTGACACACGTAAATACTCATTAGCAAAATTTGTGAAAATTGCCAATAATGAAATATGAAATACCCATTAAAAAAATCTAATCAAAATCGTATATATTTTTTATATTTATGAAAATATATTAATATTTAATTATTTACATTAAAAATAAATAATTTGTTAATCTAAGCTAATATTTTTTCATTTTTGGAGAGTGAAAATGGGCGGGAAAATCAACTTTTTCTATTTTCTATTATATAGATTAGCATTAGCAACCATTAATATTTTAAATGGAAAAAAATATGACGATAAAATGATGGGACTCGTCTAATGGATTATGATCCCTTAGACAGTCTAATACAAATTTTTATTTATAATTGAATGAGACTTACATGCTTACATTTAAATGAGCAGTGCTTATGGATTAAATTTAGCTTTTAGTTGCCTAAAAGGATGTGCAGTTTTAGTGTTTTTCATATCTTGGAAGCAGATTCATTTTAGGTTAAAAAATATTAATTAGTCACGATTTATTTAAAAATCAATTTTGAAGATCCCTACATATGGTTTAATTTTTTAATTATTTCATGATGGTTCAAGCCAACCCTGCGATGTAAGTAAAATATGTTTCACTTACGGTCTACCACGATATATGAATAAATGGGTTCGTCGAAACTCATAATGTAACTTTTTTTTTTTGTTATTTTTCATAATTTTTCATACTAAATATATGTGAAGATATATGTATGTTTGTGTGTAGATATTCATAAATATGAGAAGTAAATGAAGTTCACGTGGCTCAATACAAATTTTCTCACATTATCGAGATCGAGCAAAGCAGTCCACCACATACGTGGCTAATTAGAAAAGCAACTTTAGTTAAAATACTTTAATTGTAGATATGACGTTGTCTCGGTTACAACTAAATGACAAATATCATAAAGTAATTCCTCGATTAATTAATAATAGCATCATATATATCTACTTATGTCCTAATCTCACACCTATGATCACTTGACGTTCAAGAAATGTACACAAACCGCCAAAGGCATTCATACACAATCGGGTTTAATTCATTAATATTTAACATATTAAGAATTGTGTTAATATATAAAACTACCTACTTTTCTAAGACAAAACATGTCATAGGGTATTACACTTTGACTGGAATTACAACTGAATTACAAGAAAACAGAAGGAGTAGAACAATGATATACAATAAACTGAAATAGAATAAATTAAACGAACTGAACCAGTATGCAAATTCCGGCAAGCCGAGTCGAGGGGACCTCTCTCCGCAAGACAAAATACGCCCCGGCTAGTGTTCACGGTTTGGCGGATGTCTTTCAAAGATGAAACGGCTTTGTCCTTCCGGCAGTAGCACCACAAGTCCGGCAAGGCTCCGGCGAACTAGACAATGTCGAGAACTGAGAGGCTGAGGACTCGAAGGGAACTTGTATGCAGCAAGATGATTGTGCAGAATGTAGCATTGGAAGCCATGCAGGATGTCCTATTTATAGGCACATCTCCACTGCAGGGCACAACATGGTTTGAGGACATTCAAACCAGGTGTTGTAACCTCCAAGAGTTACAGCTTTCCATTTAAGCCTCCAGGAGTTACCTTGTGCAGAGCCTGACATGTGTCCAAGGTATCTTGTGCAGAGCCTGACATGTGTCCAAGGCAGATGCAAGCATTGACTCCCGACAGGAGTTACTGTCAGTTACAGCCCAGCCACCAACTCCACCTGCTCCAGGTGGCAGTTACACACTTGAAGGCTCTTAACTCATGGGAGTTACACCCTTCAAGGCTGGACAAGCACCATGCTCCACTAAGTGCACCCATGACCCGATCAACCGACCCGTTCCACGGCCGTTATAGACCCGTCGACCGTTTCTGTATAACAACCCGTCGACCCGCTTCATTACCCGACCGTTTCTGGACCGTAAAACTGATACGGCTAAGCCCCGGAAGCCCACGTACGCCCAAAGTCCACCCAAAGTCCAATTGCCAAGATCCAAGTCCGAGGACGAGGACGAGATGAGCACGGGCACCGGGCACAGGCTTGGGCACGGGCGGGCGCGCGCGTGTAGGCTCATGGCCCATATCCTTGTGCACTTAATTACTTCACTTAAGTGTTAATACACTTAAATACACTTCTTAACTTGATTAAGAAATCAATGTGGGATTATTTAATGTGTCTTAAACACATTATCCCACACACCATAAATGCCCAATCGTGTGACCAACTTCAACCATTTATTTCTCACTCACCGAAAATCGGATTTGAGCAAATAAAAATACTACGATTATCTACTCACAACATAGAACAATCATACGGTATTTAATTTCTTCCAAATTAAATATCCAGTCATGAAAAATCGGATAAAATGAGTCAAAACTCAATTTATTAAATCATATTTTCCAACAAAACCCCTTCTACCCAGCTTAAGAAAAGAATTCAAGAAATACCATTTTATCTAAAATGTCCTCAAAAGGTGATTACATGTGGGCATGTTAAACATTTCACCAACCTTACACAAATGTACTTGAATTACACAAAAAAATGTGAATGTACTACAAAAGTATACTTAATTTTTAAATTTTAAACACGACAAAATTTATAGTGGGATTTTTTTATACTTGAAATTAACTAAATATACACATCACAGCGAATTTATTATGTTCATCATGTTGAAAATTATATCGACCAAAATTCTGATCCTGATCGCGAATCCCGATCACATCACGATCACGGTGGGGATTTACTATCGGGAATCCCGATTATATCACGATCACGATCGGGATTCATGATTGGAAATCTCGATCGCAATCCCGATCGGAAATCCCGTTAAGCTCTTGGCACACTCTGAAAAGCTTCCGACACATGTCTAAATATGTTGAAAAGTGGACAAAATCACATGAGTCATTAAGGGTATAATTGGAAAGTGGGGTATTTTTTTAATGTTTTTCTTAAATTGAGTAAAATAGGTTTTGTCTTTATAAAAATGAGTATTTTAGATTTTTGCTCTTAAGAATTTCGTGGCTGTAAAATTATGAGTTGCATGCCCATACCTAGTTATGACATATCGTATTCACCAATACATAATAATTGTTTAGCTATTATTTGTTGGGTCAGAATAACGGGTAGGTTATAAGTCGAGATGGAGTTAGAATCTCTTTCTGCAAGATGAAATTGTCCCATAATATTAATGCAAAATGGACTTTGGCAATCGTCTTCAAGATACAACGACTTTTCAATGGCGTTTTGTTGCACTTACAAAAATGACATTACGACGAACAAAATAATAATCGAGACTTTCAATCAATTACTTGGTAAGAAGAGAAGTATAGAAAAATTTTGATTTTTGAGTGGAGAAAATGAAATCCAGTGGACCTCGACATCGAATAAAGCAACTTTTAACCGAACCTGGGGTAACTTTTGCAGTATTCTTACACTGAAGTGGCTTCCCTTGGAAGCCAAAGCTTTTCCTATATATACAAGGCCACCCTTAACCGTTCATTTGCTCATTTACCATCCAAACCCACTTCCAAGAGAGTAGGAAAGCTTTGAGAGCCGAGAAAGTCCTGTCGAAGTAAAAAGATGTTCTTCGTGAGTGTTCTGCAAGACGATGAGTGGAGTGGCGTGGAAGGGATGCGGTGAGGGAAGGTGCTAGGGGTGCCGTTGGATTGTAGCGGGCGGCTGTGCTACCGTTACAACTCGACGAGACGCTGAGCTAGCCACCTTTCTTCGACGCACCTAACCCCGTCCATTCTTGTTCGTTGGTCTCTATTTCCATTTCTTTTCCGTCTTTCAATTCCGCATTTACTTTCCGTTCTTCATGTTCTTCGCGTTCTTCATGTTCTTCGTTATTATTCATTTATTTCCGTCTAAAGTTAGTATTTCAATTTTTATTGAAGTTCCAAGTTAATAACGTTTACGTTATATTGCTCGCTTTATTCCTATCGTTATGATTCTCGTTATTAATTCTTGTAATTAGTCTCGTTTATTCCGTTTAAGTCTCGTTCAAGTTATATTTAAAGATTTCATTATTATTCTAAATGTTTTAAAGAGAATTATCGTGTTTATGTCGTTATAATGCCGATTTCTTTTAAAGTTAAAACATGCTGTTTCATGTTAATTGAAATTATTGAAGCATGTTTTTAAAATTTTATAAGTGTTCTTCGTGTTCGTCGAAGGAATCAACGAACACTAAAGAAACTCAGAAGAAGTTGCCCAGAAATTGGGCGGAAATGAGAGAAAGAGAGAGGCCGCTGAGGCGGGGGGGTGCGCCGCCGCGCAACACCCCCCGCGGCTAAGGCATGCCCGTCTTTTCAAGCTTTTCTAGTCGTGTTTTTCCCGAGTTATTTCCAAGATTAATTTAAGAAGATTTCAAGCTATCTCCGAGTTATTTTGAGTATACATCTTAAGTTATTTTCATCTAAAATTCAAGTATCAAAGTATGATTTCTCCAAATAAATTCTTCTCAAATTTTATAAAGTCATTAAGTGGTGCAATCTGTATTTAAGTCTTAGATTAGGGTCTCTGGGTTAGTTATTGTTATTTCTCGTTCTAGATGTTCGATTTCTTTGAAAAAGGTCGCTAAGTCGATGATTCGACTTTTGTAGGAGGAAGTGAGCCCCGTGAAAATCCGGAGAAGGATCGTCAACTCATTGCTTTACCTTTTGTCCAGTAGTCGAGGTGGGTAAATCTATACTCATCTAAAGTTTGAGCTAATAAGCTCTAGAAGCATATAGGGCAAATGAGATATCCAATAAAATATTTTGCTCTGCCTGATTGATCTCTGTATAAGGAAGGAAGGAAAGGAAGAATATTATATGTTGATTGATCTCTCGAGCATGTTTAGAAATGCTAGAAATATTATAGTACTGTTTATGCTTAGCATGAGATATTTGGAATTGTCTTTAGATGCAATTCGTATTTATCTACGTTCATTTCCTCGTATCTGAATATTGGTTTTTGCTAAAGTTTATTTAGCTAATTAAGCATTGCCTTTTTGGGTAGTGATAAATCCCTTATAGACCGAAGTTATGCTTAAGTAAAGGATTAGCCTTAGACGTTGTTCTAAGCTCGATAATTCTAGTAAGGTTAAGGAAGCTAAGGAATTAAGGATTAAGGTTGAGAAATGAAGGCTAAGTTAAGAAAGGAAGAATATAGTTTTTATAACCAGGATTGAGCTCAGAATTCATGATCTTTGATCATTAAAGTGAGTCACTGCTGGGTTAATTCCCTCGCAAACTCATTTGGATATTTGAGGTAACCCCTCTTCTATCCTATGGCATGCCTAAGGGTGCAGTTGACATCAGGTTTGAGTCAAGGTTGGGCCCAAAAGTAAAGAAAAGGTTTTGCTAATATGGAGAGGGCTTTTGCGTTTTGCTCTCCATATACCGCCAGTTTATTATTGGATATTTCTCGAGTTATTAAAGAAGCTTTTATTAAAATCCACTAAGTACATTAGTGCTCACGCCCTCTTTTTCAAATATTTTCAGGTTGAGATGCTGAGGATGATGGTGGCTGTGGATGTGGGTTGACTGCCAAGATTGTTTTGCTATTATATAAGTTTCTTTTGAAATCCCATTATGTGTTCTACTACTCTGATTCACTCTTTCCAAATTCCGTTCAAGTTCTATTATGATTATTCAAGATTCTACGAATAATTCCCCAGACATGGTTATCTATATATATAAAGATACATTATAAGTTTTATTCCTACTTCTCGAGTATATTTTCCCTTCGCCTACGCAGAAGCTTGTTCATGTTGGTATCTGTTTATCCGCTTTGACCTGTGAATGAGTTTATGCTTGTTGATATCTGATTAGTTAGCCATTTTATTCACTAAAGTATGTTTCCTTTTTAATCAAGTAAACCCGAGTATCATCGTCTATTCTTTGAATGTATATCTTTATTCGTAAACCCTCTTTGTTAATCTTCCATCTTTATTCATTAATCCCTTAATAACACCCCGTCCCCATTCGTTAATCCCTATCTCGGGATCGGGCTGTTACATAAATATATAAAATTCATCTACATGAAACGTAATTGTGAATTGACCGCTAGTTTTTCATTTTTACAAATGAAAACATAATTTATAAATTAATTATAATAATCAATTTCTAACATTATTAAAAAAGAAATATTGAAATTATTTATTGATAGTTTTTGAGTTTTATGTTATTGGAAAAATATTTTAAAATTTAGTGAAAAATCAAAATATGTGCAAAGATCGTGTACTTGGAAACAATTATCCTTAATAATAATAGCAATAAACTTTCAAGTGAATTTATTATTATTATTATTATTATTATTATTATTATTATTATTATTAAATAAAAAGAAAAAAACATTGTGTCAAACGCGGATTGATCGGATAGCCCACAAACACCCTTTCCTACTGTATAAGACCAGACCACGACTAGTTAGGCTACTTTTATCGGCGACCTTAAATGGGGGTGGTTGTTAGGAAAAACTATCAAGGAACCCCTAGATTAGGTTTTGATGAGATATCAAAATTATTTATGAAAAGCTGACTCAAATTCAAGCTGTAGATCGGAGCTGACCAATCTAGGGCATCAAAAGGGAACTCAAGCAAAGTCAAAGTCAACCAATCAAGAGTATGGTCTGCAAGCTGAAGGATACGTCATCCAGTCAGAAGTCAACTCAACTGCGAAGTCAAGAAGTCCAATCAGTCGAAACAAACTGACAACTAAGTCAGCTGAGCTGAGGGAGAAAAGAGTCAACTAAAGGAACTGATGAGAGATCAGTTTAGACTGAAGACTGGAAGTATCCAACTGATGACCAAACTGAAGTAAACAAGACAGATCAGCTGAAGGCCAGAACTGTAGTCAGCCAGCTTGTGATTAGTCAAGTTGACAAGAAAGCTCAAGTGAAATCAGTCAAGCTGACAAGATAGCCAAGAACTTCAGATCAGTCGAACTGGAGAAACAAGCTCAGAACTGCCAACTGGAGCAATAGCCAAACTCAGCTAACAAGCTCAGCTGACGAGCTCAGAACTGCCAACTGGAGCAATAGCCAAACTCAGCTGACGAGCTCAGAACTGCCAACTGGAGCAATAGCCAAACTCAGCTGACAGACTCAACTGACGAGCTCAAAACTGCCAACTGGAGCAATAGCCAAACTGAGCTGACAAGACCAGAACTGCCAACTAGAACACAAAACTGCCAAGAAAGCTGAAGCTAGAGAACCCTGGAGTTTATTGCTCAAACCACCGAATCTTGGAACAAATGCTTCAACAAAGATCCTGGAATTAAATATCCAATGAAGATCGATTGGCAGAGTAACGGCTACTTCAACCAAAAGCTCCAAGCGATCATTAAAGATCATATTCCATTAATGAGCCAACAGAGCCACCGATCAATGGATAATGGAACTCAACGGTCATAAAATCACTCCTCTATAAAAGACGAGTGAATCAGAGTTTAAAAAAAAAAGAGCCGAAAAGAATCATTCGCCTTCACAAATTTCGCATATACAAGCAAGAACTTTTCTTTCTCCCTCCCACTCAAGCTCAAGTTCGGCATTTGATAGAAACTGCGAGAGTCCAACTGAGAAGAAGAAATTCACAGAGTCAAGATAATCAGCCAGCTGTTGACAATCCAGCCAGGGCAGCCTTCTCAGTTTCAGCAAATCAACGATCATCTACTCAGCTCAATTGAGGAGCACATCAGTTGATAACCCCTGTTCAAGACTAATCTCTTAAAGATCGAAAGAGATCTAAAACCTTGTAAAGACGACAATAGCACCTACCTTCCTAGCGAGCAGTTAGGAACTTCAAGTGTGAGTCATCGACCCGCTGAGGTAGCGAACAGTTACCAGGTTCAGCCAACTGTCCTTCATTGTATGATTTGTAAAGAAACTCAAGTTATATAGTGAAGTTGCCCTTCTGCGGAAGGAAGAGAGGACGTAGAAGTTTGAGACTTTGAACCTCTATAAATCACTTGTGTGCTATACTATTTTGGTTATTGCATATATTTGAACTGCACACAATATCACACAAGCTGCACTCAAACTGTATTAACTGATCAATAAGTTTGTGCATAGATAAGTTTTATTAAGCGAGTCAAAGGGCCCTGTTATTCCGCATGTGAAGTAAAAAGTTTTAATCAGTTTATTCACCCCTCTCTAAACTGATATCGACTCGTCCGGGACCAACAAGTGGTATCAGAGCGATTGATTCTAAGGATCAGCCGTTTCTACAGATCAACTGAATCAGATCTACTTATCTGTGCTAACATTTCAGCTATGAGAAACCATAAGCTACCTTTGTTTTCAGTTGAGAATTATGATAACTAGAGCAGGAGAATGAAGGCTCATCTCTGCTCAATTCATGAGAATATGTGGAAAGTCATCGAAGATGGTCCAATCATCATCATGATGGACAATGATGCTCACATAGTTGATATCAATCAACTGGTAAGGATTCCGAAGCCAACTAATCTTCTCACCAGCGAAGAGAAGAAGCTAAAAAATCTAGAGTTCGTTGCTCAAGCCGCATTATTCCAAATTCTAGATGAAGACAGAATGAAGGACACAAAGAACTGCACAACTGCCAAGGAGATATGGGATCTACTAGCAGATCTATGCAAATATTCCAAAGCCATCTAAGGAAACAAGCTCCAACTGGCAGTCGACAGATACGAGTCCTTCAAAATGCAGTCAGAAGAATCCATCTCAAGCCTTGAAACCAGATTTCTAGGCATCATCAGTGAGATGAACAACCTCGGGAGGAGTTATCCCAATTCTGAGTTGAATTCCAAGATATTGGATAATCTTACCGAAGAATGGGAGAAAGGAACAACTTCCAAGGAAGGAACAACTTCCGACCTAGGAGCTCACCAGCCAAAGAAAATCAAGGCGGATCTTCAACTGAATGAAAAAGAGAAGCAACTGAAAATAAGGAGAATCTAACTGATGACATCAATGATCAAATCCAATCAGTTACCAAGTTCCTAGAAAAGTTGAAGAGAGTTCGGGATAAACAATCAGTTCCACCTCAAACTGATGAAATCCCAAAAGATGAGAGAACTCATCAACCAGCTGAACGATCGGCTGAACCATTCAGGGGTGGCAACCGAAATCTTGGAGAATGTTTTCACTGCCACAAACAAGGACATTACAGATTTGAATGTCCAGAACTCCCTGAAGACAAGAAGGCCAAGGTGAGGAGAAGCTTCTTCAAAAGGAAAGCAATGGTTGCAAATTATGAAAATGTCGTGCTAGACGATTCAGACTATCCATCTGGAATTGATTCTGACGGCTACAGCTCAGACGATGAAGCGCTATTCTGCCTCATGGCTGACAATGATGAAGAGGTTAGTACAGCTGATTCTCAAACCTCTTTCTATCATATTAATGAAGCAACTGTTTCTAGCAATGAACTTGACATGAAACTTATGATGCTAGAAGATTAATTAGCTTCAATATCCTGCTTGCATGTTGAACTGAAAGATGAAAATGATGAACTGAGAAATAAAGTTAGAAAACTGATCATTAATCATGAAAGATTAAATTATCTTGAGTCTCAGTTTATAGAATTTGAGAAATTGAAATTGAGAACTGCTGATCTAGAAGCTAAAAATCAAAAACTCAAGCAAGAAATCCATGAAAGAGAAAAAGTAACTCTGAAGTTCAAAAAGGGATCTCAAACTTTAGATGAGATATTAAATCATCAAAGAACTGGAACTAGCAGCTCAGGGCTAGGATATAGCAAGTTCACGGCCCTAGAAAAAGGAAAAGCTGTTGCCCAACCCAGTGATAAGGGAATCCTAAAAGGGTTCACTAGATCTCATGATCAGCTAGCTGAGTCAACTAAAGGAAAATGAATATTGAAAACTCCTCAAACTCAGCCTAGACAATTTGGTCAGTTTTACCAAACAAAAACACCAGGTTAACTGAAGCCCAATTTCCAGCCAAGACCATCAGTTCACTCAAGTCAATCCACTCGTTCAAAGCCTCCAGTTCAACAAAGGCCACCAGCTCAACATAGAATGTTGACAAGGCAAACTGATAGATCAGCCCTCTTTAGAAAGAAAAATCCGTTTGAATCTCAAGCCCATCCTACCAAGAAGTTCAATCAGAACACCTATAGGAGAGATCAAAGAAACTCGTTTGAACCCTGCCATCACTATAATGAGTACCTGGATTCCAGAAATGAGCCAAAAAGGTTCAATCCAATAAACTGGAAACATACAAAGCACTGGTCTGATCACAGAACTCAAAGATCTCAAGACCAAAGCATTTTAGTTGAATTGCTTTATCTAACTAACTCTCAACGCAGGTATCACTCAACTGATTCAAATCAGAATAGAAGAGTTGAGAGAAAATCTAAACTGATCAGGCGATCCAAGTCAGTTGGATCTCTGAATGATAAGAAGCCAAAAGTTTGGCAAGTTTGGATTCCAAAGAACTTGATGTATCAACAAGGACCCGATATGAAACGGGTCCCTGAATGCTAATCCTTGTTTTTGCAGGATAAGAGCATCCTATCTATGAAGAAAGCCAAAGACATTTGGCATCTAGATAGCGGATGCTCTAAGCACATGATCGGAGACAGAGAAGATCTCGACGGTTATGAAAAATTCAAAGGTCCACTTGTCACATTTGGAGACAACTCCAAAAGTCGAACCATTGGAGAAGGGTTCATGGTCAAAGGAAAAGTTGTGGTAAATGGAGTCTCCCACGTGGATGGACTAAAACACAAACTACTCAGCATCAGTCAGCTGTGCGACAATGGCTACTCAGTTGACTTCACTAAAGACTCCTGCAGCATAAGAGACAAGTCAACTGGAGTAATTCTTCTTACTGGCATAAGAAAAGGCAACATGTACATTATTAACTGGTCAACCGGCTACTCAGAAGCTTGCTTTCTTTCAAAAGGATCAACTGAAGCAAGCTGACTATGGCATCGACGACTGAACCACCTCAACTTCAAAACAATCAGCTACCTATCAAGAAAGAGCTAGTTGAGGGGCTTCCCAAGGAAATATACAAGAAAACAGGCGTATGTGGGCCATGTCAAAAAGGGAAGCAAGTGAAATCATCCATCAAGAATAAGAGTCATCCACCAGGAACAACTGATTGCCTCCAACTGCTACATATGGATTTGTTTGGTCCAGTTAGACCACAAACCCCAAAAGGAAAAAGATTCACTCTAGTAGTAGTTGATGATTTCTCAAGATATACATGGGTGGAATTCTTGAGGAGCAAAGATAAAACTTATGACAAGCTAACGACACTGATCAGAAGGCTACAAACTGAAAAGGAAAGATCAGTTCAAAGAATTCGCTCCGACAATGGAACTGAATTTGTAAATCAGCGAATGATCAGCTTCCTCAACCAGCTTGGAATCACTCATGAACACTCAGCTGCAAGAACTCCACAACAAAACGGTGTAGCCGAATGGCGTAACCGGACACTCAAAGAAGCAGCTCGAGCAATGATAGCTGATGCCAACATAGCTGAAGGATACTGGGCTGAAGCAGTCAACACAGCTTGCCATACTCAAAATCGAAGTGCTATTGTAGCAGCCCATGACAAAACACCCTATGAGTTGTATAAGGGTCGTAAGCCTTCTATCTCATATTTTAAAATATTTGGCTATAAATGTTATATTCACAACAATGGCAAGACTCAATTGAAAGCTTTTAGTGCAAAAGCTGATGAGGGAATATTTCTTGGGTATAACTCTCCTCATGCACAAGCTTACAGAGTGTTCAATAAACGAACTCTTGTTGTGGAAATAACATGTCATGTGGTATTTGATGAATTTGCTAATGAGTACAGAAACAAAGAAAGAATAGACACATCAGTTCAAGAACTACCTAGTGAAACTGAGAACTCGCAGGACTATGTGGATCACATTGTTCCAGAGCGGCTTGAAGTTTCACTAGAAGAAGGCAATGAAACTGGTACTAAACCAGTTGAGAACAATATGGTCAATGAAGACACAAATCGTGCTGAGACCATAAACCCCACAACTGAAACATGGAGAAGAACTGGTGAAAATGCCGAACCAACTAATGAAAGGACGACTAATGACGTCACCACAGAAGAGCCAGCTGAAGCTATCTTGCCCAAATGGCTCCGAAGCCATCCAACTGACAAGATAGTTGGTGATCCAAGAAGTCGAGTCCAAACCAGAAGTTCAACTGAGCATGCACTATTCACATGCTTCATATCTCAAACAGAACCAGCAAACGTCAAAGAAGCCTTAGAAGATTCAGACTGGATCATGGCCATGCAAGAAGAACTGAACCAATTCACAAGGAATGACGTATGGTTTCTTGTTGATAGAACAAAAACCCAGAAGGTCATTGGTACAAAATGGGTTTTTCGCAACAAACTGGATGAACAAGGAGTGATCACAAGGAACAAGGCTAGACTGGTAGCCAAAGGATACTCACAAAGTGAAGGGGTTGACTTGAATGAGACATTCGCACCAGTTGCAAGATTGGAAGCCAGTTACAGTCTACCAAATGGATATCAAGAGTGCTTTTCTTCAAGGAATGCTCAAAGAGGACGTGTATATCGAGCAACTGCCAGGCTTTGAAATTGGTGATCAAGTCTTCAAACTGAAGAAAGCTCTCTATGGATTGAAACAAGCTCCCAGAGCGTGGTATGAAACTCTCACAACATTTTTGCTAAAAAATGGATTTCAAAAGGGAGTCATTGATCGAACTCTATTCCAAATAGAATGATCAACTAAGATCTTAATGGTTTAAATTTATGTGGATGACATAATTTTTGGATCAAAAAGTAAAGATCTATGCACCCGATTCGCTCAACTGATGCAAAGCAAATTTGAGATGAGCATGATGGGAGAAATGACATTCTTCCTAGGACTCCTAGTAAAGCAGCTGAAAGATGGGATCTTTATCAGCCAGGCCAAGTACACCAAGGAGCTAGTCAAGAAGTTTGGTGTTAGTAAAGGAAAAACTCTCAAGATTCCTATGAATACATCAGTTCAGCTAACTCTGGATGAAGAAGGAGAATCAGTTAGCCAAACATATTACAAATGAATCATTGGGTCGCTACTTTACTTAACAGCTAGCCAGCTAGACATCTCTTATTCAGTCGGTCTATGCGCACGGTTTCAAGCCAACCCAATGAAAAGCCACCTTGAAGCAGCTAAGAGGATTATCAAATATCTCAAAGGAACCATAAATCTTGGACTATGGTATCCCAGAGATGATAGTTTGAGTCTAATTGGTTATTCAGATTCAGACTTTGGCGGATGCAAGATCGACAGAAAAAGTACCAGTGGAACATGTCAGTTTCTGGGAAGCAAACTGATATCCTGGTTTAGCAAGAAGCAGCGTTCAGTTGCCACGTCAACAACTGAAGCAGAATATGTAGCTGCAGGAAGCTGCTGTGCTCAGATACTCTGGATGAAGCAACAGTTGAAGAACTACAAAGTTGAAACTGAAGCAAGCACATTGATATAAGACAACAACAGTGCAATTGCAATATCTCAAAATCCAGTTCTACATTTAAGAACCAAGCACATTGATATAAGACATCACTTCATCAGAGATCACATCGAGAAGAAGGACATATGCATCAAATATGTCAACACGGAGAAGCAGATAGCTGACATCTTCACCAAACCATTGCCTGAAGCAAGGCTTATGGAGCTATGCATACAATTGGGTTTACTTGAGCTAGCATCAAAAGATGAAGATGATCAACAGGAAGAAAAAGGCAAAGAACCCATTCCAGCTGAAGAGAGGAACTGAACCAAAAAGGCAAGAAACTGATCAGTTGGACACATGAGCCATCAGTTTGAAGTAAAAGCAAGAAGCTATGGAGAGAAAAGTAAACTGGAGATGATCAGTTTACCCCATGAGCTCAATTAAATCATCAGTTCAGTCGCTCAAACTGATGATCCAGTCAGCTGTGCAGAACATACCAGCTGCAAATAGATCAAACTGATAAAGGAATCATAGGAACTGGAATCAACTCAAAAGGAGATATCAGCTCAAAAGACCAGCTAAAAGAGAACAGCTGAACTGAGAAACAGTTGAATGAAGGTCCATGCAGTCAAGACCATTTCGGAACTGATGAGAAGAAATCTCAGTTGGAACTGATCAACAGAAAGATCATCAGTTACAGTGGAAGCCAACTAATGACGTAATCAGTTTCAAGCCAAGGAGAAACTGCTAGAGAGAAAAGATAAGTTCAAAAATTTCAATATTAGGAACGGTAAAAACACGTGTCACTCAATACTTCTTTGAGCAAATAAAGAAGTACGTCGACATTGTTGAAAAGCACTGGACAGCAACTGAGTTTCGTCAAAAGATGTGCTACCCCTGCAGGATAAGTAGCATTTTGGAAAACTCTCTGAACTCCATGTCAGAAGAAACTGACACGCTGACAGTTGATAAGACGGATTTTATATCAGCAACCAGCAGAAGGCAGCCAGCTGCAAAATCCATAAACATCAAAAGCAGTCAGCCAACTGCTGCCTTATCAAAGAAAGCTGAGGAGCCTACAAAAAGAAAAGGCAAAGAAATTGCTGTTGAGATGCCGCAAGAAGACTCCGATTCAGACGACAATCTCCCAATAAGCCAAATGTTGGGAAGCACAATTAAAGCTAAGCCACTGCGCCAAGTTCCCTATGGATCATCTATTGATTCACCTGAAAAAGAGATTCCTACCACGCCAGTTCAGTTCAAAGAAAGAACTGGCAAGTCGAAGAAGAAGCCCGCAGCAGTTCAACCAAGAGGGAAGAAGAAGAAATCAGGGCCTCCACCCCCTCCAAAACTGCCTCTTCACAATATCAAGGTATTTGATGTAGCACCAATCGCAGGAGATGGCATTGTACCTGACAGGAGAATTCCGCCAAAGGACACAGGAGACGATTTCTTCAGAACTGCGTGCCCCCCGATGGGAGAAACTAAAGAAAACATAAGAGCTCTATCAAGAGCTGAAATTGTCAAATGTTGGGCTGATGAACAAATGCGGAAGTTCATCACTGAAAATTTTATTGAAGATGTGATTGGCACTGCTGCTATGTATGAAGCTCTATCAAGGTATGTTTACTGGTACCTTTGGAGACATTACTTCAACTCCGAAGCCTATTTCCTTCTAACCGCCTTCCACGGGATGAGCTTCTGGAGAAGGGAAGAAAGGTGGAGCATGCAATGGGCTGGACAGGAGACTCCTGAGCAAAATCCAGTCATCACCTTGAAGATAATGCTTGCCATTCATAGAAACCACCCACACCCTGATCAGCATACCCTGTTGGATGTGATGAATGATCTACTCAACTGGGCCAACATCAAACTGCCACCTCTGCAAACTCAAGCTGAGCAGCAACAATGGAAAAACCCTCAAGTTCAATAGCATTGGTTGCTCAATGAACTGCTAAAACTCAGGCAGCAACAGCTTCGGGAGGTGCAGAACCAGTTCAATAAAGAAGCCTAAAGCAGTCAACAAGGGGCTGGAACTGCTGCAGCTTACAGTCCAAGGCAAACTATCATAGCATCCGTGGCTAGACAGTTAACATTCGAAGAATCCCCTCAACCAGATCACATCATCATTGATATTCTTGATGATTCCCCTAAGGTGCAAGCTGTTGACGAGCGAACAGCCATCGATCTGGAGTTTGAAGAAATGCTCAAATCTCCTATCCTACCAGATCTTCCAAGTGATGAAGAGCCACATAAGTCGACAGAATAGACTGGACTGCCTGAGGAGCCAACTGAACCTCAAACTGCTCCTCCCCAAGATACAACTCCAGAGCAAGCTGAGTCTGACCAGCCAGCTGGACAGATTGCTCAAATAGATGAACAACCTGCCTATCAAGGTACACTAGCAATAACTGTGTACATTGATCCAATTAAAAGAGCTCTTCAAGCGGCCGCTTAAACTGTTGTACCACAAATCTCATCAAAATCAAGCTATGATGAGACCATTATTATGGAGACAGACAAAATATCCCACACAGTTCCTTGCAAGGAACTAGTTGGAATTGAAATAGGAGAGGAAGCTGATTCAAGAACAGTTCAGCTTGATGCTCAGCCAAGCAGTTCAATAGTCCAGCTCCTTCCGTATTATGAAGAGCTGATCCAAACCCTGCAGCAACATGTTAAACTGCACACTGAGCAGATCAAGCAGCTGCAAGCTCATCCAAGGCTCCAGTCAGCTGAAACTGAGTCAGCAAGCAGTGATGAGGATGAAGAAGAGGACCTCACTGAACCACTGGCCAAGAGAAGGAAAACTGATCACAAGAAGGATTAAGTGGCTAATCAAGTTAAACCTGATTAGAAAAGCCCTAAGTGTACTTCTTGTTAATCAGTTTGTAATTATATCTTTTGATATATTTATAAAAGTTTATATTTTTGATTTCAAATAAATGTTAAGCCTCACATTTATTTTGAAATTTTAACCGTTGCAAAACAATGACACGTGTGAAAGTCATTAATTGCCAATGACCAAAAGAGACCAGAGGCTAGTACCATTCCAACCATCAGATCTATGAGCTTGTCCAAACACTCATAAAAAGCCCCTCTCTTTCAAACCTCTCAAAAAGCCTCCTCCTCCTACAATCTCAAAAACTCTCTCTCTCAAAAGTTCTTAAAATTCCCAAAATCTCAGCCAACCTCAAAGATGGCCGAATTATCCAGATCTTCAAATTTCTTCAAGGAACAACTTATGAGAGATAAATTCCTTGATAGGAAGAAATTTCAACTGATTCTAGATGAATCAAACAACCCAATCCTTCTGTCAAATCTTCACAAGACATAAATTCTTTACTACCTGGAAACACCACCAAAGTTCTTTAGACAAAATTTGGTGAGTGAATTTTTGCTTCAAGCAAAATTATCTACAGATGGAAAGACAGTGTCATCAGTGATTCAAGGACGGCCACTTCAAATCACTGAAAGGACAATTGCAGAAGTGTTCCAACTCCCACAGGAAGGTTCATCCGTTCAAGATCTAAAGGAATCTGCAGAGTCATACTGGAGAAAATGGAAAGCTTCAACCTACGACAAGCAATTCAGTTTTACAACCGCTAAAACTGACCTGAAGCCCGAGTATGGAGTTCTACTTGACATAACGAACAAGATGATGTTCGGGGCCATTGGAAGCCTGATTCAACTCACCCAAGAGAGATACAAGGTTATGATTCACCTTGCTGAAGGGCGACAAACAAACTGGGCAGAATTTGTCTTCCAACAATTCAAGCATCAAGTCATCAAGGCCTCTGACTCAAAGAACTCTGGTAAATTTGAGTCCAAGGTCAGACTTGTTCTAAGAATGAGTAAAATGATTGAAGACCTGCTGAAGCTTCCAAATGATGAGTCACTACTAGTCCTTATTTCTGACTGGATTCCCAAGAAAGGAACTGCTCATCTTCAGTCACTAAGGAAAAAGAGAAAAGCCAAGGCCAAGACAAGCAACCACTCATCGAGCAACTCAACTGCCAACGCCGCTCAGTCTCCAAAATCAAAGAACGGATCACCAGTTGATTTCCAGGTGTGCTCTGATCCAGATGAGCTTATTCTATTCATTGGAATCCCTCATCCAAACTATGGAGTGGACTACTTCAGAAGCACATGCCCTCCTCTCCAGCTGACTGAAGAAAATATTCGCACCTTCTATAGTGGTGAATATACAGTCAAAGGTGCACAAAAGGAAGTGACCAATCTCCTTCTCACTCACTTTGCTTTTGTTGCACAACGTGACCAAGAGTTGTTCAAACAACTCCACCGGTATTTCTACTGGTATAACTGGAGACATTCAATGTCCATCCAGTCTCACTTCTTGCTAACTGCCTTTCATGGCATGAGCTACTGGCAACGTGAAGAAACATGGAGCATTAAATGGATAGGGTCCTCAAATCCATTCCCTCCAACCATTGTGCAAGTCCAGCACATCATGAATCATCGACTTGTCAACAAGATTCCAGCCACCGCCTTATTAGCAGAATTCAAGACCAGCATCATGCCTCAAGCAGTTGGGATTGCAAGCCAATCAGTCAACTGCCAAACTGGCTCGCTATGTCGAAAACTGAACTTTGATAATCTATCAAGTCAGTCAGCTGAGCCATCACGACAAACTCCAACTGCCACCAAAAGGATAGAACCAAATCTATCAAAAACTGAAGCTGTGGCTAACCAGAATAATCCAAGGCGTGCTGACGAGAGCGATAGTGATGATGAAGACACTGCCTCATCACCAAACCTCCTATCCAGAAGCTATGTCACTCCACTACTCACATCTAGCTCCAAAGGCATGCAATTTCCTATGAAAAATGATCAGTTTCGATCATCGCCAAAGGGAACTTCACAGTCCCTCAGTCAAAGGATGAAAAAAATCATCAGTTGCCATCCAGCTTCACCTTCACCAAGCCAGGCGGACTACAAGGCCTGAACTGCCAAAGAACAAAACTCCCTCCAAAAGAAGTGGTGCAGCCAGTCCAGCTAGGCCTTTCAAGAAGCGGAAACTGTCTACTGAAAGCCAAGCAACTGATCAAGCCAACTGATCAATTCAGTTCAGTTGCAGCTTCAGCTTCAGCCAGCTTTTCAGCGACAACTGAGAACCGAGACTCAACTGATCATTCAACCACCGAGCAATCAATCAGTTGGACTGTATCCCAACTGAATCCGGATAAGTTTTTTTTTTTTCAAAGCTTATCATAATTACATTCTTACCGTTGCGATTATGAAATTTCTTATATTAAACTCAATGGTTACAATTTGAAAATAGGGTACTATCTCACAATGTTGCAATTAATATCTCTGCGTTGATATTAAATCAACTCTTCAAAATTGAAAAAGAAAATATTTTTTTACTGAGATATAAATAGCAAGATCTGCATAAAATATTTTGCTATTTATGGTAACTACCCCATTTTCAAAATCCCTACTTCTCAGCCACAAGATCATAAAGTTACTTCACCATCAAACGGCTGAGATGCAAGCATCATTAATTCAGCTAATCATCCATCAAATCGGATGGCTGATCAGCTAAGAAAAGTAATCGAGTGCCCTCGATTCCTGCATGCAAAGCTGAATAAATATGTGCACAGAGATGAAGGCTCCGATCATCTGCAAACCTTTTCTCTCTCTTGCTTTGATCATCTGCTAGTCTTCTCTCTCTCTCCTCAAAAACACTTGCTATCTAAACTAAAACATCATCTTTTTGCAGATATGAAGCCCCCATTTCAGATGGTCGATACCAATCTGCTTATTAAGAAGTTGAAGAAAGATAAGACTCTAAGTCTAGAGTATCTTAATGCACGTCTCGGCTCAGACAAATTTCAAAGCATTTATAGGCCATTGGAGGCAACTGGCCTGCTGCCATTTTTGACGATCGTACCACTCAAGAACTTGCCTTCCCATATTGCAGAGTTCTACTATAACACAACCATCTTCGGCGACAACATCATCTCTACCGTCCAGAGCAAGGCGATCACAGTGACAAAAGAGATGATGATGTCTACCCTTCACCTTCCAGGCGACGGCCCAGACATTATGGCCCTGCCACTACCGTGCAAATACGCACTATGGGGTCTCTGGAAGCACCCACACGTGAACCATCATGACTGTTCACACAGGCTAAAGGAGAGCATGCCCAGTGAGATTGTCCAACTCTTAGACATTACCAATCATATCTTACATGGCAACTTTGAGACGGTCCAGTTCTCCGAGATCAAAGCACATCTCACGGTCGCTCTATATTTAAGTTGTAAAGCTGACTGGGCCTCTTTTATCCTTGCTCAACTACGAGCTAATGTAGAGCGAGCGGTATATGACCAATCAACTGGCTCATTTTGCGAGAAGATCGGGTTTATGAGTCGCATAAGCCATATCATTCAAAGTCAGTTTGATGAGGACATCCCCACTGGCGAACAACTCAAAAGACGGGACATGCTCCCAACTATCTACTGCCATCCGATCCCGAAGCGTTCACGTCCACAAGGGCCTTCCAACTCAGGTCGTGGAAAGGCACCTTTGGAGGCACCCGCCAGCTCATCTTAAGAAAGACCGCTGCTGATTGAGAGCGAATCTCTCTCTAGGCTGAGTGATCGGCCTACAATATCAGCCAGCTCCCAACCTCTACAGTTAGTCCAACGTGACTCCATTGAGGTTGAGTTTGAAGCAGTTCTAGACTATCAGCTCAGAAGCTGCTTCGGTCTCATTGAGGACACAGACTCCTCCCTATTCGACCAACTGCGGCGGTACCTGCAGTACCATATATAGCTATTCCAACTGGATGAGACAACAATGTTTCACCTCATCCACACCCGTGGATCCAATTTCTGGATCAACGAAGGACATTGGAGTAGAAACTGGATGAATCATCCACTCTCCTCGCCACCGATGCTTTCTGAGATAATGGATTCGATGATCAAGTGAATCCAACTCAGTACACCAGCCGATGCTCCTTTTCCCGACAATGAACCGGCCAATTCCTCATGCACACCTTTCATTGATGATCCACCCATCCCTTCAACCGATGAGATCTTCAACAACATGGCCTCGATGAACTTCAGAGAGCAAGAAGTCTCTCTCACCTCTGCTCAAGGTCAGTTCATGACATCTAAAGAAGCTTATGCATGGCTATCCTCACCTATGCAAATTCCTTCAGTTCTCTCAGTTCATGATGACAATTTGGCAACTGCCTTCACCTTCCTGCCAAACTTGTCACTACCATCATGCGATCCATTCCACCTTTTAGATGATGCCAAAAAGGGGGAAGATGGACAGAAAGATGATTGAGATGATGGATGCTTAACTCTTTAGGATCAGATTCAAAGAGAAATTCATCATGAGGGGGAAGATCAGCTTCAGGGGGAAGCATGGAGAATGTAAGGAGTTCAAGAAAGAGGAGAATCGAGCAGAAAGAAAAGGAGCAAAGGAGAAAAGGAGCAATTTTCAAGGAGTAGAGTAGATTAGTAGTTTTAACTACTCTTGAAAATATAATATGCTTTAAAATGAATATATAATACACATTTCGATCATGCTTATAATGCTCATGCTCTGATACTTCAAGTTTGATCAAGTTGAATGCTCTGATACTTGAATGAAAAATGCTCTAATATTGGAATGAAAGCATGCCCAAAGTAAAAGAATAAAAGAATGCTCTGAAACTTGAAGCCTAATTGCTCTAATACTTGAATTTCATGCATATCTTGAATGCTTTAATACTTGAATGATAGCATGAATGACAAATGCTCTGATATTTGAATAAAAATCATGAATCAAATTTTCTCAAACTTGCTCTGAATTTGCTCTGATTTTAAGAATCTGTTTAAGCAAACTTGCTACACTTGCAGTTTTTCCATCATCATCGACAAAGTTTTGACATCATCAAAAAGGGGGAAATTGTTAGGAAAAACTATCAAGGAACCCCTAGATTAGGTTTTGATGAGATGTCAAAATTATTTATGAAAAACTGACTCAAATTCAAGCTGT
Source organism: Perilla frutescens (assembly GCA_026008535.1). Lineage (NCBI taxonomy): Eukaryota > Viridiplantae > Streptophyta > Magnoliopsida > Lamiales > Lamiaceae > Perilla > Perilla frutescens. Next base: position 9,884,636 of record BRKX01000004.1, read on the forward strand.
AGATCGGAGCTGACCAATCCAGGGCATCAAAAGGGAACTCAAGCAAAGTCAAAGTCAACCAATCAAGAGTATGGTCTGCAAGCTAAAGGATACGTTATCCAGTCAGAAGTCAACTTAACTGAGAAGTCAAGAAGTCGAATCAGTCGAAACAAACTGACAACTAAGTTAGCTGAGCTGAGGGAGAAAAGAGTCAACTAAAGGAACTGATAAGAGATCAGTTTAGACTGAAGACTGGAAGTATCCAACTGATGACCAAACTGAAGTAAACAAGATAGATCAGCTGAAGGACAGAACTGTAGTCAGCCAGCTTGTGATTAGTCAAGCTGACAAGAAAGCTCAAGTGAAATCAGTCAAGCTGACAAGATAGCCAAGAACTTGAGATCAGTCGAACTGGAGAAACAAGCTCAGAACTGCCAACTGGAGCAATAGCCAAACTCAGCTGACAAGCTCAGCTGACGAACTCATAACTGCCAACTGGAGCAATAGCCAAACTCAGCTGACGAGCTCAGAACTGCCAACTGGAGCAATAGCCAAACTCAGCTGACGAGCTCAGAACTGCCAACTGGAGAAATAGCCAAACTGAGCTGACAAAACCAGAACTGCCAACTTGAACACAAAACTGCCAAGAAAGCTGAAGCCAGAGAACCTTGGAGTTTATTGCTCAAACTGCCGAATCTTGGAGCAAATGCTTTAACAAAGATCCTAGATTTAAATATCCAATGAAGATCAATTGGCAGAGTAACGGCTACTTCAACCAAAAGCTCCAAGTGATCATTAAAGACCATCTTCCATTAATGAGCCAACAGAGCCACCGATCAATGGACAATGGAATTCAACGGTCATAAAATCACTCCTCTATAAAAGATGAATGAATCAAAGTCTAAAAAAAAAGAGCCAAAAAGAATCCTTCGCCTTCACAACTTTCGCATATACAAGCAAGAGCTTTTCTTTCTCCCTCCCACTCAAGCTCAAGTTCAGCATTTGATAGAAACTGCGAGAGTCCAACTGAGAAGAAGAAATTCACAGAGTCAAGATAATCAGCTAGCTGTTGACAATCCAGCCAGGGCAGCCTTCTCAGTTTCAACAAATCAACGATCAACTACTCAGCTCAATTGAAGGAACACATCAGTTGATAACCCCTGTTCAAGACTAATCTCTTGAAGATCAAAAGAGATCTAAAACCTTGTAAAGACGACAATAGCACCTACCTTTCTAGCGAGCAGTTAGGGACTTCAAGTGTGAGTCGTTGACCCACTGAGGTAGCGAGCAGTTACCAGGTTCAGCCAATTGTCCTTCATTGTATGATTTGTAAAGAAACTCAAGTTATATAGTAAAGTTGCCCTTCTGCGGAAGGAAGAGAGGACGTAGAAGTTTGAGACTTCGAACCTCTATAAATCGCTTGTGTGCTGTACTATTTTGGTTATTGCATATTTTTGAACTGCACACAATATCACACAAGCTGCACTCAAACTGTATTAACTGATCAATAAGTTTGTGCATAGATAAGTTTTATTAAGCAAGTCAAAGGGCCCTATTATTCCGCATTTGAAGTAAAAAATTTTAATCAGTTTATTCACCCCCCCTCTAAACTGATATCAACTCGCCCGGGACCAACAGTGGTCGACCCTTACATCACCCAAAAAAAAATCTAAATGAAGAATGAGACGGCCAACCAGGGCTCTCTTGTGACCTCTCCTGGTCTCATTGCAACCATCACTTTGACTAATGAGATGGAGACATTTGTCTCCATTCTATTGGTCAATTAATTTTATTTTATTATATAAATTGAATTGGTATATTTTTTATATAATATAATAAAAATAAATAAAAAATATATCAAAATTCATATTTTTTCATTCTCTATAAATATAGACCAATTTTGTTATATTTCATCACACTTTAAAATTATTTGTCTTTCTCTACACATTACATCTTTTATTTTTTTCTCTAGTTTTCTATGTATCCAAACATTAACGATAGTGCAATTAGACATAACAATGGTATATGAGTACAATACCGATAGTATAAATAGTAAGGACGACAATAATGAGTTTTAGTCTGATACTTTTTTTTTCTCTAGTTTTCTATGTATCTAAACATTAATGATAATATAATTAGACAGAACAATAGTATATGAGTACAATCCGATAGTGTAAATAGTAAGGATGACAGTAATGAGTTTCAGTGTGATACTTTTTATTTATTTTTCTCTAGTTTTAATTTCTATGTATTCAAACATTGATGATATTATAATTAGACAAAATAATAGTATATGTGTACAATCTGATAGTACAAATAGTAAGGATGACAGTAATGAGTTTCAGTCTGATACTTTTGACACGTTATTTATTAACAAATAATCGTACCGCAAGTGCACGATGTTTTTACAATGTATAGGTGAGCAAGAGTATCGTATCCCACAAATACAGTTATTAACTAATTTGTATTCACATGCACGTGGTTAATATCTAGACATAGAGCGCACTGATAAAGAGGAATACAAATAAAGAGTATAAAACAAAGACACAAAATAATAAAATGCTGAAATAAATGAATATGAGAAAATACTAGGGAAAATGGATTTATTATATCATTTAAGAATATTTATTGATTCTCTCAACCCGATTAATTGTCTTTAATCTATTAATGGTGGGAGATCACTAGTCTGTTATCAGACTGTTGTTTAAGGCATATACCATAACATAGATATAATGAGCATGCACTTCACTGCGGTCGGTTCTTCACGCATGTCATTACTTCTAATCTAGCACACGAAGGTCTATTCAACCCTATGTGATACTTGTTCACTTAGTCGGTCCTTCCAAGCACACATAATCTGATTTTTATCTTTTCATCATTAATTATTCTTTGGTCAGTACTTCAAATAATGACTAGCATGCATAAATGGTGATCAATCATTCATACAAGATATGAAATAAATCATAGAAATCAAATACCGAGAGATAGCAGGAAGAAAAAATAATCAACTCATATATTAAAATCCATAAATTCCAATACCTAAAACCTAGCTATAGAATTAGCAAAAAACATAATTAAATAAATAAAGAACAGAGTTTTAGTATTCATGACAGAAAAGACAAAGGAGCCGATGAATAGTATATAATCCAGCGGCTTCCTCTTCTCTACAGTGGCACTTCGTTTCTAACAACCTTGTCATATCCTGTTGAGTAGACGGTAACTCTTTCTCTCTTCTCTTGTGTGAAACGTGTGTGTGGCGTCTCTAACTTGTGTTCATCACGTTTGTTTCCACTTAAGAACTTCTCTTCTTTTGTGTATCAAAATGGAGGCTTTTATATGTAGGTTAGAAATCCTGAATTAGAGTGAGAAAATTGCATCCCCGTGAACCTGTGCACATGGGTCGACCCAGGAAACCTGACCTAGGTTGACCCACTCATGTGTAAAATACACTAGGCCGGGTCAACCGAGCTCTTCCGGGTCGACTCACCCCTGACTCGAGTTGGGTTTCGGATTTTTTCAGATTTTGATAACTTAATCCGGTCCATTGGGCTTCAATTAAGCATTTAATTAAGTCTAAGAGCCTAATTAAACACCCACTCAACTCTTCTTGTCCATATTCACTAATTTTGCTTCAAATATGCAATGAAATCACAACAATTACTACAAAACTAACAAACACATCAAAAACTCCAAATGATAACAATTTAAGCACAAAAGCTATATAAAATGCACAACTTCATATAATAAATAGCATCAATTTATACCCAAAAGTTATGTAAAATACAGAGTTGTCAAACCCCAAAACTTAAACTATTGTTGGTCCCAAGCAACGAAAAAGAAAAGAAAAGAAAAGATATGAATTGATGATCAACATATTTGCCTCAGATTCGCCCCAGATGCGCTAAGATGAACATGGAAAAATTAGACAGATAAAACTAATAGCACATCAATCAAAACTCATTGGAATTACGAACCTCTCAAAAGGTGGATAGAAAAATTCCCTCCACACTCGAGTGTCTAAATGAACTCTCATACATCAGAAAAATATAGTAATCCACCATAATCTTGCAAATTTTCTCTCTCCACTACTAAAAATTGTAAACTTAAATTAAAAATCAACTAGGACTTGTGTTGGTTGTAATATCGGCTCTTGACTTATCCTAAAAAATTCTCGAGTTAGCTACTCTCAATCATTCTCCTAAAAATCACCAAATAATGACAAATCTCAGCACTGTATTTTTATAACATCAAAATCTCACCTAAAAAATCATACACTGCTGAGATTTGTCATTATTAGGTAACCAACATTGTATGCTATAAGAATCATAATCAAACAGAACAAGTATTGGATAAGTTTTTCGTGCTCTTTTCTTCTTCTATTTTTTTTCGAAAATTTGCGTATATACATATTCTTTTCTCTCTCTTTTTTTTAACAGAGCTCATAAGACTCATTCACTTTTTTTTTATACAGCACAACAAATATCCATAGCATGACAAGCTTAATTATACCATTGATTCCACCAAAAATCCCCCATCATCCAAACATGAAATTCCTCGATTCCCTTGCTATCAAAGAATAGGCTAAAAAGCTCAAACGGGCTAACTATGGAATCTTTCAGATATAGGTAAAAATCTAGGAAAAATCACGGGTATCAAAGATGGCCTAGAATCATTTTTCCAATTCAAGTAAACTGTGTAATCTCGAGATAGAAACGAAAGCAAGTTCTAGGGATTAACTGCATTAACTGATACACTCAAAACAATAAACAATGCTAAAATATAAAAATAGCAATCAAGACTCAAAAATCTCATAGGCTTATTGTGCATAATTTCAACAAATTATCAATACATGCTATTAATTCCTACTATCAACAATCTACCATGCTCAAATAACACATCAAAAATCGAAAAATTTGGAAAAAAATTTTGATACCTTGAAAATTCCATGAACCCTTATCGATAAATCCAATCTCACCAAATTATAACCTTACCAATTCCATCTTCTCATCTATCAAGACACCTCAATAGTGAAAGAATCGAAGACGAAAAAGCTATTCTCGAAAAAATAATCAACAAAAACCAAATGATAACAAATTAAGCACAAAAAGCTGCCCACCCCTGACTCGAGTTGGGCTTCGGATTTCTTCAGTTTTTGATAACTTAATCCAGTCCATTAGGCTTCAATTAAGCATTTAATTTAATTAAGCCTAAGAGCCTAATTAAACACCTCTTCAACTCTTCTTGTCCATATTCACTAATTTTGCTTCAAATATGCAATGAAATCACAACAATTACTGCAAAACTAGCAAATACATCAAAAACTCCAAATGATAACAATTTAAGCATAAAAGCTATATAAAATGCACAACTTCATAAAATAAATAACATCAATTTATATCCAAAAGTCATGTAAAATACACAGTTGTCAACTTTTATTTTTTTATCTAGTTTTCTATGTATCCAAACATTAACGGTACTATAATTAAATAGAACAATAGTATATGAGTACAATCCGATAGTGTAAATAGTAAGAATGACAATAATGAGTTGGGTGGTTGGATGGTCATGGATAAAACATGCAAAATAGGTGTAATTGGATTGGATGAATATTGATGATGTGGAAGAGAAAGAAATTAATTAGATATTGAAGTGGTTGGGTGGTTGCTATTTGTGGTCTTATGCTAGATATAGTTGTCAAATAGGCCCATCCCATTAACTACACATGCTTCTATTATTATTATTATTATTATTATTATTATTATTATTATTATTATTATTATTAGATTGTTACCCGTGTGTTGCGCTTGTAGTGCTTAGGTTAGTAGCGCACCGTGCGGCTAGTAGTCCTCTCTAGACTACGTCTGCCTCACTCTCAAAAGCTTTGATCGCAAAGCTTGATGCACGATGACGACGCTGTTGGGGTTTTCTCGAATTGTACCCCACAGGATCTATTTGGATGCCATTAATTCTAACTCATGTAAATCATAATTTTATGTGTGACATTAATTATCCTATGTTGAATTAACATGCAAGTTTCAATTTCGAATCTATTGCAGCGGAATAAAAAAGAATCTATCGAAACCGGTACTTACAAACTATGTCGGGTTGCTCACGGGATTAAAGATCTAATCCCGTTGTTGATGGAGAACACATGATCATGGTGAATCTTCATGGTGTTCGAAACGTACATCTCCAATATTCTACTTCTTGATCTTCTGCTGTATTCCCGAACCTTGTTTAGATACAGGGTGGGCTGCAGACTACTAAACGGTTGTGGAAACTCTAGGAATCAAGAGAGCACTTAGAGGGGCTGTATTATAGTGTATTTTTCTCATAATTTTCGTGCCCCCTCCCTTATTATAGAGGAGGGGACGAAAATTAACTCTCCAAACCCTATTGGGCTTGGGCCTTCAACTCTTGTTCCATTCCCAGTCCACTTAGGTCATATTGGGCTACAACAGGGATCTAGAAAAATATTAAATTGGCCTACTAATTTATTTAATTTCTAATATCCAATAAACTTAAGATATAATTAAATAAATTAAGTATTATTTTTATTCTACTAAAGAAATAATACTGACCTACCAATTTAATACATATTTGTGAATATGCTTTCTTCTTTAGTTCAGCCATTCCCCATGTTTAAGATATAATGTCCATTAATTAATTATGTAAGCTTCTGACATCTATAATTAATTAATATCTTGTTCCTTGAGTAGTACCGCACGATTTTCGTATCATGTAAAGAATAAATTAATATTCTGCCTGCAGGGCTTCCCATGATCTACGTGCTTTCTCAAGAGGACATCATCAACCTGGCATACGAGGACACGGTGCTCATATATATTGCATGACACATCATGTATACAGTATTATTACCCAAGATATCGAGTTTATTGACCCACGAAAGGATCTCACCCATTGATAAGTCAAAGTAACAAACAATGCACACATATGCTCATCAATAAAACATGAGTTCAGAACCCGAACTCTGTGGATCTTTATTCTCTCACTTAAGGTCAGAATAGAGAACAGTGTCCTATCGTGATCCTTCTCAATACACAAGACAGTGTACTAGAATAATTAATTAGTCAAGATAAACTAACTATCAGATTATTCTACGGTGTACCGATGGTGGGTTCAGGACCATCTAAGCCGTGAGCCTTTTAATACATTGCAAGGAATCCAAGGATATGATCTTTACCGTGTGTTGACCCACACCATATCATCTACAATGCAAGTATATGGAGACATGCATATAAATATATAACAATAAATATATACACAAACAGTGAATGCAATTATTATTCAATCTATATTATCTTAATATTGTTTATTGTATACAAAGACAAGCTTTCCAGTATACAAAACCAACAATCTCCCACTTATACTCGAAGCATGTCTTTCAAGTATAAACAACACACTGGCTAACTCTCCAACATAACATAAACTCAAAAACGGCCCCGTGTCTGCATCAACTCCCATTATCTCCACTTGACCATTGAAGGTCTGAGCTTGGAAGGCTCGTGAATGGGACAGCCATTTTTGTCTTCCAATGCAATCTTGACCACTGCCACATCTTCCTCCCTTATATTTTGTATAAGGTGGTACTTTAATCCTATGTGTTAATTGCCCCATGGACTCTGGATTCCTTTTTAAATTTGCTACTGCATTGGAGTTATCACAGCGTGCCGTGATACTCCTAAGGCAAATCAGGAACCACGCCCGAGTGCAACAAGAAGCTATGGAGCCGTACAGTCTTTCGTAGCCTCAGAGCCAGCCACATACTTGACTTTCATGGTGGAGGGAGCATGCATTTATGCCTTACTCCTCCATGCCACGACTCCTCTTCCCAATTTAAACACATATGCTGAGGAAGATTTACTCTGATCCTTTTTATCAGTTTTGGAAAAAGTAAGTCCATATAACTCAAGGCAATTAGACTGTCCGAGTGGTAAACTGTAATAGCCCGGTCCCGAGAATAGGGACGGGGTTGTTGGGCGTAAAAGCCGAAGAAAATAGGTAGATTAATCGAAAATCCAGGGGGGTATTTTTAGAATTAAACTAAGTTAGCGCCTCACAATTTAGGCAACTTAACTTCATGACTTGGAAGGACTATCATCTTTAACGAATCAAAGGGGTCAAAGGATTCAATCGAGTCAAAGGAATGCCAAATCATAGGCCAATCGAAATTTAAACAGAATCCAAAGACAAACATATAGGAATTTGACTTTATAACTAAACAAGACTTCCTCAAAAGCCACAATGGCTAAGACCGATAAAAAGGTCGGAGTCAAATAAATCATAGTGTCCCATTCATAGGACCAAACAAGAAACTACCTCAAAACTTAACTTGAACGAACAAAATCATGCTTGAAAGGAAAAGCCTCTTCGTAGGCGAACAATAATAACAAGCATGAAAGACTTATTCACAAGTCAACTGAAGATGAATAGATACCAGAATGCTCAATAGGTATGACTATTCAAATAACTCGGAATCATTAAATGAACAACTGATATATCAAAGAACATGCTTCAAAGACTTTATTGATAACTAGGATTCATAGCATTTAAAACATGCTACTATCAAGAATCTAGTTACACATATCAAGACTAAATACTAACATCAGAGTACTTAGCAGAAACTTAGCGGAAGAAAACATGTAACCATACAGAGCAACAAACTTGGAACCTCAAACAACTCAGACAACCCCACCAGCAACACATCACCGGCCTCAGCATCTCAACCTGAAAATATTTGAAAAAGAGGGGGTGAGCACTAATGTACTCAGTGGGGTTTTATGAGAAAACTCTTTAATAAACTTTGGAATATCCAATTAATAATTGACGGCATATGGAGAGCAAAACGCAAAAGCCCTCTCCATACCCGCAAAACCTTTTACTTCCTTTTCTGGCACCTTTCCTGGCTCAAACCTACTGTCAACTGCACCCTTATGCCTTAGGATGAGAGAGGGGTTACCTCAAGTATCCTCTGAGTATGCGAGGGAATTACCCAGCAGTGACTCCCTTTACTTTCAAATGTTCAACTTTAGTGACACGAAGGTCACAGCATGATAATGTAAATAAACTGTTCTTGAGCTCGACAACCTGCTTACAACAGAAGCTATATCCTTCCATAACCTCCTTCCTTACTTAACCTTAACCTTCTTTACTTACTTGACTTAGCTAGCAATATCAAACCTAGAGCAATCGTCTAAGGCTAATTCTTAAATTGAGCATGATCTCGGCCTATAAGGGATTTAACACTACACTAACAAGGAAATCCTTAATCCTTAACTATATGAGCTTTAACAAAGCATAAATATTCAAATACGAGGAAATGAACGCGGATAAACATCGATTGCAAATAAAGCAATTCTAAACACCTCATGCTAGCATAAATTGTATATAAACAATTCTAGCATATCTAAACATACTTGAGAGCTCACTTAACTTATACTAACTTCCTTTACTTTATCTAACTCAAATAACAATTCAACATAATCATGCATATAACTTTCTTTATTCCTTTCCTTTCCTTGTACAGAGATTAAACATGCAGAGCATAAAATATTTTAATTGGATATTTCCCTTACCTTAACATGCTTCTAGAGCTTAATAGCTCAAATCTTATACTTGGTTTAGAACCACCCACCTCGATGATGAGCATTTTGATAACAAGCGCGTAGACGAAGCAACGAGCTGAAAATCCTTACTCGGGCCTCATCGGGGTTCACCTCATCTTTATGAAATTCGATCAACAACTTGAATCCTTATTCGAGCTCCTAATAAGACATCGAAACGATATCTAAACCCTTGACCCTTAACTATAACTTAAAACACGAGAATTTAAAAGATTAAGGCATCCGAAATTACCACAAAAGGGGACGGAAAATCCGATTCGAACAATCAAGATTCTGAATGATCGGCCACTGCTACCTCGTAGATTATCAAAAGAGATTCGATTTGAGTACTCATGGGCCTCGTAACTCCATCCAAGGCGAAAGTTATGGCCTCCGCACGAAAACGTGCCGGAACTGCCGCCGCAGCCCCGCGCCCGCGGAATCCCCGCGCTCGCGCATCTCCGCGCCGAGAGGGCATCCCCGCGACCGCGGGAACCTCTGCGACCGCGCCACCTGGGTGAATTCTGGCGGCGGAAACTCCTCCTCCGCTCCTCCGCGCTTGACTCGCCGAACAAAAACTACTCGTCTCGGAGGTGCACTCACGAAGAGCGCTCCTCGCTCGACTTTAGAAATGGAGGTGAAAGAAGTGAGAAATGAGCAAATGGGAATGAAGGGGGGCTCCTCTATTTATAGGGGAAAACCAAGCTTCTCCGAGAAGCTTCTTCAGTGCAACAACACTACTTTAAAAATATCGGGTTCGGTTAAAAGGCGCTTTATTCGATGTCGAGGTCCAAATGACCTCAGACACGAAATCCAAAAATACCGGGAGGTTCGTTGGCTTGAGTACTATTGAACCAACTTGACTCAGGATAAAGAACGAGTCATCTTGAAGGAAAATGAGAAAAGATCCTCTTTTCAAAAATAAAGTTACTATTCCACGCAAGGGACAAATAAAATTCCCGAGCGCTCGATTGACCTCATAATGAAAATCCGGGAACGCCAATGGATTCCTTGAGAAATTTCCTATAAGATAGGCTTGAAAGAACAAAGCTCGGGTCAACACACGAGATTTCACAAATTTCTAACGAACGCGCTCCTACGGAAAAACACTATTCATATCTTCTTTAAACGCGTTTTAAATCACCGGGAACTCAAACGACTTCTGATTCAAAATCTGAAAGCACCGGCATGCTCCTTGGGTCAACACCTTTCAAACATGACCAAAATCGGCTATAATTGAGCTCGGATCAAAATTCTCAAAAAGACGATTTTACGAAAAATAAATCCTAAAATCTCGGCTTAGAATCGAAACATCTTAATTATGCTCAAAATTCCTTTTAATATTTCCTAATTAAAATTAGGAATTACTTAATCATATTCTGAAAATTCAGGTTGTTACATAAACAAGCATACTATCTCAAGTTCTCTTGAGAATGCCCTTTTTTTGCCACAGTCCATTGTCCTTAACTAGGGTTAAAACGCCATCTTCCCACTATGCTACTACATGGCAGATATCGGGTCTGGTGCATAGCATAACATACACGAGTCTTCCTTTTGCAGAAGCATAAGGAATCTTATTTCTCACATCTATCTCATTATGTGTTTGGGGAGCACATTTCCTTGAGTAGATGTATTCCATGCTCGAAAGGTATAAAACTTTTCTTGGAATTTGTATGTTGAATCTAGCTAGCACATTTTCGATATAGGTAACCCGGGATGAGTACATCAGCCCAAATCCTTCATATCGAAATGTTTGGACAATCACACTCCTATGTTTGATAACTCTTTCTTATTGTTACCCAATAAGCAAGTTGTTATTTAACATATGGTACCAGGATAACCACCACATTTCCGTCACGTCTCTTGTACACACAATCTTTATCTGATTTCTCCACGAATCCATGTGATTGGATAAATTTGTCAGATCGGATATTCTAAGATTTTGATGCTTACTTAAATCCACGAATGGACCTCTAAGCTAGCACACTAAGTGATATTGGTCTTTAGCAATGAATCCCTTTGTTTGTCGCATATAGATATTATCCTCAAGACTTCTGTTCAGAAAAAACTGTCTTGACATCTATTTGCCAAACAAATAAGTTAAAAATGAATAGCAACAGACAAGAGATTCCAGATCCAACAATCTGTTGGATCCTCTCTTTCTTTTTGTAGATCCACTTTCACCAAATGAATTTTACCCCTATTTAGTGGTTCTACAAGCTCCCATTATCATGGTGATCTATAGATCCCATTTCAGATTCCATTGCAGTTTTTCAAGGAACCGCATCCTTATCTTGAACCACTCCATCATAGTTTCTGGGATTCAATTCATTCTTCTAGACTAAGGAATCTATTAGGTTGGTGTACAACCCTCCCACTACGATGAAGAATTTTATGTACCTTCGTGACATGTTGTGCAGTATTAGGTAGTACCTCTTCTTGTACACTTTGGTGTAGGATTCGAATGTCCCTTCCTCAAACCATTAAGAACGATCTTGTCCTTAACCTTGTGACTTATTATATAGTCTTCTTCTAAGAATCGGGCATTAGTGCTTACAATGTCCTTCTGATTCTTAGAACTATAAAATAAACCACTTTTCATTCATCTGGGATATCCAACAAACAATCGTCGTTTCTAGGACATATCCGCAAAACGAAATAAACAACTTTGAATAGCTCATTATCGATCTAACCATTTCCAATAACATTCAATTTCTTCGCACCACTACATCATTCTACTGTTTGAATAGCAGACGTAGTTAACCGGGATGCAATTCCATTCTCCGCCAAGTGATCCCTAAAGTCGCCTAAGAGGTACTTGTCACTAGGGCCACATAAGCAGAGTGAATTAAACCTAATAACTTCTTTGAATCTATTCCTTTAGCCTTAAAGGACACTTGGTCATCTTACCTTCTTAGCAGGATTTGCACAAAGAAACGATTCTAGAACCAGTGAGACCAATGGACCATCGTTTATCAAACTTTGAATCCTCTTAAGAATAATATATCCAAGTCTTAGATGTCAAAGATAGGTTTGATTCCTTTGTGAAGATTCTTTCCTTTTATTGAGGTTGATCAATGTATTCAATAGTTATTTTGTATTGTTAAGCATAGATTTTAGTGTATTTAAAGATGTCCATCCAATGTGCCAGAATAGATAAAATGTTTCCCAACCATGATAACAATCTAGTTATCAAAAGTAACAAAATATCAATCCAAAACCAACTTAGAAATAGAAACCAAGTTTCTAAATTCTTAGCACATACAGACAATCCTTTTAAAGATTAAAATCTATCACTACTAAAGGTATATCTATGTCTCCCACTGTAATAGCCGTCACTTTACCATAGCATTGCACATGTACATAGCGATCTCATCTTCACTCAAACGAGTGAGAGATACCTTTCCTTTTTGAGAGGACACTCAGACTTACAATGTCTCAGCTGATTGTACTTGAAGCACATATCCTTTGGACTTAAAGTCCTTTTTAAGGTAACTATGTCATTTTCTTCATTGCCCTACACACTTCCTTTAGTTGAGATGCATTTCTCTTCTTATCCGAAGATGCATTTCTCTCAGCTATTTGCGCTTCTAGATACTTTAGGATCTCAGCTGTCTGAAGATCAACAAGCATTTCTGATAAAGTGACATAATTCTTTATCATGCTAAAGTTCAAAAGAACTATTTAAGCTTCAGGGACAGACTATTAAACACCAAGTCGATTAAGACTCGGTATCTTGTTCACCATCCAGGGTTTCAATCTCTGATAAGTAGCTTATCATCCGGAGAACGTGATCCCTTACAAGAATGGAATCGACTATCTTGGTGCTTATTAGATTTTTCATGGCAATGCATTTTATTATGTAATTCTGATGTCCGAAGAGTTTCTTGAGATTACACCATAAGAGGTTCTCACTACTTCATCAGAATTCGCAACTGATTTCTTATGACATTCCTCATCAAGTACAATTAAACCTTCAACCATTTAAGACAATGTTTTAAGTTCCGAATCCAGTCTTTAGTAATTCATCGATATTAAACTTTTGAGAATAGAAGACAAGTTGGAGAGTGCCATGATAACATAGAATAGCAGAAAAGTAACATGCAGTACAGTCACACCATTTAGGATACTAAACATATAATTGAAATCCTCAAAAAGAATTATATGCATATCCACCGACATTTTAAAAATGTTTCTTATAAGCCACGTTAGTGTGGACGTTTATAAAATTCATTTTTAAACAGGTTATTAACCTTTAATTTACCTCCAATCAAGTTTCCTTATGACAAGTAAATTAATAGTCGGAAAACATTCCCAGTCATGTAATCTTCTAATTAATAAGCCACGTTAGTGTAGACATTTATTAATAAATTACACCTAAGTGTGAACACCATCATCTTTAACCCAAGGGCACTGGTTCGAACTCATTGCTCCAGTTGGAGGAGTCAATTTATTCTAACAGTGTCCTACAGTTATCTATTAAGAGGTTTAATTTCTAGAGAGTCCAGTGATATGACACATCCATTAGGGAGGATGACCTATTGTCAACGCACATGCCCATCACTTCTCAATTAAACCAGATTAATGAAGACCGATTGAGATTTCTACATACTTTGGTATGAATCTCTCCCACTTAGTTATTTATACTTGAGGTTTTTTTCATTTTTATCCCATTAGCATGCAAGATCATCACATAAAATGATAAACATCCACGACATGCATCCACACAACATTATAAGCTTAATAATTTAAACCAACTATCATGGCATATTTCTCATGTTGTATTCATGAGATAATCTTGAAAAATCAGCTCCGGAAATCTGGACGTCATCCACGCCACCACCAAGCGTCTCGCCAAAACCCTAACGCCGATTTAGGGTTTCGGGACATGTCCGGGATGTCGTCCTTCCTTGATTGGGGCTGCTCCACTTTCCTTTCTTAAGAAGAATCCCTTTCCTTATCTAATTCTATAAGAATTTCTATTCCTAATTTAAATCTTATCCTATCATATTTGAATAAATTCAAAGATATCAATTACCTTATCCAAAACCACTAGGATAAAGTAATCATTATCTTAAATATTCAATTTCCATATGATAAAGATTTTAATTATGGAAAATCCTAATATATCTAGAATAATAAAGAAATAAAAAGATACAACTCAAGACACATGGAATTTCGAAAATTCCATCTAAATACTCTAACATTTATTTTTCCTATTACATTAAACCAATGTAATAAAATAAATGCTAGTCTAATCTATGGATTTTCTCATGGATAAAAACCTCGTAGCCAAACCGGCATACGACCATCAACAACCATACATTCAACATAAATTAAATCATCACATCACATAAATTAAAAAGCCATGATAGTCGGTATCACCTGCAAACAAAAACCGTCTACATACAACAACTATCAAATTTTAAGTGATATACATAAAATTGCATATAATATCCATACATGATCATTTTCGAAAATTATCTTCAATTTAAAATTGAAATTTTCAAAAATACCATAAGATTAAATTTGAAAATTTTAAAAATAATTAAAATATTCCACCAAATTAAATCTTATACATTCGAAATTATCACAAAGATAAAATATGGAAATTTTTAAAATAAATCGAAAATTCCTCCAAATTAAATCTTATAATTTCGAATAATACACTAAGATAAAATTTGAAAATTAATTATAATTTTCCACCAAATTCAATCTTAATTCTTCGAAAATAACATAAGGAATAAATTTGAAAATTTTGATATTTATCAAAAACCTTTCCCAAATAAAATTCCTTACTTTTTCGAAAATCCCTAAATAATTAAATCTGGAAATTTTGATATTAATCAAAACTCTATTCCAAATTAAATCTTTTTAATTTTTGAAATTACCAATAAGATAAAATTTGGAAATTAATTATAATTTCTACCAAATTAAATCTTATAATTTTGAAAAATTAACTTAGGATTAAATTTGGAAATTTTGAAATTAATCAAAAAATTTCTCCAAATTAAAACCTAATATTTTCGCCCATCCCTAATAAAAAATAATAATTTGGAATTTTTATATTAGTCAAAATCCTTTCCAAATTATATACTAGATATCAAAATTACTAGAATAAAAATATGGAAGTTTTGATCCTCTTCAAACACTTACCAAATTTAAAATTCTATTTTGAAACCTACTTGGATTAGAATTTGGTAACTTTTAATATACATCAAATATTACCTTCTCCAATTCTAATCCCCATAATTTTCGATCCCTATCATGATTAAATTTGGAAATTTTGATGTTAATTAAAATTCCATTTCAAATTAAATCATAAATTTCGAAAATCACAAAAAAGAATAAAATTAGGAATTTATCCACAAACTTTCGTTCATGGTGTGAACTGACCTTTGGAAAATTCATCTTTGATGAAATATCATTCCAAACTTATCCCATGGACGAAATAAATCCAAGATTGAAATTAGGAATCCTTCAATACGCAATTCTCGATCACATGGGAATTAAAGTTAGAATTTTTATCATAGATAAAATACCATTCCAAGTATAATGCCCCACGATCAAAAATAAACATGGAACAAAAATTGAACTTTCGATTCTCATCAAAAATCTCATCCAATTTTTAATTCCATAATTTCGAAACCAACATGGATTAATTCTGACATTTTTGATATACATCAAAAATCCTTTCCAATATCAATCCATATTTTTTGAAAGTCTCATGAATTAAAATCTGTAACTTTCGAATTGCATCAAAAATTCTAAACTGATTTTAATCCAAAAATTTGAACATTATGAACAATTAAATCTGAAAATTTTAAAACCTAAAATTCATCTACAGATTTAAACATACAATTCGAATTTAACATAGAATTAATTATCTAGCAGAGCCAAAACATGCTCTGATACCAATTGTTGGGGTTTTTTCGAATTGTACCCCACAGGATCTATTTGGATGCCATTAATTCTAACCCATGTAAATCATAATTTTATGTGTGATATTAATTATCCTATGTTGAATTAACATGCAAGTTTCAATTTCGAATCCATTGCAGCGGAATAAAAAAGAATCTATCGAAACCGGGATTAAAGATCTAATCTCGTTGTTGATGGAGAACACATGATCATGGTGAATCTTCATGGTGTTCAAAACACACAGCTCCAATATTCTACTTCTTGATCTTCTGTTGTATTTCCGGACCTTGTTTAGATGCAGGGTGGGCTGCAGACTACTAAACGATTGTGGAAACTCTAGGAATCAAGAGAGCACTTAGATGGGCTGTATTATAGTGTATTTTTCTCATAATTTTCGTACCCCCTATTATAGGGGAGGGGACGAAAATTAACTCTCCAAACCCTATTGGGCTTGGGCCTCCAACTCTTGTTCCATTCACATTCCACTTAGGTCATATTGGGCTACAACAGGGATCTAGAAAAATATTAAATTGGCCTACTAATTTATTTAATTTTTAATATCCAATAAACTTAGGATATAATTAAATAAATTAAGTATTATTTTTATTCCACTAAAGAAATAATACTGACCTACCAATTTAATACATATTTGCGAATATGTTTTCTTCTTTAGTTCAGCCATTCCCCATGTTTAAGATATAATGTCCATTAATTAATTATGTAAGCTTCTGACATCTATAATTAATTAATATCTTGTTCCTTGAGTAATACCGCACGATTTCCGTATCATGTAAAGAATAAATTAATATTCTGCCTGCAGGGCTTCCCATGATCTACGTGCTTCCTCAAGAGGACATCATCAACCTGGCGTACCAGGACACGGTGCTCATGCATATTGCATGACACATCATGTATACACTATTATTACCCAAGATATCGAGTTTATTAACCCACGAAAGGATCTCACCCATTGATAAGTCAAAGTAACAAACAATGCACACATATGCTCATCAATAAAACATGAGTTCAGAACCCGAACTCTGTGGATTTTTATTCTCTCACTTAAGGTCAGAATAGAGAACAGTATCCTATCGTGATCCTCCTCAATACACAAGTCACTGTACTAGAATAATCAGTTAGTCAAGATAAACTAACTATCAGATTATTCTACGGTGTACCGATGGTGGGTTCAGGACCATCTAAGCCGTGAGCCTTTTAATACATTGCAAGGAATCCAATGATATGATCTTTACCGTGTGTTGACCCACACCATATCATCTACAATGCAAGTATATGGAACCATGCATATAAATATATAACAATAAATATATACACAAACAGTTAATGCAATTATTATTCAATCTATATTATCTTAATATTGTTTATTGTATACAAAGATAAGCTTTCCAGTATACAAAATCAACAGACGCAATTCACACCATCCGGAGCTTTTAGTGGTCTCGGCAGAGCAAGCAACACACCATCATGTTTGTTTGAAAAGAATGCTTCATTAATGTAAATTGAATGTACATTATGGCTTGTTAGCAATTATAGCACGCGTTGATTGGAGAGGGGGTAAGAGCGAACTTTTGACTGACGAGTGAGCGTTGCAAGGAGTGACCCCCTCTCCAACCAACGTGTGCTATAATTGCTAGCAAGCCATAATGTACATTCAATTTACATTAATGAAGCATTCTTTTCAAACAAACAGGCACATAATAGTTTATGCGTTGTAAATTTAAAAGAGTAGGTCTCTTGTGCGCGATCGTCCCTTTTTTTATTTATTTTATATTTTTTCCCCTAAAAATATATGTTCTCTAAAATAAAATTATTGAATCATCAATGGCTCGCTCGTTATATAATTTTTTGAAATACATTTATTCTCTAAAATTGAATCGTCAATATTTCATGTGGTACATTCACCCAATAGTAACACAAAGGATCGTGCACCCCACTGATTAATAATATTTTGAAATAAATATACACAAAAAATAGAAATAGTGAATCTTAAAATTAAAAAAATTATTTATTTTTATCTGGTAGCTCATGCCTGATACTAACTTGTGGACTCGTGCACTCCTCTTGACAATTAATTTATTTGGATTAAATACAAATCATAAATGAAACTAATGAACATAATTAGAATTAAATAAATGGGTTTTAAATAAAAAATTGAAAAATAAGATAAAAAAATCATAAGCCACCGTCTAATCATGAGAATTGTTCTTTTTAAAACTTCTACTTCATTCACCCCAAAATAATAGTCCTCCTCCCCTTTTACACATTAAAAAAACATTTAATACAATTAAAAAATTAAAATTGCATAATCACTTGATGTTGCTACAGAATCTCTAGATTCTTCATCTACCAAAAATACTAATATCAATAAAAGAATTCAAGAGGATTTCTTATTGAAAAATAGAAAAGAAATTATTTCATTAAATTTGGCAACATTGAGGTAATGAAGTAAGAGATTAAAAGAGTTGAGAGAATCGATGGTTAGCAATCAAACAGTCCATTTGGCAATGTCATCGCAGTCTTCTTGCATGTCAACAAAATAAGATTATTCCTTCATTGAAAGCGTAAGCTACATCTACAATTATACTAACATCACTTAAAAAAAGCACATGAATAGACAAACAATTTAGATAAAGAAAAAGGTGAACTATGGAAAATTTGTGAAAGCTGGTCTGCAAGGTAAAAATCTTGTCCTCATTGGTTAAGAATAAGAAATCAATTTCGATTGTTTCTTGTTGCTTTATATTGATTATTGAATTTCCTGATTCACACAAACCTAACTTCAATACGATATTGTCATTGTTTCACACAGCTAAAAGTTCACACCAAGAAATTTACATGTATGTGAATTTTACTATTTATTTACAAAATTTGCAACAATAGGATACTGTTGGAGAAGAATATACCTTGACATACGCAAATTATTTGTAACTTGTTAGAAACTTTGTTATAAAGGAAGTTAATAACAGGGGAATCAAG
The DNA here is from genome assembly GCA_026008535.1 of Perilla frutescens. Lineage (NCBI taxonomy): Eukaryota > Viridiplantae > Streptophyta > Magnoliopsida > Lamiales > Lamiaceae > Perilla > Perilla frutescens. Next base: position 9,904,156 of record BRKX01000004.1, read on the forward strand.
TTATCATACTAATAGAGGTGAAAATGCAACCCACTTAGGATTCAAATAAGATTCCCTAAATTGTTTCAAAGCTTACAGTTGTGTTGAATAAAATAGCAAAAAATATTTGCACAAACTTGATGTTTTTGATCTACATGGTGCATAAAACTAAAACTTGTTTGGATATAATTAGGTCCTAAACCACAGTCCAACACTAAACCTAATGTAAATCTGATTGTCTTTAACATCTCTTCTTCAAATGATCATAGTATATATAAGCAAGTACCCATAATCTAATGATTGTAAGACATTTGATTGATCAATGATAGTGACTTGAGAGCAAATAAGGACAAACCTGTTGCTACTTCATAAGCAGGCTATCGTTTTCTTGAATATGTTACTGAAGTTCACGAATTTATTTAGCCAACTTCACTCTTTCAGTTTCATTGTTGTCCTTTTCCCTCCAACAAATGCAGCAAAGATATCATGAACTCCAAAATCTCCAGACAAAAGTTAAAGAAATCATACAATTAAAACTAACAAAAAAGTAAAAAACTAAAATCAATATTTTAAATAAACTTGGTTGGTTAGGTTAAGTTTTTCAAACGTATATAAAATAGTCTGAGAATTATTTCAACCATAATAAACATACCTCTCAGTGCATGAGGGTCTTTGAAATCACTCTGCAAATGGAGACGGAAACATGACAAAATAATTTTTTTGGAAAAATAAATATGCAACATGCACTAAACTTATATATGTTGGTTTTTAATACTTTTTTTAGGTAATTAGTCAAGACTCAAGAGCACGGGGATTAAAAATTGACATGGACAACAATGTGAGGATTTAGAACTAAACTAAAATTCCACATAAAGTCAATGGAAGTAGATGGACAGATCACAACAACAGCCAGAAGAGAAAATTATACTCAATCTTTTATCTTGTTCCTGTACATAAATTTTAAACAACATAGGTGGGTATTCTTTGACCATCTAATGAAACCTTTAAAGAAGCATCATTCTAGAATCAAAGCTTGTCAATATTCACCAAGATCATAAAATGTCAGCTATGATTTCTCGTAATTTCACCCGAAACCAAGCAACATTTTTAAATGTAACAATTCTGTTTACAAATCTAAAAGATGAGAACATGTGAGATGATTAAACTCCAAAATAAGCACAGGACAGAGCAATAGAGTTCAAAACACTGGGAAAAAAAATAAGCATGGACTTATTTCTCAATTAGGAAAAATAAAAATAGTGAAAATAGGAGGAACACAATCTAATATGATATAAGGAATTATCAAAGGTGTGATGCACAAACCAGAATATTATCTAGACTTGCTGAGGAAATTGCCACATCGCTATCATTAGACACGAAACCATTCATAATATGAGCAAGAAACATCAATAAATAAATCGAACATCATTTAAAATCAGATGGCTCAAAATGAAGGGTGCATATATTGCAGTCGTGCCTAATATTGGACTGAACATCCAATTATTCATCAAAGCTAGATTTACCGCCACTACTGCGCATTTTTCCGACGTCGTTTCTTTGCATCGTCAAATTTCATCGCCCTATTTATCTTCCTCTTCATAGGCGCGTGGTCTTGATTCGTCATAATTTTTTTGCTGAAAGTCTGAAACTATATTCCATAGTTTTTGTATTCTGCTCTCCACAAAATCAGTCACCACCTTCCACTATTATACGACTTTTTGGTAGCAAAGGAAATAAGAATTTTAAATTCTTGAAGGGAGAGGATCCATGTTAAATAAAGAGAGGAAAAGTAGAGTAGCTCCACTTGTTTATTTCAGTTTATGGGCTCCAAAACTTGCTAAAATTCTAAAAATTGAAAATGAAATTCAAAAAGCAATCAGGAAGATTAATCGGCACATGTGGCAGAGTTAGAACTGTCATGTGTCAGTAAATGAAGAAGACATAATTAAGTTGGCATTTTTTTTAGGGGAAAAAGTTTATCTAGACAATTTAATTTTAAAATTTGTATAGCTGGGCAAGTTTTAAGGGTGTAGTAGTTATATGGGCAATTTGTACTATATTTAAACCCATTGACCAACAAAATTTGAATATTCCTTCACTTTTCTGAAAAGTACCTTACACATTTGTACTTTCCATGTAGAAAGAATAAAAGATTTATTTTGAACAAAATCTCTCTTGGTCTATCCAAACTCGATTTTAGTTTGAAAATAAAAACTGTCGTGCTCCATTAATATCCCTATTCAATTTTCTGTAACCACACTCTCTACTCTCTCTCACATAACCACCATGCTCCATTGATCTCTCTCTCGCAAGTTTTGTTAAAAAATAACTAAATCATCGGACTCAACTTGAAAATGATGGAGGAACAAAGTGAAGATATACGGTTGTTTAATGATAATGTTACGGTTGTTTAAGAGTTATATAACGATTATTGAAATAAATATATAACGAGAGATGAACGATAGGTTGAGATATTCCATAAAGATAGATTAGTTGAAGAGATATAACGATAGAACATAAATATAAAACAATAGTTGAACGATAACCCAGATCTTGCATAATGATAATACAGTTCATGACGTAACGATAGATTCTTTTGCTATAACAGATAGTTCATAATCTATAACAATAGTTGCTTTATCATTAGATCTAGTATACATATGCTTAATTGTACTCTAATGTTAGGTTATTTGATGTAATATCGTTATGCTTTAGCTATAATGATAATTTACAATCTATCGTTATGCTTTAATAACATGTATCGTTATGCCTATATTGTTGCTTTAATCGTTTACATGTATCGTTGTGCCTATGTTGTTGTTTTTAAATATCCTTATGGTTCAATTATAATATAAATCGTTATGCCTATTTTTATGTCTATCGTTATTCTTATTGTTATGCCTAGCGTTATGGTTTAATTATAAATTAATCGTTATGCTTATGTTAAAAGAGACTAAAAGTTATTCTTTATTTTAAAAATAATAATAACGATTATTATTATTTTTTAAATAGGCCATAACGAAATTAATAATAACGATTATTATTAATTTTTCTTAAATAAAATTAAAATAGCATAACATTTATTTAATAGGCCATAAAGTCTGTAACTATCAAATTTTTCTAAAAGTTATCTTTCGTTAAGATGTAGTCCATAACGATAACTTTCGTTAAATTAATAATAGTTAATCATATTATCTTTCGTTATTAACTTTCATTAAGATGTAGTCCATAACGATAACTTTTGTTAAATTAATAATAATTAGTTTAATTTAATTTCATTATACAAGATGCATAATTAAATGCATAACGTTACTATTTTTAAAAAAAATTGTTATGGCAACCGTTATTGATTATCAGTTTTCGTTAATGCATAACGGTAGTTTTTAAAAAATTATCGTTACGCCAATCGTTATTTATTATCAGTTTTCGTTACGTGAAATTTCGGTAGGGATCGATATCTTTTTTATTTTTATATGTTAGATGTGTGTGCATTTATTGTTTGTTATTAAAAAAATGTAAAAGGTACACTTACCCAATGATTGGGGTGTGGGGACAAGTGTGTCATAAGGGTATTTTAGACATTTACACTCCAAATTGGCTATAAAATTATTATAATCTTATATCTTGTTTGTTTTTCCCAATTACTGTTTTGTCTTGCATTTTTTTATACATTTACACTTTTTTTTATTAGCCATTAAACCTTGCCATGTTTGGACCACAAATTTGCATGTGTATGGGCTTTAGGGCGGGCTTCTAGTTTGGAATAGTGCAAGACCTTTTTGGTTTAGTATATTATTATTATTATTATTATTATTATTATTATTTGTTTGTTTGTTTGTTTCTCGGCCTCTACCTCGTAAAAAAAATGAAGAAAATGGACATGTAGATTTCTCGGCCCATACAACTTTTTTTTAGATGTATAAAAAAGAAAGAATGTGAAACAAATCTTAAATCTTCATTTATACGTCAAACTATTAAAATTTATGCCATATGTTCTCTTATATTTTGATATTATTAAATAAGTTATATATATATATATATATATATATATATATATTTAAATCTTAGTTTTACTAACTATTAAGTGTAGTGGTCATTTTTCATCAACCTAAAATACTGGCCCAAAAGGGTTGAGCGATAGCGTACAATCGGTATTCCAATAGACAAGCGTCCAATTTTAAATTTGAGTTAACGATCAGTTCCGCCTTATCCGGTAAGATTGACGGGTTCAGAGGAGTCGGCACGTCTTTCAACCTCCTCCGCGATCCTCGCAAACCCTAGCTGCTACTTCCACCTTTAAAAGGAGACCCCCATCCTCATTTGACGGGTACGCTGAAATACCCACAAGCTTCACATCACACCCTAAGAATACTGAGCTCACAATTTTCTAGGTTAATTCCACCCCGGCGATTCAACATCCGGCCTTCTTCCTACATTCTTCCAGGATCGAACGGCATTTCCCTAAATTTCTAGTCACGTTCTGGATAAAGATTATCGTCATTAAGCACCTTAATTATTTAATTATTCCGTATTTTGTTTCTTTATGCACTTCTTCTTTTCCTGACTTGAGCGTCGGAGGCCCAACGATCGTCAACCCCCCGACGGTCTTTGGCTCTTACGGTGTTTTCTGTTTTTATTTCACAGATTGGCCGCTGCTCCGGACTGAATCAATTAATTGCAGATTTCCGGATCTACAATTTGGCGCCCACCGTGGGGCAGCGATCTATTCATGAAACAAAATGACAACGCCTAATGAGAGTCGCAGAGATGGAAAAGGACCCCAGCAAGATGGCAAAACCGCTACGCCTTCGCCCGATGTTGATCTGTCGTTGGCTGATGTTCTGAGGAATATACAGCATCAAATGGCAAACACCGCCGGGGAGTTAGCGCTTCTGAGGTCAGAGAACGCTTCACTCCGCAGTAAACTTGAAGATCTAACCATCAATGACAACACGCGCCATCTGAACTGCATCAAACCCACCAATCTGTTCGGCGAGCCAAATTCGGTATACTCTGAGCGTCGTCGTTCTGTTACTTTTACTGATCCATTTATTGCAGGTACTAGCGCGTCAGCACAGAAGGTAGACACCAGACAACAAATGGAAGAGAGCCCGCTAAGGCCACCTCCAGGGTTTGAGTATCATGCTTCTGGACAGGAAAGGTTCCGACGCTAGACCCTCGAGCAAGAAAGGGTTGAACAGCAGCGCAGGTTCAACCAGGGATTCGATCAGAGAATGATCGATCACCCAAGTGAATTGGAGCAACGACTGGCTGGTATCGAGGCAATGATAACGCGAATTCCCGGTGTACCTCTACCAATCCGCAAGGCTGCACCAAATAGCTTTGCTGACTCGCCGTTCGTGGATGAAATTGGGTTAACAGAGATGCCGTCAAAGTTCACCCTACCATCTATGAAGTTATTTAATGGAACCTCAGATCCAGATGACCATATCGCACAGTATAAACAGAAAATGTTCATCGCAGCAATACCAAAGTACCTCAGAGAAGCCTGCATGTGCAAGGGTTTTGGGTCCAGCCTATCAGGAGCCGCACTGCAGTGGTTCACGAACCTTCCTAACGCTTCGATTGGATCATTTGCACAACTCACAGATCTTTTCGTAGAACAATTTGCCAGCAGCCGGAAAATTGAGAAACATTCAGATGACCTCTACGCCATTATTCAGTATCCAAATGAAACACTTAGGAATTATGTTGCACGGTTCAATACAGAGAAGGTAGAGATACCAGGCTGCAACGCTGACACCGCCATATCAGCCTTCAGAAAGGGGCTAAAGAGGGATTCAGACCTTTACAAAGAACTCACAAAGTACCCGTGTAAGACAATGAATGATATTTTAGCAAAGGCATGGGCACAAATTAAGTGGGAGGAAGACGAAGACCAGTATTATCGACCCAAGCCAAGAGGTCGAGATGAAGGAAGAGACTCCCGCAGAAATGATAGAAGAAGAACCGACCCTTACCCCCGCAATGATCGCTACAAACCTCAAGGCCGAGAGGATATTTCAGATCCATATGATCGACGCTTGCCAGAATACAACCTGTGCATCACACCCTCAGAAGTCGTCAATGCCTTGAAGGAACTTGGTAGTACAGTGAAATGGATGCCCAAGATGAGGAGTCCAGATCATGAACGTGACAGAACAAAGTACTGTGAATTCCACAAAGACCATGGCCATAGGACAGATGACTGTATTGCATTGCGTCTCGAAATCATCGACCTACTTAAGCGAGGCCATTTGAAAGATTTGCTGACTGATAAGGGAAAGCAGACCTTCGGCAAAAATGATGAGAACCTGAGGGATCCGCCAAAGCTCCCACCAATTGAGCATGTGGTTAATTGCATAACTGGAGGATCCGAGGTTAGCGGAGTATCTCAGGCATCAGCAAAACGACATTGCAGATCTCTTAAATACACGTCTATGATACCAAAGCCCGACACTGAAATGGAACTCATAAGTTTGAGTTTCACCAACAGCGAAGCTTCTGAACTCTCATACCCGCACCACGACGCACTTGTTATTTCTGTCCTTATTTCTAACTGTATGATCAAGAGGACTCTCATCGATGGTGGAAGTTCGACTAATGTCATTTTCTTATCTACTTTGAAGGGAATGCAAGTCCCCGAGGCTCATATCGTCAAAAAATTAATGACCTTGATTGGATTTAGCGGCGAGCACAAAACCACCATAGGTGAAATTACACTACCTGTATATACGGAAGGGGTTAACCTGCACACCAAGTTTCAAATTATCGATGCACTCTCAACATACAACATCATCCTTGGGAGACCTTGGATTCACGAACTAAAAGTTGTACCCTCGACCTACCACCAAGTCATACGCTTCCCAACCCCATGGGGAATTAGGCAGATTCATGGAGAGCAAATCACATCAAGAGACTACTACAGATCGGCTTTCAAGACTAACCACGTGCAGGTACAAGAAGTAAACCAAATTGATGAGGCATCAACGTCAAACTCAAAATATAAATGTAGAGAAAGCTCAAATTCAAAATATAAGCATGGACAAAGTTCAGGGTCGACCTCCTACGTCAGCCAGAGATGGAAGATCTCGATGAAGTATAGATTCACCCCGACTCCCCAGACCACGTCGTTCAAATTGGGTCGAGGTTGTAGGTCGATCCTGATCACCAAGGTGGTATGAAATGGGGCTTACAAGCTGCAAACTGTTGAAGGCAGAGAAAGTGCAAATAGCTGGAACGCAGTTCACCTCAAGCAGTATCATTTCTAAACTCTTGGCTAAATCTCTCAAGTTTTGTCTTGTTTATTTTTTAAACTCACCACTGACTTGAGTGTCGGAGGGTCGATGGCTATGCCATCGACCATCTAGTCGTGCTATGCGCAGGTTGAAATTCAACCCTAACGATCGAGGTTCAATAGGAAAGCCTTTCAAGGTCGACCCAGCAGCCCGTAGGGTGGACATCAATCCTAAAAAAATGATGAGTTTGCATTTTTATTTATTTTCTTCTATTGCTTTCAGTTATTCTCAAAATTTATTCCCTACTTCAGTTGCTGACTTGAGCGTCGGAGGGTCGATGGATTAGCCATCGACCATCTAACCTTGCCGCCTACAAGTTGAAAATCAAATGTTGACAACCCAAATCAAATAAGAACAATCGTGTAGATCTCAAACGCACGCTAGGGTCAGCGCCGAGTACAATAAAGAGCAAAAAATGGTTTTGCACTCCGAAGATGAGAAATGTCATTGATGTCAACCTTGACACGACTTCAGAGACAAAATTCTCGAACAATGTTCGATACCATGTCTCTAAGGCATGATTCAACCCGAATGCAAAGTTCAGCCTCGAGTCAAGATAAATTGCATTTAAAGTGCATGTCTATTTGTATATTCTAGCCTTATTATATCGACCTTGTAATCAATTATCTACAACGTCATTTATGTTTCGGGATTGATCAAAATTTGAGACTCGGATAAGCAATAAATCAACCTTAAATTCGATCTTCTACAATGATAAATCTCATCATGTTGGTCAACCCTCGTCATCGTCAAAATGATCGACTCTAGGGTCTATTAAATTAAAAGTCGACCTCTATGCTACTTTCTCCGCAAAATTGTCGACCCCAGAGTCGACAAACTCTTATATCTCCAAGTAGACCCTTTTCATGTGATAGTCTTATGCAGTTGATTTTTGACCCTTAAAAAAAAAAAAAAACTCTGGAGGGGGTCGACCCTAGGGTCGATCAACCTTAAAAAAAAAAACCCTCAAAAAAAAAAAGGACCTCAGGGTCTACAGCGTACCCTAGGGTCTACTACGTCAAAAATCGACCTTAGGGTCTACTGCGTACCCTAGGGTCTCCTACGTCAAAAATCGACCTCAGGGTCTACAGCGTACCCTAGGGTCTACTGCATACCCTAGGGTCTGCTACGTCAAAAATCGACCTTAGGGTCTACAGCGTACCCTAGGGTCTACTGCGTACCCTAGGGTCTACAGCGTACCCTAGGGTCTGCTACGTCAAAAATCGACCTCAGGGTCTACAGCGTACCCTAGGGTCTACTGCGTACCCTAGGGTCTATTACGTCAAAAATCAACCTCAGGGTCTACAGCGTACCCTAGGGTCCACTACGCACCTTAGGGTCTACTACGTCAAAAATCAACCATATGGTCTACTAAGCCAAATGTCGACCTTAGGGTCTTAAAAGCATCAAGATCAATCCCATGTGCGTTTGGCAAACAATAGTGACTTATGACAAGTAATATTAGATTTACGGTGTTCGATCTTACGGTTTGCTTTCAAAGCCTCGATCGTCCTACCTTACAGCTTGCGCTCAAAGCTTAGGCGTTCGACCTCCAGGTTATTTTATAACTTGGGTCATTCAGCTTCATAGCCCATACTCGGGGCTTCGGTGTTCGATCTTACGGTTTGCTTTCAAAGCCTCGATCGTCCTACCTTACAGCTTGCACTTAAAGCTTAGGCGTTCGACCTCCAAGTTATTTTATGACTTGGATCGTTCAGCTTCATAACCCATACTCGGGGCTTCGGTGTTCGATCTTATAGTTTGCTTTCAAAACCTCGATCGTCCTACCTTACAGCTTGCGCTCAAAGCTTAGACATTCGACCTCTAAGGTCATTTTCATTTATTGGGGCGATCTTTTCTAATTTTTATTTGGGCTCGATGTTCGACATCACGACGAACGTCTTATGTCCTTGCCTGTTTATTTGCATTACGATTCATTGTCCAGCTCTCATGCTGAAACCTAGACAATGAGGGGCTAACTGTAGTGGTCATTTTTCGTCAACCTAAAATGCTGGCCCAAAAGGGTTGAGCGATAGCGTACAATCGGTATTCCAATAGACAAGCGTTCAATTTTAAATTTGAGTTAACGATCAGTTCCGCCTTATCCGGTAAGATTGACGGGTTCAGAGGAGTCGGCACGTCTTTCAACCTCCTCCGCGATTCTCGCAAACCCTAGCTGCTACCTCCACCTTTAAAGGGAGACCCCCATCCTCATTTGACGGGTATGTTGAAATACCCACAAGCTTCACATCACACCCTAAGAATACTGAGCTCACAATTTTCTAGGTTAATTCCACCCCGGCGATTCAACATCCGGCCTTCTTCCTACATTCTTCCAGGATCGAACGGCATTTCCCTAGATTTCTAGTCACGTTCTGGATAAAGATTATCGTCATTAAGCACCTTAATTATTTAATTATTCCGTATTTTGTTTCTTTCTACACTTCTTCTTTTCCTGACTTGAGCGTCGGAGGCCCAACGATCGTCAACCCCCCGACGGTCTTTGGCTCTTACGGTGTTTTCTGTTTTTATTTCACAGATTGACCGCTGCTCCGGACTGAATCAATTAATTGCAGATTTCCGAATCTACATTAAGTAGTACATTTTGGTGTTTATTTTTTATGGGATCTTTTATCTTAATCTTTTACGAGTTGAATGGGATGAAAATAAAAATGAAAACTGGGCTCTCATCATTCAATGTTCTGGCTCTATCACATGAGCATACAGACATCATTTATCGAAATTTCTTTAATTTTTTTTTCTAAATACATAACATATTTTGCTTAAAGATAATTATCATGTATACGAAATTATTGAAATAAGTGGATATGAAAGATAGAAAAATGAAATACTTGCAAGTCTTAAAAATGGGGAAAAAGAAAGAGACAAAATGAACACTTAAAATTTATTTCCACTAACTAGCTAAAAAGAATAGTAAGGCTAAAACACATCTATTTCCAATTGACTAAAAAGCCCACATTTGCACTGCAATAATAATCAGAGTACAATTTAATTTGGAACAATATTCTCATCTTGAATTTAGCAATCAAGAATAATTTACAGTATTATCGATCAATCTTCTGCAAATTTTCTCTGTAAAATATAAATAAATTATATCGTTCCATTCACATCACGAGCTGACTGTGAACTCCAGCTGACACTCTCTAGTCCGTGTTCCTACAGTTCAAGAAAAAAAATCGCAAATTAGGATAATGAAAAATTGTGTTGAAAGATGATTAATTGAGAGATGGGGCGAGGGATCTTAGTGTTGGTTCAGCCCAAGAATGTGTTAATTTTCTTGGTGGCGTTAGTTCTGATATTTCTTGTTTATACCTTCTCCGAACAGGTAAATTTCTCTTCACTTGGTGCTTGTTTTTTCGTTGATTTTTTTTTTTTTCTGTTTTCAAGATTCTTGCTTCCTAGGATTTCTTCAGTTTGTTCTGTGTTTCTTGGATCTGTCTGAAGTGGTTGCTATTGCTCATGTCGATTTGAAGCCTCTGGTGAAATTACTGTGTAATGCTTCAATTAATTTTGGGAGAAACTGGAAATTTAGATTCTTGATACATTAATCAAATGGTAAAGGTTTCACCTTTCTTGGCTAAAATTTGGATATATGTATTATAAGTTAGGAAAAACGTTATTAAGATTAATGCTCGATTAATTTGTTTTAATCTAATAACAATCATGATAGTTTAAGTGGTATATATAGCAAGACATGATAATTTGGGTTCATATTTTGTGCATTATCTCATTGCATCTTGAACTGATTCCTTAGAAGTCTAAGAGATGGATCAATGTTTAAGGATGACTCAAATTGAGAATATACTCGGGAGCAAGCCTCATATCATTGTACCTTTAAGATGGTTGTTTTAGAGTATTGACAAAGAATGGTGTTAGGTTTTTTCTAGTGTAGACTAATTTTAGGTTCCAGAATAACTTATTAGGAATATTTGCTGCTTGTTGCTGGAATTGTATATTATCTTGCTACCTGCAGTGTTGGAAACTTGGCCTTGTATGGCTTCAGTTAGTACATCATTGTGCTAGTTGTGTCAGTGTGTTGTTTGCTACTTTGCGTGCAAGAAATGCTGAATCATCCCTTAAAACGCCTGATAAGTCTCTAGCCTGCATATGGATCATTATAGAGTCAACTGGTATTCTATTTACTTAGCGTCTTGTTAATGCACAAGCTTAATACGTTTTGTTTTCATGTAGAAATTTCTATGTCGCTGACGTTAGTTCCCTATTCCTGAATATTACTATTTTTTATTAATTACACTCTTATGGTAGATTATTCACTTGTTAAATTGTTACTGTTTTCACTTCTTCAGCAAATTCTCTTTTCAAATTTGACTTTGTATCTCCAGGGGGTAGAAGAAGTGGAAGAGGTATATGAAGTCACCAATAGAGTGTTTTTGGATGTTGACATAGATAAGCAGCGAATAGGTATGCTTCTGAATTTCCCTCACAAAATTTGATAATGCATTTTTTTTCCTTCTCAAAGAAACATAAAATTAAGTTGTAAGTTAAGGGTGTCAAGAGAAGGGGTCGACTCAACTATGGAAGATCATGATTCTGCTATGGCAGTTAAGAGAATACTTTCAGGAACACTATATTGGATATTGAAGAGAAAAATCTCTTGAGTGTTTTCTTTTGTTCTGTTTCAATTAAATGCAGAATTGTAATAATATTATTAGGGTATGAATATTCTTCGTCTGACACTCATTCTTAACATATAACATGCATGATCCTTTATAGAGCTACCATTAGATAATAAGCCTGCCAAAGCATGGGGATCTTTCAAATGGATGTGAAACGCAAGTTATAGAAATGTGGCATAATATCTTCAAAAGTAGACAAGTATTATTTTGATGTCATCTATTCTAAATTCATATTTTTTACTCCTCAATATCCACAGGGAGAATTACCATTGCATTATACGGTGATGTCGTCCCAAAGACTGTGGGTAATGATATCATCTTTCTTCTTTGTGAATGTCTACATGTTTATCAGATTGCTTTTGCTTTCTTTGGCGCTACAATTTTGTTCCTCACCAGTTCTACATTTTTCTGTGCAGAAAATTTCAGGGCATTGTGTACAGGTAATAAGATGATTTCTCATTACTCAATTTCGTTATGGATTTTAAGATTCTTGCATCTATTGCTTCTGATAAAGAAGTTAATATTCTTCTTTCGATCTCCTCCACTAACCTTTGTTTTCTTGAATCAGGGGAGATTGGAAAAGCTGCTAATGGAAAACTTCTACACTATAAAGGAACTCCATTTCATCGTATCATACCGGGGTTCATGATACAAGGCGGGGACATTGTATCTGGAGATGGAAAAGGGAATCAATCTGTATACGGGGGCACATTCCGTGATGAGAATTTCAAACTTAAGCATTCACATGCAGGTCTGCAATGAACTTCTACTCTCTTCAGCATCTCACACATGCGCCTCACAGTCATGCAAACAACAACTCTTCATTTCTTGATCTGGTTTTTGCAGGCATGGTGGCCATGGTGAATTCAGGGCCTGATTCTAACGGATCGCAGTTTTTCATCACAACGGTCAAGGCTTACTGGTAAGCTTTACTGTTAAGGTGTAACTATACAGACCAGTTTCGTGCTATGTAAAATTTAGGATGTAAATTGTTCACATATCTTTGGGATTGGGCAGGTTGGATGACGAGCACGTCGTTTTTGGACGAGTCATTGGCGGGATGGACACGGTGTATGCCATCGAGGGCGGGGCAGGAACCTACAGTGGGAAGCCAAGGAAGAAGGTAATTATTTCCGATTCTGGCGAAATACCAAAGGGCAAGTGGGAAGAGGAAAGCAGAATCTCAGTAACATAACTATTTTCTGAAGTTCATCTGATTTCATTAGGAATTTTTCTTGTGTCTTTTTGTACGATATTTATAGTCGTTGGAACACACTGTAATCTGGTTTGCAACGATAGAGCAACTAACATAAAATTCGTTATTATAGAGAGAGAACTCCATCTAAAACGATTGATTTGTTGCATTTAGAATTTAGTTGTTTTGTTGTTGCTTCACGTTGTATTTTAGATGAGAAAATAAGGTTTGTGAAAGCTGAATCTCGTGTTTTATTGTGCGTAGAGAAGATGGTTGTTGATGTAATGAAATAGTAGATGAAATATTATTTTATATGTCCATATGGTATTAATAGTATCTGTGGGGTTACTGAAACTGTTGGGCGTGGCCACATTAAATTTCTGGAATTCTTTTGAAGTAAATGGAGAAAAGAAACAAATTGATTGTAGGAATGTAAAATTATGTTTTTCATAGCAAATCTCTGTGTTATCATTATTGAACACTTTCTTTTTTCCTAGTTACTAGTTATATAGCTGTCTTTTCCTGTGAGCAAATTAAACATTTCCTGTCTTTAATTAATTCATTCTTGTACATCAATTCACATTTCGACTTTTATTTTCAAATTCATTACTTGTTCCTGCTGATTAATTTCTTTCTTCTTTCTCGATTTTTCTAAAAAATTAAAATAAAACAAAACATTGGTGTTGAGATTTGGAAATGGAATCTACCATTCCGCGGAAATATTATTTGTGATGGGAAGTGACTGGTAAGTGGGAATATATAAATATAATCTCTGCCAAACACATGCCTACAGCCTACATTAATGGCTGCTATTATTTATTGGATTTGCAAATTATCATCTTTTCTTTTTCTTATTAGAATTTTTGCTTCAATTTTTTAAAATATTATGCATCATATTCTTCATCAACAAAATGCAATTCTTTCAAATTTACCTTAGAATTACCCACAATCGTTGTTAGATGCTAATAAGGTATTTTGACCCAAAAAATTATCTGTATTAGGCCAACTAAATCACAGTAAAATTTCTATTTTTTTTAGTGCTAAATATTCCAAGTAAAATTCCAATAGAAGATCACGGTTCATTCCCATGTCACATGAAGTAGTCAAGCAATCCGACAATACCACCCTCATCTTTACCACCCGCTCCGCCGCGTCGCCGCCATGGACAGCAACCCCGAAGAGCCCCCCACCAGTCTTCACGAGCCAAGTACCGCCGCCGCCAAGCAACCCCTCTTGTCCAAACCGTATCCAAGTCTTGAACCGCCCATAGCTTCCACCTCCGAAGCTGAAGAAGACCAATCACAATATCTTCAGATCTCTTACAATTACGGCCCTCGTGCCATCAAAGATTTGCCTTTCCTTATCCTCTTTTGTCTCCTCGTTCTCTGCACCTTCGGCTTTGGAATCTTCGCCTCCGTCAACAAAAACCTCCACCGCTCCGAAATTTCGTATTTCAGTTATGATGTTACCTCGTCTTCTTGCGTTTCCGTGAGAGTTCGGAGCCACTTTTCCTCCGATTCTCCGGAGACAAGTCGTTTTCATGGCGGTTTGAGTGAAATTCCACTGTCTGAGGAGAAGCCCTCTTCTTCGAATTCCTCAAAATCGAATCTTTTTGAGGTTTTGCATGCGGATGTCTCTTCTTCGAGGGACCCAACTTCGTCGAACTCCTCAAAATCGAGCTTTTCGAATGAGAATTCCCCGGTTTCTCACAGTCCCGTGTCCTTAAATTCCCCAAATTCTACTCTTTTAGTTAGTTTGATTGATTACTCATCTTATTCTGGCAAGTTTGCTTCTTTTAGTTCTAGTGAGTCGAATGTGTTGGAGAGCTTGATATGGACTCTTGCAATCACTCTGATTCTGAGTGTGCCGTTTGTGTTTTCCGTGCTTTTGTTGCTCAAACACTATACCAAACAGATAGTTTACGCATCGCTTCCGTTCTTTGTGATAGTCCCTATTTTCATGAATGTGTATTGGTTTGTTGCTTGCACCCTGAGCTCTACATGCAGTGATGCCTTTCCTTTGGCGTATCGGATATTTGTTCTCATTTTCGTGTTCTTGATAATTGGGGTGATTGTGTGGATATTTGTAGTAAACTGGCACAGAATTGAGTTGACTGTGAGAGTTATCGGTGTAGCTTCTACTGCACTGTCGAAAAACTTAGGATTGTTTGGAGCACTCCCTGCTCTGACTCTGGGGTTAGTCGTGTACTATGTGCCCATTGTTCTGTTTTTGATATTTTCCAACTCGAATGGAAAGATTGTGCCAAAAGAAGACAATGGAGAGTATGTATGTGTCTGGAAGCAGGATAGTTGGGTGCCAGCTTACTACACGCTGGCGATCTTGACAATGCTGTGGTCTGCCACTGTTATGGTGGAAGTTCAAGTATATGTTATCAGTGGAACTATTGCTCAGTGGTATTTCTCCAAGGATGAATCACCACCGAAGCATGGAATAAGAAGCTCCTTAAGGTGTTTCCTTTTACTCCTTGTTAAAGTTAATTGATTGCATGATTATGGTGTTTCATTCCCAAAATTAGTTTATTACTCTGCTATGTCCTTGCTATAGATTCCTAGTAATTTGGACCTTATAGAGAGAGAGATTGCCAGTAGTATTGCTATGTGTTAAGGATATAATTCCAGAGCTAAATGCTATCCTGTGTTCTGTGGGTTTGCTTGAGTTGTTACAAAAAAATAAGACTTTTCACTTGTTTAAGGATGGATTTTACCTGGTGCATGGAACAAGAGATCTGAAGAAAAATAAAATGTAAGATATAGCCATATAGGCTAGACTAATTATTAAGAAGTAGACTTTTGATGCGTGTGTCTCCAACTATTTGGGAGATATTGTGGTCATTGTGATTCTGAGACGACCTAGGAAGCACTTGCTCATATCATAATTTACATTGTAACCCACTACGGTATTGACTATTTACTTAGAATTGTATTCTTTGAGCTAGATGGCTGCAATACAAGAGAAAGAGTCAAATTTTTCTTATTGGTCTTTTGAAAGATTCCCACCTACTAAACAGAGTTTAGCACCCTTCCATATAAAAGTTATCTTTCTTAGTAAATCGGAATCTGCTCATTTCTTTTTCTGTTTCTCATCTATGGTGCTGTCGTTGGTGATTTCTAACACATTACTTCCCTTTGGGAATTGACTGTAGTAATATTTGTATCTATTACTTCAAATATCTTGTCCCCGTAACCGTAATTATTGAAAGAACAAGTAAATCCACGATTTTACTATTTTCTTCATTCTATCAAATTGTGAATAAGCTATATTATGATGCTCGGTGACCAGATTAGAAATTGAATTATGTCAATCCCTTTTTCCTGCAAAACATCACAAATCATTGTCTCATAGTAGCTGTGCTGTTAAATAAGTTGGTTGTATGTCTTATGGTCACATTTCTAACTTCTGGCCCTCTCTTTAAAATTGAAGAAATGCGTTTGGCACCTCCTTTGGCACAATATGTTTCTCTGGATTGCTTATCGCAATTGTCCGAGTCGTTCGTTCTATTGTCGATAATGAAAGACAAGAAGATGCATCTGGGATCGTCAACCTTATTCTGCGGTGCTGTGCCAATGCCCTGTTGTCAGCAGTTGATTTTCTGAACAAATTTACTATAAATTTTGCTGCCATAACTGGCGAAGCATACTGCAGTGCTGCGAGGATGACTTATGAGCTTCTCAAACGTAATCTTCTATCAGCAGTATTCGTGGAAACTGTTTCCACTCGAATACTGTCTGGAATTATCCTTGTGTTATCAGCAATTTATGCCATATTGGTAAGTTCTATACCCTGTTGTAGTGTCATTGTATAGGTAACAGGGATTGCATCCAATATTTTAATTTTAGTGGATGAAATTTTTGTCATTTGTGGACTAGTGCTAAAGCTTTTGATTAATTGGAAACAATTTTTACATATGATTGTGCTTCAGTTCTTGAGCTCATTGTGCGTAATTCTCTTGTTGCTGTTTACGTTTTTGGCAGCCTTAAACTATTGGAAAAAAAATTACATAATTTTTTTAGTTCATAAGGTGATTGTGTGTAGTTTCTCCTGTTACTGCTTAAGTTTTCTGTGGTCATAAACTGTGTTTTTCATGTTGTCTCGGGTATTGGGTCCACCTGTTAAACATGAAAATGATTAGCAGGTTAACTTATACTGACATGATAATAAACACTAACCTGTTAACTACACGACAACCCGAAAAGTGAAAACATAAGGTCTATATATTGTATTCATACATTTAGCAAACAACTATAAATCGTATGTGTGTATTATGGATTGTGAATTTAAATATTATAGATTGTGTATATATATTTTATTATCATACTATTAAGTATTTTATATTTATGTAGGTTGTATGTGGTTACATGCTTTTTGGAGATTTTTTTTTAAATTTTGTATTGACGTGTAACAATGTGTTGTTTTAATGATTCTTTTGTCGGGTCATTATCATGTTGATGGGAAATATTTTGTGCTAATTTTCATATCGACAATAATTTTATCAGGTCGTGTTCAGGTTTTTGCTTTTATGGTTTCAAGTTGATACCTTTTCCATACCACGCACAACCTGTTTACACAAATTGTCACCCCTAATAACCTTGTTTAGAGTTAGTGAGAACAATTTTTATGTCTCGTAGTCGCTGTTGGTAATACCTATGGCCAGTGGACCTTATGCTTCAAAGAATCAGCTTTAGGGCTTTAACTTGTGAATGTGCCATGATTTCCAACTGAAAAAACAAGCTTTTATTTTCTATTTTTATTGAAGTAAAAATGGCAACACACACATTATCCTCTATTTGAAGGGCATGCTTACGTTTTGCTTGGAGTGCCTAATTAGGTTGCAAAGGTTATGTTTCTCCTACTCGTTGCTTATATTTTGTATGAATACGTGTGCATGTGTGAATATATATTTGGAAACAGAGGCTAGTTGGAATTCTCCCATTTCGTTGTAGAACTCTTTGTTGACCGAGGAGAGAAAATACAGATTCTTCATTTCTTGCCACGTCTACCTTAAGCTACATGATACATCTGTAGTTTGGAACTGAAAAATCATTGTTTCCTCGTATGCAGGTATGCGTTCTTCTAAAAGCTGTTGTTCATCTTGGCGATGATGCATACTTTGTTGCTGTTATGGCGTGGATCTTGCTGATCGCAGTTCTGGGCTTCTTTGTTCACATTCTGGACAACGTTATTGACACTGTGTACGTATGCTATGCCATAGACAGGGACAGGGGAGAGGTTTATAAACAAGACATCCATGAGGTCTACGTTCACCTTCCCATCAGTAGAAGTCATAGGGCGGGTTTTGTTCCCAGAGCTCCGCAAGTTGTGTAATCATCTCCTCATCGAGTAAGTTCCTTCTGTTGTACAATCTGTAATTTATCCTGCTTGGAGGTATAATTGCCCGACGGCAAATTGTGCATATCTGAGATTCTATTTTGTACTGAGCTTTATTCAATAAAAGAAAATGAAAAAAATAGTTCTGCATTGTCTGATAAGGCTTATTTGTGTTACGGCATTATGCATCTGTAGATTTATTGACTGCAGATCTTCTGTCCGCGCTCTAGCTTAACCTAACATATGTTTTAGCTGAGAATGTAATTAAGATCGATCTTTAATAGCGCGTTATGATATCCAAATGCTACAGAGTCGGTACTCGTTAACAAAGGAGTTTATTGCGGAAGATTCACTGTCTAGATAGCTGTAACTTAGTCTTTGTGTTCTCTTGAAATATGGTATACCTGCTTACTTTACTTAGGAATGAATGTAATGAAATGAAAGCCTGCTACGGGCATACGGCTTTTGTGAGACGAACTTAGCTGCTGCTTTCGAGTGTTATTCTTGTTTGCAGATGATGTTGATTTTGTACTGTGGAATGGTGTTTCGTTTTGTATTTCATTTAACTGGTGAAATCCGCGTGTGGATTGACTATATCATCGTTGCATGCATGATGAATACTGTTGAAATGAAATACGAGACGGCAACATAGGATTCGGACAGAAATTCCCGTTGCAGTTGAGTCTCTTTCAAACATACATACGAGAGATATTGACAGAAATGGAAAGAAGGCATAAAGTTTGTAATAATGTGGGATTTAGGTTATCCACTACTTTTAGAAAGATTTGACGTGAGTGTTTCCATCACAAGGAAGTTGAGAATTGGCCACTGCCACATGGTTTTCCCATCTCTTCTTTAGGGGGCATAATCGAACATTCACATTTCGTGATGGAAATAGGTCAAATTACTCGATTTGAGATTGATTGATCGTTAAAGGTTAAATGAAACCCGAAATAATAGCATGAATGCAGTATTATTGCCAAATGAATAGGTGTTCAGTTAGATTAAAGCTCGTTGTTATGATGAACAGTATCCCGAGATAAAACTTTTGTGGGCTTGATAACGAAGCTTCAATTTTATTTTTTTAATGAAAATATTAACTCATCTTTTCTTTATTGTGTAATGTCGCGATTTATATGACAGAGAAATTAGTGGTGGAATTAATACAAAGGGACACCAACGCACGGAACATGTCTCCTCATCATTCACCTCCCCATTTCCATTACCTCATTGGATTGATTGACATTGTTAGACTTTAGTGTTTGTAAACTCTAGATTTTCTTGATTCTCTCTCTCTCTCTCTCTCTCTCTCTCTCTCTCTCTCTCAGTAAAATAAAATAAAATAAAACCTACTTGCAAATCTCCATATAGAAAAGAAACATAAAAAAGAACCTCTTTATACACTTGCAATTTATACTAAATAAATAAAACGCGAGACCAGAAGATGATGGGTAGTAGAGGATTTGGTGTGTTGTAAAATACATAATGTTATTACATATATCCTTTGGGACAATTTTATAGGAAAACTCGAGATTGGGATTTGCAATGCGAATGTGAAATGCGTACTTATTTTAAGAGAAGAAAGAGATATGTATCCCTTTTGCTTAGACGCTAAGAGAATGTTGAGAGGCTCGAAGAGAGAGAGGATTAAGGTGTTTGATCCCAAGATGGGACCATTGTATAGCTCCATCACATCTTTATGCTCTTAAGTTAACATGAAAAGATTGGGACCATCAAAATTAGCATTCAACCCTTATAACAATATTCACAAAATTGTATGATTCAATCAACTCTAGGATTACTTTTTCATCAATTTGAGATGCAATCTATGATATGATATGGTACTCAGAGTCTCAATGAATCAACTCACAGTCTTAAAAAATGTATATTTTGAAATTTACTGAAAGTCGTCATTTCAAGAGATATGCGCACAAGTAACTCCCTACGCACTCGATGAAGAAATAGATAAAGCTACCTTCACATCAATCTGGATTCTCGATAATAATTATACTTAATTTTATTCGTGTTTTTGTCAATGTGTTGTATGATACGGAGATAAAGTCTTTTAATCCTGAATCCATGTCCTATATATTTTATATGTGCCTAGTTCCATAATTGAAAATTTTAAATGAAACAAGAAAAGAAGCCTTACCATAAAATTTTAATCATACTTATTTTAAAAGTTCCAAACAATAATACCTCAACAAAACTTAGGAAATTTTACTGATATCATAAAAAAAAAGTAAAAAAAAAAAAGAAGAAGAAGAAGAAGAAGAGTAATATACATACCAGATATAGAAAAATATATAGTATGGTTAGAATCGTAAAAAGAGGACACTAATAGTGGCAATTTGATTGTCCAAATCTTATATAAACTAATATCCTCCCCATCCCAACTCACCTTGTCACATTTCTCAACCAATCTCATCCATAATCTTTTCTAGTGAAAAAATTGACCCCCCACCCTAACTAGTAACAACTCATCATGGCGATGGCTTTCAAGATGGTATTATGCATTCATCTCTCTCTCTCTCTCTCTCTCTCTCTCTCTCTCTCTCTCTCTCTCTCTCTCTCTCTCTGACATTGTGACTACTGTGGTATGTATATATGCAGGCGATGACGGGAATGTGGGTGACAGAAGAATGCCAGAACTCGTTCATGGAGATGAAATGGAAGAAGGTCCACAGATACATAGTGTTCAAGATTGATGAGGGTTCGGAGCTGCTCACCGTCGACAAGGTCGGCGGCCCCGGCGAAGGCTACGAGGATCTCGCGGCGGCACTGCCGGAGGACGACTGCCGCTATGCCGTCTTCGACTTCGACTTTGTCACCGTCGATAACTGCCGGAAGAGCAAGATCTTCTTCATCGCATGGTCCGTCCATTTCTATATAATTTTTCCACGTAACCTATATATATATATATTCTCTTGTTATTCATCATCACTCATCACCCTTTGTTTATTTTTTTAGTACACGTCATGTCAAGTGTATAGTATGATACCATCAAAATTTTCGCCTCTCCTAATATAGTTAGTGAGTTAATTTGTGGTGGAAGATCAAGTTGAGCCCTTGGGACATGACTTGCATTATATGTGGATTTTTTTATAATCACAAAAGAATAGAAATTGATGATTATTCTTTTATGTTTATGTTTTTTTGAATTTTCAGGGCACCGAGTGCTTCAAGAATTAGGGCGAAAATGTTGTATGCAACATCAAAAGATGGATTAAGGAGGGCATTAGAGGGCATCCATTATGAAGTTCAAGCAACTGATCCAACTGAGATGGGATTTGATGTTATTAAGGATAGAGTCAAATAATTATACGTACACCCTAATTTCATAATTAGGATGAATCGAATCATGTTAATTTCTTTCCTTAATATATAGTTTAATTTAATAATAACTCCACTTACTGCTGCTTAGTGTTGTCACAATAAGTCCAATCTACTATTTGCCACTGGACTCTAATCTCGTATCACACCACATATATGTTATGTTAGTGAGTTAATTAAAATATGAGAATAAATAGGTGACGTACGTGCGACTTGTGCAATCATCTTTTTATGAGATGAGGGAGTAATTGTACTATTGTTTAGCCCTCTAATTATGTAAACTTTGTACTGTCCTAATCAACTGATTAGTAATAATTAACAATTTAGTACCTTTTTCATGTGAATCTCCTTTTCTTATATATATATTTTTTGCGGTGTCAGCTTCCTTTCGTAGGTATTATATTTTCTTTATGTATTGTAATTAATATGCCTATTCGTCTCGTGCACATTCCATGATATGTTAAAACTAATCTTGGTGCCAAGAGAGAGTGGCTAAAATGAGCCAAACCTCTTGTATTATCAAAATACGTTGTGAAATACTCTTGTGTTTTTTTTTTTTTTTTAATTTATCAAGTTTTTGTGTTCTTAAAAATTATGTACAATTAAACATTTCTAACATCTTGATTAAAATACTCTTATTTATTTGCTCTTGAGCACTCCAATTTTGCTTGAGAATGCTGGGCAAAAAAATAAAAAAAAAAGGAAGTTGTGCATATTTTTTAAAAAAAGAAAACACGAGGACATTTAATGCAATTTAAAAAAATACAAAGAGTTTGATACAAAATTTTAATACCACAAAGGGATATGCCCCCATTTTACCCCGAGAGAGAGTGGGTATGCTTACCCTCAGTTATTACAGCGTTACATCTTTTATTTCCACATTATTATTTTTATTTCGAATAGTATTATAATTACATAACATTTATTAATATTATTAAATTATAGGATATAAATATATAATAATACGATTGATAACATAAAACTTTAAGTAATGTGTGTGCGGGATTTGGTTCAAATGAGAACGCATCTTTAGGTGAGAACTATGAACTATTTACAGCTGTTGGATCTATAAAATTTAAGAGTGCAAATTTAGATTGAGATTTAATATTTCTTTTTAATTATAATGGCTTTAAATTAGATATGGATATGATATTATTTTTATAATTGGATCCCACGATAATAGATATTGTCTTATCTAGATTTTTTTATATTTACTTATTTCTCTCTCCCACTATTTACGTGATTTTATATTTATTCTGTATATTTTTTTTTTATCTTCCACCGTTCTTATGGGGAGTTCTTCAAAAAAAAAAAAAAATTCATCCTCCCACTATTTAATTAACAAGAATATATTTTTTTGATTTTCATGATTTCTAAAACATGTTTATCAATATACATTAAATACATTAATTTCTACAAAACCAACAATGAATGATTTGAACTTACGAAATTCCTAATCCGTAGGGTGATCGATATAATTTTAACAATGGTTTGATGTTCTGCAAGCAATGCTCTGATTCTAAATAAGCAATGATTTGTTGTCCAAGCATTATGGTTTTTTTAAAAATATATTGATAAGTAATGATTTTCTCGTAAATAAGTAACAAATAACACTTAACAAAGTATCAATTTTCATCATATATTATTTTTAAAAAAATCAAAATGTTACGCATTATGCAATGAAATAATATTTGAGAAGAAATACAATATAACAATAGAAGCAATGGATTATTTCTGGTTTAAAAAATCTTAATTCATAGGTTGATCAACATGAATTTAGCAATGATTTAGTGTTTTGCAATCAATGTATTAATTCTACCTAAGCAATGATTTGATATTCAGTAATTATAATTTTTTTATAATTTAATTGGGAGGCGATAATTTTCTCATAAATAAGCAACAAACAACACTCAACAAAGCATCAAATGTCATCATATATATTATTATTATTTTTTAAATTGAAATGTTTCATATCATGAATGAAATTGTATTTGAGAAACAATAAAACGTTACAATAGAAGTAACAAATTAATTCCGGCTAAAATTTAAGAAATTATAATATTAGAATCGTTGAAATGGTACATCTCGATCAATTTATACCATGAATTTCGAATGTTCTAACTTAATAGGGAGTTTGTTGCTTATATTATTAGATTTTATTGTTTAGAATGTTTTAGTTAATGTTATTTTAGTTTTGTTGTTTAGATGTGTGTGTGTGTGTGTGTGTGTGTGTGTGTGTGTGTGTGAGAGAGAGAGAGAGAGAGAGAGAGAGAGAGGAGAGACGCGAGGGAGGGGGAGGGAGTATGTGGAAAGAGAGAGAAAATGAGATATGAGATTTAATTGGATGATTCCATATCACAAATTATACTAATATCTTTATATTTATTATTTATATATTAAATCTATAATTATGATATCTTTCTTAATTTTAATCTCAACCATCAATCAAGACAAATTGAAAGGTTAAAATTTGTACATAATTCAGAAACTAGTATTCATTATAACTCATCCCTGTGGGTGCGTACCTATATATGCTATACTAGATTATTATTTGTGTTTATTTTCGTGGACAGCAATGATTTTCCAACTTCCATATAATTTCACACGTGCAAAATTACCTTCTCATCTTCTATTTACCCTCAGATTTTAATTGTCTTTTTTTTTAGGAATTAATTTTCTCTTTCATTTTCACATAGTTCGTTGATAAATTGATTTCAGTTATTGAATAAAATATATTTTTAAATGGAAATTATATATATATATATATATATATATATATATATTGAAAATGAAATAATATACATAATAGATGGTCCTGAATATGGGCCAATGGGCCAAAAACAAGAGAGGGCTGATGCTCAGAGAGCCGCTGATGGCCCATCATTACAACCCGAGCATAAATGTTAGTGGGCCCAGATTGTTTGGCCCACATTTGAAAAATGTATATATGTAAACTAATCAAAACATTTATCACAAGCATTACAAATCATATTTGATCTAAATTTTATTCTTATTTTTTAATTGAAAAGGTTGGTCTGAAATGGATTCGATTTCTCATACAATCATATTTTATGTTTCACTTTATCAATTTATGTCTAACGTACATTATAATGTCATCTAATACAGTGACATGACATGCACTGACGACAACGATGCATGACACGTGTCACTAAAACATAATAGCGAACCACATACCCTCTCTGGCTAATATTTCTGAATTTTGCTTCTCATTCATAAACATGAACAATTGATGTGAGCTAATCAAACTCTCTATTCGTTTTATTTATAGACATGTTTCAAGGGATTATTCATACTCTTGCTATTTAAGGAAAAAAAAAAGATAAAAAAAATATCTATATTATATCTAAAAGTAAGATAGTCTAGCATAAATAGAAATTATTCATTTTCCCGCCTAAACTATATTTCTAGAAACAGAAATCTATAATATTTAATCAAAAGATTATTTACACATATTAATTAATATATTAATAAACATCTAAAGATATATTAGCCAATGAATTAGATTGTGCATGCCAGTCAATATCCAGCCAATTATGGACGATTATAAGTACTAAATGAATGCTATCATAAATAAATAAATTATTATTATTAAAAATTATTATTATAATTCATTCCAAAAAGGATAATGTGAATAAATATCTTAATATAAATCTTAATCTTATCTTATTTTAATCTTAATTAATCTATAATAATAATAATAATAATAATAATAATTTATACATAAAATTTTGGATTTTCATGACCAAATAACCGTGTATATGTATTGGGGATTATTATTTAATTCGTGCTAATTTATATGCATATTTACATGCATGATAATTAAACTTTTAATTATTAAGGCTATTATAGAGGCATTAAGGTAGGTTAATTGAATTGGTGTGTGTGTGTATATATATATATATATATATATATGTATATATATTATTTTATGGGTGACCATTTGTATTCTTTTTTCGAATTTTGCTGTCTAATGCAAAATTAATTTTTACTCTATATAATTAACTAATTATTTTCAACTACACAAATCGATGCATGTAATTTAATTATGGTAATGTAGTGTATATGTTATGAAATTTATACCATGAATGATTTAGAAGATTTGGAAGATTGCATCAATTAATTAGAATATCTCTACTGATTTAGAGGATTGAAATTTATTATATAGTCATAAATTCCCATAATAATACACTATTCTATTAGAATCTATTAGAGTCCATAATAAAAAAATACACTAAAAAAAAATAATATATCCAACTAATAAGAGAAAGTATATACAGTTTCCGGATATCTAATTATTTAAATTGAATATAATTTAATTATATATTTATCTAATTATAATATATATAGTCGAATCCAAATATAATTACATTAAACCCATTGCTCAAATTAGAAAAGTTACCTATATATTTAACTACTTTAAATACATTAATCATATCAATTAGTAATTGATAATTATTTGTTATATAATTATACACGCTGCTTTTATGTTGATTATATAAATATATGTGATTAGAAAAGTCAATGCATTCTGCTAATATTTCTCTATATATTGATGGTCTCATTTCAAAACTTTTGATTAAACATTTCTTCCAAAGTTTTGAAAAAAAAATGCTATAATTCTTTTTCAACATTTCATGATATATTTTTTCGAATTTGTGTCCATATCATTGCATTGTTCATTTTGTTGTAATTATTGTTGTAGAACATGTAATGAAAACTACAAACTAATCTAATGATTTTTATTTTTGTAATTTTATGGCAGGATACAAATTGTAGAAAAATAGTCATGATCGTTTGTCTTGCCTCAACAAGGACCAACATCACACGGAGAAAGTGGTAGTTTCATTTTCGCTTTTATTATCAAAAGGTTGGTGCCGACACAAATATAATTACTTCAATTTTTAAACATGTATACATGCATGTATTGATATCTAAATTATTGTTGCATATGAGATTTTTCACTTGAGGTTTGACTTTCAGAAAAATTCGGATAAAAATCTTATATGTTTATGATTGCATTAGGAAATAGTTCTCATTTATTTTCTCTTTTGTTGTCATTTGGACTTTTGAGTCCATCTAGCAATGGTAGTGTTAAACTACAAATTAAATACAAGAGTAAAATGAATTGTCAAAGTCCACCTAGTAATTAACTTTTGATGCAGAGAGAAGATGAGCTGCGATGGTGGAGAGTTGGAGACCAAGTTCTTGAAGAGCTTCTTGCTCTTAGAATTTTATGTATCCGAGTTTCAGATTTTATCTTTAAATATTTCATATATTGTAGTATATATAATCCGATGCAGTCTTCTTCCATTAATGAATTTTTTTTAATTGAAATATACACAATTTATTTGTCATTGAGATAGGTAAGCAACTTATTGATTATAGTTTTCAGATATGTTGATGATCTTATTACAGTGGAATATATTGATGATCTTGAATATATATTTTGAATCCAAATCTTCACCCAAATCCAATCAAAATTATAGTGTCCCGGCAAAAAATGTAGAGGATTTTAATAAACTTATTTTATTAATTAGATCCGTTTATGTTATTTTATAAAGTGAAGAATTAACTCATGATTGATCCTAAGTTCCACGATCTTTATTGTAGTTTGATTATTTAAATTTATTATATTTTATCAAAAAAATTTCAGAGATATATATGTTATATATTTTACTTATTTTTTTATATATTTTGTGAAATTTCAATACATAATTGTGAACTTTTTAGCCTTTTATTTTAAAATGAGGAGTTCAGTATTATTAATAATGATTGAAATTTTTATTTTCCCAAATTTTTAATATCACATATTTGTGTAGTACCAACAAGATGGTCTATTTGTGCACTTTGAATTATAAAAATCATCGATGGTTGAATGGTTGTTTGTAATCTTGTGGTTTACTTTTTGAAGGGATGTAATTGTATACTTCGTAAATACAAAAAATATATATTGCTTAAAATCAACAAATAGTGTTTAAAACATGGGGAAAATGTTAATTCTTTTATCAATTTATATAAAATTAGGAATTTAGAAGTATAATTTTATTTTATTTTGTTAAAGTAAAGAATAATATGGATAATCAAAGCAAAAAAGTCACAATATCATCTATTCTCTAAAATTACATATATATCAAATGTTAATTTGTGGTAAGCATTAAAAATACATCGTCTAACCAAAATATATATGAATGAATACTAAAAACCAACAATTAACTTATCTTTAAGATGGATATTTCAAAGATTGTGCCGATTGGAGGAAATACTTTCATATTCACAAAAGATATGAATCTTTTGATCAACGATTTATGAGAACAATATACTCTTAATTACAAATAAACTGCGATAAAATTATGAAATTTATTTTTAAATGATTTTTTAGGGTTTTAGGGGTGGAAGATTTTGTGATTGAACCTGCATATGTCTCACATCTAAGACTACTAATTTATAATATTTGTGATGCAAAAATCATTTTAAAGTCATTAGTGATTTTTTTAGATTGTTGGGACTTTATTTTATGAAATATCATATTTGATTTCACATTCTTTCAATCTTTCTTATATGAGTATTTCTAAATGCACCATCGATTTTTCTAAATACACCACTAAATAAAATAATTGAAACTTAAGTATTTATAAAATTATTTAAATTCCCTTACTAAATCAAATTAACAATAATTGGAAAATAAAATAATTAAAAAAAATCTGGATCCATCTTCAAATTTGCAAATACGCAATTTTAGGTTGGCCATCTTCTGCAAACCCACCGACCGACCATCTTCAAATTTTTGCGATCCCGCTAGCCATCTTCTTCCCCAACAATCTGCAACAATTTCTTCTTCCCCAATAATATGTATCAAATCTCAGACTCTAACTTACTGTTGAGGAGGGACGCAATGCTGACGTCATCAGAACATCGTAAAGATGATCGTCGGTGCCCATTCGGAATACCATCATCAACATCTTGCTCAGCTACTCTCCTAGGAGAAGAAATGATGGGCGTTCGGAAAAGTTCTCATTGATTTTTTTATTTTATTTGTTCTATTTTTAATGTTTTTGATAATTAAAATTTAATTTTTAAACTAGAAGAGTAAAAGATATATTTACTATGTTGTGTAAAGAAAAAATGTAAAAAAAAATAAAAATATGTGTGGCGTATAAGAAACACCTTTCTTATATTTGATGCGACTAATATTATTTTGATGATTAGAAAAATAATAATTATTGTGATATTTTAATAAAATATTGTATAGGTATCTTATCCGTGCATCGCACGGGTGATATACTAGTTTTTTTCTGAAAAGACAATAGTCATAATGAACCTAGGAAATCTTCAAAAAAGATAAATTTAAATATGAAAGTACTTTCATAGCCATAAAAAATAATAGTATATAAATAAACGGGCCCAAATACAGTCAGCTAATGTGGGCCTTTGCACGCAAAAACCAAGTACTCAGAAACGTGGGCTCGTACATAATGGGCCCATTTATGTCATCCACATAAAATTTGCATGTGGGGTGGCCCATCACTCGTGACTAATAACATGCCACGCTTTATAATTTTATATGACAATTAAACCTTATTTTGAAATATTATAAACAAAGACAAAAAAATGTGCATCTCACGGTTCAAAATTCATAATATGGGTTAAAATTTAAATGAAAATATATATTCAGTGACATATTTATAATTTTATTAATATTTAATTATATTTAAATCCGAATATTGACCCATCTTCCTAATTTTGCCCTACAATCTTACACAAAAGTCCATAAAACAAATTAATCGATTTGCTATTTGGGAACGCATCCTTGAAAACTTGTTCGCCTCGTTTAAATGTTTTAGTGGAATGATATTTGAATTTTATTTATTGGATAAAAAATATTGAGCTTATATGGAGATCGATTCGATTATTAATTTTTACTAAAAAAAAAAAAACATACTAGCTTCATAAAAAATGTGTACCCATTAAAATAAATTAAAGTTCACTCATATTTTAAAGATTCGAAAATTAAAATAAATTTTGGACTGGATCCAATTATATCGAATTCCTATTACATTTTATTCCACATAATTGATAGCCACATGCCCTGCCACTCATTTAATACCATCACATTGCGAGTTGCGACTCCTGTTCTTGACCCGAGTCTTAATTAGTATTTATAATTTTTTTGGACTGTTATTTATAATACTGCCTCCATCCCAATAGCAAGGTCCACTTACTATTGGGCACACAGATTAAGGAAAAGTAAATTACATTAAAAAAAAATAGATTAGTTATTAAAGTAGTGAGTAAAGTAGGTGGGGCTCATTTCTTTAAGGAGTATTATAATAAAAAGTAATATAAAGTAAGTGGGGTCCACTTTAATGTTGACATTAATTATTTCCATATATAGAAGTGGACTTTGCTATCGGGACAATCAAATAAGACATTGTGGACCTTACTATTGGGACGGAGAGAGTAATAAATAATGATTTGTAATAAACCTTACAAAATAAATAAAAATCCAATATTACCATAAAAGAAATTCGAGGTGGACCACCCCAAAGGCCGTATTAGCTACTTTATTGTTTTAGGAATGCAAGTTCTGTTTGTTGACTAAAAAGTCCAAGATTGCTACGGTTAGGGCACCTCCGGGGGTAAAAAAAACTATGCTGCCCCTGGATAGTGCAGAAAGTGACACAATAGATCTATTGTGAGTCACAATAGATCTATTGTGTCACTTTCTGCACTACCCAGGAGGTAGCAAAGAACTTAGACCTTCAAGGGAAGAGGCAAAACACCAAAGTGGCGTAAAATTGTTGTCCAGCAACTATCAGAGCGGCAAAACACACGGCATTTTGTGGGAGATGAGAGAGGTACGCCATTTATAGCGCAGCGTTTCTCTCTAATCGATGATAATTTTTTTTTATTATTTTTATGTTGTTTTATTATTATTATTATTATTATTATTCCATTTTGTGTATATTGTTTGTAATTTATTTTGTATGTTAAATAATGTGTTGTAAATTAATATTAAAATATATTACATATGATATTTTTTTTAATTAAATACAAATGTTGAAATAAAAAATTAAATTAAAATAAAAATTACACCAACAATATTTGTTTTAATTGATCATTTGTAGGAGGGATATTATAATTTGAAGAATTTGAATATAGTACTATGTAACTTTATATTTTTTATAATATTTTAATGAATCGTATTTTTATTTTATATTATTCCAAATATATGTGTTCCTAAAAATATTTTAATAATTATTATGAAATGTTGAATTAATTATAGATGTCCATTAAATGATAGTGCATATATTATTATATACATGTTAGCAATTATAAAGAGAATATTATGTAATATTTTTTTTTTGTATAGAATTATAGTGCAGACCGTTGGAGATGGAATGCAAATTTTACTATATTTTAGTGATGGTGATGTTGTATTATAGTATAAATTGTTGGAGATGACCTAGCGCCTTATCTATATGAAAAAACATTCCATCCAAAACCAAATTATTGCTCTCACACTTAATCCGTTTGATGAACATATTAAATTGGCTCTTGATTATATGTTAGACCTAGGATCGTCTCTATCTTTTTTTTTTTTTTTTTAATTTATGAATCCCGTTCCAAAAGTTCCTACAATTTAGATTTTATGACCTAATAAATGAGATAAATCGAAGTATTTGTTGAATATATATATATATATATGAAAATGTCTCTAAATTGGTTTTGGATCTATATATGACAAACTGAGCCGACCTGACTAATTATAGACAATTACAAGCACATTTCCCGTGCGATGCACGGATATTAGATATTGAATTATTGTACATAATATAAGATTTCATTATAAATAGAAAATGTATAATTATATAAATAAAAAAAGTCAATAAAAGTATATTATTTTTTAATTCAAAATTGTAATGTAAAAAAAAATAAACATACGAAAATAAAAATTAATAATTCATTTACATTCATTTACATTAAATTAAACTAATAATCTCAAAGCAATCAAATAAAAATTAACGAAAATGAATAAAAGATATTTATTTTAACATTCATTTACATTAAATGAAACTAATAATCTCAAAGCAATCAAATAAAAATTAATAATTCATTAGGCATAATGTTAATTTATACGCACCAAAAATTTAGAGCAACTATAATCAAAACACACCTAGCATTCACAAACAATTCTTGTAGTAAAAAAATCAATCTAATCAAAACAAAATCATAAGAAAAGAAAATATTGTACTTCCATACATTATATCTCAAAAAATAACAATATGAGAATCAAAGAATGAATAAATAGCATTCTTGAGTAAGAGTCAAGTTAATATTACACAATAAAAATTAGAATAATTCAATTACAAAATACGATTGCATCCATTTACAATTATTCAATTACATTACAATTCTTACTAATTTTCTTTAAAGAAAAAAATGAAAAAAAAGCGACCCACACATTTAATTAGGGGAAAACTATTTTTCTCGACAAAAAATAGTGAAAATTGTGGTCAATCGACAAACTATAAAATTAGGCAGTTTTGTAGGCAATCTGTACTTATTCACAGACTTTAAAATTCAATGGGACCCAGAAATCTGAAAAAGCTTACCATGCACGTCAATTTTTGTACTTGTGTAGATATTGTTGCAGACGAGTATTTAATAGTGGAAATGAAGAATAGATACGATTAGTTTTTATTGAAGCTACGAATAATTTTACTTGCTACGATTATTGGTAATTGTAATAAGATTGCTACGATTAATTATACAAGTTATTGTTACAGTTTAACTGCTACGATTAAATTAACTAGGGGCTACGTTAAGTTTTAATTAAAGGTACGAAAAGTGAAAGTTGCTACGATTATTGGTAAATGTAATAAGATTGCTCTGATTAATTATACAAGTTCTTATTTCATTTTAATTGTTACGATTAAATTAACAAGAGGCTACGATAAGTTTTCATTGAGGGTACGATAAGTGAAAGTTGCTATGATTATTGGTAAATGTAATATGATTGCTACGATTAATTATACAAGTTATTATTACATTTGAATTGCTACGATTAAATTAACTAGAAGCTACGATAAATTTTAATTAAAGCTAAGATAAGTGAAAGTTGCTACGATTTGTTATTAAATAATAACTACGATTAATTAAAGGTACGATTAGTTATTTAATAATAACTACGATTAGTATCATTTTTTTTTTCAATAATTTACTAATGCTACGATTCATTATTTAGGAGTTACGCTTATATTCATTTAAAGGTACGGTGATTGAATAGTGCCACGATTAAGTGCCTCTTTGGCATGCGTTCACGGGTGGGGTTTTTTTTGCTGAAAAGTTATGACAAGGGAATAAAATCTAGATTGAGTTCAATTTTCAACAACAAAAAATGAATATATATGATTAAATGATCTGATTAATTTTAAATGACATTGAATAATATTACCAAAAAGCATGATTACTTGCAAATTTCTACGATTAGTTTTAGTATTTGTTCAACCTATTTAAATGGCTACGATTAATTTTATTATAAGCTACGATTAATTTTAGGAAAAGGTTCGATTAATGTGAAATGACTAAGATTAATTTTAACGTAAGGTACGACTAATTTTAAATAAATATGATTTACTTAATCAGAAGCTACGATTAAATAAAAATGGTTTACTTAATCAGAAGCTACGATTAAATAAAAATGGTTACAATTAGTTTAAATTATTGTTCAATTGTTTTCAAATGCTACGAATAATTTTATAGAAGCTACGATTGAATTTAAATTGCTACGACTAATTTTTCCAAAAGCAACAATGAAGTTAAAATGTGCTACGATTAAATGTGTGTTGTTATTACAAATCACAGGTCTAATTTTGGCCTCTGAAAAGTTATGACACGGGAGAATCAAATTGAGGACGAGTTGAATTGATTAACCCAAAACGAATATAATTATTAGGGTTTGGAAAATTTGAAATAAAAAAGAAAGAAACCGCCTCTCACAAATAGTAAGGGTAAAGTTTCAAAAACGGCTCCCTCTCTCATTATTTTCTTTCTTTTCTTCCCTCCCACCTCCTAAAAAGCTGAAATTGTGATTCGAAGAAGGAGACGGATTACCGGCGACGACGTGAACTACAAATTGGCGAGATGGAGCGAGGAACGAACCCGCCGATTAATTCTTCCGAGGTTAGTTTTTTTTGTGATGTAGCTTACGGGTTTTTTTGTTTTTTTTATAGAAGGGTATAAATATGAGATGTAAATTATTTGAATTCTAAGTATTATTCGTAGCATGTTTTAAATTAATCATAGCACCGCTGAAATTAATCGTATCACATTCTTATGTAATTGTAGCATGTTTTAAAATAATCGTAGCACCTCTGAAAATAATCGTAGCACATTGTAATGTAATCGTAGCATGTTTTTAATTAATCGTAGCACCTCTGAAATTAATCGTAGCACATTGTAATGTAATCGTAGCATGTTTTAAATTAATCGTAGCACCTCTGAAAATAATCGTAACACATTGTAATGTAATCGTAGCATGTTTTTAATTAATCGTAGCACCTCTGAAATTAATTGTAGCACATTGTAATGTAATCGTAGCATGTTTTAAATTAATCGTAGCACCTCTGAAATTAATCGTAGCACATTGTAATGTAATCGTAGCATGTTTTAAATTAATCGTAGCACCTCTGAAAATAATCGTAGCACATTGTAATGTAATCATAGCATGTTTTTAATTAATCGTAGCACCTCTGAAATTAATCGTAGCACATTTTAATGTAATCGTAGCATGTTTTAAATTAATCGTAGCCCCTATGAAATTAATCGTAGCATGTTGTAAATTAATCGTAGCACCTCTAAAATTATTAAAGATATATGTTTTAAATAAAATTATTAAAGGTATATTTATGTACTTTGGATTAGATGCAGTGGATTAGAAGGCCGCTGCAGCAGTTGAGATGTACGTTGATGGTCTATGCTAAGCCGGAGGTAGTGGACACGATTAGAGCGACCCTACATGTCATAGGGGGTGAGGCTGCGATTCAGTTGTTCAGAGCGGGGTGCTTTGGACATTTCCTGGACTACCCCGTTGCTGACGTCCATACAAAAGTGTTACATTTTGTGATGAGTCGCCAAGTGCGCGTGTCGGATCATGCACTTCAGGGACGGGAGACATGGTTCCAGATGGGCCAGTCTGTACTGCGCTTTGGCCCCAGTGCGTACAACCTCGTTTCGGGGTTACGTTTCGGCTCCTCTACATTCGATCCGAATGTAAAGCATGTTGTTCCGGAGAGGGCGGTGTTCTTTTGACTGTTTCAAGGGAGGCCGACGACCGTGAAGGAGTTGGAGGTGCGGTTCACTCAGAGGCGTATGGCTAAAGACGCGCCGAATTACGTAAAGGTGGCGAATATCTTGTTCGTGTACAAGATGATCTTCTGCTTGGATCAGAAGCGGGTAATTGATCCGTGGGTGTGGGCACTCGTGGAGGATGTCGACAGATGGAATGCCTTTCCATGGGAGGCGTATTCATATCAGATTCTGATGCACTTCATTAGCATCCTCCCTACGGATCGAGTGTCTATGGGTGGGAGAGGCGGTGGGACGTACCATTTCTGTGGCCCGACATGGGCTATCCAGGTAATTATTTTCCATTTTGTTATAAATTAATTAGTTGTGCGTGAGAAAATCAATCTGAAAAACAACTCCTCTATTAATCCATTTGACAGATATGGGCCCTTGAGGTGATACCCACGTTGGCCCAGGAGGTTGCTTTGTTGAGTAGTCCGCTTTCCATGCCTCGAGCATTGAGATGGACTCTTACCGGCGTTGATGTCGATGTTGGGAGGTTATTGGCCGGACAGGTATGTTTTATGCACTTTTTATATTTTTTGAAAATTAAACTGGCAAATTGATAATTAGTTATGCATTATTTGATTAAAATAATGCAGTTACAGGTGGCTTTGTTGGTGCCGTTGCCGGTTGAGACAGCGACGGCGTATTACCAGAGCATGCAGATCGAGGGTAATGCACTGGGTGTGAGATTTGTTGCCCCTCGGAAGGGCAACAAGAAGAAGATGCTTCGTGCTGCAGCATCTTGTTGTTCCACTGATGCTGATAGTGCAGTGCGCCCATCCGCCCGAGCGACGAGGCCCGGTCATAGACCCCAGAAGGGTCCATCCTCGAGCCGAGGACTGAGAGACGAGCCGGACGATGAGATTCCGGGCCTCAGAGCTCCAGATGTAGTGATTTAGGAGCACCGGGCCTCAGAGCTCCAGATGCAGTTGACGCATCAGAGTTCCTCTCATGAGATCCCGAAGCATAGAGACAGTCCTCCTCGTGCAGCGAGGACTAAGCGGTCGAAGAGGGATCGGTCCCGGAGCAGTGGGGAGCACGAGCGGGTATCACGAGCATCATATGAGCCATCAGAGAGCTTCATGGAGTGCTGGATGCAGAGAACTGTGGTAGCCGTGAGAGAGGACCTCATGCCTCGTATCGAGGCCGCTATCCAGCGGGCGGTAGACACGCTCCGTGGAGAGATGGGCCAGAGGCGCAGATCACCCACTCCATCTCCCCAGTCAAGCGTCCCATCGGGTTCTCGACAGCCGATCCCTCCCCTGCAGACAGGCGAGCCTTCTGGGAGTCGATAGGCCACTCCACCTCCCCAGTCAGAGGATACATCTCGTATGAGTGTGGTTCAGCAGCTGATGAACTCTCAGGACGACATGACTCTGAGCATTGCTTACAGCCGATTCAGGAAGGAGGGCGGAGGTGCGAATGCGATGATTCATATGAACCACCTCTTATTGTGGCAAGCATGGTTTGACGTGCTCGAGGATCCAGCGCAGGAGCTTCACGAACAGGCCATCAGCTACTTCTTATCGGCGACCAGTCGAAGTGTAAAGCGAGATACCAAATGCAGGACAGTGATCGCGGCCACCGGTCTATATGTAAGTTGAAACGCATTTTGTTTTAAAATATTTATGATTTAGCCTTGTTCAAACCATGACTTGTTCATTGTTTCTTTGCAGGAGGCTCTTGTCAGTACGTGGAAGTTACTTCACCCCCAGGACCCTGATTGCCGACAGAGGTACGGGGATGATGACTACCGACGTTGGAAGCCTGCAGAGGGGCTTATTCATCGAATCACAGGCGAGGATGGTCCATACCAGATCCCATGGAGGGATGCCGATTATGTAAGTAAAATTTCTGTAATATTTAATTTCACATCCCTCGTTTAATTAAAATATCCTTTATACCACACGTGCATGTATGACACTGCAGGTAATCATCGTCTGCAAAATTGAGAGACAGCACTGGGTGACTGTTCGTGTTCGGATTTCTGACTGGGTCGTAGAGCTGTATGACACGCTTTTGTTTCAGATGACGGATCCCAGTGACCCCGAGCTGTATTACCAGCGGGAGCGAGAGTTGACGCCGCTTCTTCACCTACTGCCACGCCTGATGTATGTTGCTGCTTTCTGGCGTGAGAGGGATATGCCACCTCGCCATAGATACGCGATGACGTTGGACAGATCGATCCCGGAGCAGTATGTCCAGGTGGATGCGAAGAGCTGCGGAGTATACGCATGCATGTACGTAGATCGGCTTTTGGGTGAAAACCCTCCCTTGGAGGTGACACAGCAGTTCGTCGACGCATATCGCGCATGTATTGGGGCTAGGATATATTCCTTGACTTATAGTGGTAGGCCTGAGCCCCGGGTTTGATGATTGTATGTTTGGATTAGATGATTGTATGTTAGTTATTACGGATTCTATTTGGATTTTTACTATTTGCTTATTAAAAAAAAGGGAAGGAGCTAATCCACTAAAAAACAACAAGGAGTTTTAATTAAAATTGTACAATACATGAACTAATCAACTGAAAAAGCAACAAATCAGTCGGCCGATAATCGAATCGGGCACTTGGGCCGTGTATGCTCTGTGCTACCACAAATGCTGCACCTCTTAGGTGCTCTTCTCCGTGTGGAGGCATCATCTGGCTGCGAATTGAGGTCCACATACCCTACAGGTAAAGAGGCTGTACAAACCCGCATGTTGTGCCCCGGTCCCTGACATCTAGTACAAAACTATCTGCGTGCACTAGACGATGCCTCAAATGGTGCTCGAGCTCTTGACAAAGGTGGATGACCAGCACGACGTCTGATATCTGGCGGTATCACCACTCGATCTCTATAAGCATCGGGAATAATCCACTCTTCTGGGCGTGGTAAACCCTGTATAACTTCGCTATACATGCCAATCAGACTCTCCACCTTATAACAACTTCCAACATAGTCGTATATGAGCCCGCCAAAGGGACTGTGCAGAAGGTAAAAAAACAAGAGGTTAGAATCAGACAAAGATCATATAATTCATATAACATTAAAAATAACAAGTAACATGTCATACCAAATGGCAGCTGCAGCGTGCGAACATGGTATCAGATCCAGCTGAAACGCACGACAATCACAAGTCCGGTGTTGAAGATCGACCATGTAACTCTCTCTCTCTTCACCTCAACTTTCCACAAATAAGATATTGTCATAGGTCGGACTGCATAGCGGCGTCCCTGCTCGACACTGCCACTGAGCTTTTCAACAGCTGCTCTCGTCAACACATGATTCGCTCCGTGTGCAGCCGCTCTTCGTTCGACATACCATCTCTCAACAATGGATCTATAGACTTCAATGAGAGAGCAAACTGGCAACCTCCTAGCCCACAACAGTCGAGCATTGAGACTCTCTGCCACATTAGACGTCATGAAGCCATAGCGCCGTACGGGACACTGTGAGCGGGACCAATGTTGTGGACCGATATTGCACAACTTCACATAAGCATTTGGACAAACTTGTTCCAATGTCGACATATTCGCCTAAAAAATATATGTCCGATAGCTATATGTTTCATCCTCAAATAGTGCGAGCACGTTCTTTCCCCTCTTCGTCATCTTGTTCTTCAGATGATAGTAGCACAGTCTGTGCGCCGCTCTCGAGAAAACAGATGCCACTGCATTCTTAATGCTTTGATGCTGATCCGAAATGATGAGAAGGTCGTCTACATCACCCACGGACATCCGTACTCGGCCCAGGAACCAGCTCCACGATTCATCATTCTCTATCGGTCCAATCCCGACTGCAACAAGTAATATTTGTTCATTACCATCCTTTGTCACAGCAACAAACAACACCCCCTTGTTCTTTCCCTTCAGATGGGTGCCATCCACCACAAGCATCGGACGGGCAAACTGCAGAAATGCTCGGACACACACTCTGAGCGCAAGGAACATATGCTTGAATGTGTAATCGCTCATGACGTGCAGGTCTACAAGGGTCCCCGGATTCATCAATTGTAACGTGTGCAGAAATGCGGGCAGCTGCGTGTATGACTTGTCGCAGTCTCCGTAGACCATCTCAATAGAAATATTTCTGGTGCGCAGAGCGAAACTGTAATCTATATGGATGCCGAATTCCTGCACAAGCTCAGCAATCATCTCTTTCGGCTTCAACACCGTCCTCTCGTCCACCAATTTGCGCGCAAAATACTTCGCGAGTACTCTAGCCGGAACCTGACGCGGAGCCACTCGACTCATATCAAGGTGGCATGTGTGGGTTCCGTTGAACTTGTAGATTTTCCACATCTGTCCTTCAGCAACAGCAAAGCACTTGAACGGGCAGTCACCACCGTGTTTGCATACATAGCCAAGTCGGCTCCTGTTTGATCGATACACGCAAAACTCAACTCGATTCTGCATGTGATATATTCCCACCGCCAGAGCCAAATCATCATTTGTCCGGAAAATTGCTCCCTCGCGCAGTGTATCTGTCGGTGCTGCCCGTCGCTCATCCCAAGACACTGGCCCCGCAATGTCTAAATCGGCAAGGGGAACCACCCAGTTGCTGGAACCTATATCAGCTGCATGCCCAAGACCGGTAGAAGATGATGCCACTGCCCCCGTCAATCCCAACAATCTGTTTGTGTTTCCAGAAGTACGAATCCATAAGGCGAATTCCGTTATTAGTGAATCCATCAATGTCGATCTGTCATTAGACTCATCTTCTTCTTCGTTCTCTTCATCTTCTTGTTCTTCGTTATCCTCTTCATCTTCTTGTTCGTCATACTCTTCATCTTCCTCCTCATCCTCCTCCTCAACACGTGTCTCAAATGCCTCCTCATGCCGGGGGTAATCACTATGAATCGGATTACCCGATCCGTGAAAGTATTGGGGAAAGTAGGGAACATAATCATTCCTCACTGGATTTATGTAATCCGTGCCAACAGACGTCCCAACACCGGAACCGTTCAAATATCTCGAAATCACGTGCATCAAATCAAGCAAATCTCCATCATCTCGTAAAGACGCCCTTATCATCCGTCTGGTATTGGTGCTCGTCCAGTAAGAGAATTCGAGCTCCACAGTACTCGGCTCAGTACGTAATAACTTG
Organism: Perilla frutescens; assembly: GCA_026008535.1. Classification (NCBI taxonomy): domain Eukaryota; kingdom Viridiplantae; phylum Streptophyta; class Magnoliopsida; order Lamiales; family Lamiaceae; genus Perilla; species Perilla frutescens. The sequence continues at coordinate 9,944,429 of BRKX01000004.1, forward strand.
TGCACCTCCTTCTCCAGTGCGCTAAAACACAGATTATCGGACGACATAACCAGAAGTTGCTCGTCCCCATCCACATATTCTGATCTCACCCATCGGCCACTGTGTCGTACAATAATACGACGTCTTACCATTTGCATTTCAATTAAAACACAATTAATTGAAATAATGACATGAATTGATTAAAAAAATAATACCATCAATAAAAAAAATTGCAACGCTTATTTAAAAATAATGCAACGCTTAACAAATTAAAAAGCTATGACGACAATTATTTATTAAAATGCTACGAACAATTAAAAAAGGCTACGATAAATCATAAAACAACCACTAAAGCTTTGAAGATGCAACGATTAATTAATCAAATGCAACGAATAAAAAAAATTCTACGATAATACATTCAATAGCTACGAATAATTTAAACATGCTACGAATAATTATTAAATTCATACCAACAATTAACGAACCTATAAGAATGCTACGATTGAATTAAATTGATAGGATTAATCCAAGAATGCTAGGAAAACTTATATGAAAGCTACGACTATGTTAAAAATGTCTTAACATGCTACGATTAATTTTTACACATGTTACGATTAATAAAAATGGAGGTACGATTCCTTACAAACCCTAAGGAATTATGCTACGAATAATTACTAAACATGCTACGCTTCATTAAAAATGCTACGAAATATTTAATACATGCTACGATTGTATTTCCAATACATGGAACAATTTTTACTTGCTAAGATTAACTCAATATTTGCTACGATTATTTAATATGTATGCTACGATTAATTGATATGTATGCTACGATTATTCTAAACTAAATGGAACATCTTAAAAATGCTACGCTTAATTCAAATAGTGCTACGACTAACAAAGATTGGGCCACAATTAACTAACAAGATTAGTTTTACAAAAACATACAATTAATTACAAAGTTAAGAATTCATATAATTATTTGAAGCAATGCCACGAGTAATTTTCTAAATTCAACGATTAATTAAAGTTTCAAGCTACACTTACGATTACATCACACGCTACCACTAACTAAAGGAAATTCGATGTTCAATTCAAAAAATGCCACAATCAAGTAAATCATGCATACGATTAATTGAAAGACGGCTACGATTAATTCAATTGAAATATACGCTTAATTAAATAAAAATGCACCTTTGGAAAATATGGAGAATGCTTTGCATGAAATTGTCTTGATGTTTCCTCACGCACACGCCTTGCTCCACTTTTTGTTCTCAGCCTATTGCTCTTGCTTATTTGCTAAAATTTTGTGGTGTGTATCATGCAACCCTATCGGTCTCTATTTATTTACAAAATTTACCTACCGTTCTTACACAACAATAAAAACCTGCAGTAAATTTGGTCAATTCATATCTACCCATTGATGCTTATTTAATGAAGCTAGTAGGGTTCAGGGGTATCTGATTCTTACACAAGACTTCATTAAATTCAAACAATCGTAGCATTTTTATACGTAGCATGTTTAATTTTTAATCGTAGCATGTTTTAATTTATAATCGTAGCATGTTTAATTTCTAATCGTAGCATGTTTAATTTTTAATTGTAGCATTTTTTAAATCGTAGCATTTTATAAGTTCATCATAGCATGTTAAAGTAATCGTAGCAAATTTAGTTATAATCGTAGCATTTTTTAATTAAGCGTAGCATTTGTATAAGTTAATCGTAGCGTGTTGAATTAATAGTAGCATTTTTTAAATAATCGTAGCATTTTTATACGTTAATCATATCATGGTGAAGAAATCGTAGCACTTTTAGTTATAATCGTAGGATTTTTAAATTAATGGTAGCTTTTTTATAAGTTAATCGTAGCATGTTGAATTAATAGTAGCATTTTTTTTATTTAATGGTAGCATTTTTATAAGTAACTCTGAGCATGTTGAATTAATCGTAGCATTTTTAGTAATAATCGTAGCATTTGAGCAGTAACATTTTTCAACCTAATAATCGTAGTATTTGATAGAAATATATAATCATTGCATTTGATTGACTTGACTTCATAAAAATAATCGTATCACTTCTCTAACTTTACAAAAACAATCGTAGCACATTATGAACTATATAAAATAATCGTAGTAACAATTCCGTAGTCGTAGCATTATTATCAAACAATCGTATGCAATAAATAACAAATCCGATATACAATTCCGTAGTCGTAGCATTACTTAATATAAAATTGCAACAGGTACACTGTCCACCTGATTAAGGCTAGGGAGTAGCTGTGCACTAGTACAAATTACCTAAAAAACTACCTACTATTAAAACCTGCCGTTTTTTCCCATCTTCTATTTACTTTTGTCGAGTTTTATACATTTCCACTTTAATTAGTTGCAATTAGATTTAACTAAATGTAAAAAATTATATAATTCTAATTTGTGTAGTATCCCAAATACTTATATATTACTGCATTTTAGGAGCCGCATCACTACCTTATTTCTTAAGATTACCTTCAACTTACACTGAAAATTCCTTATCTACGATTCATTTTGCTTCTCCAGTTGGATGTTTGTCATTTGAATAATCTTCAAATTGGACCATTTCTTGAATCATAAAAAAAAAGAATATAGTAGCAATAATTTATGTTATATGCAATACAAAACAAAAATAATGTACTCTCATATAAAAAAATAATAATAATATTGTTGTAATGCAAATGTCCATATCATATTCATATATATATCAAAACGAAAGAGCCGAATTCGACCAATTAGAAATGGATGAAACAAATATTAATATCTACTTATAAGTCAATTTATAACAATGAGTTTGCAACCAAATAATCAAACCCTACCACAATCAAATGAAACAATAACGACTTTGGAAATTTGGAATGAATGATGCATGTTGGATGCAAAAGTTGATAGGATGCAATTATATATATATATATATATATATGAGTATGGGGTAATATATTTGGAATATGTATTTGCGTATGATTAATTTTTAGAACACGCAATTTACATTAATTTATATGCAATGTTTTGTTTAATTTTTTAATTAAAATTTATATATGGTTTCTATAATCACACACGCAATCTTCGAATAAAGATATGGTGATTAACGAAAACATTAGATACATTATATAGATGTTTTCATTTAAAAAATAATAATTAAGGATTATATCATATGCACATATCTTAAATCTTAAATTCTATAATACGTCTATATGTATATTTGACTAAAGATATGGTGATTAACAAAAACATTAGATATATATATTATATAAATGTTTCCATTTTAAAAATAATAATTAAGGTCTATATATTATGTACATATCTTAATTTCTATAATACGTCTATATGTATTGATATGATTCTAGAAATACATAGATATGATCCTTTCCATTACAACAATAATAATTACCATTAAACATATCATTACCATAGTTATAGATTGATTGATATAGGCATATATATATAGATATAGATACAGTATTATATTATTTGTATATAAATACAATACATATAATAGATAGTATATATTACTACCATCACAAAATTTACGCCCATAAATATAGATTGCCTAGAGACTCTGTGGATTAATATTGGAATTGATTGTTTAGAATCGATTCCATAATATATATGTATATATATGAATAAATATAGTATTTTCTGAATGTATTTATAATGAAATAATTTAATGATAATGTGATTTCAATACATTAATTCATTAATATAAATAAATTTTTGATTATATAATATATATTTCTGCTTATGGAAATGTAGTTTAGACGGGAAATTTTAATACTTTCTATTTAGATAAACTATCTTACTTTTAAATATAATATAGATATTATCTAAAAAGTCGATCTCAAGGTATAGTTATAATTTAGTTAGCAGTTAGAAACTTAACTATGCTACTACATTTATAAACTATAAATCCGGCTATTTCATCATCTAGCATTAAATTGTGTGAGCTTGTGAAATTCGAATTTTATTAATTCTTAAATTGAATTTATATTATATAATTTTTAGCATGAATTCTAATATCAAATAACGGCTACACTCTACACATTTCCCTAACCAAAAATAAAATAAAATAGTAGGAGTATATCAGTATGTATATTGTCGGTAACGGTGCACGAGAAAAAGTATTTACAATTTGAATTATTGGTCTCTTAACATAAATGAACATACACTTTTTGGTGGTAACAGCGTAATAAAGAGTCATTTTCTGCTTGGACAATCGTTCATTCATTAACAAGAAAATTAGACCTACGAATTAGCAGAGTGACGACACAATATACGCTGCAGCTGCAATAACTCCAGATGTTGAAATATATTCCAAACATATCATAATAAATTGACAAATTTCAAACTAATTTATATCTCATTCTAAATTAATTAATTTGATTAATGCAAAATTTGAAGATTATGGTACACCTACATTAAATGTACAAAATATCATTTGTGGTGACGATCGATGACAATGCTCTAATTAACCTCAATAATTGAGCAAGTAGTTGACAACAACACTAGGTTTGGACGAATTTAATTCAATTTGGAAATTGTTTCATCAAAATATTTAAGAATCCAACTAATTTCGCATTGCTGTTTCAAGTATGTACACTATTTTAAATTTGACATATTTTAGAATATAGTTACCCCCTCAGTTTCTATATATTTATTGTTTTATGAGTTTTATTTTGTGTCAAAATATTGTTGTTTTATAAATTTTCATACATTCTCTCTCAATTTTAATATGAAAAGAGAAAATTTTGCCAACTTTTAAGAAAAATATATGTAAATATAATTTTATGTGATATAGAAAAAAAAATACATTAGTCCAAATAATTTATTATTAATTTTATATTAAAATTCTAAAACAACATACATGTGAAAACAACGGAAGTTGAATATAATAACACCATACACTGTCCCTTTAGGATGACCTAGTGGTGGAGTGGTGTTTCTTGAGACCAAAGGTTTCAAGTTCGACCCACCACCAACACCACTAGGTGTGAGCCTGTCACACCTGACTTGCCAAGTGTGGTTTACCTCCCCTGTGACAGGGGCGGGGTTTACCCAGTGCGCACCACGATAGCGACTGCGGATTATTCTCGACATCCAAAAAAAAAAATAACACCATACACTGCGTTATTTTTTTCTGGAAAAATAAAAAAAATGGTGGCCACATAAAAAAAATTAAAATAAATCAACTTTAAAGAAATCATGGAAATAGTTTTATAAATCAATTTTTTATAAAGATCGTGGCCCACTGTCAATTTCACAAAGATTAAGGGGGGTAGATTAGACCGTGCTTTTTCTCCTTTTCAAGACAATTTCCTTTTAGCTTTTCATGCCTTTTAAGACTATATATTATTTTTTCAAACAAATTAAATATTCCAAGGCCATTGATATATGTATGCGTGTGTATTTTATATGATCGACCGCTAGTATTATAGCAGTAGTATATTATGTCTTTTACATTTAATCATAATGCAGATAATAAACTAACTAATCAATTAATTGACAGCAATTGGATCAATATGAGAGTTTATTTTATGAAGCAATTCACTCTTTTACTCTAATAATGTTTATAATATTATAATCATAATGACTGTTATAGTCTAGTATAATTGATGTACTCCGATTCATCTTACAAATTTTAGTCGTTCCAAAATTTGAAGGTTGATGGGACAATGTTAAAAAAATGTTTTCTATTAATAATTCTCTGGTACATTGCAAAAACAATAGAACCTTTTCCTTTTGAGACAAATAAAAAAAAATACACTAAATTTCTTAATTTTTTCTCTTACCAAATTTAAGGTAAGACCAAAAAAAGAAAAGGGAAGAAAAAAGATGATTAATTATTTGCCGCCTCGTCCGCAGCAATATCTGCTATATTTGCTGACTCATCAGTCCAAGACGTGACAAAATCATGCTTCGTTCCCCCGCAAAAATGTAATTAACACTTAAATAATGTAATTAGTTAACCGAAATAAACAATACTAGTATAAAATATTTATGATTAACGGCTAATAACTCTGATTAATTAAAATAAAGAATTTAGGTTTCAGACAATGATTCTCTCTTATATCACTCCTGCAGCTTCACTACTCACTCCAAGCCCACTCACTCTCTCTCTCTCTAAAACCATGGGTTCCCAATCCCTTCATCTCCAACTCTTTCTCTTACTACTCCTGGTTGCCCAACTTTCCGCCGATCAGACGGCGAGAACTTACATCGTCAGAGTAGACAGCTCATCCAAGCCGTCCGTTTTTCCAACTCATTTCCACTGGTACACAGCTGAATTCACTGAACCCGCCACCATTCTCCACGTATACGACACCGTTTTCCATGGCTTCTCCGCCGTGTTAACTCCTTTTCAAGCCTCGTCGGTCCTCAAACACCCCTCAATCCTCGCCGCATTCGAGGACCGCCGCCGCGAGCTCCACACCACCCGCTCGCCGCAGTTCCTCGGCCTCCGGAACCAGCGCGGGTTGTGGTCGGAATCCGACTACGGCTCCGATGTCATAATTGGAGTTTTCGATACCGGAATTTGGCCAGAGCGCAGGAGCTTCTCCGATCTGAATCTCGGACCCGTGCCGAAGCGGTGGAGAGGAACTTGCCAAACTGGTGTGAGATTTAGTGCGAGAAATTGCAACAGGAAAATCGTCGGCGCTAGGTATTTTGATAAAGGACATCAAGCGGCATCTGGATTTGGGGGAATTATCGGCGGAATCAACGAAACGATCGAATTCAAGTCACCTAGAGATGCCGACGGACATGGAACCCACACCGCCTCCACGGCGGCGGGGAGATACGCCTTCAAGGCGAGCATGGAGGGTTACGCCGCCGGAATAGCGAAGGGTGTGGCGCCGAAGGCGCGTTTGGCTGTTTACAAAGTGTGCTGGAAGAATGCAGGCTGCTTCGATTCCGATATTCTGGCAGCGTTCGACTCCGCTGTGAACGACGGCGTCGATGTAATTTCCATCTCCATCGGCGGCGGGGAGGGCATTTCTTCTCCTTACTATCTCGACCCCATTGCAATCGGAGCTTACGGCGCCGTTTCGAGGGGGATCTTCGTCTCCTCCTCAGCTGGCAACGACGGCCCCAACGGGATGTCGGTGACTAACCTTGCCCCCTGGCTCACCACCGTCGGCGCCGGCACAATCGATCGCGATTTCCCGGCTGACGTGATTCTCAGCAACGGTAGGAAGTTTCCCGGCGTGTCCTTATATTCCGGCGAGCCATTGAACGGTAAAATGCATCCATTAATCTACCCTGGTAAAACAGGGGTGCTTTCCGCTTCACTTTGCATGGAAAATTCACTCGACCCCAACGAAGTTAGAGGCAAAATCGTGATTTGCGACCGCGGCAGCAGCCCTCGTGTCGCGAAGGGATTGGTTGTCAAGAAAGCCGGCGGCGTCGGAATGATCCTAGCCAACGGAGTTTCTAACGGTGAAGGTTTAGTCGGCGACGCTCACTTGATTCCAGCGTGCGCCGTGGGCTCTGCCGAGGGCGATGAAATTAAGTCCTATTTAGCATCCAATCCAGCTGCAACTGCCACCATTAATTTCAGAGGCACGGTGATCGGGATCAAGCCGGCGCCAGTGGTGGCCTCTTTTTCGGCCCGTGGGCCGAATGGCTTGAACCCGGAGATTCTGAAGCCCGATTTGATCGCCCCCGGCGTGAACATCCTGGCGGCCTGGACTGACGCTGTCGGCCCAACCGGTTTGGACTCCGACACTCGAAGATCGGAGTTCAATATCTTGTCGGGAACCTCCATGGCTTGCCCTCATGTAAGCGGCGCAGCGGCCTTGCTAAAATCCGCGCACCCTGATTGGAGCCCTGCTGCAATCAGATCGGCGATTATGACTACAGCGAGCTTAACTGACAACTCGTTCGATCCAATGATGGATGAATCGAGCAAGAAACGTGCCACTCCCTATGATTTTGGTGCAGGTCACTTGAATCTTGATCTTGCTATGGATCCGGGACTGGTATATGATCTGTCAAACAATGATTATGTTAATTTCTTGTGTGCAATTGAGTACGGTCCGAAGACAATTCAGGTGATCACTCGATCACCTGTGAATTGTCCGATGAAGAAGCCAATGCCGGAGAATTTGAACTACCCTTCAATTGCGGCCTTGTTCCCAAGCGGGGAGAGTGGGGTGTCGAGCAAGACGTTCTTTAGAATGGTGACGAATGTGGGAGAGGCAAATGCTGTGTACCGGGTGAAGGTTGAGCAGCCGAAGGGGGTGATGGTGAGTGTGAAGCCAGGGAAGCTCGTGTTTTCGGAGAAACTGAGGAAGCAAGGTTACTATGTGACCATAACTATCGACAGCAAGAATCTGGTTCTGGATGATTCGGGTGCTGTTTACGGGGCTCTTTCGTGGATGGATGGGAAGCATGTGGTGAGGAGCCCCATTGTGGTTACTCAGATGGAACCTTTGTAGCTTGATCATCGGAGGGGATGATGAATGGGGAAATGCTTGTTAGTGTGCTGTTTAATATTTGCTTGTAAATTTTTGAAGTGGCCGTTTGCTTTGAAGATGTGTGATAGTCTATAGATGATCGAGATCATCACACACATTTATATGTGTGCAAGAATAGATTAGTAGTTCTTGCTGTAGTTGAAAATGCATTACTGCTCTGTAGACAGACTGTTTTGTTTCCATGCTGTTTGTTCTCATAACTAATATACAGGTTTTTCTAAGCTCCTATCTACATTCTTGGATGGGATGGAATGGCTTCCAATGATTTGGGCATTCTTCTTTTGATACATGCCACTTATTACATTGCATATGTTGATGGTGTTAGAAATAGAAAATGAAATACCTTTTACAGTGAAAGATCTTCACTACTCAAATTTGGTTTATCTATGTTGGATCTACTAATATCTTGGGAACTTTGGATCTCTCATTAATTTCTCTCTTTTATTTCCTTATTTATTATATTCAACATCCTTTTTCACTTCTCATTCATTACAACATTGTTTTGAGTATCTTATACTAAAGGTAAAGCTAAATCTTTAAAATGCTTTATCTTGGGCTAACTAATTTATGATGGCCGAAAGTTATCAAGATGCAGCTCTTAGAAGAAATAATAATTACACTTATTACAGCCTAAGAGTAGTGAAAGATCACGACTTCAAAACTTTATCTCAAATAATGGCTGCATATCACAAATGAATGGAAGCAATTAAAATGAAATTTTAATTGTGTATCCCCTTGATGGCTTATGAACTTGAGATGCAACATCATAATTAAGGGGGGGGGGGGGGGGGGGAAGTTACGATTAGCTTTATAGGGGGCCAAAAGCCAGTTTAATGAGTAGGACATTTAGGCAAGCATTATTTAAAAAGCATGTGTGTTTGAATTAGAAATTATTAGAGTAGTCAGCATCCAATGAATTTATGCTTTTATAATCATCATTTCCTCGGATGTTAGGAACGAATTCTCTTGTGTTGTGATGCATTTTTTGAATAAATTACCTTAAAATAAATGTGATAAATTCGATCATTTTTTAGTTTTTTTATTATTTTGTTGTAAAAGAATTGTTTTTAATTATTTCAGTATATAACTTGATTAATTGATTTATTTATTCCAACCATTTTTTTTATTGAAAAATTAGTCATGCCGATTGCTGTATATTCTTTTACTAATTTATTCTTGTAAATTTTAACGATGCCACCATATATAGGTTTTGGGGGGGGGGGGGGGAGTGTAATCTAATTTCAAACATTTCTATTTATTTTGTTGGTTTATTTTTTAAAAAACTCTAAAGTATAAACCTCACTCTTTACAAAGCGAATGTATAGTAAATTCCAATATCTCAATTCTCAAAACTGACTTTTTGTTTTTATTTTTTAATTGAAGTAATTCTTCGCGTGATGTCTTACTTTTTTTTTATTAGTGTATTTATACATATTAATATAACTTAAATTATGTTTCTAAGTTTCTTGTATATATCCAGAGCTCCCGCCTCCCGGTACTCAATCTGAATTCAAATGAATTTTGATGTACTGGATTGTAATATAAGAATATTTGTGGGCGTAATAAGAAAACATTAAAAAAAGGATTGGACCATATGCTCAATTTGCAGCCGACATAATCCTACCTACTAAAAGCCACTCAGATTACAAGTTTGAATCAGAAAAGCAGCTTCACCCCAAAAAATTAATAAATAAAATTGCTGTATGATTACTCAAGAATAAATTAACATAATAATTTTAATTTACTCTCTTTGCATAACTTTACCTACCAAAAATATTGTTCATGCTAAAGATATTGCTCTTCTATTTGGAATACACTTCTAGCCATTCTTAATCACACGCCCATGCCTCGTTTCATCTCAAGCTCGATTCGTTTTTGTTAAGTTATAATATATGTACGTGTACATAAAAGAAATTAACATCACCATTAGATATTCACATTATTTTTATATTAAATTAAATTAAATAAAAATAAACATAAATTTACATTATAATTATCTTAATTAAATTAAATAGAGAACTTTATTAAATTATACCAATTCAATCTCTGCTTAATTCAATTATAGATCGCTAGAAGTTTAAATTAAATTCAACGTTTAAGTAAAAGACATGTTATCCATTCTTTTCATTAAATTATACCAATTCAATCTCTGCTTAATTCACTTTTAATAGAAAAAGACATGTTATCCATTCTTTTCATTAATAAAAATATTTTACTTGAAATACAACGGAAGTTTCAAAGCATAACTCGATATTTATTACATAAAATAAAGTCAAAAATAAATTAAATCATTAATCATGCTTGATCACTTGACACCATCATCACATCTCACAAGAGACAACACCTGAAAAGATAAGTATCAGATAAGTAGTTTTTGGGGTGAGACAACTCCTGAAAAGATAAGTATCAGATAAGTAGTTTTTGGGGTGAGTACTACTGACTCAGTGGGAGTGTCCAATTATCCAAGCAATATAAAATTAAATGAATAAATGAGAATAGTAAAAGTGTTCAGTCCGTAGACCAAACCATATAGCCCGTCGGCCCAGTCTCATTTATCCCGGAGGCCCAGTCTCATTTAGCCCGGAGGCCAGTCTCATTTAGACCGGAGGCCATGTACTGTGCTGTGTCATCACATACTCAATAATAATATAGAGAGAATAATCCGGACAGAATCACATAAAACCCCACCTATATTAACCGATTAAGTCCTGCGCGCCTTGCCTATAAATTAATTATCTTAAATTAATAAAATGCGTGCAACATGGTATAGGAAAATAATGCATGAAACTAAGATTATTATGATATGATGCATGCTTAAATTTTTAATAATTATAAACTAACGCCATGACATGCTTAAACCATATTTTAAATCTTTTCTTATTACTAACAACTTAATCATGCAAGACTAATTATATATTAGCGTAAACCACGTGCTGCTAAGCTTTGATTTTATATTGCTATACTATAAATGAAATCTTGCAAAATAATAAAAGAACAAATGCATGACAAGCCCATTTTGGCCCATCAACTTAATTAAAATAAAAGCCCACTTCTTTCAGTCCAATTCTTCCTAATTTTATCTTCCACGCCAACCCAACATTCTGCCAACTCCCCTTTCTCTACTGATTTGCAGCGACACCTCACAGACACCCACCAGTTTTATATCTAACGACACTACTGCAAAACAAGCTTAGATTAGGTAAAATAATTCAACCAACTTTTCACTAATTACACCATAAACCTTCCTCCGCAAGTAGCCGCCAAGTGCTTAAACTACCACCACTACTAACACTGGAGCTTCGTTTGGATAGCGGCTGCGTCGCCAAATAACTACTATCTTTGAACTTCATCGACGGCGCCGAAAGTTACTGCTCTCGATCTGCCAAGAGCAACCGGCTGCTACCATTACTAGTTTACCTTTTATCTTTACCCCAAACCCTTCCCCATGCATATAATATGCTAATGCAAGCATAAGGAACAAACCAAACGATTTACGTACCTTCCGATAACCTCCTCGAAAACTTTAGAAAGAATGAAACAAAAGATCTTGATCTACGCCTTTTCTTTGGGATGAGAAAAATAATGGATACGACTTCTCAATTTATAGTGGTGGATTAGGGTTTAGGTGTAGATTTTTGTAGTTATCTGGAAAGTCTCTTGGTAAGGATGAGAAGATAAACTTTGAGATTTTGAATTTTTTCAAAAGATCAACTAAAAAAAAAACGTAGCGAAGGAGAAAAGAGGTAAGAGAATTTCTAGACTTTGGGCTCAAATACTTGGGCTTGAAGTCTGGGCTACAAATAATTCAAATGGGCTAGAAATAACTTTGGCTAAAGAGAATAACATGTAATATATAAGGCACTCCAATTAAAAGAAAATTCTACATGCATGCTCGATATGAAATAATCATATTCTAACATAAATTCATGCTTGAAACATTTTATAAATTACTTAGGCATGACTTATTAGACTTAATCAATTAATATCACACATATATAAATAAAATGAATATTTTTTTTTACGAAGAATGTAGCAATTTAAATATTAGAAAACTGGGTCGCTACAGTATGTAATTGTAATATTTTTTTTTGTTTCCTATCACAATAATAAATTGATATTTTTTTTTTCAATTTTGATGGGAAAATAATTATTCTAAAACAATATCTAGAGAGAGAATAAAATTAACATTAATTAATTTATTAAGTGTTTCAATAAGATTTAATAGTTGGCCATTGAATTAAAATCACAATAATCAATTATAAATATAATGAAGTTTAATTAATAAACAAACAAAGATGAATTTGAAACTATAAAGTAATGAGACTTGAATGACAGAAAAGTAGTGGTTTTTATTTGACGAAATTTAATAAAATCCTTATTTAATTTGATTAAACTAATTAATGTAAATTTGTGTTTGTTTTTGTTTAATTTATTATATGATAGAAATGATGTGGATGTTTAACGATCACATCACCTTTTGTTGGATGAAGTTTTAACGCCATTAAATCTACAAGCTTTAAATAGATACTTTAGATCTTTCAAGCTTTGAATCAATATGATCTATTTTTCAGGTTCTATATTGATAGATAGACCATCATATATATGGGTAGTTAAAATGAAAACCCATCCCCACATTAGAGTTGTCAAATGGGTCGGGCTAACCCAGCCCATCTCGGGCCAAGCCATCCCAACCCATGAAAATCACGGGCTAAGTCGGCTGGGTTTGTCTTGACGAAATGGGTTAACGTGTGCCCTTTTTTGAAACCCAGCACAGCCCAGGCCCAGGCCCACCAAAGGCCCGGCTCAGGCCCATCCCAAGCCCGCCTCAAGCTCATCTTAGTTTAATTTATTAATTTATTTGACCATACATAAAAAATATTTCAACATACTATAATTTCAAAATTTAATACCATAAAATCATATTACTAATTGTATCTTGTTATATAAATGATAAATAAATTCACTAAGTACAATTATATAAATTAATGTCAGTATTTAAAAATTCAAAACCCACTTTAAGCCCGCCCCAGACCCACGTTAAGCCCGATGTATGGGTTGGGTTGGGCTCACATATATTTAAGAAAACACAGCCCAACCCAACTCGTTCCATTAGTGGGCCTGAGCTGGGTTGAGTCATTTTATCTCAAAGCCCACCCGAGCCTGGGCTAGTCCGGCCTTGTTGACAACTATACCCCCACATAGAAACTATAAACTAATCTGAGTCATCTGATCATTTAATCTCTACGTTCAAGATTGATCTCAAATAAATGGGACAAAAATTTCTAGAATATCAAATCTCATATTTTATAGAATTTTCTATCTTGATGCAATATATTATGATTTTATCTTTCTACTTAACTAAAAACTTCATCAATCTTTGCAAGAAAATCATTAATTTCATTTTTTAATTAATTCTCTACCAATAATTTAATTATTTACGATTTTATAATAAACAACAAGAAAGAGTTTGCATATATTAGTATCGATCATATATTAACAATATTTATATATGATGTTAACACATCATTATTATAATATTAGTTGCAATATTAGCACATATTTATCTGACCACTCTTTTCCACACACAATTTTATGTTATTAGCAATATTTACATATCATATTATCATATCATTATTATAATATTAACTGCAACATTAACACATATTTTTATTTGACCAATATTTTCCACACACAATTTCATATCATTAGAAATATTTAAGTATCAAATTAGCACATTATTATTATGAATGTGAAACAAATAACTCATATGATTTTAATAAAAATCATTTAATAATAATAAAAATGTAAGAAATAGATGCTAATTTGATCAAATATAGTTGCTAGAATACAATTAATTTTTTTTCTACTATGAACTAGTCATAAAATTTGAATATGAACTAATCATATATAGTCAATTTTACAAAGCTAATACGAGATAAAATATTGTTAATATGAAATAATCCAAATACTATTAAATCATATAAATTTTGAAATAATCCAAATACTATTAAATCATATAAATTTTCTTATTATGAAAACACAAATTAAGTCACGAATTAAATTAATTTACTTACAAAACGGATTAACCTAATTTGATTCGATTTGCTAATTATCTACTTTTTTATAGATTAAAGATGATTTTTTTTACATTATAAGAAAGTAAATAATTAAATATATAATATGAAGATATATGCCATAAAATGTGGGATTTGATATATCCTTAAGTTATAAATCTCTTAATTAATTGCATATTTGACCCGTCAATTTTAGATTAATCTGAACCATAAAAATTAAATAGATGAATGACTAAGATTGAATTCTAATGTCTATAGGAGAAGAATGTTAATATTTGAACCAAAACCTCTCTATATATATGAGGCACTCTCCTGTGCACCAGTTATATGGGCCTAAGCCCATCAGACTGGCTCAGACCCACTAAGGCCCAGCAACCAAAAAATAAAAACCCCATTTCAGGCGCGTGGACCTCAAGCGCACGGGCCACGCCTGAATTTATTTTTTTATTATTTTTTTTGCAATTTTTCTATTTTGTGTTTTTTTTGTCCCTCCAAATTGTATATCCTAAAATACAATTAGTGAACCCTAAAAATTAAAATGAATTAATTTAATTTTTTAAAATAAATATAAATATATATCCTAAAATTGATTTAATGAACCCTAAAATTAAATTGAATGATTTTTTTTAATTCGGTGACTTGCGCAATGCACTAGTCCGACGCTAACGTGTGAGCTCGTGTATTGCGCTCGATAATTAATTTAATTTTTCGAAATAAATATAAATGGTAATTGAAAAAATATATACCCTAAATGGAATTAGTGAACCATAAAATGAAATTGAACGAATTTAATATTTTTTGAAATAAATATAACCCCTAATTGAGATTAATAAACCTAAAAAAACATGACTAAAAAAAAACACAGCAAAACCCCCTAAAAAATACTAAAAAAACCCAAAAAAACTATGAACTCTAAAAAAACCTACCCCCTAGACGCTAAATATTAATTGGAATGGAAAAAATCACAATTTGAACTAAATAAACTCATATAAGATAAGTATCAGACCAATTACTTTTTAATAATACAAATGATGTTTTTTGAACTTCAAATGATTCTTTCTAGTGTAAAGATTGATACTGAATTTTACTAGTTTTTTTTTTTGGCGAGTCAACACCGACTCGCGTTGACCCCGACCCGTCTAATATGATGTATGGGCCTATTGAGTCTGGGTGATGTATATGACTTTTGGTGTGTGTGTGTGTGTGTGTGTATTTTGTGATAAAGTAATTCACGAACTACTTGTGTGTGTATATATATTTTGTGACAAAGTAATTCACGAACTACTTCTGAAGTAATCTGCAAACTAAAAAAAGAAGAAAAAAAAACATGCTTTGGGAATTTTTTTTGCAACAACTTTGGGCATGCATAGCTTCGCCGTAAATCAATATGAGTCGGGCTTCTAGGATTATTAGGCTTTAAACTTGAAATATCAAGGGATTGGGTAGTCGTGGACTTTATTTGGGCCCAAACTCTATTACCATGTTGTCGGGGCTGAATTTCTCACAGTAATTGTTCAACCCTTTTGATTTAGCATATATTAACACGAAATTATTCGAGATTTATCATTATTATTTTCATATATTTGTATGATCTTGCTTACTTCTTCCTATGACAAGATTTTGAGCTGAATGAATCCTCTTGGATATTTAATTATTTATCCACATAAGACTATTATGATCGAATGAATCTCATAATTTATTTGAATAAGCATGTATATCAGATATATATAAATTATATTAATTAAAGTGAGTGCAATAGCTGATATACAATATAATTAATTAAATAGAGCGTGGAAATAACTAATGCAATCATACTAAATATATCTTTTGATATTTGTGGCCCATTTTCGGAAAAGCCCAATAACCTCTTAGCCCAAAGCCACTCTCAACCCTAATGGTAGCTTATTTATCTTATTACTGTTCACTCATCTTTAATAATCTGAAATCTCCTGTTCAATTAACTCTCTGTAATTGATCTCCATGACCCCTGCTCTTCGTGGGCTGTTCTGTTCTTTGTGAGCGCTCTTCGTGGGCAATTGTCGATTGAGCTTCGTGCTTGTATAGGCTCTGCGTGAGTTAACCTTCGAGGTTAGTGGGTAGCTGGCTTGCTCGTCGGAAAGTCCAGAAGATAGTGTTGCCTAGGGTTGAGGCGTGAGTTTGTTGGCTTAGTGTTAAAGTGTGCTGTGCTGTCTATCGGTCATTAATCCGGGCAAAGGTGAACCTGAGCTATTCCCTCTCCCGACACTTGAGTGTTGTACGATGAAGGCTGCTTTAGCGACGGAGAGAGAGGTTTATCGCCGGCGAAGTCTATACCCAACAGTGGTATCAGAGCCACGGTACCCTCACCGGGGTACTTCGCCACTGCACCTTCATCGTCCCGCCATCCTCTACGGCTGTCCCGGTTCCTCTGCTCCTCGGCGAGCTCCGAAGAGGTAAGTCGGGTTATCCCCTGCCTAGGATACCGTTTCTGGTAAATCGCCTGAATTTCCCTTATTTTTCGATTAATAATTGTAGCTCTTGAAAGGGATTTTGGTATTGGGTTTGTTACTATTTACATTTTTCGTGTGTTAGTGGGAGTCTCTGTGTTGAGCCTCTTAGATTCTGAATATTTTTTAGGGTATATTTGTTCCTACTATAAGTCTGCTTCTGCTTCGTGTTGGTTGTTTTGCTTCCGCTTGTTGTATCGCTTGCTTCCGCTTGCTGCACTTTGCGTGCTCTTTTTTTTGTCTTGTGTTTGTTGAGGGCTTGAGTGACCCCCTACGCCACAGATTAATCTATGTTGTGAACTGGGAAATCCTCTAGCTTCCTCTGTTGTGTGTTGAAACTTGTTGTCATGGCTCCCTCATCCCCGTACATTCTTACTCCTTTTGATGGTAAATCAGATTATAACTTATGGAAGTAGAAAATGAAATTTATGTTGATTAAGGCTGGTATAATGATAATGAAACTGATCTCAAGAAATCTGAGATGAATGAGTATGCTTTGTCTTCCATCATGCTGAACCTTTATGATGCTGTGTTAAGAAAAGTCTGTACCATTGAATCTTCCAAAGAATTGTGGGATAAATTGGATGAGTTATATAATCTGACTTCTCTTCCAAGTCGCATGTTTTTACTTGATAAATTCTTCAATTATAAACTGGATTTGGGTAAAGATATAGATGCTAATTTGGATGATTTCAATAAACTTGTTCAAGACATTAAAATGTCTGGTGATAAGCATATTGATGATTACACTGCCATCGCCCTTTTAAATGTTATCCCTAAGGCTTATAATGATGTTAAGTCTGCTATCAAATATGAGAGGGATGGTATTACATTTGATATTGTTGTTAATGGATTAAAAAGTAAATAAATGGAGTTAAAGCATGGTCGAGATGCTAAAAATCCTGTTGATAATATTTTGCATGTGAGGGAGAAAAATCATTTTGGTTCTAGACATAATAATAAGAAGTGTTATAATTGTGGTGAACCGGGTCACTATGCTAAATATTGTAGGAAACCTAAGGATAAGAATAAGCAAAATGGTGAGCATGCTAATGTTGCCTCCATTAATGATTTTGAGTATAATCACAGTGATATATTATCGGTTACACTCCTGAAAATCAGGAGTTACATCATGTGTACATGAATGGATCAGACACCGTACTGTCCCCAAATCTGTTCCTGACAGATGACCCACCACTTGAACTAAATCGACTATAATAGACTTTGGACGAGGCCCAAATCTAATCAAGTTCATATCACAGTTCACCCCATAGCTAAGACACGAGACAACGTCACTGCCTCTCTAACTGTTCCTGACCCAAGATCGGGAACGAACACTAGCACGGGCATGCTTACATAGTGTGTACATCAGATGTTATGCTCAAGTGATCACACACTTAAGTACAAGCTTAATCAACTTCGGCTTCGATTGCATAAACATCATTTTACGTGACCAACTCAACGATTAATTTCTCACTCACTGAAAACCGGGTTTGAGAAACTAAAACACTATGATTATCTATTTCAACATAGATCAATCATACACAATTTAACTCCTCCAAAGTTAAATATTTTGGTCACTGAAAATCGGATAAAATAATATTACACACTCACTTTATTAAATCCAATTTTCCAACATGTTAGTATTAGGCCGTTGGGATTGGAGTGTAGAAGAGTGAAATAAGTAGATTTATCATTTAATTTCTTCATGCATTGGAGTTGGTTAGAATTTGATCTTCATTCTTTATGTTTCTTTATTTATTAACTGTTGTGGGATTTAATTACTTGGTTCAACTTTTGACTATAAGATGATGATTTCACTTGCATATGATTTAAATTTTCATCCCAAAACAATCCAAATAAGAGGGCACATGACAATGTAAATCTGCTCCAGACATGGCCTCACCCTTCTACAAAGTTCTTTTTTAGCTTTGTAAATTAGGCCATTTAAATGTAGAAGAGGCGTTTAAAAAAATGTAGAAGAGTGAATGCAGAATGTAGAAATCAAGAGATTATGTCATTTCATTTCTTCAACTGTTAGAGTTGGTTTTGGTTGGTTTAATTGTATCATATATTAATCATTTTTTTTAATTCAAATACATGCAACATATATATATATATATATATATATATATATATAATGTCAAAATTGTGGAAGAAGTTTTTCGAATTAAGATTCCACCCAGATCCAATCAAAATAATAGTGTCCGAGGAAAAAAATGAAAGGGTTTTTGACAAACTTATTTTAATATTAATGAGAGTTTTTTTTTAATGTTTTGAAAATGAAAATATAAATTATTTTTCTTTTAGTTACGTTGGGGGTAGGGGAAGTGGTGGGTCTCGACCTCTATATGTCTCGAGGGGTGTCTCTGAAGAGACACAATGATATCAATTGAAAACAATTCAAAAATTAGAGTATGTATGCACAAAATCTAAACCAAAAATTGTCCTGACATTTTTAGATTAAGTTATTTTTGATTAAATGTGACACTAAATACAATTTAGTGTATTTATTTAAGAGTTGGTGTATGTTGACATAGCTTAAAAATTAAAATTAAGATAAAAAAATTAATAAAATTGACAATAAACGAACTTGTAGTGACCCGAACTAGAAGGCCCAGATGCTACTGAAAACACACAACCAAAAGAAATGATGATAAAATTTTCGCGATTCAAAATAAATAATTTCCTTGGGTCATAAAAATTTCGGCAGCATTTCATTTAAAATATTCAAATATCCACGCTCACAGATGTTTACCGTTTAAACTTGTATGACCAAGACTAGTCAAAATTCAACATTCAACATTTAAAACACGTTGTAAAGATCACAACACTCACCATTGACCTTACAATAATTAAATATTTCATAATCATAAAGCGGAAGCATAAAATTCATACTTATTGACCACAAACTACACATAATCAATAATTAGAAATCATCAAAGTGGTCAATGAATTAAGAAGTCCCCACTGGTCGACGTCAGCCGCCAGTCGTCATCAAATACCTGAAAATATTTAGAAAAATAGATGGGCCGAGTGCCAGAAACACTCAGTGGGGTTTTTAATTTCTGAAATATACTTGATCGTTTAATAAATAGTTTGCATAATAAACATATTTATTATAACGCCCGTAAAAAGTATCTGCTCATTAACATACGGAAGATTAACTCAATATGGTTCCCTATCATAATAATTTCACTGAAGTGACATGTTTGTACCGTAGTACCATAATTGCACCATTGTGCCATACCGCACCGGAGTGCTATATCATATCGCACCGAAGTGCTCATATCGCACCGTAGTGCTCATACCATACCGCATCGAAGTGCTACATACTGCACCAAGTGCTCATACCACACCAAAGTGCTATATACTGCACCAAGTGCTCATACCGGGAACCATAGAGTTTAGCAGCTTCTAATGAGTCATAAAAAGAATATTTTGAAGTTTGAAGCATGTTTTTATATAAACATATTTTTCTCGTAAACATAACACGATTTTAAAATATAAAACCATATGTTAATTAGAAACCATTGAGCCATAAGAGTAATCTGAAGCATGCTTAAACTTAAACATATGTTATTATAAATAAATCACGCTTTTTAAACATAAGTCATTGTTGACTAGAAATCATAGAGCTATAAAAAGTACTTTGAAGCGTGCTCTATCATAAATATAGATTATCATAAATAGAACACGTTTTTGAAACATAAGTCATGTGTTGGATAGATAGCACCCACCTTATAGCTATAATATCTTAAGCTGTGATCATACTATGCTCGTTCTAAGTCTATCATCTCGAGTAAGAATTTATTTATAAGGATCATATCGTAATAGCACACTAAAGTGTTAATCATATGTCATAGCATAATGAAGGGTCAAGTGCCCGGGTTTCTAAATTGACAACCGAAATGACAATACTAGATGGTCGAGCAATAATCTTAGCTTATAATTTACTAACATATATCACAACCTAGAGTGCATCATCTAGGTCTCATTCCTCCATCAATTAGTACCATAACATCATCGCTTATAAAGGTTACTACATCTATCTCGTATGGTATCATATATCGAGGCAATGATTTCATATCGTAATACCAATTCCCAATAGTAATCTATAAGCATGATTATCTAAATCTCATAACAATTCATATAATGATAGCATCTAATATCATGCTCAATCATTTATCTCATCAATTCATATCCAAAAATCATTCCATAGATGATTCCATAGATCAACATTTCATTTGCACATACACGAGTATAGAATTACCCACCTCATTTACGATCCTGGAGGTAGAGCATCGACTTAGGGTTCGTCCATCTGATTCTTCGAGCTCAATGCATCGACGACGATGAAGGTGGCAGATGACGAAAGCTTCGTGGCTGCTGCTGCAGCTGCTCGCCGGCGCTCCGGTGACCTGCTGCTGCTCTGGCGTCACGCCGGTGGTGGTCCGACAACCTCCTGGACGGCAGCCTCCCTTTTCTTCCCCTCCCCCATTGCCGATCTCTCTTCTCTCTCTCTCTCTCTTCTTCTTTCTTTCTTCTTTTCCCCCTCTCTCTTCTCTACTCTCGATCTCTGTCTTCTCTCTTTCTTCATCTATGATCTCTGCCCTTTCTCTTTCCTCCTCAGTCCTCCCCTTCTCTTTCTTTTCTCCTTTGCTTCTCTTAGTTTCGATCTCTCCCTCTCACTCTTCTTTGTAAACTTAGCCCCCAAGTCTCTCTCTCTCTACCATATATTAATTGGGGATGTGGAAAAATAATACACACACACACACATATATAAATTATATCTATTGGGCTTGGAAAAAATGAGGATGTCATGGGCTTAAATTTTTGGGCCTCAATATAAAATTAATTTGAACTCAAATTAAATGGGCTTTAGTTATAATAAAATGGACTTGACATAAATCTTGAAATGGGCCGAGTAATTGGACCAAAATCGGGTTTCGATAAGAATTATTGTCTAATGTTCGTTCATTCTCGTTTAATAATAAATGGGTTGAAATTAAAAATATTTACAGACGGGCTCAGAAGTCCCATACTTGCCTATTATTAATATAAAATGACTTGCTATAAAAATTGAGCCCTAAATAAAAAGATTGGGTTCGAATTTGATTTTAGGGCGTTACAGAACTATACCTATACTATTTAGTATCAATACTTCAAATTCCATATCAATCATATGAAATACTCTCATATACACAAAATATGAATATAGCGGTGTGTCAATTGTGTTGTTTCAACAGTTAATAGTGAGAGGTCGATTGACTGTTGGATCATAGGTGATTGTGGTGATTTTTGGGTATAAAAATTTAAATTTTTTGTTAAAAATTAAAAACCATGTAAAGTTTATAATTTTTATAAACTTATAATCGTACAAATAATTATATAATATTTTAATAAAAAAAAAACTAACTTCACGTGTCGATGCATGGGCGATATGCTAGTACAATGTATAATACATACAAGCGATACAACATTTGGTTTCGTGTGTGTTCAGAAATTTTATTGTGACTTAAAAAATACGATTTTATTCTTTTGATAAAAAAATATTTTACTATTTGTTAGGAATGGTGCTACATCAGATGTTATCAACAGTGTTGATAACATTGTCCTCAATGTTATACACGGTGTGTAACAACATTCCGACAACATTGACCGAAACATTACGTATAGTAATCTTATCCTTTCCTAGTTTTTAGGATTAATTTATTTTGAATTAATCTGATTAATTTGTCTATCTTAATTAAATATATTCACGAAATTTGAATTTAAAATAGTGGATATATGTGGTTAAGATAGTGGATACACTTGGCTTTGAAATGGTTAAAGTTTGTTCCTACTTTTTAAGAATTATGTTTTCTCTTTCTTTTATCCACTAACTAACAAGTTTTAGTAGTGGAATGCTGGAGCAGTTGCTTGCAGATGTGGAGAACGTGGAAAGCTGTGCTGGAGGCAGTTATCACCAATCCACTACTATTAAGGGATCATGGAAGCTGCTGCAAATCGAAGAGTAAACATAGGAAAATTGCTACATATAGAGGGATCTATAAATAGTGGTCTTCACTCCAGAAGAAGGTACCTAAGCAAAGAAAATATCACGAGTCACGTGAGAAAATTCAGAGCTTGAGTCACCCAGCCGGAGAGACTATCACGGAGTGAACGTGAGAAGCTTGAAGGCTACATCACTTTTCTGCCAGAGATCTCTTCAACACTGCGATGAACATCTCCTCTATTGTCTCGATCAACTAAGATCTGTATATCTTAGTTGTGTTTGCAGGGAGTTTATTTTTCAAGTGTTGTTGGATCACTGTAGTATTGTATGCAAGTAGAGAAAATATCACCTTGAGTAGTGAGAAAACCTGAAGCTTGCATCTGTGTCTACTAGAGCTCTGTCAACATTCAATTCGATATCAGATCTATTGTCTGGATCAACTATAGATAGGTTTTATTTTAATTGTGTGTGTAGGTATTGATTAGATTGAGTGTTAGTAGTTCTTCGAGTAGAGATATATTGTTTAGCTATCTAGATGTTAGATAGTGATTTTGAGAGGAATTATTCAAGTGAGTGGAGCTGGTTCCTTGTATGTTTCATGCAGTGTTGTCAAATGAGTGAATCGAGACAACATCTGTGTTGTGTTTTATCACTTGTTATAGTGAATTTCGCCATGAGGCAATCACATACCGAAGGTGTGTGATTTAAAATTAATTTTTGTGCAAGTTATTCTTTAAATTTTCACTGCGTGTTGAAGGCATAATGGTTACACTAACTTCAACATCAACTCTATTATCTGCACGTTGACATTTTTTCACAAGCTGTTTCTGCTTGTGTTTTAAAGTTATTTTCATGTAAATCATTCTAAAAATTTTCATGGTAATATTATCAGTAAAGTGAATAATATTGACTACAACATTACCTATAATTTTACAAGTATTTTTTTTTTTTTACGGTATTTGAGGCAATGAATTCGAGCAACTGTCGACAAATAATTTACTTGACCGTTAACAGTTTCCTCTTCACAGTTTACAGACACGGCAAAAACTACGCTACGCGGCTTCTCTGTTTCTTCAACCGACACGCCATTTCTTTCCTTAAGCATTAAGATTATCCACAAATTTAATACCCAGAAAAAAAAAAGTTGATCATCAACTCAAAATCAAGAATCATCCCAGAAAATAAAATAAAATTGAAGCGAAATCCGAACTATGTCTTCGGACAATCCTAAAAGAAGTCCTCTGTATCCAGAAGTTCTCCTAACAAACCCCGAATCGAATTCTCCATTCATCTCCAAAAACCCTACTTCTTCTTCTATGTATCCTTCCATTGAAACGAATGATTTAGCAACAAAATTGTTCCCAGAAACTGAGGAAGAAGACCCCAAAAGCGCGATGAATCAGGGAGGAGCTGCTGCGTTTGAATCGCTCGAGGAAGTTCTTGTCAGAGTTCCTGGCGTGATCGTTCACTTGATCGATAAAGAACGGAGCGTGGAGCTTGCCAATGGAGATTTCACGGTGGTGCAGTTGTCGCAGGGAGGCAATGTGGTGGCGGCGCTGGCCCGCGTGGGGGAGGAGATTCAGTGGCCGTTGGCGAAGGACGAGGCGGCGGTGAAGCTCGACGATTCTCACTATTTCTTTAGTCTGAGAGTTCCTTCTGAGATCGGTGAGAGCAACGGTGATAATATTTTGAATTATGGATTGACGATCGCTGCAAAGGGGCAGGAGCGGAAGATTGGGGAGTTGGATTCCGTGCTGGAGAAGTTTAGTGCTTTTAGGGTGGAGAAGGCGGCGGCGGCGGTGGAGCAGGGCTGGTGGGGGGCGGTGGCGAAGGAGGTGTCTCCAGAGGAGATGGAAAGTAAGAAGGAGGAGGTGGAGAAGAGCGCCGCTGCGTATTGGACGACTCTGGCGCCGAATGTGGAGGATTACAGTGGGAGTCTTGCTAAGATGATCGCGGCGGGGTCGGGGCAGGTAGTGAGGGGGATTTTGTGGTGTGGAGATGTGACTGTAGATAGGCTGAAGTGGGGGAATGAGTTCTTGATGAAGAGAATGGGGAAGCGTTCGAGCTCGGAAATCAGCCCTCAGGCGTTGAGGAGGTTGAAGAGGTACTTAATTTTTGAATTCATAGTTGTTTAATTTTGTTGATATTCTTGATTCAATTGATAATGGTGTGGGGAGATTTTATGTATTATGATTTGTATTCAATGCTCGATATTGTTTTAATGTGCAAGTATTTGAACACCCAGTTTGTGTTTTGTATTGCTTGGGAGTAGGAGCTTCAACTTTAGTTAGTCGTGGTAGTGATAACTGATACGTATGTTCAAATGTATGTTTCTTGGTCTTAACCATGTATCTGTTGTTTTTAATGGTTGAAATCTTCCAGGGTGAAGCAGATGACAAAGATGTCGGAGAAAGTTGCTACTGGGGTGCTCTCTGGGGTTGTGAAGGTCTCTGGTTTCTTCACAAGTTCAGTTGTTAATTCTAAAGTGGGCCAGAAATTCTTCAGCCTTCTTCCTGGAGAAATTATTCTTGCTTCCTTGGATGGATTTAGTATGTACAATCTCCCTTACTTTTTATCTCCATCTCTGTGTATGCTAGTGTGTGTGTGTGTGTGTGTGTGTGTGTGTGTGTGTGTGATGAGAGAGAGAGAGATGCATAAATGGCATGTGTTATATAGCTTATAGTATGTGATGCTGTTTACAGAAGTAGGAATTATGGTTTTACCTTTTCATTGACACGGCTGTTTTTTTGGTGTGTTATGACAGATAAGGTTTTTGATGCTGTTGAAGTTGCTGGAAAGAATGTGATGTCAACTACTTCAGTCGTGACAACTGGGCTTGTCTCACAAAAGTAATTTTTGCTGTCTAAGAAGTTTTCTGCTTTGGATTATTATTTTGCCAATATAATCATAGCATTTCTAACTTCAAGAATCGCAGATTATGCTGCTTTTGGGGAACTCTAGCTATCCCTAATTGTGCATATTATTCTCTTACAGAAGCAGGTCTTATGTAGTTTGATTTTATTGCAGATATGGAGATCAAGCAGCACAAGCAACGCATGATGGGCTAGGTGCTGCAGGGCATGCTTTTGGCACTGCGTGGGCTGTGTTTAAAATAAGGAAAGCTCTGAATCCAAAAAGCTCCTTTAAACCTACGAGTCTTGTGAAGGCTGCTGCCGAATCCAATGCTGCTAAGTTGAAGGGTAAACAGAACAAGTGATCGTGGGCTTTGTCTATTGTTCTTTCGTGGCAAATCAGTTTCCAGAATAGACTTAGACGTGTACTAGTTCGTGGTTAGAATGTGTTATGTTGGCTTGAAATAACGCTGATATTTCTCTCATTGCTGGATTTTCTCCTTGCTAGTTTCTGATAGACATATATATAGAGTTTTATTTTAGGCATAGGATTCAGACAATTGTATTTGCATCGTTATGTGTATCATATCCTTTTATTCTGCAACGGAGTCATTTTTAATCATGAATTTTGCTTCCTATGCTCGGTGTACATTTTCGAAGATGAATGTCATGTAAGTTAAAAAAAGCAGCTTCCAAATTCTTCTTGTATGATATGATTTCTAATAGAGTAATAAAATAGATTTTGACCATCATTACTGGAAATTGAAAGGTAAAATTTATTCAGCACTCCTTGATTTCTTTTATCTTCTTGTCTGCAATAGGTGTATCTCAATATCTTGTTTTGAAGGGTTTATAGGTACGAAGATCGAGAACGACTCCAGCCACTGAGCCAACTGCTGCTGCAATTGAAATAAGAAGGCAAGCCATACTTAGCATCTGAAGACCAATCCAGTGACTTGTCCATGATCGAATCTTGTTTTGAGCTATGTACATCTCTAGGGGGAAATACACTGTCAAAGGCCAAAACCCTAGAGCTCCGAGTATCCCAACTACATCGTTGAAAAATGGCAGAAGCATGGCTATGAGGGTTGTGAGGACCACGAAGCAAGTCCTCCAGACAAGGCGGAAGAAATTGAGCTGGTAAACACCATAGAACGGAATAGGTAAGTCGTACTCCGCTGTCACAAAGTTGCTTCTGCTCCATCTCTGTGCACTCCACTTTTCGATAAATGCAAATAATGGCTGGCAATAGACCTGAGATTCATTTTATTTTTTTCTGATTGCATCAGCAAGATGAAAACAACGTATATGGAAGATGGTAGTCGTTGCTGAAATTGAAAGGATATCTACCTGGTAGGCACCAACTAGATGAACCACAATAGCAATGTTGGCTATATCAAGTAGCCAGTACGGATCAAAAAAGCCGAACCCTGTCAGAAGATTCCCCGGTGCGTTGTCTCCAAAAGCAGCATATCCCATGCATCCACACAGCAGGTAGAATATAGTGGTGACAGCAATGCTTATAGTAGTGGCTTTCCTCATGGTTTTATGTTCTGCAGGCGGAGACTTTATGGTGTCCTGAGGCAAACATAAATGATTTTCAACATAAAATAGTTTGTTAATTTGAGTGTTCCAGGAGAACTGGATGTTGCTCTAAAATATTTTGTTGCTAAGCATCTGAACCTGAATTTCTATCAGGATGATTGAGTAAGAATATGCGAAGGCAATGGCTCCTAGAGCTTGCAAACTCCTCCACATTTTCTGGCTGCTGGTAACCATTCCAGCGTCTGTCATTGTCCCTATACTGATCCCAGTAAGGCTTCCCTTGAAGGCTTTGTTTTCTGATAAATCATGGATTTAAGTGTTGAGATTGCAGATCAGCTGATGCCGCACTTCAATTGTTGGTCAATACAAGATTATCAGATTCGATATGTTTTAAGCTCACCTGCAACTTTGGCAACACCAAGAGCAAGTCCTACGGTAGAGTATGTGAAGGACATCACTGCTGCAACGATGGAGAGCCACCAAACTTGGTCGAAATCAGGTATCTGGGAGAATAGTATCTCTATGATTCCAAATGTTATCATATATCCATTGCTCGACATGTGACATTTGCTTGTCTTATGATGCTTGTGGAAACAATTCGATCTTTTTATGGCCCTAAACAAGAAACAAGAAAACAAGTAAAAAGACTAGGAAGGGAATTACTAAAGCTTAGAATTGAAGGGCATAGATTTTATTATCATCTGATAATTTACGTTTTATGCTAGAGTTCCGATAACACCTAGTTTATACTTCATTTGTGATGAACACATTGTGTCCGATGTGTGTGTGTCTGTGTGTGGTCCTGCTAGTACATTGGCGCAGTCGCCAAACTTACAGCATGCTGACTGAGGCAGCAATAGTGTAGCCAATGGCAACCCCAAAAAGATTGATGTACTGAATTAACCCGCATATCTTAACCTTTTTCCCACCTGCATCCGAATAAACATAAGTGACACTTTAATCTAAGCATATCCCATGAAAGGGGGCACAAGGGCTAATGAAAAACTAGTAGTTCACCTAGATTTGCTTTGACAGCATCCATGTAAGTATAGTTTCTCTGTCCAGTAGCAGCGTCCCCCGACCTGTAACACTTCGATAGGAGATTTGAAGTATATAGGTTGACGAAAGCAAATAGAATCATCACAACAGGCCCAGCAACCCAACCGAGTTGCCCAACAGCCCAAGCCAAAGAAAGCACACCCGAACCGATCACAGCAGTGATAATATGTGATGTTGCAGTCCACAAAGTGCCTGCATAGGATTGAAGGTTCTTTTTTAAGTATTATGGGTGTCAATTTATAATGGAAATATGTAATTTGAAATTCAAGTAAGATGCAAAGAATTCTTGTATCTAATTTTTAGGCATGTAAATTTGGAAAGTTTACCTGATCTCTTAAGGCGTCCGTCATCATCAAAGCACTTGGAGTAGTTGGCCTCAATGTTTATTGCTTCAGTGTCCCTATTTTGATTTTTAGAATGTTCCACCTGTAGATAAGTCCTGACATCCTGCCTTTCCTCGACCTTAAAACACAAACAGATTCAAGATTGTCAGTAAATAGAGCAGTCTTGAACAAGTGAGGCCCAAATAAATGACCAGTTAGCAAGTTCCATTACTTGGCCGTCATAAATCCTAGCAGGAAGGGTCCGACTTCTTGGTAACATGTTGTATGTAGCGTTCTCTCCACTTCGACTTATGAAAGATAGACTGGTTAAGGATTCGAATGAATAAGATGCGACTTTGGAGAACTGGGAAATAATTTTTGTTGAGCTCACTTCCTCAAGTAGAGATTGTATTAGAAATATTTGGAAGGAAATGATATGATCACTTGGAAAGTGGCAGCATGTTTTTATAGAGATAACTACAACACACTCTGTGGCTAGAAGCCTATGGGACATGTAGTAAATACGAGGTTCATATATTGCTTGTAGGTGTACCCATAGCTCCATGTGTTGCACTAAAAAAAGAAATTAAGATTCTTTTTTTCTTTTTTTTTTTTTGTAGATAGGTGGAGAGAGTGCACAAGTGATCTTAGTTAAACTTCTTATGATTATATCTCCACATGCGATGAGGTAGTGGTTACCTTTCATATATCATAGTCACAACATTGTACCAGGAAGCCATGAGAACTACAGTTCACTGTCCCATTCCTATTTGATAGTCCAAAAACACGAGAATGTACACTGTGATTATCGTCTTAGTTTATGATTTTAAGTTGTAAAAGATAATATATTTGTAGATGTGTTAAAACTTAAGGAACTTTCATGTGTGGAGCGGATGTAATTGGAACTTGTGTAGTATTTTATATATAAGTGAAGATTATGTTGCCTTTGAACATAATGCTATTAGTTTCATATTTTTCAAATGAACGCATTTTTTGCTCTTTGAAGGAAAGAAACTATATATGGTCATCCTGTTCACATCACAAAAAAGCAGTAGTATTTTAGTAGATTATTATGGAGTTTGATGACCAGGCGAGTGGCAAGGGTGCATGCATCACATATAGCACTTTCCATTATGTGCGACATGAAGTAAACCTAGATATTTTGGCCTAACAAAATAATAATCTAGATAAGGTGATGACTGATAAGTATTATTATTTTGTTGAAGATTTATAATTAGCTATATCTATAGTATAGTAAGCAAGTGGGTTTATGATGGGATTTGGGGAGAAACGCGCCTCTCTCATTGAAATGGTGTCTGACTCCTTTGCCACCATTGATTAACAGACCACCTCTTCAGACTTCATTTGTGTGCTGCACAGGTCAACGTCTGTAGTAATGATATCGGCATCGGCCAAACTAATTATAACAGAAATGCATGCATTTTTTATCCTACGAAATACACTTAATTACTGGCTCAAAAATTACAAAAACCTGCAAAAGAAAAAAAAAAAAAAAAAAAAAGATTAACATTTTGCGATGTTTCTAAAAATATAATTCACTTTTGAAAATTAACAAATCAGTACTATTTATACAAAGATTTTGCAAATTTAACGTTTGATCAATTTTTCAATCTGGAAATCCTTTGTAAGTAATTTTATATTAAGATTTTTTGATTGATGGGTTTTTTTTTTTTTTTTTGCACGGCTGGGGAATAAAAATCTTAAAATAATATTAATTAAGTAGGATTTTTTAGCTGAAAATACAATAAATTGTGTAGGTATTAAAGTGTAATTTGTACTGATCGGGCACCAAACCCTAATTTTCATTTTTTAATTAATATTGTTATTTTTAAAATGATTTTTTATTATATTTTGGGGGCATGTCTTACTTCTTAAGTAGATGTTAGTTATATTGGTCTTGATTTTTTTTTTTGGGAGATTCTAAATGCACCACGAATTTTGCTTTTTGCACCACATCTACTCAATGCACCACCAATTTTACTCTTCGCACCACATCTACTCAATGCACCACCAATTTTACTCTTTGCACCACAAGGTATTACATATGGTTAATATGAATTCATGACAAAGATTAATATTCATTTTTTGTGCAATAAATAGTTTATAAAAAACAACAATTGTATAATGTTGGTGTAAATATATTTTCCGGTCAATAATTATGCCACACCCCATCCCCCTCCCACATTAGACCTTTCTTGAGTTGTATGTGTGTGTGTGTGTGTGTTTTTTTTTTTTTTTTTTGTAATCAAATGGCTTCCATATGTGTTACAAGATCATATTCAAATGTAATAGTGATAGCTTTTTAGTTATACACCACAAGATCATATACAAAATATACTCATATGTGTAAATTCTCCAATTAACCATTTTCTTACATATATTTGCGTAGTGTTTTTTTCAGTTTCACATTATTTAATCTTTTTCTCTTAATTAATAGTATAATCATATCTATTCAACAATTAGTTAATAATTAGTTATTGCAATCTTCCACTCCACTGGAAAGAACATATCTACGCTATTAAGAATTTTATAGACTTCATCATATTAATTACCATAAAATAACCGAAATAAACTATTATTGCACACATAATCTGGAGTGATTTCCATTAATATTACTCCTTTGAAGAACAAGCTTACCCCAAAGCATCGAGTGAACATATTGAGTAGGATTTGCCAAAAACACTGATATTGGTGAATTTTCGTTAATGGAACTATAAAAAAAAAAAAATTGCTATCAAGTGGGATAGTGCTTAGATTATGTGTGTGTTCTATCATATTTAAAAAATAGTTTTATTTTTAACTTTAATAATTTATTATTATTTTTTTATAATCTTTACACACACACATAAGCAATTTATAAGTATACTTTAAAAAGAAACCTTAGTTTTTCCCACCTAACAAAATGTACATAATATTTCAATTAAAGGTACCAAAATTAAATAAAATCATAAAATGAAACAACTATCATTTTGATTAAAGAATTATGAAATTTTACGAAATTTTCACCTTTACCTATTTTTATTAAAAATTCATAATTATATAGTTTGTATATATTGTTTAGTCAATTATAACAATATGTAATTCAATAATTTATTTAATGGTTTGAATTAACCAAGTTTAATTTGTGTTTCTAATTATTATTATTGTTATAATGACTACCTATTTTCTGTAAATTTGAGGGTTACTTAAGTCCTTTGATTGTGTTAATTATATAGATTGAATTTAATATTTGAATATTTTATATACGCAACAAGTCAATATTCTATAAATACACAATATAATAAATTAAACGGCTAGATTGTTTCTCAAATTAACCTTATGATAATTCCAATCACTATGTTATTTCATATAATTATCAAGTTTTGATTGGGCTATATTTACATATATCTTTTGGGTCATTTTGATATGAATTGATTGAGTTAATTGTCGTGTAATAGTGTTTTGTGGAAGAAAAATGTGTTTTGAAAGCATTACAGGTAATTAACACGAATTTGGAAAGATTGGCCTATTTTTGAGAGAATGGAGCCAAGTGGAAGAAGAGAAGCTGAAACAAGAAGAGTCTGCAGAACATGCCGTATGGGCATACTGCAGGAAAGAACGGGTCGAGAATCTGGAAGCTGGGCCTAAGCGCGAAGAGTTTGGGCCTGAGCGCGAATTTCACTTAGCAATTAGGTCAGGACGCGACTGTGAAGGGTTCCACCGCCTCAAGGAGTCCTCCTTTTGCTAATTACCTAGTTGGATTAGATTAGGATTTTATTTCCTTGTTTAATACTACTCTATTAAGGATATTATTTATAGATTAGGATTTATCTCTTCCATATTCCATCCATAGACGCAGCAGAGCAGAGACGTATTCTCTGCAGATTATATTCTTCTTTCCAGTTCGTATTTTCCATCGCTACAATTGAGAATATTTTTGCTATTCAGATTAGATTATGAATTCAAGCTAAGTTCGTTTTATTCCGGTGAAGATTAACGAAGCCCTGGCGTAATTATACTGTGAGATCTAATTGTTCTTTTTATTTTGATTAATTGCATGTATCTGTTGTTCTCGGTAATTCGAGTCGTTAATTGTTTCGATATTGCTAGATAGGTGCACATATTTAGTAGATCGGAATTAATTAGTAGCCAATTAAACCGGTCATCCGTAATTGTGGTTTAAGTTTAATTAGTGGTAAAACGGTTCTTCAGAACCAGGGGAATAACAGTCTTAATTCAACGGTCCTGCGTCAGAGTCTGTTGGTTGTGAATCGGGTTTCTCTAGTGCTCAAAGTTGTCGGCTCATTAAACCTATAGAGCGTCTCTTACGGTTGTCAGTCGATTAGGGAAATAATTGGTGAAGCGTCTTCCTGATTATCGAGAAACTACGGAGAAATTAGGCTGCGTCAGAAGCGTCTTCAGTGGCTATAACTGATTATCTTTGTATCAAGGATCAGTATGATTAAGCTAGAGTGGAGTTAATTGGAAACCGGAATACTCTTTATAATCTGTTATTCATTAATCTCAGTTTATTTGTTTATTTTCATACTTACTTTACAACAACAAATTTCGTTGGGAAAGTTTGGTTTCTGCAGATTGGAAGTTTAGGGTAATTCTCGCCGGTCCTTTGGGAGACAATCTCGCTCATCGATGTACTGTACAGTAAGGGCATACTGACTGCTGTCGGGAAATTTAAATTTGGTGTGTTACATCAAGTAAATCCGGAAATATCTAAAATTACCAACTCAAGTTCATCTATAAAAAAAATTGCATCATATCCTATCAATTTTTGCATCTTACATATTACGAGATAATAGAGTATGTACTGATGTAAAACAAAGATAAAAACTTGGAGATTAGTAATGTAGAAGAAGAATTATGTTGCTAGGGTTTTGTTTTATTTATTTGTTAGTTGATTGCAGATGAGCACAAATTATTTGATTGTACTAATTTTTATTTTATTTATTTTCAAGCATTGACTAACAAAGTATGTACATATTAGGTTTAATATTTTATTTCATCCATTTACAATGATTCAAATTTGTCATGGTTATGTTGTATGTGACATCTATCCACAGTGTGCGAAGTCATAAATGAAATGCCTATTTTATATTTTAGTTTTTTACGTGTCTCGACATTTATAAAATATTTAAATTTAATTAGCTTCAACATGATAATATTCTAGGAAAAAAAATGGTATATGATAGTGAATAATAATATTAAAATAATAACATTACAATTCGAGTTTACTAATATCTCCAAACAATAATATGTAAAATTAATGTAAATTTTAATATGTTTATTATTTTTTATTTCATTTTGAATGTTTCAATGAAATTAGATATGATTTAATTTGCAGTTCTATCATTATTTTAGATGATCTTCACAAAAATTGAACAATATTCTTTCTATTAAAAAAATTGAAGAAATAAATTATTTGTGGTTACTTAAAGTACTCTTATTAATTTAATGTATTTTGCAAACTTTATATTTAGAAAAACTACGAAAGATAATATTAGGGTGTCACCTTCAATAAAAAATGTTAATTAGATGGTGTGAAATGCCAAAAAATTATTTTATGGTGCATCATGCAATGTTATAATTCGAGAATGCAAGTGAATTACCCTTATGAATTCATAAAAGTGCGCGTTAAAATTAAACGTCCTTCAAATATATTTGAGATATGCCTTCAATTAATTAAATTAATATATAATAAATTAATATATTTGCAACATAAATTAATCAATGCAATAGAGGCTACATATGCCCACTTAATCTTCTAACTTTCATCCTTAAAAAAGATGAATTTGCCAATTTCTTTACAACCTTGATGTCGATGATTGTTATATATAAGTGCACTAAGTGTCATATTTAAATTACATTTTCCTACTACTAATGTTTTTTGCTCCCCAAATACAATTTGTGGGAAAAATAATGAAATAATTGTTTTTTTTCTTGCTTACGCGCAACCCTCGAGATTTTTTCAATTTGGACGTTCTTACATTTCAAAACAAAAAAAAAATCATTATATTGAACGATGTGTATAAATCTTAAATATTTGGTACACTTCTATAACAAATTTTTCTATGTATATGTGTTTGAGAATAGAAGATGGAGCAAGCTACAATAATAATTACCTGAGTTTTCATGGAGGATCGAATCAGTTTTGGGTGAATCTTCTGTTAATAATTAGATTTGACATATCTTTATTTATGAAATTTAAAGTGACAAAAAAATATATAAATACAGATTATGATATATCATAAAATTCAGAGATTTTCAGCAAACATATCTTGCGGGAATTGGAATGTGTGCAATTTTTTTGTACTATTTTGTATGTATATATAATTAAGGTTTTAAATTGTTCTTCGGCTATCTTGAATTGGGCTGAGATTTTAATTTATTTTCAAATGTTGAATCTTATATAGTATGTTGACCTATATAACAATTCTTTTTTTACATTCTTTTATATGTATAAGATAATTTAATATATTCCAAATGTAGTTAAATGTCAAATGTATGCAATCAAAAATGAGTTCTTTTTTATTTTTTAGAATTAATCCATCCTTTTAGTTTTAGTAGAACCATTTTTTTTCTATATTCGTATATTAAAATTTTTGGATATTTTTTCGTCAAATTTTCGCAGCTATTGATCTTTCATAAACTATATTAATAAACTATTCACTTAATAATTTAAAATATAAACTAGAAAGATATCGCATTTCATTAACATATTGGAAAATAAATGAGAAAATGCTATTGACATCAAAAGGTGCTTATTATAGACTACCTCCGTCCCAATAGTAAGGTCCCCTTGCTATTGAGCACGGAGATTAAGGAGGAGTAGATTAGTTGATAAAGTAAGTGGATAAAGTAAGTGGAGTGCACTTTATTAAGGAGTATTATAATCAAAAGTAATATAAAATAAGTGAGGTCCTATTTGATTAGGACATTAATTATTTTCTTTTTGGGTATGAGACTTTGGTATTGAGACGTCCCAAAAAGACAAGATGGACCTTGTTATTGGAACGGAGGTAGTATAATTTTATATTTTGAATTCCAAGCACAATTTTCAAGTGGTGATCTATTTTATAATAGTTCAAATTTTATGCGTAAATTATGTTATTCACAAGATTGAACATAGATTGGAAGGTGAAGAGGTGAAGATGAAATAAATATAACAAAATTAATTGCAAATGGGCAAGAAAAAAAAAATTCTTGAAGAAGAATAAATTGGTGGACGCCAAAAATGGGAGAGAAAAAAAATCGAAGACTGACAAAGTTTAAAAAATAGAAGATATTTTTTGGGTTTAATTTTCCATATTTGAATATAATTTCATTATTGGATTAACTAATTTTAATATATATTTTTTTAAAATTTATTAGGTCCATTGAAATTTATTTTGATGTTTTCCATGCATTTTGCTATTGAAATAACTATATTTTTACGTTAAATATTTTGCCCACTGAATAAATAAAATATTTTCACGCATTTTATTGATAAATTTAACATAATTATTTTATGTTGGTATATAAATTCTTAATTATTTTATTTAGCATAAAATAATTATTTATTTTTATGCTTTTTTATTTTATCATATAACAACGATTCATTTCAATTACATACAAGACTTCAAGCCTAATTTTTAGAATTTTAATTGTTGGGCAGTCAATTTATGCTAAATCATGTAGAAATGAACATTTTTTTAGTTAGTAGAGTTATATTATAATGAGTTTCAAATTTGTGAGATTATACATTTAAATAAATATACCCTACCGTATTTTATTCAATAAATTATTTATATAATAAATTTTTAATTCTTTAATGTGTTTCTTTAATATTTAGATATCATATGTATATTTTACATATCATACATAAAAATGATAAATGTATAATTTCACACTATGTTTAGACTGATGTTGTACAATAATGTAATTTAATATATTCATACCCGTATGTAAGGAGACGTAAAATAATATGATGTTAAAGATGGAGTTTAAATATGTTATCTACAAATAAAAGAGATACGATGAAATATTAATCAAATCGTGGAGGCGTTGTTCAAACTATCACAACTCTCCCATAATTATGTTCTATTCACTTCACATAGTTTGGAGGCATGACAGAGATGCATATAATATAATAATATTCTTAAATATGTTTTATAGATGTGTTTTTTTTTCTTAATTTTTTCCCTGTGTCTAAAATTATAAAAGATTCTAATTATGTTGTAATGGATTTCGGGTGGACCAATTATGTCATTTGTTTTACTGGGCACAGTGAATGAAAATTTATTAATTGATAAAGTTGTCCGCCAATAAAATAGAGAACAAAATTGAATATAACGTTATATATTTTGTATATATTCTATGATTATTTCTACTAATTATTTAATTGTAATTTTATTATTTTAAATTTATAAAAATTATTTATATATTCTCACCATGCGGCACGGGATGCAATGCTAGTATTAATTAAAAATAGAAATTCGGGTACGGGTTGGGCGGCATGGAATATTCCGTGTGTTGTGTAAGCTCAAGTTTTGTATTATTTCACAGTCACGGAATCAAGTGGGTTGCTGGTGGCCCAGTTTTTCTGAGGCCCATCTTAGAGTAATTGGGCCTCCACGAGGGATTGAAAGAAAAGGAAAGATCAAGAAGTTTTTATTACTTCTTGCATCCAATCCTTCTTGAGCTTTTTTTTTAATGTAATTTTGTATCCTTTGGGGTGGTTTATTGATGATTTTCCTTTGATGAAAGATATCGAAAAATAAAATTATTAAAATCGTTTAATTGGTATTTATGATAGATTCTTAATATACACATATATAGGTTGTTAACCGGATCTTTATACATTTGTGTAAGAAATGTAAAGTAGATAACTAATTAAATAATAACATAAGTTCATTTTTTTGTATATACAATATATAATATTAGGGCTAGTCTCCAATGCACAAGATCGATGAACCAGCCTATCAGACGGATCGGCCCATTAGACCCATCAGGAGCCAACCCATAGCAGCTGTCAATCTAATAAAAAAAACTGAAAAAATGGGAAAAATTGAAGGAAGGAAAAGAACCGCACTCACAGCTCGCGATTCCAACACCATTCGTCGCCATCGAAAGTGAAGCCACTGCCATGCCGTTCGCGACCACCGTTCATTGGCGAAACGCCAACACCAACACCTACGTCGACATCGCAACAAAGAAAAATATGAGGTCAAAATCAACAAATCTGATTCCTACTGCTGCAACTCTCTAAATTTGACGGTGTGTTTCGAAAATCGACGAAGTATGGTGAAAGAAATCAACGATTGGCGGAGCACAATGAAGAAACCACTATGAAGTCTGCGAAGCACGATTAAAGAATTTAGGTACAATCGAATGCGAGTTAGTTATTTTTTATTGATAATTTTTTTAGTTTGTTGAATTTTGTGTTCTTCAATTTATTTTGCATAGTCCTACACTTGTAGAATATGATTTTTTTTTTTTTTGCAATTTTGTTGCAGGGAGTAGGGAAAATAAATGACATACGACACTCAATCAGTTTAATCCATTTATAGAAGATGATAGTGGGAGATGAAGCTAATTAAAATTATTGATATTGATAATTGACAATAGTTTGTAGCAATAAACCCGTTGAGAAGAGCGAGATTGCCAACATCTCTATAATGTCCAAGTACATAAAGTTCATGTTTAAATAACATGAATTCATTCACCATTACAAAAACCACACATAAACCAACTAGAATATTTGGCCCATATAATCATGTCCAAATACATAAAGTTCATGTTTAAACAGCATGATGATATATCCATATCCCATTATATAACAAACCACTAGACACCAAAGAAAAACACACCAATAGTTGTTTAAGTCTATCAAATATCCAAAACAAATCACAACATTCCAATCATCCAAATAACAATTCACAATTCTCAATCATTTCTTCCTTCTGTTCATGAATCCAATGACAGACTTATGGACTTCAAATCTCAAGTCGTTTGTGCCTGCAAGAGATATATGAGCACAATACAATCCTCAGAGCTTTTTCCGACCATAAGACTGCAAATCGAGAAATAAAGTTAGAAATCAGTTAAGAAAAATAAGGAAAATAAAACTGAAAGGAAAAAATATATAAAAAAACAATTCAAATATTTCCTAAGTCGAGATATGAATAAGCCTCCTCATCAAACCTTTGCATGTGACTTATCACATAAATGCAACATAGTATGTGGTACCATTGAGTTTCCAATGTGATACTTAATAGGAACAAGTGAAAATGCACATATATACAAACACAAAACAAAATCTGTAACGCCCCAGGCCCACGAGGGTGGGGCCTAGTAACGAAACGACAACATAACGGGCTGTGCTAGCAACTACTTGGCATCCGTCCTCGCATTGCCAAAATGGTTAACCGAAGTTGCTAGAGAGTCCATTAAACCCACTTATATACATATCATACTTTCATTCTCTCACTGATGTGGGACATTACATTCTCCCCCCGTCGGAGACACGATGTCCTTGTCGTGCTCCTTCCTCTGTAGGACCGTTCTCGGGGTCCGGTTTGAGCACACCTGAACTGGCTCCAAAGCCCGATCGAGCGCACCCGGGATCGACTCTGATACCATTTGTAAAGCCTCAAGCCCACGGGGGTGGACCCTAGCAACGAATTGACGGCATAACGGGCTTTGCTAGCAACTACTTGACATCCGTCATCTCGATCTCGATCTATCGTCTTCTCTGATTCATCTAACTGACGTCACCCACTGTCCAGTTCTCCACCGGCGATTCAACCATCCATCTTTTATCAGGTACATGATCGTCTAGTTGTACGGTGATTTAGTCACTTCACTCTCTCTCGCTCGATCTCTTATCAGTTCCGGTAGTTTTTCCAGACCCGGTATCAGTGATTCATCTGTTGAGCCTCAAAGTGCGGTCGATTCATCTACATTCATCTTTTAATCCAGTCAGATAATGCGTTATTTTCTTATTTGTTGTGTTGAAATTGTGTGCGGTTTATGTAAGAATTTAGTCACTGGGGTTTTGTTAATTTTTTTCTATATTTTATGTTATTTCTTATATTTTTTTCTGCATTTGTTTCTTTTTGTTCATTTTAGTGATTAAAATTGACAAAACTAGTGCTAAAATTTCATGTAAATTTAATATTGATATATGCTTCTAAATTTATTGAATATTTTTCGATTATTTATTTTCACCTAAATTGCAAGTATACAGTGAGGTTTTTAGTATAATGACGAACAAGGTCGAATCCACAGAGACTTAATTTTTTAATCACTAGTTATCTAATTTATCCCACCTATGTTATCTAGATCAATCAAATTTGAGAAATATTCTAATTAACTAAATGAAACAAATAACTAAAATTAAAAGACTAAAATCAATAACAGATAAATTGCACAGAGAAAAATATCAATAGGAACAGACGTATTCTAGGATTGAACAATCATCATTTAATCCATCCAATTAACCAATTACAAATTCATGCCTTTATTGGGATTTTAATTGCACTAGAGCTACCACTTATGCATTCCAAACCTCCTCTTGGAGCATCTAGATTGTTGATTACACAACAAATAACAATGTTTTCATTAGTTATCTAACATGTAACTCCTCAATGTTCCAAGGGTTTAATGCTCTCTCAAATAATCTCAACTCTCTCGAGTGTTGTTGATTACCAAGTTAATTATTCCTAGTCTAGTGTCGAAACTCCTCTCTCAATTTATGAATCAACACAATAAATCACATGGCCAGTCAACAGATGCACAATTAATCGCAATAGTAATTAAAATATAATAAAATCATAGACATAAAAATTGAAATTAATTAAAAAAACTTCATAAATGAATCATGAATCAACCCTAGAACACTACGGTTTAGTTGTTCGTACTAAAATAAACAAATAAATTCATCCACAAGTTGTTCATAATTAGTCAAGAAATAAAGAAAAATAAAATCCGGAAGATAATATCCGTCTCTAATCTTGAATTGCTCGAATTTCTTGGTCTTGTTCTTCGCGATGCTATTTCTCTGTGGTACTTCTCTGCTCTCAATCTTAGGGTATGGTATATGATGGTCAATTTTCGTCCTTAAAAACCCTTAAATACCAAGTATAGAAAAGCTTAAAAATAGGTCAAATATCGAATTAGCCCGGCCAAGCCGCGACATCACCCGCGACTACACCGCTCGCGACTCGAGTAGCTAGTCCACGTGGCGTGACGTGGCCACAAATTCATGACCCTCTTCAATATTCGCGACCAAGGTCACGACTTTCCTCCAGTGAGACCTTTTCTCTGTCGCGATGTTGCAGTAGTCAGGCTCATGATCACCCGCGAGCGCACTCGCGAGCTGCGGTCACGAGTCTGCTACTGACTCATTTCGTCCCCGTCTTTTCAACCCTCTTTCTTCACATCACTTTCTGGACTTCATTATCACTTCCTCTCTTCAAAGCATCCAAAAACCAAGGACAACCTGCAAAATTTGTCAAACTACACCAAATTCTAAAATCAAGTGAAAAGTCGAATAAACTGAGATGAGACACATCAAAACCATGTAAAACTAAACAGGAAAGTGTATGAAAATTGGTGTAAAATCTTAGTTTATCAAATATGAATATTGCTTTACTAGTATCACTGGATTTGAAAAGAAGTATCAAATGGAGTTTACTTTGTATCTGAATTATTTTTTACGTAGTTTTTCCTATTTTATGTATTTTTTCAATTCACTGGTACCACTGCAATTGAAAAGAAATATCAAGTTGGTGTTAACTTTGTATCTGAATTATTTTTTGTGTGATTTTTCCTGTTTTATGTATTTTTTCGATTCACTGATACTACTGTAATTGAAAAGAAGTATCAAATTGGTGTTAGCTTTGTATCTCAATTGTCTTTTATGCGAGTTTTCCTGTTTTATGTATTCTTTCAATGTTAGATATGTTAACTATCTGTTAAATATAAGTTATATGGATTTTTTAGTTATTTTGATTTCAGGTTATATGTATCATACGATTTATTATGTTAAGTATCAGTTAACATGATAATGAGTACCACTTGATGTAGAACATGTATCACATTTCAAAGCGATATGTTTATATGTCTTAAGGGTTCAGTTAGTTTCATATTGTTTTTAATTTTTGCATTAATTGAATATCCAGAGATGCTCATTTTAATGTTTGATTGAAAATTATGTGAGTCATGTTAAGTATTTTGTTATGAATTATTTTTTATTTTGATTTTTGAAATCATAATTGATGTTTCTATGTGTTTTAGTGAGTTATATGCTATGAAATATATTGAATATGAATATCTCTTTATGTATACCAGTTGAATTAAAAATAAATATCAAATTGATGTTAATTTTTGTATATGTTTTGTTTTTTATGTGGTTTTTTGTGTTCTCTATTTTTATCAACTGTTCAAAGATGTTGATTTGACTACTTAATTTAAAAGTTTATACAAATAATATGAATTATTATGCTAAGTATCATTTCGCATGCTTATGAGTATCAATTGAAGTAGAAATATGTATCACATTGTTTTTAATATTTGCATGTTATATGTTGTTTTACATGGTATGTTTATGTGTTTAGGATTCAGTCTATCTTGTTTTGCCCTCTGTCATGGTTTGTCTAGATGGGTCTAAACATATTTTTAAGTGACGAATTACGGATTTCAGGTCGGGTCGAGACGGTCGGGATGTCTGATGGGTCGGTCAGTGCACTTGTTGTATAGGAAATTTTGTGATAATATTATTTTTAATTTATTTTGGGAAGTTGAACGATTTATGTCGATCTCAAACTCTTTAGGCCAACTCTAATGCTGGACCAAAACACCAATTTGGTGCAGAAATTCACTCCAATGCTGTCCCAAATCCTACCCCAAATTGGTGCAGCACCAAATCCTGCTCCAAATTTGGGACAAAATTTGGTGCCGCACCAAATTGGTGCTGATGGGTCCCACAACATTTAATGAATTATTTTATTATTTAAAATTATTATTAAATAGGTTATTTAATAAATTTAATTTAATTTATAAATTATATATTCACTTAATTTAAATTATAAATCATCTAAATAAATAAATAATTTCAATAAAAGCACAATTAATTAAACATAATGGATATAATGAAGTCCCACATATTACAAATTACTAAAAATTAACTTAAAAACACACTACAATTAACTAAAACTATTTGAAAAAACACATTACAAATCATTTTTAGATCCTCTAAGATAATTATAATATTGACCGAAATCGTTTGAAGAATCTTCAAACCCTGTCCTTCACCTCCGGATTGATTGAATTGTGAAAATTCTCCTTGATGAGGAGACGATTGAAATTCACGAGCTTGGTTTCTTTTTTGTATCATTCTAATTTGTTCTCCACGAATGTATTCGCGTGTAATGGAATCGGAGATAGACATATTACGTGATATACTGTCAGCATGCATTATTATGCACAACATGATCATTGAAGATGGGCGTGATATAAGTGCTCCATTTGAGGAACGAGATGAAATATTGACTCCAATTGTTGAAGAGCCAGCAAATGATAATATTCGGTTCAATGAATTTTTGGCTCGATATAGAGAAATTAAAAACAAAGATGCTCATATTGCGCTTCGAAATGCATTAGTGGAACATATGTGGAAAAAAATATACTAATTCGGAGTACTGTTGCCAAAATATATGTATTTTCATAAATGTTGTAGTCTTGTAATATTTTCACTAATTATAAGCGTTTGATGATCATTTAATGTACTTTTATTATTCCAAGCACATTATACATTAAATTTTTTTTAATAGTACATAATTTTTTAATAGCATATATTTTTTTGAAAGTATATAATTAAAAGTTATTAGTTTTGAATAATCATCATTTAAAAAAAATCATTAAGCATATTCATATTTCAATTATAAAATAAAATGGAATGTTTAAGATAATATTTTTATTTAGTGTAAAATTTGGTGTTAAGCATTGGAACTGCAAAAAAATTTGATGGTAAAATTGCACCACTTTAATGCAGATTCTGCATCAAATAAGTGCTTAGCGTCGGCGGAGATGGTCGGAGATGCTCTTATAGTTTATACTACCAATCTACCTCTCTTATACCGAGGGCCCCACGGACAAAGAGGTAGCTCAATTCAACTGTTGGTGCAATTATTGAGGGTGCTCTCAATTCAACATGCATTCGCTTTCTCATTTGTCGTTCCATCCCATTTTTCAATATCTCGATATCCATATTAAATACATATTAAAGAAGTATTTAATATGTTTGACATAAAATAACAAGTATGAAATTACCAACCATAATCAAAATTATAAAGTCGATTCTAAATATAAATGGAGGGTTTTTTTTTTTTTTTTTACTTACACACTTAATTTATAATATTGAATAAATTCGAATCCGTGATCAATTTTTGGTTAAGATATGCGTTATTGATTGAAGATAAATATTCAAGAATTCACACCGAAAAAAATATATCATAAATAAATAATAAAATATGCACGAAGGTGACCTTATTCCTGCT
The DNA here is from genome assembly GCA_026008535.1 of Perilla frutescens. Lineage (NCBI taxonomy): Eukaryota > Viridiplantae > Streptophyta > Magnoliopsida > Lamiales > Lamiaceae > Perilla > Perilla frutescens. Next base: position 9,988,799 of record BRKX01000004.1, read on the forward strand.
CAAATGGGTCAGTGTTCAATAATTGTGGCCCAACATTTGTCAGTGCAATCAACCTTTTACCAAACCCAACTCCATAGCTACTGTTTGTAACTGTACGCGGAGATTCTGGAGTTCAAATTTTTATATAAAAAATTATTGAATGAAGTATATTACAACTATTATTAAATGTTATTTGTATAATATTGCAACATACTAGAAAACATACAGCACGTTTCCTTTGGGGGCTTATAAATTCCGAGTTTTGGAGTACAATATAACTCTTACGTGTGATTTGCAAGATTTAATTCTTAGACTAGGTGAGAATTAATTTCTCCCTCCTCTACATTAACAACTTTCAACATTTAAACATTCGCACCCTATCATTGATACTCATCCAATCTCACCTTTCAATAAAATATTAATTTTTCTTTTTTTCAATTTATATAAAATATTTATCATTTTATTTTTTTTAATAATAATAATAATAATAATAATTTTTACTATATTTAAAAAATCATAATTAATTTATTAGATATATTTTTTGAATTCATAATTACAATATACAATTATAAAATCATAATTTACTTGACAACAAAATTAAAATTATATAAAATATTTATGTTTTAAATTAATCTATATAAAATTATGTAGCACACAATCAGAGGGTGCCACGCATTGACGGAGCCACACTGGGCTCAGGGGTGTCCCTGGGCTCTCCTGAAATTTTAGAAAATAGTAGGGATATTTTTGTTTTTTTTCTATTTTAATATTGAAAAAAAACACTTTGTTTACTCCCTTTCAATTCCAAGCAGTATGGACGGACGGGCATGTCTTCCAATTATCTTTTATCATTCTTCATCTTCGTTTTATTTTATCAAATTTCTCCAATTTTTTCTTTTTTATCAAATTAAATTTATTACCATTATTTGTAGAGTTTTTTCCCCTTAATTAATTATATACACCCACCTTTAAATAGAGTGTGTTTTTATTGCTCTATTGTTGAATTCATGTTTTATGATAGTAGCTCTCATATTCTAAAAAAATATTATTTTATTCTTTAAAATGGAAATTATTTCCATCCACTTAATTTTACAATTTATGTTTTATGTTGATTTTTTTTTACTATTATAAATTGCTTCTTTTTTAATTATACTTGTCAATTACGCTTGATCTTTATTATGTGAATCATTTAATTTTATGTTATAATGTAATTAATATAGTATTATAACTTTAATAAAAATGTTATCAATTTCTAATTTTATGTTTATATATTATTATTTGGGCCTCCCTTGATAGAATTTCTGGCTCCGTCACTGGTGCCACGTGTGCAGCAACGGGGGAAACCTTTGAGGCGGCCAACCGCCTCAAGTCACGATTTTTAGTGACTTATTCGTTTTTCCTCTAGATATTTTGTCTTTTATGGTGACATATCACCGATGTGTATCACCTTATTACGTGATTTGCGGGCTACGTGTTGAAGTTTACTTAATTAAAACTCATGATTTGATAATGACTCCGAATTTTCATTCTCGTCAAAACAGCATGCAAAATATATTTTTCTCGTGTGCGAGAGAGAAGTGATTAACCTTTTGTGTCCATAATGACAAATTGTACATAGATATTTTAGGAATAAGATAGGATCAATCACTAATTACTACATTTGAGGCACAAATAACTCTATTGCAACTTTATAGAGGGTATTGATAGAATGAGAAATTTTATGTTTTTCTATGAATTTTCATCGTAGATTATTATATAATTTTTATTTGTATTTCTTTTAGTTTTAAACAATTATACCCTTCTTACCATAATATACACGATGTAATATTAAAGATATACATGGATCACCCCTATTAATAAGGTCGCGAGTTCGAATCTTCACCAATATAATACCGCTAAGTGTGAGTTTATCATATTTAATTTTTTTAGTGTGATTTATCTTTTCTGTGTGCTCTGCATGTTACTGCACGTGAATTGAATTTACTCACTAATTTAAACACTTAAGTATTGCCACTTCTTACTGCTGTATTTATGTTAATGCACTTTCCAATGATACACAAATAAAGTAGTTCTGGTCCTTTATATAGAAAATATAGAATAGATATTTACAATCAATTATTTATTACTTAAAGGAAAAATGATAAGATTTTATTGCTACAAATAAGGGTGCACACGGGTTGGGTTGGCCGGGTTGAGAGTGTTTAAATAGGCCAACTCATAAACTATGGTTTGAAGAAATTATAAATCATTAATCCTTTATTTTTTTTCACAATCTAACCCTACTTTTCACATGAATATAAGGTTTAGGTTGGGTTGGGTTGGGTTCATCGGGTTATAACATAAAAAATAAAATTTGAAATTAATTTGACCAAAACTTAAAAAAATAACTTTCAAAATCATTAATCACATATTATAAACAATATTAACAAAAAATCTATCAAATAAAATAAGTATCCAGGTCATGTATCATTATATATGCATAATTTGCTTAGCAAACAAAAACATATAGATAACTATATATAATGATCGAGTTGTAGTCATAGATAAATTAAATAAAAACTAAATAATGATATTAAAGTTCTCCACAAAAAATATAAAAGTCTAAAAATTATAAAGAAAGTTCATAAAGACTTAAGAGTGTGTTACAATTAAGATTTTACACACACACACACACACACACACACACACATATATATATAAATTAAGATGACGATTGTGTAGAATGTAGCAACTTCTACATGATGGAATATCTTATTTATAGGCACCATTCCACCTAAGGGACAACTAACAGACACCATTCCACCTAGGGGACAATTAACTCCACCAGCTCCAGGTGAGAGTTACAGATTTCAAACCCATATTAACTCCAGCTCCTGCAGATCCCGATAGGTGTCCTGGTGTCCCGATAGGTGTCCTGGTGTTCCGACGGATTCCGACACGTATCCAGGGGTAGCTGCACTAACTCCATCAGCTCCAGGTGGGAGTTATAGATTTCAAACCCATATTAACTCCAGCTCCTGTAGATCCCGATAGGTATGAGTTATAGATTTCAAACCCATATTAACTCCAGCTCCGGTATGAGTTATAGATTTCAAACCCATATTAACTCCAGCTCCTGTAGATCCCGATAGGTATGAGTTATAGATTTCAAACCCATATTAACTCCAGCTCCTGTAGATCCCGATAGGTGTCCTGGTGTTCCAGCGGATTCCAACACGTGTCCAGGGGTAGCTGCACTAACTCCACCAGCTCCAGGTGGGAGTTACAGATTTCAAACCCATATTGGGTAGCTGCACTAACTCCACTAGCTCCAGATGGGAGTTACAGATTTCAAACCCATATTAACTCCACCAGCTCCAACTCCAGGTGGGAGTTACAACCCATCTATTTCTGAACTGTAAAACTGTAATGGCTAGGCCCCGGAAGCCAAGATACGCCCAAAGTCCAAGTCCAAGTTCAAGAACGAGACAAGATGAGACAAGCACTGGCACTCGTGCCCATGCACGAGCACGGGTGGTACACGTGTGTGCGCGTGTGGGCTCATGGTCCACATCCTTGTGCACTTTAGATATAACACTTAAGTGTTAATACACTTAAATACACTTCTTAACTAAGTTGAGAAATCAATGTGGGATCATTAAATGTGCCTTAAACACATTTTTCCACACACCATAAATGTCCCATCGTGTGACCAATTTCAACCATTAATTTCTCACAAAATCGGATTTGAGTAAATAAATATACTAGATTATCTACTATAAATATAAAATAATCGTACGCTATTTAATTTCTCCAAAATTAAATAACTCAGCCACCAAAAATCGAATAAAATGATTCGCGGCTCAATTTATTACATCCAATTTTTCAACAAAAATTAAATAAAGAGTAACATGTTAGTTCGGATTGATTTGGATGGAGGCCCTTAAACCCATGAGCCAAATTAATAAGACCCACCTATATTACGTATGAATTTAAATAAATTCGGCCTATCATTATTATAATTCATACGACCCAAATCCAATTTGAATTGACTGATTTGATCAGCACAAATAAATTTTTGTGCACCCCTAACTACAAATATGCACCTTTGATTAGCGATTGTTGGTTATTATCCACATTATAAAAAAAATCATTCGGAACCACCGCTGCCCGTATCTGGACCATACGTAAAAAATTATCCCAAACCACAAATTTGCTAAAGGACATGATTGTCCAAAAAAATGGTGGACAAAAAATACTTTTTATAAGTTGAGTAAAAAGGATGACTTTTTTTACAAATGGCCCAGATAGGTGTATTTGTTGCTACCTAACTACAATACTATTATTATATGTTTAAAATATTAAATACTATATTTGATAAATCCGCCTACACTCGTTTTTCTTTTTCTTTTTTTTTTTCTAGCGTAAATCCGTCGATAGTCCTATACTCTCGGTACATATTTATAAGTTTGAGAAAAATAAAATCGCGAAAATAGGACACTTCATACTGATATCACTGGCGGATACAGGGGTGGGCAGAGGGGGCAGCTGCCCCCCCCCCCCCCCCCCCCCAAACTTTTTTTCAATTTTTTTTTTATATATAGTTTTAGATTTTTCAATTTTTTTTACATATAGTTAATAAATAAAATTGAGAGAAGTTCATATTTTAACCCCCTAATTAATTTATTTTTTTACTAAAGTATAAAATTGTGTTGAGCTTGATACATTTTTTTTATATGGAATGCACATTGTTTATTTATTCTAATTTATTTTTAATTTATACTCCGTATTAATTGTGATTAAATGTTAATATTTTTTAATTAAATTTTTTTCTATTTTTATGTAGAATGTAGAGATGTTTTAAAATAAAATCATACCAGTATCTTTTTCATTTACTTTTAATGAAGTTAATATTCATTAAATATTAAACTAGGGTTGATTATGAATTTTAAGAATTATAATAGAATCGAAAAATAAGATCGAATTTTGAATTTAAGTTATGATTCTTGAATGTTACATATTAGTTTACATTATTAAAATTAAAAAAAAATTAAAAGTGTGGACTGTTGTCAACTCTTGAAATAAGAAAAATATATAGTGCATTACTGAAATAATATTATGTCTCAACCGTGTAATTAAATCTGAAAATCGGTTGCTCCATCATATATTAGTGTTGCCCTAAAAAAAAATTTGTCTCCGTCATGTAACAATTTCGCCCCCCCCTACAAAAAGTTTCTGGATCCGCCACTGACTGATATTATGTGTCATCTCTAATTTCAACTGATAGATCATCATCAGATCAATTTTATGATTTCAACTTAACCTCACCAATCATAGCATTCCATGCATATTAAAAGCTTGAGAAAAAATTTACGCAAAAGAAGACTTTAGATTAAAATTATATACAATCTCTAATTTCAACTGATAGACTATATTACTGCATAGATTTTAGAATTTCAAATGAACCTTCAGATCATAATAAATAAAAACGAAATTTTAAAGTACACATAACAAGTCAATCGATAGCAATCTAACGGGTGAAAGTAGAAGATATTTTGTCAGACAGGATACTCTTTCCTTTCCCTGGAATTATGTCTCACTAGGTTTTCTTCGAAGAAAAGTTTTAATAAGGCTCGCCCCACAACCCGATGTGGGGTGTATATGGCTTGGGGTAAGGTCCTGATTTACCCCGTCATCCCAAACTGTGAAGTTGTTAGTCTGGTGAGTCCTTGCTCACTACTGAAGTCTAACCTTGTGTGCGGTTGTTTGACTATTGAAGTCTAGGATATGCCCAAATTCCTGTGTATCATTCTTGGTTTATCCATCCTAGATAGTGGGAGCATGACTATCTGCTTCACTTATTTTAGATAGTGAGAGCATAGTCTATGATACTTAGGGTATGGTTGGTATGATGGAATGGAATCGGAATGGAATCACATCCCACGTCCATTCCCATTCCTATGGCTGGTATGATTTTTTCAATTGGTAATGGTCATTCCCGAAGGAATCACATTACCATAAATATAGGATTAGCCGTTATTCTCACTCCCATGGTATTATGCATTCTCGATTATCAAAATAAATTTTATTTTTTATTTTGCAAAACTATACTTTTTTTTTTTGTATTGACGAATGAAATCTCATATTTTTATAAAATATTTTATTAAAAAAATAAATTTATGATTTTTTTTAAAACTCATTAATAATTTATTAATGATTCATAAAATTTTGTAATATTTCACAAAAGTACTGATGATATTATAGGATTACATAAAATATACAAACCCGCTAATCATTAGTGAAATACTTATTAAAAGTATACTCAATTTTTTCACAAATGTTAATAGAGTAAAAAAAATCACATAATATTCAACAATATATTATTAAAATATAATAGTATCTTTGAAAGAAGAGTAATTTGTTATTTAGAACTAACGTGTATTTTATTTATTAACTATATATTGTTATAATAAAATCAATTCAAAAATCTAAGGTTCATTCCTATCTTATTACTTTTGATACCAGCCAAAGGAATGACAATAGTCATTCCATTCCATTCCATTTCCATCATCATTTCATTACTAAGTTCATTCCATTCCCACTTGATTCCATTCCGACATACCAGCCATCCCCTTATTCTTACTTTTTGCTTTCTACCTTGTATTATTGTATTGTATTGTATAAGTTAGTACTTATCAACATATTTTTTTCGGATCCCCTGCTCTCTGAAATTGTTGTCTGAGGTAGTTATCTCCCTGAGCCTATCCAATTGTTGAAGCTTTAGTTTAGTTTGAACATATTTACTGTTTATATACTCTATTTACCCAAAATAAAAAAGTATAAGAGAAAACGTGGGTTGGGATAAGATCCGGTGATTTATTCATAATATTCATTAAGTAGAATCTAGATAGTGCTACCAACACAACAATAATGAAAAAGAGTAAGACCAAAAAATTGGGTCCCTGTGAATTAAATTAGGGTTAAGTATGGGAAAAAGCAAAAGAAATTGGAGGGAAAAGGACGGGCAGTTGACCGTAAAAAAATATTAGAGTATAGGGGTAGGTTAGTGGCCAATAAATCATGGTCACGGGCAGAGGAGACAACCACCAAACGATGGCGTTTCCACTACTTGTTATGGGCCAATGGGCCCATTAACCTCAATAAGTTAAATAACCTTTTCCAATTCTTATCTACAAATGGGCCTATGGGCCCACCGCCTCTCTCATCATATCTCACCAAACTTGTTAACTTCTTTCACCTGCCCTGCTTTTGCTATCGTGCGCCCCTGCACATCTTAACTTCCTTGCGATTTTTTTAGACTTATTCTCTTTCTTGGCATTATATGAAGATAATAATTAACTAATATTTTGATTGGAGATTTTTTTATTTTTTGGGAGCTATTCTATTTCTTGACGGCAAATCACAAAAATAAAAATAAAAATAATAAACTATACTTGGAAAATCAAACGTGATAGATTCATATATATCAGAATAACAATATTGGTAAGGGTTGAACTCAATAATTGAATTCGTTTCAACTTACACCACTCCACCGTTACGTCATCCTCAATAAATTTTGATTGGAAACTTTTGCGAAGTATAGAGATGTGTTGAATGAGTTTCTTATGATTTTTTTTTTTGAAAAAAATTAAAATAAAATTGACAAACTAAAATTTGTGCGATAAACGACTCAAATAATATTTTCTGACTTGAAATTGCGTTGTTGTTGCCTTAAAAAATGAATAACAAATAAAAATCCAACTAAGGTGATAAAATGGTACAATGGTCCGTTTGATAGAACAAAAAATAAAAGTTGACGAGCTTAAAAGAACAAAATAAATGTTTGAAGGCTCTAAAGATCCAGGTTCTAATAGTTCCGGGGCAAAAATAACAATGTTTCCAATTTTTTTATTTAAATTATTATATGTTGTTTATATATATATATATATATATATATATATATATAGGGTTGGGTTCCAGAAGGAACCACACCCTAGGTGAGAACTGAGAACCAATCTCAACCACATATTGCTTTGACTTGTACAACCCGATCTGCTCCAAAATTAAAAAAAAAAAAAGCGGTGGCATAATTGTAATATCTCGGAAGTTCGCTGTCCCTGAAACTTAGTAAGGGTAAAATCGAAAATTTCAATGTATATGTGATTCACGCGTGTATTTTTTAATTTAGGGTTTTAGCATTGTCATTCCCTATTTTAGCACTGTCATGATTTATTTTAGCACTGTCATGACTTATTTTAGCACTAACATGACCATTATTTAGCATGACAAGAAACTCACAAATCAATTTTCTTTTTGCACTATCATTAACTGCATCAGAATATATATAATCAGAATATCCATCTTCTCTTCTCAATGCCAATATCCTTTTCTTGTGCAGGTGAAATGGCTTAGTTAGAGAAACTCGAGCGAATAAGTCTGTGGAGTGCTGCTGTTAGCCTCGATTAGTAAATGCAAATCTCAAATGTGAAAGGAAAACGTGATTTGGGAAAGAAGACGACATGAAAAATATGAAAAACTAAGCAATACTGTTTCTCTCTAAGGCATACCGCTTCTTTCTGATTGCTTTCTCATTCATATTCATTTCATTGGTTTATGTACACTTGTAATACACAAATTTCATTCGACTGTTTTGGAAACTTTACTAGAAATCTTTATCTTTTCTTCTACTTATTATTTAAATAAACCAACTATATATAGTTCTGCAGACTAAAAATTATATATCAACTATAATTTGGTGAAATAAGTGTCTAAGCAAATTGTATTAGTTTGGTATTATGTTTTTAGTTTTCTGAGTGATTGTTAGCCTTCTTCTGTCATTCTTGCTTTTGCAAAAAATAGTTACTGACTTATTACATAAGTGGATACAATATTTGTGTTTTGATAGTATATAGTATAAGTGGATGAATATTTTGTGTTTTCATAGTATATAGTATAAGTGGATGAATATTTCTGTATTAATGATACAAGATTTGTGTTTTGATAGTATATAGTATAAGTGGATGAATATTTTGTAGTAACTGATACAATTTTTTTATTCTTGTCAATATTTTAGTATAAGTACTAGTAATTGAGGTTTTAGCACCTGCATTTTCTTTTTTTGCACTAGTTGTATAATCATTTTAAATTTCGAGTTTCAGCTATTTTAGCACTTACAAATCCTTTTTTAGCACTTGTCATTTCTTTTTTAGCGCTAGTATTTGAATTATAGATTTGAAATTCTACTTTAGCACTAATGGTTCATACTTTAGCACTAATGGTTCATACTTTAGCACTTATGTTTCCTTATTTAGCACTGCACGTTTCGTTGTATTAATGTATATGTCACATTTCTCCGGACATATATATTCAAAAGTTGAAATGATGGATCTAAACTATTTGTGGGAAAAAAATACCAACAATAATAAAACAAAATAAAAAGAAGTTTGAATGATTTTGGATCTAAACTCTATGAAATATATGGCATTAAATCTTTTAGCACTTACAAATCATTTTTTAGCACTTGACATTAAATTTTTAGCACTAGTATTTGAATCCTATATTTTAAATTCTACTTTAGCACTGAAAGTTTGAATTTTAGCATTGATGGTTTGTTCTTTAGCACTTACATTTCCTTGTTTAGCACTCATGTTACACACCTACTAGAAAATATTAAAACCTTTATTAGCAATTCAAAAAATGAAACACCATCTATGCCTATTTAGCTTGCCTTATTTTTTTACTCGAAAATCAAATCAATTATTTGCATTGTGAAAACATCAACTTTTTAGAAAGAAAAAAACAAATCTTTATTTGTGCACAAGAAACACAAAGCAAGTTTTTTCAATTCGATTTATGCTAAAAGGCTGTTCAACGGGTTGATTGGCGAATATTTTGTAGAATATTTTTCTTTGTTTCTCTGTGTATTTATTATTTAAATTTGCATAAAGAATTCGATCGTATGAAATATCATTATAAAGATTATATATGGAACATGTCATTTGTCTATTGCAAGTGTTGCACGCCCAACACATTAATTCATACATAGAATAAGCTTTTTTGATATGTTACGTCTCCCCCTTCTATTAAATGCAGAAATAAATCAGTACAGCTTACTTGGATTAAAGTTGTAAATTCTCAAGTGCTAAAATAGTTCACAATAGAGCTAAAATAGGTTACAACAGTGCTAAAATAGATCACAGTAGTGCTAAAGTACATGGCAGTGCAAAAATAAATCAGTACAGCTTACTTGGATTAAAGTTGTAAATTCTCAAGTGCTAAAATAGTTCACAGTAGAGCTAAAATAGGTTACAACAGTGCTAAAATAGATCACAGTAGTGCTAAAGTACATGGCAGTGCTAAAATAGTTCACAATAGTGCTAAAATAGATTACAACAGTGCTAAAATAGATCACAGTAGTGTTAAAGTACATGTTAACAAAATATTTTTTATAATACTCATTTGTTAATGCAAATGATGCATTTATCATGCAAAATACTCTATTACCGAGATATTCTTATTATACTTAATCATTTTTACAATGCTAACAACTAAAGCAAGAAATAAATTTAAAATTAAAAACGATAATAATCCAATAATCATAGCAATATAGCATTAATACGATTACCATTGTCATTCCCTATTTTAGCATTGTCATGACTTATTTTAGCACGGTCATGACTTATTTTAGCATTCCGATAATGTTTTTAGCATTTTTATTTTCATTTACTTAATGAAAGCCATAAAAAATAAAAATTTGTTATTAAGAATTACAAATATAAGGGCGAGCAGCTACACGGTTTAACATCGCAATATGTACGGCTAAAAAAATACTCAAGAATTGTGCAGCAAGAACACATTGCAAGCCAAAGTGCAACAATTGGATAGAGCTGGGTTTCTTTCTCAAAACCTAAAAAAAATAAAAAAAATTAGAGGTTAGAGATGGCGGCAACGGCTTATACAGCTGCAGTTTCAATCTTGAATACAATGGATAATATCAAGATTCGTTCTCTCCTTTCCACTTATTTCAACAAATACTCGATCGAGTCTCTCCGCGAAAAAGGCTGATTTCTTAGTGGATTTTGTGGAGAAATATTCAGATGCAGAGAGCGAAGAAGCAGAAAATTTGTTGAGGCGAATTGCAGATGTAGCTCATGAAGCTGAAGAAATCATCAATGTCGAAGCAGCTTCAGAGAGAGAGAAAAAAGTGATGCAACTCATTATAATAGATTTCATAAATTACGAAAATACCCCCAGTTCATTAAAAAGTCACTATAATTACAGTAATGCCACCGCGTTTTTTAATCTTGGAGTGTATCTTGGCCGTTCAAATAGGCGAGATCTGTGGCTGAAATTAGTTCTCAGTTCTCACAAGGGGGTGTGGTTCTCACATGATCCCATCTCTATATATATATATACACTGTGAGCTATAGTCTGTAGAACATTAGGGTAATGTCATGTATTCATGTACTTATTCATGCCGAAATAATTAAAGTTTACATCTTTTTCTCTAAAAGCTAAAAATAATGACATGCAACTCTTTGATTTATTGTGGGGGGTGGGAGTTAGAATTTCTTCTTATTATTTTGCTTGCCCCTTTGTCTGCCTTATTCTATAGTCAACTGGGCTAACAAAATTATATGAACTCCCACAACTTTTTTTTTAAGCGCTCATAAAATTTTGTTTTATGAATAAGCCAGTTAAACTAAAATGTTTAGTGAAACTATGTTTTTATAACTGAGAACTTAAAAGTTTGTTTGCAGACTGATAAATTTGTATAATGAATCATTCTAATATGTTCTTTAGTAAAAAAAAAATTAAGTAATTTACGTATAAGCTTGATATAGTTTTTTTTTACAGCTCAGATAAAAAAGCGTAGAATTTTATCAATTTCTTACTTTAATAATTAAATTAAAATACATGCATTTAAAAAATCAGGGATAAGATGTTTATCCTTTATTCTTATTTAATCTGTAGTAATTTTATTACAATAAAAGTTAGAATACTCATTTAAGCTCTCCCACCCCCACCCCGCTTTTCTTTTTCCTTTTTTTTTTGGTGAAGAAGGAACTGTAAGCGCCATCCGAATCCGATGATATGTTAGAGCATCTCCAATAGTTAGGAATATGTTGAGATGACACTCAACATATTCCTAGCATTGAGGAATTTTCCATTGTGTAAATGAGGAATATGTATGGGGAAGTTTGAAGAAGAAGTGCTGCAAGCACTTAGGAATTTTTGTAAAAGAAAGTGGAAGAGAGGGGAGAGTGAAAGTTACTAACTACATTTGGTGGAGTTCTGGTGCGTGGAAGACAACTGCGCATGGGGGTTGATTAGCCATGGGTCCCGCGTCTGCAAAAGCATTTCACTATATTTTTTTTAATTTTTTTTTTCTAGGTTTCTCTTTTGATAATGAGATGTGGAAATGTGTGTGTGTGTGTGTATATGATGTAACTGTTTTTCTTTCAAGATGTGGAAGTGTGCATATATACATATATTATTTTAATTTTTGTCAAATTTTGACCCCTTTTTATAATTTTATTTTTATCATTCTAGTAAACTTTTGTGTTTTGTATTTAGTGTATTGTTCTCTAGTTTTGTGTTTAAATAATTTTTTTATATATTAACATTGTATGAAATTATTATTTTATGAAATTATATTATAAATTAAATATGTATATATATTAATTAAAATATCATGAATAATATTTAGTATTATATAAATAAAATCATAAAATAAATAAATATATGCATAAAATATGGAATGATTGGATAGTGGGACCCATGAAAAGTTACTTTTGAGACAGTATTGTTGGAGAGGAATATGTTTAGAGGAAGTAGGTATTTAATTTTTGAAGTAGCGCTGATGTGGCAACAAAATACTTGAAAATGGGGAAACATCACTGGAGATGCTCTTATGGGCAAACAAAAGAAATATACAATAGTAGTAAAATCATATGAGTCAAGCTCAGCCTATAAGTAATTAATAAAATTTGAATATGGAATATTTGGCCTCAAGTACTTCTATCAACAGATCATCCCCTAACAAAATCAACCATCTTGCTTTTTTGGATGACGAGAATAAAATGTAAATGCTGCACTAGAGTGTGACCTAGTGGTAGTGGAATTGATGAAATTCAAACTTGAAACTTTCGATCTCTCAATTACACCACTTCACTATTAAACTATCCATCCAAGGTAAATGAGTGTCCTTTTTCCACATCCAATAAGTGGAGTTCCTTGAAGACTACTTTTATTTATTTTTTTATTAATTTTTAAGAAATTGAAATTGCAATTGCTTCGATAGTTACGTTATGTATAAATTTTACTATCTTACCATAGTTTACAAATCATAATAAAACGATTTTGATGGTGAGTTTCTAAGTATTTAACCTATATGGTTAATATTGCTTATTGGTTCAAAACCTAAAATAAACACACGAAAGATCATTGAAGGTACATACGTATCTTTCTATTATTATTATATCAAAAATAAAGTACGTATAAATGACATAAAATTCACCAATTTGACATCAATATTTGTGTGGTTGGTAATAGGAGTTGAGTTAATGCGTGCCCATTTGCTAATTAAATGCACGTTAGGCCTGATTTATCATTGTAGGTACAAGTACACTGACTTTTATTTATTTGATACCCTACATCTAATTGCAACCAACCGGGGCACAATTTTGAATTCAAAATCCAATTCCTCCTTTCTATTTCCCCTTCTTTATATAATTTGTTCAATACTTCAGTTCTTGAAATTCCTTTTCCTCAATACAAGTGGGATGGGGTGTGGGTAAAACTACTGAAATACCGTAATACCCCACGTACTCATCTTTATCGGAGTTTGAGACCCAACTAATTAAAGTACTTACCATTTTTATTTGGCAAAAATCATATTTGGGTCCCTGTACTATTAATATTTTCTGAATTGGGTCCTTGTACTTTAGTTGGGTAAAATTAAGTCCCTGTACTTATAATTCGGGTAAAACGAGATCCCTGAGTAACCCACCTACACGCGCGTGAGTTCACGCTAAGGCAATGAGAGTTTGAGTTTAAAATTCTTCTTACAAAATTCGTCTTGCAAAATTTCTTCTCGTAAAATATACAAAATCAAAAGAAAAAAAATCTCGCCGATTCAAATCGCGTCTAAATCTGGTGCACAAACTCAAGTTTTCTCCTCGTAAATTTGGTGTGTCGACGATCTTCTCCTCGCTGATTCAAGTCTCGTCTGGCATATCAATATTTCTTTTTGGCATATCAAAATTTCTATATGACCATCACAGTGGGCTGATTTCACAATCTGGTGCACAAACTCAAAATTTCTATCTGTTAAGTGAGTTTATCTAATTGTTGATTGCAGGAGAAGACTTGTAGTTAATGGAATGTTCGTAATATCTGTATCCTAATTGCTAATATGTGTTTTACAGTTCAGATGCCACACATACTTTTTACTAGTCTTGAAGATTATAAAGCAAGAGGAACCCAAGTTGCTCTGTACTTGACTGCTGCTGCGTATTACAAAGAATTTGCAGATAGCAAGGATTTGGTGCTTATTCGTGGTGATGATGTGTTCACTAGCAAGCTGAGTGATGAAGAAGCAAAGTGGCTTTTGGAGGCTGTTCTATCGTTCTATCAAGAGAAAGAATTGTGCATTTTTTTATTGTTTATTTTTTATCTGCAAGTTTTTATTGTTTATTTTTTATCTGCAAGGACTAAGGTGGTGCTTGTGAAACTTCAAAGACACGATCTTGTTCCTATATTTCCAATCTTTATATATATAATCTTTTTTACTTGTTAAGTTATTGATCAGATAAAAATTAATAGCTCTTGAGATCCTCTTATGTAATTTAGAGGTAAGGTGTAGATAAAAAAAAAAATCACATCTGTATTGGTTCAATTTTGCTTCAGAAGTTTTGGATTGCTTTAAAGTAATCTCAGTAGCTTTCAAAGCAACAACATCAAATATGTAGATTTTCACCTCCTGCAAACTTTGTTATCATTGAAATATTTCATTGCTCAAAGTATACTTCAAAGTACAAAAATCACAATACTCTCTCTTTAATCATCAAAAAACTTTGCCCTCAGTTGTAGGCACAATAATGTAGCAGCTTACATTTCATAATCACAAAAATTAAGCAAGAGGCACAATTCCAGAACTAGCAAAATATATTGATCCAATATCAACTAATACAAAGCATCAAAATCACATCATTTCATGGCCTCCATATAGCTCTTTTACTACTTCTTCCAATTTCTGTAGCTGCTCGGTCCCTCCTCTTTTCTGGCCTAACTGAGAATTCATTAGTAATATCGGCAATGATACTCTGATTCGGTCCATCCGCAACTGAAGTGGCAACCTTAGCTTTCCTCTTATTCTTTATTGGTTTGTACTGTAAAAAAATATTGAAATAGTTGTTAAGATAAGATATCATAGGCCAGAAATATATATAGATGAAAACCACTATATTTTTTACCTGTTTATCATTCTTCTTATGAGGGCAACTTCTCGAATTGTGACCATATTCTTTGCAAATGCCACAACTCATTTTTCTACCAGCTTTAGATATTGTTCCCATCTTCATTATTTCATTTTTATCCTTCTTCCGCTCCTTCCTAGGTCTCCCGGGCATTTTTCTGAACTCAGGCGGTTCAATCTTTTCACTTTCAGTTGGTTCCCAAAGATCTCTGCCCGGCACTGTCTGAATGCAATATGCATAGGCTTTCAAAAAAATGTTTTTAGTATACCAGTGGTCAACAAACTGCTCAGGATGAGATCCCTTAAAATAGATAGCACACACAGCATGTTGACAGGGTATACCAGTCAGATCCCATTCCCTGCACGTACATGTCCTCTTCTCAATATGTACTGTGTGTATCAATTTCCTATTCTCCAACTTTGCAAGCTCATAACCATCATCCCCATTCCATTCTATGATCCAATCAAATGATTTTTCCTTATTTTTTTCTAACTTTTCCATTGCTCTTGGTGATACGTCCATAATCCATGTTTCACATTCCACTCTTTTTCTCCACAACCTGTTCATCACTTTCACTCTAATATCTTCAAGCATACTCACAATGGATTTGCACCTAGCTTCTAAAATCCAACCATTGAATGTTTCAGCCAAATTATTGTCTACAACATCACTTTTAACATCCGTCTTAAAGAAAGCTTTACACCATCCCTCCAAATTATACTTCAAAACATCTTGCACAATATCATTCCCTAACTGCTCAAGTTCTTTCAATCTTCTTTGCAAATCTTGTGGGAATGTTGCTCGAGCACAATTCCAGAATGCTATTTTCCTCTCTTCACCACGCCATTTCTTGGCCCAATTAGCATAAACATGTCTAGCACACATCCTATGCTCTGCATTAGGCAACATGTCTTTCATAGCAATTTCCAAACCCTAAAATGTAAGCAAAAAAAATGTTATATGTTTTGCAATTAAGTATGGAAACTATCAGTTATGAAAAAAAAAATGATTGCATACCTTTTGCATGTCTGAAATGACAGTATACCCATCTCCCTCACCAAGTGATAAATCATGTTTCAAGCATCTAAGGAACCATTCCCATGTGGCCTTTGTTTCCAATTGTACAACTGCCCATGCAATTGGAAACATTTGATTGTTTCCATCTCTACCAATAGCACATAATAATTGACCCTTACATATTCCCTTTAAGAAACAACCATCTAACCCTATGATACGTCTGCAACCTTCCATCCACCCTTTTTTGCAAGCATCAAGACAGACATAAAAATGAGTGAATTTAGGCTTTCCTTCAAGGTTATCAGAACTAGACTTAGCAAAACAAGTTGAACCAGGATTAGTTTTGCAAATTATAGAAGCATAATCATGTAAAAGGCCATATTCCTCGATATAACTACCCATCATCTCAGAAACTATTTTATTTCTAGCACTCACACATATATGTTTTGATATGTGTATTTTCAACTCATTTTTCACCAGCTGTTTGAAATCTCTTATCCTAATATTTGGCTGAGACATGATTCTCTGCTTAAAATACTTGACCAAAAAATCTGCATTACAAAATTTGATCTTATGAACCCTGTAACATTTATGGTGTGGGTTATATGACTTAACTGTGAATGTATTATCTTCACTATGTATGCTAGCTAGCAATTTCCATGGACAACCTTGTTTACACTCTGCTCTTACCCTCTTGGAATCATTTTTAACAAGATGCACACCCAAACCTTTCAAAATAGCGTACAGGGCTATGGCTTCCCTAACTTCTTTAACATTTTTGAATTTCATCCCTAAACAAAATACTGGAATTTTAGATGTAGGATCAAACCAAATTTTTTCCTTTGACCTTCTCAAGTTAGATTTTCCACAGTCATCATCATCTTCACTAAACAAACTACCACAATCAGAACTGCTATAGTAGACACTATCATTTCCATCACTATCATCATCATCATCATCATTACCACCCACTACTTCTTCAGGTTCATATATGATATCATCATTTACCTCATCCTCTACATCAAGTACAACAACATCATGTGATTTTTGTTCAAACATTTCTGCTCTAACATTCCCTCTAGCTTCCAACAACTCTTCATCCTCATCATCAGTCCAGTTAGAAATATTAATCATAATGTCATCAAAAGTCTGATGTTTCGCATATATAGGAATCAAATCTTCTCTAACATCAGATAATTCCCCATCAATATAGAACCCTAATATATCCCCATTTTTAAGGTGATTGCTGATTTCTATCATTAAACTGTCGTCTGTGACTTCAATAAAATCCCCACCATCATATTTCCTGTGATATAGTCCTTTAATTTTGGAGAACCCTAGTTCTTTCACATATGACATGACATTAGGGTACGACAACATGTCTACATCAAACTTAGACTCTACTACTTTACTTTGCCCCCCTTCGTAACTATAAATATCACCTCGTAATATTTTTCCTCCGTAGTGAATCATCAATTCTACTGTGCAGTCACCCATACCTAACAAATGATTAACAATAAATTAATAAGACAAGAAAAGAACCGACAAAAAGCAATTTTTAGTAGGAATCGAAGAATATTTTTTGGGAAAAAACATACACTATTAGAAAATCACACATATTCAAGGCTATGGCAAAGACATTAGGGACCACAAGAGAAAAAGAACAAAAAATAAAGTAGTACCTTTCAGAGACCTGGAAGAATACTTTAGTTTGCATTTAAACTTGATATCTGTAGAAGAAATGGTCTTGCATCAAGTTTGCGCAAGGTTTTCCCAAGGTTTGCACATATATTTGATGGAAGATTTGAGAAGATGAGAGAATCAGCGCTGATTTTTTTTTCACGGTCTCTCTCTCATATGGGGAAATTTTGAAAGGTTTGCACATATATTTGATGGAAGATTTGAGAAGATGAGAGAATCAGCGTTGATTTTTTTTCTTTCACGGTCTCTCTCTCATATGGGGAAATTTTGATATATTTTTTATTTTAAAAAAAATCAGTATTTAGTAACTGAGCGTGAGTTCACGTGCGAGTAGGTGGATTACTCAAGGACCTCATTTTACCCGAATTATAAGTATAGGGACTTGATTTTACCCAACTAAAGTACAGGGACCCAATTCAGAAAAAATTAACAGTACAGGGACCCAAATATGATTTTTGCCTTTTTATTTTTATGAATGTTCAATATGATGTTACATATTTTAGCATAAGAAATTACTCCATCCAGTATACTATTCCATTACTCTATGTGTTGGTAAATATGTACAGATCATATTTATATTAAAATATTAAATATAATAGAAAATGCAGCGGAGAGAATATTAATGCGAACTTTTGATTTCATGCAAATCGTCGTCACTATATATATATATATATATATATATATATAGAAAATGCAGCGAAGAGAATATTAATGCGAAATTTAGATTTCATGCAAATCGCCGCCACTATATATATAGGGAAAAAATCAAATAAGAACCAATTCCCCCCCTAGGAACTTAGAAACCAATTCTAACTTTAGATTTGATTAGATCTAATGATCATAATTTAGTCAAAGTTTTAGTCAAAGTAAGGTGGTAAACTTGTAATATTTGAAAACTTAATGAAGGCGGGGTTATTTTCGTAATTTAGAAATTAGGTTATGTTTTTTCAGATTTTGGGCCCAATTCCCGGAATTAAATAGACAACACTTTAAAATCGTTGTCTTTTCTGGATTTGAATTAATATGCTAACATGAGAAATTTATATTGCTAACATCAAGAGATTCTGTTGTTAACATGAGGTAGACTCATATTGCTAACTTGACGAGACCATAATATTAAATTGACATGTATTAAACACAACACATATAACATTGGACCACATTTAAAATAATATTGTGTAACATCATTCATACATACAATATATTGCTAATATGTTAGAAATATACATACTGCTAATATGTGACTAATAATTTGCTAATATGTTAGTAACATGTTGCTAATATGTGAATAATGATATGTTAGTATGACTTAAATTCTCAAATATTACAAGTTTTCAAAATAATATTAAGCATTGATAAAGTTATAATTATTTATGAACTTAACTATATATAGCTCGTACTTTAACTATTTTCTCATAAAAGTAACTTAAGATTCAAGGTCGTGCATTAAAAATTTCATGTTAGTAACATAAACACAAGATATGAGCAATATTGTGATATCATATTAGCAATATCTGACAGTTATGAGTTGAATATACGTGAAAAAAAGTTTTTTGTATTTTTCATCAATTTTTGCTCAAATAAACATATGCACTATGGATCTTAAATGAAAGAGCATGAAAAAATCTTTAATTTGATATATTTTTTTGCGTAAATTGGATAAAAAATGAATAAGGTATGATTATTTAAAGTTTTTAAGAAATTTTAAAAAATGGTGACATCACTTTATAAAAAAAATCTGGAATTACCCCTTATATTTCAAATTTTACATATTTACAACTATGCCACCGTCTTTTTATCCGCCATGTCATCAAAATCCTTGAATTTGATTGGTTCCTAGGTTCTCACGGGGGGATTGGTTCCTATTTGAACCCACCCATATATATATATATACATATATATATGTAGAGGGTGGATCAAATGAGAACCTAGTCCCCATGTGGGAACTACGAACAAATCTTGTCCATCAATTCCCTTGATTTCGACGGTGAGGATCAACTTTGATTTGCATTGGTAATTTTATTATTTATGGTAAGTTTAAGTTGTCTCGGGGTATAAGTGTAATTTAGTATTCATCATGTTTCCTTATTATATTTGCATTATGTTTTCGATCATAATTTCTTCCTCTGATGAACGCTGCGAATTTTCTTCTCATGGTTACGGGATCGTTTCTCTCGTAATCAACTGGTTTTTTTTTTCAATTTATTGTTCTGAATATCGGTGGTGCTCAGATTATCATCGAGGTTTAGTTTCTCAATTCATTATTTTTTGAACACCGGTGAAGATCAATTTTATCGGTGGAGCTTAGATTATCCGATTACTTTTCAATTCATTATTTTCAGAATAACGGTGGAGATTCAGAGTTGGATTCAATTTTCCATGGAGACTCCAAGTATTTCCAGAGATGTTTAGTCGATTTAATTTTTTTCTCTATTTTCTACTAGTGATAAATCTGATTTCATTGAGTTTGATTTTTTTTATGTGATTCGATTTTTTTTGTGTTTGAGATTGATTTTTTAAACAATACACTTTGATTTTATCGTGTGTTTGATACTTTTTCTTCAACATAAGATTTCTGAATTTTATCATTGTAGCATGATTACATGTTTCATCATAACATGTATGAATATTAATTTTAGCATGTTTGCGTTATGGTATATGTGATTTTTATGTATTTCTAAATTGATATGGCAGGTTGTAGTTCATTGTCTGATCGTAGTGACATGATGATTGAGATATCTCCTAGAATGACCGAATATTATGTACCAAAGTGTGAACTATCATTGAGGCCATTTGTTGGACAAAATTTTAAAGTTCTTGATGATGGTATAAATTTTTATAAAATTTATGCAAAGTCTTCAGGATTTGATATTCGTTTTGGTTCAGAAAAAAAGTGGAATGATAGTACCATCATTTGGAAGTATATATATTGCAATCGAGAGGGAGATAAGAATGCAGCTGGTGAAGATGATGGTTTGTGCATTTGAGGTAAAAAAAGAGACGTAGAGTTTCTAGGAGATTTGGTTGTAAGGCTCGTGTTGTTTTCAGATTGGATTCTATAAACGAGTATGTTGTGAAACTATTTGAACAACGCCATTCCCATCCATTAATGCCGGTTCATTTTCACCAATATCTTAAGGCAAATAAGAGTTTAGATTATGTATATAAGATTTTGTGTTGAACTGTGCAAGAGCAAATATAGGTCCAGTGAGGGCATTTAGACTTTGTAAGGAAGTTGTTGGAAGTTATTCTAATATAGAATGCACAACTGTTGAGTTTAAGAATCTATCTCGTGACCTGAAGGCGTACATTGCTGGGGCTGATGCTCAAATATTGGTGGATAATTTGTTATCAAAGCGGGAATCATGTTTTGGATTTTTCTTTGAGTATTGTGTTGATAAGGATGATAACCTCACTTGTATTTTCTGGGCGGATGCTTTGTCAAGGAGAAATTATGTGCCACATACAATACGAACAGGTATTAGATTTATGTGTATACGTATTGGCTTGATTTGTTTCTAATCTTAGCCTAATAAGCTATCAATATTTGATGTCAGACATGTTTTGAAATTATCATAGCATGGTTTTGTACTGAATAACAACATAGATTATATCACATATTAGCATAATGTATTAGCTAATACATTTCACAACTATTTTTTAAAATTTCAGGTATTCCATGATTTTTACTCCTTTCACGGGGAAGGACAACCACGGGAAATGTGTTACATTTCGGGCTGGTTTATTGTCTGGAGAAAATGGAGAATCATATGTTTGGTTGTTTGAGATGTTTTTGAAGTGCATGGGTCATTCTCCAAGTTTGATAATTACTGATCAAGATCTTGAAATGAAAACTGCAATTGCACAAGTCTTCCCTGGTAGTAGGCATCGACTGTGTATGTGGCATATAATGTTAAAATTGCCAGAGAAGGTTCATCTCCATATGAGAAAAGACGATTCATTTATAAAAAGATTTAATGATACTGTTTGGTCTAATTCGATTGAACTTTCTATTTTTGAAGCAGAATAGAATGATATCATGGCTGAGTATGGATTAATTAATAACAGCTGGTTTACTCACATGTTTCAGATTCGAGAATTTTAGATTCCAGCATATTTCGGGGACTTTCCAATGAGTGGTTTATGTAGGACGACTTCAATATCAGAAAGTGTGAATAACTTCTTCAACATGTACTTACATTCTAGGTCAAATATGCTTGAATTTTTCATGCACTTTGAGAGTGCTATGGATGCACAGAGGCATGCATCTAATTTGCAGAACAGTATAGATGAATCTTATGTTCCTCAATTGAAAACTCCATTACTGTTAGAGAAACATGCTGCTAGTGTCTACACTTCACATATCTTTCTTAAGGTGCAAGAAGAAATCATGCATTCTTGTTTTAAGTGTAGTGTTGTGGAGATGAATTGTTTGGATCCTATGATGGTATATGAAGTTGATGATGACAGTAAATTTACTCACACAGTTACTTACAACAAAGTTGAGGATACTCTTGTTTGCAGCTATAAGAAATCCATAAGGAATGTTGCGTTGTCATGTTTTTCTTTTGTTAAAGAACATGAAGGTAGTTGAAATACCTCAAAAATATATTATTTCCCGATGAATGAAAACTTCATTACTGAAGCCTCTACATAGTGAGGGTGGTGCCTTGTTTGATAATTGTGATAGTATTGGAGAGGGAAAAAATTTGACGAATCAGTTGGTTACAGAGTTTTATTCAACTTTGGGCTTGGTTGAGGGTAATGATGAAAAAATGAAGTTGTTGCTGGGTAGTTTACAGGAGTTCAGATCAGTGCTTCAGCTTGGTGATGATGAATATGCAAGTTTGGCAAGCAAGAAAAGGTTGTTTGAGCAGTTTTATGGTTCATCTACTCCTGCTGAAGTCGATGTGCGTCCTCCTATTCCAGTTAAAACTAAAGGTAGCTGCAGTCGTTTGAAACCAAGGCAAGAGGCCATAGCTGAAAAGAAGAAAAAACCCCTGAGAATGTGTAGCAGGTGCTATAAAAAATCTGACCATGATGCAAGGAATTGCAAAGCAGTCATATGAGCAAAGTTCAATTTTTTTTTTCATTTTTTTAACATACTATTGGATATTACCATAAACAGAAATGTGTTCATACCGTATGAGAATTAAATATTGTTAAGATGTTTCGTTTTTATTTTAGCATTACTGTTATATTAGTGTTAGCATAATCTTTGGGTGGATGTTAGCATAAAATTTGATTGTTGCAGCAAGCAATGTCTTGCAATATTATATATTAGCAATTTATATGTCTGATTTGTGTTATCATGTGTTCATCAACAACAACAAAAAAGAAATCTTTCATTGTATCAGTCATACAAAAGGTCATAATAGAACATCAGTAATTAGTTTTTTATTTTCAGAATCATTGAATCAACATTGATTAGCCCGCTCTCACATGACAACTTGTAATGTAGGTTGGCCTCAGCATTGATTCATTCCCTTAAGACATTCGTCTCTGCATTTAGAATCGCAGCAACATACTTTGCCCTCAGGTATTTTATCTGTCTTGTATTATCAATCTTGAGGCCACAATCCCACTTTTTCAAGCAGTCACCCTTATAGGTCTCCATATGCCTCATGACAAATGCTCCGCAGTCAACCATATTTGTTTCATTTCGCCATGGCATCTTCACCCTTTCAACAGCTTTGAATTCATTTGACATTTTTGCTGCTATTTTCCCCTGGCCTGTAGTTCTGAGGAAACCTGTGAAAAAACTAACTTGTGTTTTTTTGTAAATGTTAGTATTTTTCTAAAATATACGTAACACAGACACAAATTTTAAATTGAATAATTTTTTCCACTTACTATCGAACTTGGGATTTCACCATACTTCACGTGCAGTTCTTTATCATCCATCATCGAGGAGCTGTCAATGATCTCTACTAGGGCTGTAAATGAACCAAACTGTTCGTGAGCTACTCAGGTATCGACTCGAAAAAAGTTCGATCGAAACTCGATCGTTTATTAAACGAGTCGAATTCGAGCTTTTTTTTCGAGCTCAAAAATTTCCCGAGCCAAACTCGAGCTACTCGCGAGCTTCTCACGAGTAACTCGAGTTCGATAGTAAACGAGCTTTATCGAGTAGCTCGCGAGCTTTCAATCAAGCTTAATCGAGTTTGAAATCGAGCTTCTAATCGAGTTTAATCGAGCTTGTTAACGAGCTTTGATAAATAAACCCCAAAAAAATAAATTTTCACCTCGAACAAGATTCAAACTTTAGCCAAATGTATTTCCATTTGTTAATTTAACCACTTGACCAATTAACAATTATGTTAATATTGAATCAAATAATGTGTTCATAAAAATTCTCCAAAACTCAAATATATAAAAATGTTTATATTTTATATATTGAATATTGATATCATACTTATATAAATATAATATCATATTATCAATTTATCATCAGATATATTTACTATATTCTCAACATACTAATAGACTATAAGAACTATACGAAAATTCAAAATTAATATTATCATAAATAAATAAAATTAAAAATGGAATCACTTAATGATATTCACAAACATTAAGTTAAGCTTATGACACTCAACAAAAAAAGGAAGAAATGTAAATATATTTATATGATAGAAATTATTAAATTAATGTAATAAAAAATTAATTATCCAACTTTAAAATATACATTTAGTTATAATATTAATATATAATAGTATATTTTAATTTTGAAGTAGTCTAACAAAAAACTATCTAATTATGAGGTAAATAAAATTATGTTTTATAGTTATAATTATGAATTAAGATTTGATAATGAAACAAACACAAATGAATTTGATAAAACATATGATATCAAACATCCACTATTACACTCAGTTAAAAATCATCATTATTAATCAAAACCAACTTCAAATAATTAATAGTGTCTAATAATTACTTAGTTCATTTGATCTGACAATATAGTTTTTGATTTTTATATCCATTTACACAATTATTATATAATATACAAATATTATGTATATTTTAAAGTGACACATTGAAATATTTAATGTTATATATTAATATAATTAAAAAAATGAGATATAACTATAAAAATAAATTATGATTTGTAAATTATATAATAAAAAAATTAAAATTTATATTCAAATTAAGATTATTGTAAATGTAATTATTTGTTTGTTTGAACATATGTAAATGTGTAATGAAAAATAATAAACTAAGAAGAGTAATGAACTAGATTATGAATCAACTACAATTATGATTTACATGAAAAGTAAAAATGAGTAATCAATAAAATAGTAAGAAAATGAGATAAGACAAAATTATGATTTATAAATTGCGTAAGAAAAAATATTTTGAAATTTGAATTTGAATTAAGATGATTGTAAAAATATTTATATATTGAGCTTTGAACATTACTAATCAAAACTAATAAGCTAATATGAGTTAGATCACTAATTAACTAACACGATTACAATTTTTACATAAAAAGTGAAATTGAATGATCGGTAAAATAACAAGAAAATGAGATATGAGTAAATTATGATTTACAAATTATACTATTAAAAATATTTTGAAATTTTAATTGAAATTAAGGTGAATATTTATATATTAAAATTTGAAGATTCTATATTATTAATGAAAAATAATAAAATAAAATAAACATGATAACAATTACATAATGAAATAAATCAAATAATTAATAAAGTCTAGAAAATATTTGCTCAAAACAAAGAAAGAAAATAAAAATAAAAATAATAAAAAAAATCTAGAGAAGAAAAGACAATAAAAGAAAAGAAAAGAAAACGAATTAAAAAAAAAACATAAAAGAAGATTTACAAAAATCGATCTAATCTAACACTATTATACTACAAATCAAAATTCCTAAATTCAAAACCCTTCTCGACTTCTCGTTCTCGACTCGTCCTTCACAGCCACACCCACGCACATCCCGCAGACCCGCACCCCGTCGATCCCCACCGGCCACCAGCCCACCGTCAGTTCTTCTCGAGTTCATCTCTGTCCAACTTTTGCTCAAATCGATTTCGGCTCGAAACTCCGAACTTCTGCTCGAAACTCTCTTCGCTTTCAAGTCTTCAATATAGAATCTTCAGCTTCTAATGACAATGTAAGTTAATGACAAGTATTATCTTTCTTGATGCTAAATTTATTTATTTAGACTATTCATTCTCAATCGTTGACAGTTTTAATTGTAAAGATGAGACTGATAGATTGTTCAATGTGCTTACAAGTTATGTTTCTAATGTTCTCTTTAGTTATGGTAGAGTTGTTAATCTGAGATGAATGCTTTTTTGTTGGTCATATTCCAATGTGGGTGACAGTTTGTCAAGAATCATGATTGCCATATTCGTTGATTCATTAGAAAATGTAAGAAGAACTGGAGTTGCGAGAATAGTTTTCCCAGAAATTAGAGGTAAAAGCTTAGGTGAAAATATGCATATATTCTGTCCTTGAGGCATGCCATCTTTTACTATTTTTGGCAGAATCTTGTTTTTCTAGATATCTATTACTATTATAAACAATTGAATCATATTCTTATATATAGAACTGTCATTGTCACAACATAATTTCAGTTTCCTTATTATATTCCTCTTAATTATACACTTAATTTAAGAGTAACTGATATTGCTAAAAAACGAGAGTAATAGTGTAATCAAGAGGAATTTAATCAATTGTTAATTAATTATACTACAGTAGGAATATAATGTAATACAAACTGTTAGGATTTACATTTGTTTTTACTTTTTTAGCATTAGAATTCTTCATCCACCTGAAGTAGTATTTAGTTGTGTTTATTTACGTATGAAAACGCGAACTTTTTGTTGTTAAACTATGTATACTATTCTGTATCAGCTGACAGTAGCACTAAACTGCAATGGCCCATTATGAAATGCAGCAATGTTAAAAAGGAATGATAGTTGCTACGTTTACCTTTATTTAGACCTTTACTTGTATGGCAAATAGACTAGGTAGGCTAGCTTTTCAAGTTCAGTTTTTTTATTTTTTTTATTAACCTTGACTGACTTATGCTTCTTTTTTTTAATGGCTAAGGATGATGCACTGATTAATGATATCTGACATATGTTTCAAATTATTTAGATGTCTCCTCCAGATACATTGTCGTCAGTTCAAGAATCAGGAACCAAGCCCATAAGTGAAGATACCACCGAGGTTGATATTGAGAATGAGATCGAGAACGAGAATGCTAGTCACTATATTCCAAAGAAAAGGAAAAAAACGTCCAAAGTGTGGCTGGACTTTAAGGAGGTTGTTCTTGCAAATAGGGTAAAAAAGCCCAATGCATTTATTGCAAGAGTTTGCTTAAAATGAACGACTCCAGTTCCACGACGCATTTGAAAAGGCATCTGGATGTTTGTGCTGGTAAGAAGGCCAATCAAACTATTAAGGTCAGCAAACTCTTACCATCACTAGGAGTATCTCTCAATCAGAAACGGTAACTTCTGTGCAAAATTTCAAGTATGATCATGCTAAGGTCAAGGAGGTGCTATCTCATATGATTATTGTGCATGAACTACCATTTTATTTTTCTGAATATGAATTATTCAACTTGTTGATGAGAACTGCCACTCCTCATTATGAGAAAATAAGTCGCGCCACAGTTAAAAATGATTGTATCACATCTTTTGAGTTAGAGAATAAAAAATTGATGTTGGAATTAAAGGATGTGAAGAGGATCAGTGTGACTACAGACCTTTGGAAGTCAGATCAAAATATTTCCTATATGGTTGTCACATGTCATTATGTGGATGCTTATTGGAATTTACAGAAAGGTACTTTGAATTTTTGTAATATTCCATCACCTCATAGTGGACTAGCGATTTGTGATGTTTTGAACAAGTTCTTGGTTGAATGGAGAATTGAGAGAAAAGTTTGGACAATTACTGTTGATAATGCTACCAATAATGATGTGGCTGTCTGTACTTTGAAAGAGAAACTTTCATATGATCAATCTCTTCATCTTAGTGGAAAAATATTTCATGTTCGATGTTGTGCACACATCCTTAATATTTTGGTGTAAGATGGATTGTCTGCAATTCAAGATACAATTTCCAAAGTGCGTGATAGTGTAAAGCATGTCACGGCTTCAGAGATGCGCACAACTATGTTCGGTGAAATAGCAAGGCAGTTGAAATTATCTTGCAAGAAGTTAGTCCTGGATTGCTGCACGAGGTGGAATGCAACTTACTATATGTTGTCAGCGGCTTTGGAGTTTAAGGATGTTTTCCCAAGATATCAACAAAGAGATGCTTTATATACTTCGTTGCCGAGTGAGGAGGAATGGAATAAAGTGAAATTGGTTTGTTCTTTTCTTAAAGAATTTGAAGAACTTACTAAACTCGTTTCTGGTATTAAATTTTTTTCTTTACAGTTGAATTTTATTTTCTTTTGTTTTACACAATTTTTAGTTGACATTTTCATATTTTACAAATTAGGCTCGAAGTATCCAATTGCCAACTTGTTCTTGCCAGAGCTTGTTATTGTTAAGAAGTTGTTGCAAGAAGAGTCACAAGAGATTTTTATGCAAGAAATGCTAAGAAATATGAATAAGAAGTTTGATAAATATTGAGGATCCTGTAATTTATTGCTTTGTATGGCAGCTGTTTTAGATCCTAGGAATAAGATGAATGTGATTAGATGGTGTGCCAAGGATACTATTCTGAAGTTGATGGGGTTATGCTTGTGACCACAGTTCGTGAAACACTGCGCAATTTGTACAATGAGTATGTTGTTGATCTCAAAAGTACAGATGATGAAAATTTGAGTGAAGTTCAGGTAGAAGAATGTTCTAGTAGTGTCCTAAAAGAAAGCCAACAAAAGTCTAGATCATTAATTGAGAACTACATGTCAGATGATGATTGTGTTACTGAAAACTCTGAGTTAGATTTGTATTTGGAAGAACCAATCGTGAAATGGAAAGAGCCGATTAAATTTGATGCAATTGTATGGTGGAAGATGAATAGTTCAAAATTTGGGATCCTATCTAAGATGGCGTGTGATGTGCTCTCCATTTCAATAACCACCGTCGCTTCAGAATCGGCTTTTAGTGCTAGAGGTAGAGTCATCGATCCATATCGAGCTTCTTTAGGAGTGGATACTGTGCAAATGTTTCTTTGCACAGGGGATTGGCTATGAGCATGTTATGAGATCAAGGGAAAAGCTAGAGTAAGTATTATTTTTGTACATATATCTTTTTTGCATTAACTTGTTTATTAATTGCTTAAATTTTGTGTTTATTTATTTTTATTTTAAAGGATAAAGAGATCAGTGTCAAGGAGGTTGATTTGGCTTGAGAGTTTTATTAAGAGGAATGGTAAAGTTTTATTTATAATATATATATTTATTTTAAGCCTCATTTCACTCATCCAGATATTTTATTGAATTTGTAGGATGCTTACTGCTTGGAAAATGAGAATCAAGATTCAAGAACAATGACAAATTTTTGGTATTATGCAAACATTAGTTTGAACTTTTTTGTTAACTATTCGCTACTTGGATGTATTTCCATTATGGGAATGGTTTCTATACTCTTATTTTGAACATTTGGCATTTTGCTTCTATCGAGCTTTTTATCGAGTTTTTATTTTCAAACTTGAACATGTGCTAATCGAGTCGAGCTCGAGTCAAATTCGATCACGAATTTTATTAATCAAGCCGAACTCGAACTCGAAGTTCAAGCTCGAGTTGAACTCGAGCTCGTGCTCGAGCCGAGTATACCTTAAACGAGCCGAACTCGAGCTTGAAGGCATTCGGCTCGATTCGGATCATTTACAGCCCTAATCTCTACTTTATACTTTTGCAGATCAAAGGTCATTAGGTAGAAGTGATTTTGACTGTATACTGGGAATAAATACTGGACAAGAAGATTTTTAATGTCAAATTTTGGTTCTTTTTTTTTGCATAGAAATATGTTATATATAAATGTGAGATTACCAACTCAATGTCTTTTGGCTTCAAATCTTGAAAGCTTTGAATCTCCAACAGTAGGTTTGTTGAGAATTCATACATTCTTTTTTCTGCATCCTAGACTTTTGGTGGTTGTGAAATTGTGTAACACTATTCAGATAAAGTGTTAGATTGTTAAAATCTCATCAGAAACTGTAATAAATGTGATGAATGATTTTTTTTTTAACTTACAGTCGGGTTAGTTGTAGCAAAAAATCTCCTTGGCGAGTAAGGTCCTCTGAGCTTTTCGTTATAGTTCAGTAAAGTACTCCAGACATCAATCACAGATGTAATGATGTATGTATCTGGAGAGAGTGACTTCAGATCTTCCCTTGTGAGTTGGACTCGCTTATCAGAGTACACAAAATCTTAGCTGCAAAATTATTTTTATATACTATAATATTTACCAAGTAAATAATATAATGAAATTTGAATATAAGACAAGTGAGCTCATGGGTTTGCTTCATCATTACTCATCAACCAAAAGTACAAATCCCTCTCAGCCCTACTTAACTTCTCGTTTGCATTCATTGTCCTTGTTTGGAAAGGAGATGTCAATTTGCTAGTCTTTCTCAATGCACTCTTATTTCTTGGAATCATTCGTTCAACCTTCATGAAATTTTTATATGTCAAATATATCAAATCTTGGAAAATATTAAGATAAAAAAGAAAAATAAAAATGATGCTATTCTGAATATGCAGCTTCTTAAAATTTCTTGCCTGAAACAATGTGAATTTCAGATGTAAATTGCAAAGTTAAATAAAATGTTGAAGCTAGTGTTACCACATTGCTTTCAACATGCAACGGAAATGTAAATAGAACTTTGCACAAAATAAATTTTAAATCACACTCCTTACGGTGTGTGATTGCCTCAAGGTGAAATTCACTATCATAAGTGATAAACAAAAACAATGTTGATGTTGTCTCGGTTCACTCCCTTGACAACGCTGCATAAACCATACAGAGGACTATCCTAGCTTCACTCACTCGAATAATCACTCCAACACAGACCTATCTAATCACATAGATTACAAACAGTCACTCTAAATCCTAGACTTCTCAAAGTTGACTATCTAACCTACACACACAACTGGAATGAAAGTCTCCAGCTGATTGGGACGCTAGGCAGATGTCGAGGAAGATGTCTTGGATTTCAGAGATGACACTAGATGCAAGATTCAGAGCTTCTCACAAACCATGGTGATAACCTGCTTGCATAAATGATTTTAAGGTCTAAGGAGACCTTAGATACTTCATCCATCTTGTATTGGCAGTTGCTCCACAAACCCAAGAGACTTGGACTTGAATCAACCGTCTTCCACTACACATTGCTGAAGTGGACTTGAGATAACCGTCTTCTGCATTGCGTGGCACACATTCTTCAACATCGTGCAATAGTAGCGGTTACTCCAGTGACCCATGATCTCCTGCAACAGTTAGTGTCCAAGAAGGAGTGGGAACATCACGTCCCCATGAAATCCGGAATAAATTTTGAACAAGTCAAAATCAATGATTATCCACGTTTTAAATCAAAATAAAATATCTAATAAATCCCTAAAAACGTGAAAAATGATATGTGACAAAAATCATAATTTATTTAGATTAATTTAAAATAAATTAATCCAAAATACTAGGAAAGGATAAGGTTAACATCCGAGTGTTATACTCAATGTGACGAGAATGATGGGACATCATTAGATACGATATTGATTGCGATGTTATCAAACGAAGTGATAACATCATCTGGAACACGTCATACTCAACAATCTCCCCCTTAAGCTTATCCTTTCAGCACAAAACATAAAGCTCAATATGTACATGATTAGAGCCACAGCAGAATAGGATAAAAAATATTGGAGTTCAAAAACTCTTCCTTAAGGTCTGCTCCCCTTAATTCATTATCAAAAAAAAAGTTAGTGGGTATAATCCCCTATATAATAGTATACAACAACATTGGGTATTTATCCCTGTACAAATAAATATGTAGGTAATTATCCCCTATACAGAAGCTCAATATTGAGAGCATACTAAACATAACAATCATCACATATTAAAATATGCGAGAAACAAAATATCAATGTTGAGAGCATCCCCAACAAAAACATCAGACATATAAAATATGTACCATAACATATATATATAAAAATCATCAGATCAATACTGATGATTGATACCAAAATATCCAAGGATATTCAACACGTGAATACCCAAAACATCATAAATCAAAAACATGTGTTCAACACAAAAATAGAAATAAACAAGGATGTAAACACATCCAAAATAAGATTGTGTCCAGCAGAATACATAAACATGATATAAAATTGTTTTTGATAAAGAAAATATCATGTTTTCTTCTTCCCCTTTGCCTTAGCCACGAACTTTCCAGCCTTCTCCCCTTCAACACCATCATCACCAGCAACAGTAGCAGTGACATCTACTCCCCCTTTTTGTGTAGAAAGAGGTTCCCGATGTGCTTGACGAAGCTCAACCATTGCATTGGTGAGCACTGTGCTTTGATGAATCAAGGAATCCATCTGTGATATATAAGAATTTAACACCTGCACAAAAATTGTCGTCAAGTGCGAGGAAGCACTTGTTATGTCACTTCCTGAAATAGGAGGAGAGAGTGCACAATCTGCAATAACATCCTACCCAACATCCCTTGATGCAGTTGTTGAACTTTGACCGAAGATATAAGGGAGATCAATTACACGATCTTCATTCCCTTTGGACTTGATGATGGAGATAGTTGTAGTTTCAGTAACTATCTTCTTCTTATTTGTCTTCACACCTTGGTCAACTAGGAGGGCATAGATGAGGCAGGAAAATGGAAGAATGCTGGCAGTGTTTGTCTTTGTAGCCGACTTCAACATGCAATCAAAGATGTATTCTCCGAGATTGAAGGGGATTTTTGAGCCAAGTTTAAAGAGCAAGATAGCTTGATCAACAGTGAGGACTGAAGTGTTGGTGGTGGGTAACCAATTAAACACAATTAATTTATGTAAAACAAAGTAGAAAAATGTGAGCTTAGAAGTGGAAATTTTGTTAGTCCACTTAGTCACCAGACCACCAGTAACAGTCCCAACAACATCATCAATTAAATCTAGGCTAACAACATCAGAATCATTTCCCAGACCAAAAAATTTGTTGATAAGCATGGGGTTAAAGATATAGATTTTATCTCGCATATAAACCTCCCCAAATTTGCTCTTAGACTTATCACCCATCTCAGGAGACACATTCGCATAAAATTCAGCAATAACATCAGGTTCAAATGAAGACAGAGCAGTGATAGATTTCCAGAGACCCCTCTCTTTTAAGAAAATATCCATTCCATACTTCTTAAAACTAAGCACATCAATTTGTTTTTCGACTCGCATGAGACGAAGAATGATAGTTTTATGAAGATTTTTAGCATGCTGAGAATAGAATGTCTTACTGAATGCAGATGAGACATCATGAGGGGAACCTGGGGGATATACGGGTTCAGAGTCAGCAGAATCAGCATCATCTTTAATACCGGCTGAGTGAGTGGGCGATGGAGAGACTATCTCCTTGGCTGTGCTGGAGGAGACCACTTCTTATGAAGAGGTTGGAGAGAGTTCCTTCTTTTTAGGGCCAGATGTGGCACCATTTTTCCCTTTTCCTTTCAAAGTGTGTCCTGAAGTCGCAGGTTTAGCAGGAACATCGTCCTCTGGTATCGCAGAAAGAGGCTCCTCTTGTTGTTCACCCTCAACTTCCACAACACCAACAGTTTTGTCTGGAGAATTTTCAGGGAGATTCTCTTCATCATCGGACTCATCTTTCAAAGACCTTGCTGGTTTTTCTTCCAATTTCAGAGTTCTTCTTGCCGTTTTGCTCGAACCCTCACCGCCCCCTTCCTTGACAGACCCTTGTTGGCCATGAAGTCATTTTGACTTGTGAGTAGGGCAACTCTTCTTTTGCTCGGCAAGAGCTTGAGTGTGGAGCTCCAGATTTGGATCGATAGGGTTTTCTTCAGCACTAGGACTTATGTGTTGGAGAGGAGTGGGGTTTAGCACTAGTATGGACTCAGGAGCAGCAGTGTCTTCCATAGAAGCATCTGCATGTTCAGCCGGAGGAGATGAGGGTTTGTCGGACTTCGATTTGGGTCCTTCTGGAGTGAGTTCGGCTGTTGCAGTGACTGCAGGAGTTGATATGGCGGAGGGCGTGATAGCTGATGTTCCAGCAGGACCAGAGGTAGAAGATGGAGTGCCCATAGTCTTCTCAAACATTTGTTTCATCATCTCGAACATGGCAGAGAGGTCCTTGGGTTCCGCCATTGATATTCTGAAAAAAAAAACTTGAAGAAGCGAGAAACCAAGAGTGGGAGACGAAGAGGCTTTGAGAGAGAGAGAGAGAGTGAGAGTAATAAAAAAAACTTTCAAAAATGAGTTGATATATCTCTTCACCCTCAAAAATCGGAATAGACCCCTGTCACATCACTCACTTTTTGATTTTCCTTATCAAGAAAAATAATTAAATAAAACAGAATTAGTGGATAGGGATACACCATATTAAAACGTGTATTTATCACAAGAATTCAAAAAGTGAATCTTTATGGGTCCCAAAATAGTTTCTGTTACCCCCTTTTTTTATATATAAAAGAATAAAAAGACGGAATTCATATGCATAACAATTATAATTCTAGGCATATATTTTCTGAAGAATATGATTTCACTGCTGTTTAGTGCATATTTTTCCTATTTTATCTTAGGATTTTAACATCTCTAGTAGTTGTTTCTCCCTTGTTTTTGTGTGATTTTTATGTTATTTCCTTCACTTTTGATCTTTTGGTGAGTCGTGTAGATTTGCACAATATCTTGAGAAAATGGAGGATAAATGACTGAAAAATTTGAAGGATTCAAGACAATGGAAAGATAGAGAATCGAATAAGGAGCACGTGGTAAGTTGAATCGGGTCAATCGGTTAAGAAACGAGGGAGAACGAGCCAAAACCGTGGAAGCTGCCGAAGACAGATTTGTCAGGGTGCGCGACCGCGCGGGACGCCCGACCGCGTGACTCTCCTCTCAGCCAAGAGACCCCGGGAGCGCGTGGACTCCGAGCCCCATAGGCGTGGGGTATCCTGCCGGCGCGCGGGGTGCGTTTCAGCCCCGTTTATTACGCAGATCTTGTCCGATCTTTCCCTAACCACTACACCCTTTTTGACTTTCTCTCTCTCTCTCTCTCTCTCTCAACAAATAAAGGAGATATCACCCATCATTCATTCACTTCTCCAACACACACCCATCTCTCATCTTTTCTTTCTTTCCATTCACCACTTCTTCTTTTTCACTTTTCTTCATGACCACCACTGATCCAAAAAGGGAGAAAAGAGGATGAGAAGAGACAAGAGGGCTAGAGCTCAATGAGAAAGACCCAAGAAGAGGAGCCCGATATCAAGCCATCCACGGAAGCTAAGCTTGGTGGAGGGACTCTTCTTTGAAGACGGCCCGAGAAGAGGGATCTGACTTCGAGCCATCCACGGAAGCTAAGCTCGGACAAGGAGCTCCGATTTGGTATTTTCTTTCCTTTTAGCTTTAGCCCATTTGTGGGGATTTGTCCCAAGACTCTCGAGACAACAAACAATATTGTATGAGTTGTATGGATTTTATCTTTTGGTTGTTGTATAAATGACTTTTATGATGTTTATGTTGTTTTGAGCATGGTGTTGGGCGAATTTCTACATTAGGGGATGGATAATTGATTTGGTTTTGATCTATGCTTGTTCTTGTTGGTTGTTGTTGTTGGAATCGTGCTTTTTCATGTTGAGGTACTTGATAACTACTTGAACATTGATAGGATTTAGAGGAGTCTTGATTGTGAATCTAAATCCGGAAATTGGTTCCTTCGACATTAAGTGGATGGGGTTCCTAAGCCTAACATGTTAATCTTGCTTGTATGATATAGCTAAGAGAGGTTTAACGGATAGACGGTGACAGTAATTGAAGTTAAACTAATTGGAAGGGTCTATTGTATTTGTGAGAGTAGCATTATCAACTTGAATAAAGCATAGTGATGAAACCATTGAGAGAATCACACCCTAATGCTCTTCTCATAATTCTATCCTCTATCTTTGTGTTTGGTGGTGTAATTAGTTAATGTTACTTGCTTTAATTAGGTAGATTAGTTTAACCTTCCTTCCCCATGTTTAGAATGTTTAGGATGTATTACATTTTATTGTGCTTGACAACAATTATGGCATAGAAAGATAATCTCCCATATGAAGCTTTCCTCGAGAGACACGACTCAAGTTAGCTCACTGCCCTACAATCGACCTCATCCTATTGTGGGAGTCCGGATCAAAGTAGTCTCGCGTGTAGAGTCAAATTCGGATACAACAAATTTTGGCGCCATTGTCGGGGAAAGCTTTAGGCGTGTTATCTTTTTGTGTTATAATTGTTTTTGTGCTTTCTTCGTGTTTTTGTGTTTGTCTAGTGCTTGTGTTTTTTGTGTTGTTTTGTTATTTGTGTTTTTGTGTGTGTTGTGTTGTCTTGTTTTTGTTTTGTTCTTTGTGTTTATTTTCTTTTGTTTTTCTTTAAGCCTTAAATTCTTCTTCTCCAGTTGTGTGTGATCCTTTTTCTTGTAAGTCTGTGTATGCAAGGTCAAAGATGTCTAAACAGGAAGCTAGCCCTGTGTTCAAAAACATTCACAGTCCAAGGAGGAGAGGAGTGCCCAACTAGGAAGAGGAAAGTTCGAGTGAAGCTTACTCCTAGAGTAACGAAGCTTGAAATGAAGGCCAACTATAGGAGCACCGCTTTGAGCCGATCGTGCTCAATGATCCTCTATGATAAGCTACTAAGGCTCTGTCTAGCTCGGGACATTAAAATGAGCGCTGCATGGGAGGCAACCCATGATTTTATTGCTTTCATGTTTAGTTTATTTTTTTATCCTTTTTGTGTGTTTAAGTTTGTTTTTGTTGTTGTCTCACAAGGGACAAAGAGTTGAGAGTGTGCTGCTGGGAAGGAAATTGATGCAAAATGACTAAGTGTAGCTCTCCGCGAGCGCGGAACCTCCACAAGTGCTGCACTCTCAACCCCACAAATAAAGAGTCTAGTTCATCCATACTCCTCACAAGTTCCGCGGCCACCTCCACCACATTTTCAGCCTCCAAGAGCAGTGAAGTTGTTTTATTTATTATTTTCCAATTTTTGTATTATATTCCTTGTTCGTCGATTGTTGTTCGTGTTGTTTTATAGGAACCTGCGCCTGTTGCCGGTCTTCTACACTCTGTAATGTTTTCTCTCCCCTTTATTTCTTGCATTGAGGACAATGCATGATTTAAGTGTGGGGGGGAGTGAATTTGTGTTTTTATGTCTTTATGATTATATTTTTATCCTTTTTGTTTTGCTTTGTTTATGTTATGTTTTATTGGTGGATACCCGCTCTTAGCATGATTTGTCTTGTCTAATTGTCAAACTTGATTATTTAGAATATGAATCTTCAAGGGATTATTGTTAAGATGTTCATGCTGCATGAAACCATTCCCATTATTTCATTGTAGAATGTAAGTTGTCTGGAGAATGATTATATTTACATGATCTGTGTTGTGGGGTCTCGTCCTCTAAGAATTTGAAGGCTTGAAAAAAAATGTTATGTATGTTTTATAAAAAAAAATGAAAAAAAATGAATAAAATGTTATGTATGTTTTAATAAAGTGAGGACAATAAGGATTTCTGCTCCTCTAGTCATCTAATCGACTATGAGCATGAGAAACCACACAAGGACACTTAGAATTTTATCCTCAAGGGCTAAACCTTGTGAATTTTGATCCATATCCTCTTGTTTTATTGTTGTAATAATGGGATTGCACTTTGGATTCTACTCCTATCATGTATGTCATTCATTTGAATCTTTCCATGATGAGTATGGGAAACCACGTTAGGAAGCTCGGTTTATCCCGATGATTTCACCTAACGAATTATATCCTTTGGGTGCATTCCCAGGTTATTTTTGAATAAAGTGTGGGGGAGTTAGTGAGAGGAATGTTCTACACGATAATTGTTGCATTTTACCTTGAGAACAACTTGCCTATTTATTCTCATTGGACGAGCCACATGCCTTGTTTTATAAATGTTGTCATTCTCTTCGATGATAAACTTTCTAGTTTGAAATAACGTGGAATGCTCCTAGTGTGTATGATCTTCTTGGGGACAATTCCTTCTTGCTTCATATCTTGAATGATTTTGTTTGCTTAAGGACAAGCAAGGAGTTAAGTGTGGGGGAGTTGTTTAGTGTATATTTTTCCTATTTTATCTTAGGATTTTAACATCTCTAGTAGGTGTTTCTCCCTTGTTTTTGTGTAATTTTTATGTTATTTCCTTCACTTTTGCTCTTTTGGTGAGTCGTGTAGATTTTCACAATATCTTGAGAAAATGGAGGATAAATGACTGCAAAATTTGAAGGATTCAAGAAAATGGGAAGATAGAGAATCGAATAAGGAGCTCATGACAAGTTGAATCGGGTCAATCGGCCAAGAAACGAGGGAGAACGAGCCAAAACCGTGGAAGCTGCCGAAGACAGATTTGTCAGGGTGCGCGACTGCGCGACTCCCCTCTCGGCCAAGAGACCCCGCGAGCGCGGGGCTCGGAGGCCGCGCGGGGTGCGTTCCAGCCCCGTTTATCACGCAGATCTCTCTCTCTCTCTCAACAAATAAAGGGGATACCACCCATTATTCATTCACTTCTCCAACACACACGCATCTCTCATCTTTTCTTTCTCTCCATTCACCACTTCTTCTTTTTCACTTTTCTTCACCACCACCACCGATCCAAAGAGGGAGAAAGGAGGAGGAGAAGAGGCAAGAGGGCTAGAGCTCAAGGAGAAAGGCCCGAGAAGAGGAGCCCGATATCAAGCCATCCGCGGAAGCTAAGCTTGGTGGAGGGACTCCGCTTTGATGACGGCCCGAGAAGAGGGATCCGACTTCGAGCCATCCACGGAAGCTAAGCTCGGACAAGGAGCTCTGATTTGGTATTTTCTTTCCTTTTAGCTTTAGTCCATTTGTGGGGATTTGTCTCAAGACTCTCGAGACAACAAACAATATTGTATGAGTTGTATGGATTTTATCTTTTGGTTGTTGAATAAATGACTTTTATGATGTTTATGTTGTTTTGAGCATGGTGTTGGGCAAATTTCTACATTAGGGGATGGATAATTGATTTGGTTTTGATGTATGCTTGTTCTTGTTGGTTGTTGTTGTTGGAATCGTGCTTTTTCATGTTTAGGTACTTGATCACTACTTGAACATTGATAAAATTTAGAGGAGTCTTGATTGTGAATCTAAATCCAGAAATTGGTTCCTTCGAAGTTAGGTGGATGGGGTTCCTAATCCTAACATGTTAATCTTGCTTGTATGATATAGCTAAGAGAGGTTTAACGGATAGACGGTGACAGTAATTGAAGTTAAACTAATTGGAAGGGTTTATTGTATTTGTGAGAGTAGCATTATCAACTTGAATAAAGCATAGTGATGAAACCATTGAGAGAATCACACCCTAATACTCTTCTCATAATTCTATCCTCTATCTTTGTGTTTGGTGGTGTAATTAGTTAATGTTACTTGCTTTAATTAGGTAGATTAGTTTAACCTTCCTTCCCCTTGTTTAGAATGTTTAGGATGTATTACATTTTATTGTGCTTGACAACAATTATGGCATAGAAAGATAATCGCCCATATGAAGCTTTTCTCGAGAGACACAACTCGAGTTAGCTCACCGCCTTAGAATCGACCCCGTCCTATTGCGGAAGTCCGGATCAAAGTAGTCTCGCATGTGGAGTTAGAGAGGAAGGTTGGAAGATTTTTGTGGACAAAATCCAAAAGCTTGGGTTAGGTTGAATTAATACCTAGTATTTAGCTTAAGTTGACCCAAAGCTCTAAAATCCCCATGCAAAAGGGATGGATGATGAAGGGTATTCATTTTGGTTCAAAATGCCAAGAGAGAAAGGGAAAAATGAGCGCAAAGTTGGCGTCGATCGTGAGGGGCGAACCAGTCCGCGCGCCCGCGGAGCACCGCGGGGTTCCAGGAAGTTGCGCGCTCACGGAGATCCCGCACCCGCGGGGTGCCTGTGCCGAGAGCCCCCTCGTGTGGTCGCGGAACTCGCGCGGCCGCGGGGTCTTGAGCTCCAGAAGTTGCGCGGCCGCGGGGCCTTGGCTCTTCCTTCCGAGATCCTCTCTTCCGGCCCATTTTGCTCCGTGCCACTTTATTACCTAAAAATCAAAATATTGCGTACAAAAGCTCAAGTTTTCCAAAACTTGGCTTATTCCACCATAAGAGCAGCAAGAGAATAAAATCACACAAAACCTAAAGATAAACAAGATCAAAATACTCGGAAATACAAATGAAACGTACAAAATCATGCAACAAAACACCACAAATAAACACTAAACAACTCCCCCACACTTAGCTCTTCGCTTGTCCTCAAGCAAACAAGAAATTAAAAATATGAAGCAAGAAGGAAATATTCACAAGGTGATCATGTAATCGACAGTTTGCATGGTTCCCACGAAAACATTCATTATCCAAAAATGTGAACACAATATCAAATCAAGTGAATTGCTTTTCCTTTCAAGTCTAGAAAAAACACGTTAACCCATATTCAAATAAATTACATCCCCACAAATCACATCCACATTTATTAAGATGCTACATAAAGTGACAAAGGGGATTGCAAACACAGGATAAGGGTCATTAGGTCAAATCATCGAGCATAACCGAGCTTCCTAATGTGGTTTCCCATACTCATCATGTAACACGTGAAAAGATTGACACACACATGAGAGGAGTAGAATCCGGAATGCAATCCCATTTATTTAAACAAATTCATGGGGGTATGGATAAAAAATCACAAGGTAAAACGCCCTAGTGTCCTTGTTGTGGTTTCCCATACTCATAGTCGAATAATTCAACTAGAGGAGTAGAGATCCTTATTCCCCCCCCCTTTTTTTATTATTAATCGTAAATATGATGATAAGTGATTAAGGAGAGTAATTTTCAAGAACACGGCCAAACATGCTTCCTATTCTTTCAAGGGCAAGACTCTTCAAGTCAATCATCAAATTGTGATCACATTCAAAAATAATTCATGTTCAAGAGTGAAACCATGGAACAATTCATTCATTTATGAGCAACTTGAAAATAATTCCTTGAAGATTCACATCAAAAATTTCAAGGCAAAATACTAAGTGGGAGAATCACAACATACCTAGATACCTAAAACCACATACTCAACATCAAAATAATCAACAAAAGTTTCACATAAACAACGAAACAATATGAACAACAAAATAACGAAATCCATAACATAACATAACAAGCTCTCCCCTACACTTAAAACATGCATTGTCCTCAATGTATGAAAACAAGATGCAATAAGAGAATAGAGAAGTGGAACACATTACAAATCGTAGAAGACCGACAACAGGTGCTGGTTCCTACAAAACATATTAACAAAAACAACCAACGAACAACGGAAAGGGTAACTGAAAACAATAATGACACGCACACGAACACAAAAATAAAAAGTACACAAAAACACAAAAGAACTTCACTGCTGCGGTGGATCATAAGGTGGAGGTGGAGGCTGCGGGTAAGGATAGGAGATCGTCCAGTTGTTCCAGCTGTCCTCGAGGGCCGTCATCCTCTCGTCATGCCTATCGAGGCAACCAAAGACAGTCTGCCTCAAATCTCCAACATCCTGACGAAGGGATCCCAATTTT
Source organism: Perilla frutescens (assembly GCA_026008535.1). Lineage (NCBI taxonomy): Eukaryota > Viridiplantae > Streptophyta > Magnoliopsida > Lamiales > Lamiaceae > Perilla > Perilla frutescens. The sequence goes on from BRKX01000004.1 coordinate 10,030,674, forward strand.
TGGTGGAACTCGCCCATGGAGGCATCAAAGTGCTCCTGGAATTGGCCCATGGTGTTACTGTAGGACTGCTGGAACTGGCCCATGGAGGTATCGAAGTGCTGTTGAAAGCGGCCCATGGAGTCGGCATAAGTCTGCTGGAAGCTCTGTTGGAACTGCTCCATGGTGGTGTCAAAGTGGTCCTGGAAAGACCGCCAAGAGCTCTATGGGTGTCCATTTCTGGTTCCTACCCATGCTGAAGGTAACTGGTATCAAGCTTTTACTGATTATGAGATTACCCCTCCCCGTTATCTTGATTGGAATTTGTTGAAATCTTTGAAAATTGATGGGAAAGTGGAAAGCTACTTAAAAGTTTTGACTTTGGACAAATTTGCGAAGTTGAAGTTTGTTGGGTTGAACCCGTTGTGCCTTGAGTTCTTGGTTACATTCCAGCTTGATTCTGCAAATTCAAAGATTACTTTTCGTATGATGGGAGAGGAATTTGAGGTGACATTGGCTAGAATGAAGTCATATTTTGGGTTTTCGACAACTGGGCCCAGAGAGAGGCCAACCGACTTCAACACGGCTGCCGTCTGGCATGAGCTTACTGGTTTCAGTAATTGGGATCCTCAGGGGACACCCATTGGTTTCATTCGGGACCCTGCCTTGGCCATCATGCACAAGTTCCTTGCCTACTCGATCTCTGGGAAGGAACAAGCCAACAAGGTCAATGCCACTGAGGTGTATCTTCTTTGGTGTGCTCTCCACAATACCAAAGTATATCCGTCCTACTTCATCTGGACCGCTATCCAGCAGATGACTCGACGCACCAAGATGCATCCCTCCTTTTGTGCTTTCATCACCGCTCTTGCTGTCAAGCTTGGCTTACTTCCAACTACAGGTGCCATTCCTACCAGACAGAGCAAGGTCAAGGAATATTTGATCACTGTTGATGAGCTCAAGCGAGCACAACTTATCCTGGATTCGCGAAGACTGGTTTCTCACACCGACCGCCCCTGCGTCTCCAAGCTTATGAATGCTCAGCGTCAGGCTCTCAGATGCTATAGAGAGGCCGGCTCCTCTTCAGCCCCACGTGATGATGATGTTGATGAGGATGACGAAGAGAACAAAGAAGAAGAGAATGAGGGAGGCGAAGAGGAGGACCAAGGAGACGAGGACACTGAACAGGATAAACAGGCTCACTACCAGCTGCCGCCTTACCCCTCTACGATGCCCCAATATGAGTATCAGATGCCACAAGCTGATTGGCGGTCTTTTTAGAACCACTTCGACACCACCATGGGGCAGTTCCAACAGAGCTTCCAGCAGACTTATGTCGACTCCATGGGTCGCTTTCAGCAGCACTTCGATACCTCCATGGGCTAGTTCCAGCAGTCCTACAGTAACACCATGGGCTAATTCCAGAGCGCTTTGATGCCTCCATGGGCGAGTTCTGCCAAGAATTGGGATCCCTTCGTCAGGATGATGGAGATTTGAGGCAGACTGTCTTTGGTCACCTCGATAGGCATGGCGAGAGGATGACGGCCCTCGAGGATAGCTGGAACAACTGGACGATCTCCTATCCTTACCCGCAGTCTCCACCTCCACCTTATGATCCACCGTAGCAGTGAAGTTCTTTTGTGTTTTTGTGTACCTTTTATTTTTGTGTTCGTGTGCGTGTCGTTATTGTTTTCAGTTACCCCTTCGGTTGTTCGTTGGTTTTTTTTGTCATATGTTTTGTAGGAACCAGTGCCTGTTGCCGGTCTTCTACGATTTGTAATGTGTTTCACTTCCCTATTCTCTTATTGCATCTTATTTTCATACATTGAGGGCAATGCATGTTTTAAGTGTAGGGGAGAGCTTGTTATGTTATGTTATGGATTTCGTTGTTTTGTTGTTCATATTGTTTCGTTGTTTATGTGAAACTTTTGTTGATTATTTTGATGTTGAGTATGTTGTTTTAGGCATCTAGGTATGTTGTGATTCTCCCACTTAGTATTTTGCCTTACCTGATGGTCAAATTTGAAAATTTTTGATATGAATCTTCAAGGAATTATTTTCAAGTTGCTCATGAATGAATGAATTGTTCCGTGGTTTCACTCTTGAACATGAATTATTTTTGAATGTGATCACAATTTGATGATTGACTTGAAGAGTCTTGCCCTTGAAAGAATAGGAAGCATGTTTGGCCTTGTTTTTGAAAATTACTCCCCTTAATCACTTATCCTCGTATTTACGATTAATAATGAAAAGGGGGGGAATAAGGATCTCTACTCCTCTAGTTGAATTATTCGACTATGAGTATGGGAAACCACATAAGGACACTAGGGATGCCCTCCCTATGGTTTTACCTTGTGATTTTTTATCCATATCCCCATGAATTTGTTTAAATAAATGGGATTGCATTCCGGATTCTACTCTCCTTATGTGTGTGTCAATCCTTTCACGTGTTGCATGATGAGTATGGAAAACCACATTAGGAAGCTCGGTTATGCTCGATGATTTGACCTAATGACCCTTGTTTTGTGTTTGCAATCCCCTTTGTCGCTTTATGTAGCATCTTAATAATTGTGGATGTGATTTGTGGGGATGTAATTTATTTGAATATGGGTTAACGTGTTTTTCCTAGACTTGAGAGGACAAGCAATTCACTTGATTTGATATTGTGTTCGCATTCTTGGATAATGAATGCGTTTGTGGGAACTATGCAAATTGTCGATTACATGATCACCTTGTGAATATTTCCTTCTTGCTTCATATTTTTAATTTCTTGTTTGCTTGAGGACAAGCAAGGAGCTAAGTGTGGGGGAGTTGTTTAGTGTTTATTTGTGGTGTTTTATTGCTTAATTTTGCATGTTTTATAAGTTATTTTCTATTTCTTTTTTCTCGTTTATTTCTCATTTTTGTGTGATTTTCTTCACTGGTTGCTTTCATGGTGGAATATGCCAAGTTTCGAAAAACTTGAGCTTTTGTTCGTAAAATCCGAATTTTAGGTACTTAGGTGGCGTGGAGCGAAAATGGGCCGGAAGAGATTATCTCGAAAGGAAGAGCTAAGGCCCCGCGGCTGCGCAGAGCCCCGCGGCCGCGCAACTTCTGGAGCTCAAGACCCCGCGGCCGCGCGAGGGTGCTCTCCGCCCATCACGATCGATGCCAACTTTACACTCGTCTTTCCCTTTCGCTCTTGGCATCTTGAACCAAAATGAATACCCTTCATCATCCATCCCTTTTGCATGGGGATTTTAGAGCTTTGGGTCAACTTAAGCTAAATACTAGGTATTAATTCAACCTAACCCTAGCTTTGGATTTTGTCCACAAAAATCTTCCAACCTTCCCCTCACAATTAATGCCTCTTCCATCACTTTCTCTCTCTTGGGTATCTCTCTCTCTCTCTCTCTCTCTCTCCCATATCTCACTTGGATTTTTGGAGAGATGAATCATCATTAGAGACATCCCTTTTGATCACACCATTCACTCCATTCACTCCATCATCTCATTTCATTCTCTCTCTTTTTTCACACACACTATACACACTAATCTTTACACCATTTTCCTTCACCTTCACAAGAGGAAGAGTAGAAAAGGAAGAAGAGGAAACCAAGCCAAGCTAAGAGAAGGGAAGATGAGAAAGGCCCGACGACGAGCTATCTGCGGAAGCCAAGCTCGGAGGAGGTTTCTCTTGTATTTTCTTTGTATTTCTTGGATGTTTGTGGGAAATTGTCCCAAAACTCTTGAAAGATACTTAATATTGTAGAAGTTTGAGTTATTTGCATTTGATTTATGAGATGACTTCCTTCTATGGTATTTGTGTTGTTTTGAGCATGTTTAGTGGCTAATCTCTCTATTAGGGGGTAGAGGATCGATGTGGTTTTGATCTATGCTTGTTCTTGTTGATTGTTGTTGTTGGAATCGTGCTTTTTCATATTTAGGTACTTGATCACTACTTGAACATTGATAGGATTTAGAGGAGTCTAGATTGTGAATCTAAGTCCAGAAATTGATTCCTTCAATGTTAGGTGGATGGGGTTCCTAAGCCTAATATGTTAATCTTGCATGTACGATATAGCTAAGAAAGGTTTAACGGATAGACGGTGACAGTAATTGAAGTTAAACTAATTGGAAGGGTCTATCGTATTTGTGAGAGTAGCATTATCAACTTGATTAAAGCATAGTTATAAAACCATTGAGAGAATCTACACCCTAATACCTCAATCCAACTTATTTCCTCTAATCTCGATTTAATTTATGTTTTTGCATTTAGTTATCTTGCATTATTGTCTATTTCAAATTCCTAGCATAATCATCATCAAACCCCCTTGTTAGAATGTTTAGATTTTATTTTAGTTGTTTTGTTGAAAGCATGTGTAGTCTTTAGATAATTCTTTCACATAAAGTCTTCCTAGAGAGATCGACTCGGGTTAGGCTTATTGCTTCTACAATTGACCCCGTCCAATTACGGGTGTGGTCCTAAGTAGTTGTCTCGTGAGCATAAACCGGAAATATAAATAGTAAATTTGGACCCCAAACATCTGCAATCTTGCACAAAACATCAGCTACAACATTTACACACAATGAATGAAATAAACCCAAATTTTTTATAATTTATCTTTTTAAGGTCAAGGGCATTTCATTCACAAACACAGATACATAATTTTAAGTAGCTGATTTTGTTAAATTATGAACAGATCAACCATAATTTCATTAAATAAACCTTGAACTTTACAAAAAAATAAAGGCTAACAAAATAGACAACTGATGTTGATAAAAACATATTCATATCGAGTTCAACATCAGTAAACAGAAAGATCTGATTAAACAGAGCACATTCCAAGAGACTTTCTCAGAGCAGAAAATCTCTCGAAATCAAGGGGCTTGGTGAAAATATATGCTATTTGAGTTTCAGTGGATATATACTTGATGTTTATGATCTCCTTTTCCACCAAATCTCTGATAAAGTGATGGCGAATGTCGATGTGCTTAGTGCGTGAATGTTGAACAGGATTCTTGGAAATTTCAATAGCACTGGCATTATCACATAGCAAGGTAAGTGATGAGCTTATCATGCCATAGTCCTTCATCATTCGGTTCAACCACACCAACTGAGCACAACAACTAGCAGCTGCAACATATTCAGATTCAGTTGTTGACAAGGAGATGCAATTTTGTTTCTTGCTTGACTAAGAAACCATATTGCTCCCCAAAAAGAAGCACCCACCACTTGTGCTCTTCCTATCATCAACATCGTCTGCCCAATCTGAATCACTATATCCAATAAGGCTGGTGTCTGTATCTTTACAATACCTGATTCCAAAGTCGACTGTACCAGCAACATATCGAATTATTCTTTTGACAGCTTTCAGGCGAGACTCCTTGGGTTGAGCTTAGTATCTAGCACATACTTCAACACTGAACATGATATCAGGTCTGCTGGCAGTCAAGTAGAGCAAGCTTCCGATCATTCCTCTATACATTGTTTGGTCAACATTGACTCCAACATCGTCTTTGCTTAGTTTTTCAGAGGATCCCATTGGTGTCTTCATAGGCTTTGCAGCTTCAAGTCCGAAGCGCTTGATCAGATTTTTGGCATACTTGCTTTGAGATATAAAAATCTCATCTTTATCTTGCTTGATTTGGAGACCAAGAAAGTAGGCCAATTCACCGAACATGCTCATCTCAAATGTGCTGCACATTGCATCGACAAACTCACTGAGGAGGCTAGAGCAAGTGGATCCAAACACAATATCATCAATATAAATTTGTGCAACAGTGATGTGTTTGTGAATCCTTTTGATAAATAATGTTTTATCAACCACTCCTCTTGAAAAGCCAAAGTCAATTAAAAACTCCGTAAGGTGAGCATACCAAGCTCTAGGAGCTTGTTTAAGCCCATACAAAGCCTTGTGTAGTTTCAGCACATGATTTGGATTTTCATGACATTCAAAGCCTTTTGGTTGTTCAACATAGGCTTCCTCATTCAAAATGCCATTCAGAAAGGCGTTTTTGACATCCATTTGATGAAATGTAATTCCACTATGGCAAGCAATGGCAAGTAGGAGACGGATAGACTCTATCCTAGCAACAGGAGCGAATGTTTCATCATAGTCTATTCCTTCTACTTGTGTATAACCTTGTGCCACTAGCCTGGCTTTGTTTCTAACCACATTCCCAGACTCATCAGTCTTGTTCTTAAAAATCCATTTAGTTTCAATTACATTTTTATTTTCAGGCTTTGGAACCAATTCCCACACATTATTTCGAACAAACTGAATCAGCTCATCATGCATTGCTTCTACCCAGAATTCATCTTTTAATGCTTCTTTGACATTTTTAGGTTCAACACCGGATAGAAAGCATGAAATGGACACAAGGTTAATAACAGATGACATGCAAACCCGTTTGACCAATTCAGCAACATCAGCTGAGCTCTTTCTTCTGGTTTTGACTCCTTGAGATCCATCACCGATGATTTGGGAATTTGGGTGATCTCCTTTGATTCTTCTTAGAGGATCACGTCTTGGTTCATACTGAGCCAGTGGAAGTTGTTCATCATCACTTTCAGATGAGGAGTCTAAATCTGGTGTCTGGAGTGATGTTGATTCCTTCACTGACGGAGAAGAAACATTGGTTTTGACATCAAGACTTTTCATAGGACTTTTGTCAGTGTTACTGGACTCCTTGTCGGCAACATCTGGTTCATGTAAGAGAAATGACACATCATCTTCTTTAGTTTTTGTTGCCAGTCCTGCAAGATCATAAAACATAACATTGACAGATTCTTGTACGGCCTTAGTTCTTAGATTAAGAACCCGATATGCTCTGCTGTTTTGAGCATATCCCAAGAACAGTCCTTTGTGACTCTTGGAGTCAAACTTTCCAAGGTGATCTCTGTCATTCAGGATGTAACAGACACATCCAAACACATGAAAATATTTGAGATTTGGCTTTCTCTCTCTTAGAAGTTCATACGGAGTCTCCTTTCTTCCTGGTCGAAGATAGACTCTGTTTCTGATGTGACATGCTGTGTTAACAACTTCAGCCCACAGCTTCTTTGAAAGCCCTTTGGCCTGTAACATTGCACATGACATTTCCTACAGAGTTCAATTCTTTCCTTTCACAAAAATCATCGAATGCAGCATTCTCAAATTCTCTTCCATGATCTGTTCTTATGCATGCAATGTTGGTGTTAAATTGCAGACACATTGTGCGGTAGAATCTTTTGAAGACCTTGAAAGTTTCAGACTTTTCCTGCAGAAATTCAACCCAAGTATACCTTGAGAAATCATCAACAATGACAAGGATGAAACTCTTACCACTCATACTTTTTGTATCGACTGGTCTCATGATGTCCATGTGTAAGAGTTGAAAATATCTTGTTGTTTAACAACTACCCAGACTTTTGTGAGGAATTCTGGTTTATTTTCCCTTTTGGCAGGCACCACATACAACATCATGATCAACATTCAGTTTTGGTAGGCCATGAACAGCATCAGACACAATCATCTTTTTCAAATTTACCATGCTCACATGACCGAGTTTTTGATTAATCAATTTTGTTTCATCATTTACAGTCATGTTGCAGGTTTCATCTTTGTCAGCATGGTAGCAATTATCAGATGCACGGCTCCCAAATATTATGCATTTGTCATGTTTGTCAAACACTTCACAAGTATTTTTGTCAAATTTGACATGCATACCATCGTCAGAAAGCTGACTAATACTGATCAAATTGGCCGTTAATCCTTCAACATGTAGGACATTCTGAAGCTTAGGAAAATGTTTGACATTTAATGTACCTTTTCCAACAATGTTTCCTTGAGCTCCTCCTCCGTAACTGACTTTGCCTTTATTTATAGTGGTATATTCTTCAAGAAACTCCTTATTGCCTATCATGTGTTGAGAACATCCACTGTCAAAGTACCATGTTTCTGTAATGTTGGCCTTCAGAGATGTGTACACAACATTGCATGTAACCTTCATCTTTTTGGACTTCTTCAGATTCTTGTTCCTAGATGTGATCCTTGATGTTGTTCTTCCAGTTGCAACATCATCGTGAAACTTGAAGCAATGTGGTTTGATATGTCTAGGTTCCTGACAGTACTGGCACACATATTTCCGCACCTTTGAGCCCTTGCATTGCTTCTGATCATCATCTTCAACATTGTTCCTTGAAGTCATGCTAGAGTTGTTATCTTTCACAAACTGAACAACATTGTCCAGCTCTATCTGTCTGTCCCAATGTTAAGGCTTCATTTAAGACATTAGTTCCTTGATTCCACTTCTGAAATGTTCTTGAGGTGTCCTCCACTTCCTTTTTTAGTTTGCTGATTTCAGCATCACTCTTGGTAAGTCTAATTTCCAGACTTACAACCTTTTCTCTTAGAAACTAGTTTTCTTCCATGAGAAATCTCAGCTCTTTTGATTGAGTTGTCCACTGAGTGCAGATTTCATTCACAACATTGTTGAGTTCTTGAAGTGAGGCAGTAGGTTATTCTTCATGTGGATCATGTTCTTTGATTTCAGAAGCCTGATTGAATTCATCCAGAAGAGTCATTTCATACCAATTTGTCCTATTGGGTGAAATCTCAGTAGCTTCTGGTTCAACATCTGGAAGAACTTCATCTTCAACTTCACATTTTTCAATGTCAAGTTCATCAATATCATTCAGAGCATCAATAATCTGATCATCATCTTCCATGACATTGATGAACAACACTCTCTGATCTGAATCATGTTCAGTATCAAAATCATCACTGAGAACAACATTAAAATTATTTCTTTGTCTTCTTTGTGCTGTTGGACATTCATTTGAATAATTTCCATACCCAGAGCATGCTCTACATTGAACTGAATCAATGTCTTTCCCAGTGTCAACAACTTCCTTCTTGACATTTGATCTTCAAGAATTTGATGTTGAAGAGGATGGAGATTCAAACAGCCGTCGAAGTTTGATATTTGGGGGGCTTTTCTTCATGGAACGAACCAGTGAGTTGAACTTCTTTGTCAGGAGTGCAACGCTTAGATTCTCTTCCTCGTTGATTTTTTGAAGACCGTCAACATCATCATGAACATCAGATGACACCGTTGTTGTCTGGAGAGCAATTTCCCTTGAAGTTGAGTTTGCTTTCTGATTTTGCAGGTTCATCTCAAATGTTAGCAAGATGCTAATCGCTTCACTCATACTCATGGTTCCTACATCATGTGCTTCTTCAATTGCAGAAATTTTCATATTGAATCTTTATGGGAGAGTTCGAAGCAACTTGTTAACCATGTTCTCATTAGAGATTGGACTCCCAAGAGCGGTAGATTGATTTGAGATCTCACATAATTTTTCAGCATAAGATGAAATAGTTTCATCTTCAAACATGCGCAAATATCCAAATTTTGATGTGATCAACCTCAGTTTGGTCTTGCTAACACTGGCAGACCCTTTATAATGTTCCTGAAGAATGGTCCATGCTTGATATGCAGTAACACAATTGCAAATCATTTTGAAGCATGGAACATCGACTGAAACAAAAATCGCATTCAGAGCGCGAGCATTAAAATTTGAGATTATTCTCTCATCATTTGTCCATTGAGATTCTGGAGTTAATACAAAATCTCCATTCGGACCTTTCATCCTAGGAGGGCTCCATTCTTCAATCACTGCCATCCATGCTCTTTCATCGATAGATTTGATGTAAATCTTCATTCGAGATTTTCACATGACATAGTTACCACCATTGCTATCTAGAGTAAGAGGACGTCATTGATTAATCTGAAACAACACCGGATCGAGTACTTAGTGTGTCAAGTACCGGCTCTTGATGCCACTTGTTAAAATTTATTTCCTGAAATAATGTGAATTTCAGATGTAAATTGCAAAGTTAAATAAAATTTTAAAGCTAGTGTTACCACATTGCCTTCAACATGCAGCGGAAAAGTAAATAGAACTTTACACAAAATAAATTTTAAATCACACTCCTTACGGTGAGTGATTGCCTCAAGGTGAAATTCACTATCATAAGTGATAAACAAAAACAATGTTGATGTTGTCTCGGTTCACTCCCTTGACAACACTGCATAAACCATACAGAGGACTATCCTAGCTTCACTCACTCGAATAATCACTCCAACACAGACCTATCTAATCACATAGATAGATTACAAACAGTCACTCTAAATCCTAGACTTCTCAAAGTTGACTATCTAACCTACACACACAACTGGAATGAAAGTCTCCAGCTGATTGGGACGCTGTGCAGATGTCGAGGAAGATGTCTTGGATTTCAGAGATGACACTAGATGCAAGATTCAGAGCTTCTCACAAACCACGGTGATAACCTGCTTGCATAAATGATTTTAAGGTCTAAGGAGACCTTAAATACTTCCTCCATCTTGTATTGGCAATTGCTCTATGAACCTAAGAGACTTGGACTTGAATCAACCGCCTTCCACTACCCATTCCTGAAGTGGACTTGAGATAATCGTCTTCTGCATTGCGTGGCACACGTTCTTCAACATTGTGCAATAGTAGCGGTTACTCCAGTGGCCCATGATCTCCTGCAACAGTTAGTGTCCAAGAATGAGTGGGAACATCACGTCCCCATGAAATCCGGAACAAATTTTGAACAAGTCAAAATCAATCATTATCCACGTTTTAAATCAAAATAAAATATCTAATAAATCCCTAAAAACGTGGAAAATGATATATGACAAAAATCACAATTTATTCAGATTAATTTAAAATAAATTAATCCAAAATACTAGGAAAGGATAAGGTTAACATCCGAGTGTTATACTCAATGTGACGAGAATGAGGGAACATCATTAGATACGGCATTGATTGCGATATTATCAAATGAAGTGATAACATCATCTGGAACACGTCATACTCAACACAGCTAATGCTTGTATGATGCATATTATATGCTATAATGACAATACAAATACCTTATCAGCTTCTTAAACATCTTCTTTGGCCTCTAAAATGTCTGTTTCCTTCTGTTTGCCCTTATCAATTTTCCCAACATCGTTATTGCTCTCACTCTATCGCTGTAGATTGTTTTTCAATTTTTATATTAAAATTAGTTCTAAAAACAATAGATTAGTTAATATAACCTAAACGATGCTAGTATGACTATTTAACTTATGCTTGACTGGTATGTATATGATGTAAAATTTATATCTAAATGATGCTATCATGAGTTATAATATATTTCATGCTATTTTTAATTTTATTTCATGCTCATTTAATTGATGTTGTATGCTGAAATGACAATACAAATACCTTATCAGCTTCTTTGTTATCTGAAATGTCTGTCACCTTCTGCTTGCCCTTGTCAATTTTCTCAACATCATCATTAACCTCACCCTGGCCCTGTGGATTGTTTTTGAATTTTTATATCAAAAATTTTATGAGCTAATTATTTTTTATGTTTTTATTACATATATCTCATCGGTTTGAATATTCAATTCCTCATTTGCTCGGTCATTTCTAACATCTTCATCGGCAGAAAGACCATGTCATAGTTATAAAAAAGTACATTTATTAATATATGAAATATAGAATTTTCAAAAAGATCTATGTAATTTGAGTATTACCTCACTGCTGAAACATTGTTCTTCAATGTACTCTTCCACCATTGTATTTTTGTCATAGTTATGCATAACTGCCATTACATCTCGCCAATCATTGTCATTCTTTGGTGACAGTGTGATGTAACCAATACGATGCGAAAGATTAGAATCGAACACACGGCAACTAAAGGAAGGATTCAACAACTGAACAATAACAAATTAATAACCTCAATATACTGTACTAAATCAAGGAATTCGAATTCAACAAGAATTAAACACAAAACAACCCAAATAACCCGTAAAACCCTAAATTAAAGACACAAATAGAAACCTATGCAAACGACCTCGGATTGAGCTCAAATTTTAACAAAAGGCACAATCTATAGAGATGCAAAACATATCTAAAATTCAGCTAATTTGGCCAAGTGTTTTAAGAGATCGAATGGTTGGAAGTTTCTGACCTGATTTAGGGTTTTTAGACCTAAATCGATGAATCCCCTTCAATGGTTGTCTAACTCGGATACTACGAGATATCACGAACGAGACAATAGATTTCAAGCTTGGAATCGCCAGAACCAAACTCTACCAAAGGACCGATGTTTGTTTGTGAAACGGGAGAAAAGCGTAAAACTGTTTTTTCATTCAAAATCCAGTCTCAGAAACATCAAGAACGAAAATCCCCTAAATAATTAACCTAGGGAATGAAAATTAAAGTGTCTTGGGCCTAGAATTCGAACTGGGCTAATTAAAACTACTACTAGGTCCAATATCACCTAAACAGGTTGTGATAAATTGGACTGCTAATTAAATAAATCCACAACTAATAATAATAGCCCAAAATAAATAAAATAAATAAAATAAATAGCAAGGAACATCTAATTATTCAATTCAATTGAGCTCCTCGATGCTCAATACAGTCACCAACTTGGACTGTTTGAAATCAGCTCCAACATCCTCCAGCTTCTTCCTGACATAATACTGAAGGTATCCTTGCAGCTTCTTGGCTCTAAGTCTCGTCACTGGACCTCTAAGCTGCAACTCGGAATTTGAATCATCAATGCTAGCACCGGGCTCATCATTCTCCCCTTCCTCAAAAGAATTCGACCTCGAATTCGGGTCCTCCTCATCAAAATCATCTACAGGAAAATGAGAGAGATCAGAAACATTAAACGTTGGAGAACATTTATACTCACCAAGCAGATCAAGTCGGTAAGCATTGTCGTTGACTCGAGCAACTACAGTAAACGGCCCATCTCCACGAGGCATCAGCTTCGACTTTCTCAAGTTAGGGAAACGTCCCGGCCTGAAGTGAACCCAAACCTTATCACCGGGTTTGAATAACACTTGCTTGCAATGCATATTCACCTTAGTTGCATTTCGAACTCCTTGAAGCTCGATCCTCATCTTCACCTTTTCATGCATCTGTCGAACCTGTTCAGCCCTACGAATACCTTGCAAACTCGAAAGATGATCAATAGGTAAAGGAATAAGATCTGTTGGAGTCAACGGATTGAAACCATAAACTACCTCAAAAGGCGACATATGTGTAGAAGAATGCACGACCTGATTATATGCAAACTCAGCAAATGGTAAACATTCTTCCCGCGATTTCAGATTATTTTTCACTAATGCACGCAGAAGAGTAACTAACATCCTATTTACTACCTCAGTCTGACCATCTGTCTATAGATGACATGTAGTAGAAAATAATAGTTTACTACCCAACTTCTCCCACAAAACTCTCCAGAAATGCCCCAAAAATTTCGAGTCCCTATCAGAAACAATGGTCCTAGAGATGCCATGCAAACGGACTACTTCACGAAAGAATAGATTGGCAATATTAACATCATCATCAGTCCTTTTGCATGCAATAAAATGAGACATTTTTGAGAACCGATCAACAACCACAAACACAGAGTCTTTACCAGATTTTGAACGAGGCAAACCCAAAATAAAATCCATGAAAATATCTACCCAAGGAGCAGATGGCGCCGGCAAAGGCGTATAAAGACCAAATGGACTCGAAGTGGATTTAGTCTTCCTACATGTAATACATCTAGCACAGACTCTTTCAACATCTCGTTTCATGCGAGGCCAATAAAAATGCTTATGCAAAAGATCTAACGTCTTATTGACACCAAAATGACCCATAAGACCCCCTGCATGTGACTCCAAAATAAACAACTCTCGCATAGAACAATCAAGCACACACAACTTTGAATCCTTAAACAGAAATCCATCAACCACATAATATGAATCCACAACACGAGATTTACCAACGCAAGATGCAAAAATAGGTCCAAAAAATAGATCAGAAGCGTAAAAACTCTTAACATGCTCAAGACCTAGACACTATGCATGCATAACAGAAATCAAAGCATACCTACGGAAGAGTGCATCAGCAACCACATTCTCCTCCCTCTTCTTGTACTTGATCACATAAGAGAACGATTCTATGAACTCCAACCAACGAGCATGACGCGAGTTCAGGCTCTACTGTCCCTTCAGATGCTTCAATGACTCGTGATCAGTTTGAATCATGAACTCTTTCGGGTGCAGGTAGTGCTGCCAAGTCTCCAAAGACCTCTTCAGTACATACAGCTCCTTGTCGTATGTAGAATATCTCAGAGCTGTTCCATTCAACTTCTCGCTGAAGTAGGCGACCAGCTTCTTATCCTGCATCAAAATAGCACCAATGCCTATACCAGAGGCATCACACTCAATCTCGAACATCTTATTAAAATCAGGCAAAACCAACACAGGAGCATTACACAATTTCGACTTCAGCAAATTAAAAGCATGCTCTTGGGCTTTGCCCCACTCAAACTTTCTATCTTTCTTACTGAGTTCGGTCAACGGGGCGGCTATAGTGGAAAAATCTCACACAAAATGGCGATAAAATCCAGCCAAACCATGAAAAGACCGAACATCAGCACAGGTCTTAGGCGTGGGCCACTCCTCAATGGCCTTAACCTTCGATCTGTCAACCTCAACACCTCGACTACTCACAACAAATCCCAGAAAGATAACCTCATCCATGCAAAAAGTACACTTAGACAAATTAGCATACAACTTAGCAGCACGCAACAGCTCAAAAACATGCCTAAGATGTCTAACATGCTCAGAAACACAAGTACTAAAGATAAGGATGTCATCAAAGTAAACGACTACATACTTCCCTATCACATCTCTCAAGACATAGTTCATGAGACGCATAAATGTACTAGGGGTGTTGGTAAGCCCAAATGACATGACAATCCATTCGTACAATCCATGTTTTGTCTTGAACGTAGTCTTCCATTCATCCCTCTCACTCATTCTCACTTGAAAATATCCAGAACGCAAATCAATTTTCGAAAAGATAGACGATCCAGACAACTCATCTAACATATCATCCAAATGGGGAATAGGGAAGCGATACTTTACCATTATCTTATTAATGGCCTGACAATCCATGCACATGCGCCACTCATTATTCTTTCTGGGGACGAGTATGACGGGCACTGCACACGGCGACAGACTCTCTTTGATCTGCTTCTTCTCCAGCAACTCCTTGACTTGATGATCTATCTCTTTTGTCTCCTCAGGGCTGGTACGGTAAGCTGGTCAGACTGCTCCCAGCTGAAAGTTGATCTGGTGCTCAATTCCACAAATTTGTAGCAGACCACTCGGTATCTCCTCTGGGAATACATCTTTAAATTCGTTCATCAGAGGCTGCAAAACAGGAGGAACAACAATATCAGAAGTATCACTAGCCTTAAAAGTAAGGAGAACGATAGGCATACCAGCTTTAACGCCTTTTGTACACCTTTTGCACTGATAAACAAGTTCCGGTGCACGGGGCTCCGAACTAGCTGCACTGGAGAGAGAAGGGGCTGCACAAAGGGTGGCCTTAGTAGGATCCTTAGGGGTGGGCGTGGTTCCCTTGGCGTTCTGAGTCGCGGCCGCAAGCTGTCCGGGTAATAGGCTGCTTGCTCTCGGTCCGTTTCGTCTTCTCCTCCTTAAATCTCTGTTGCATCCTCATTTGATCTTCATTGACGTCCTTAGGCGTCAATGGCCATAATCTAGTGGTCCGTCCGTCTCGGGTCACCGTATAAGTATTGGCGTATCCGTCGTGGATCGCCTTCCTGTCAAACTGCCACGGACGACCAAGCAATATATGTGACGCCTCCATAGGGATGACGTCACAAAGAATAGTATTAGTAAATCGACCAATGGAGAAGGTAACACTTACCTGATATCCAATGCAGATTTCTCCTCGGTCAGTCAGCCATTGCAAACGGTATGGCTTGGGGTGCTTCTGTGGAATCAGATTCAACTTTCCCACTGCATACTGGCTGATCGCATTCACAACGCTGCCACTATCAATGATGAGCGAGCATGTCTTATCTTGGATCTCACAGCACGCATAGAAGATGTTCTCACGCTGATCATTCTGATCCTCGTCTCGAATCAGGCTCAGTGCTCGGATCGAAACAAGACTAACATGGGCTTGCTTTAGCTTCTCATCTTCAACCTCATCCATAGGGGGACAGTCAAGGGACTATTCGGGGCCTCCTTCCACTTCTGCTTCATCGAGCTCTTCCTCACTTGCTGATTCTAGCTCATTCTGCTCAGTAAGAAAAAGAACTCGGCGGTTCAGACACTGAGCTTGGAAGTGTCCCCATCCTCTGCACTTGTGACATTGAATGTCACGTGCTCTCCCTGGAGTACTATTCAAAGACTGATTGGGTTGCACTGTTCGATTTGGATTATCTCTATTTGGTGCAGGTAAATTGTACTTAGGTCTGTGGCTCGGCTATGGTGCAGACTGCTCAAAATGGCAAATAGGCTAGGACTGCTGGTCTTGATGACGTGTAGGGGCTATCCTAGGCATGGAAGACTCACCTCGACCCCACTGTGTCCGTGCTGGCGTCGACTGTGATGGTCTCCTGCGGCCATCTCTGAGCTGCCGTTCTACTATTAAGGCATAATGGACCATGGCCTCAATACTGGTGAAGTCCCTCAACTTGACTTCACAGGTGATGTTTGGATTCATTCCCTTAATATATCGGTTGATTGTGACAACCAACGTCTCTTCTTTCCCAACTCGATTAAGGGCTGTCTCGAGTTCCTTGTGCTACTCCTCTATGGAATGTGTACTCTGTCTGATTCGGTTCAGTTTCTTCTCGAGGTCACGCTCATAATGTACCGGAATGAAGCATCCTCTCATGACGTCCTTCATCTCATGCCACAAATCAATAGGCGGGTGGCGCTCTCGGCGTCGCCGGTTCTGCTGGAACTCCCACCAGGTGGCTGCATATCCTCTGAACACTAATGAGGCTAACTGGACCTTCTTCTGCTCAGGAAAATCATAGCAGTAAAAAATCTTGTCAACTTTTCTCTCCCAGTCGAGGTAGAGGTCTGGATCATGTAGTCCATCGAACTCCGGGATGCTTGTCTTAATGTTATTCAACAAGCTGTCGGGATCCGTACGTCGGGCTGCATGCCGGTGGTAAGGCTGACGTGGTCGGTCACGTCTCTGAAATGGACCATACTCATCCTCAAATCCCTCTGCAAAATCACCAAAAACTTCTGCAGCATCTCGATCATATGGATCGTTAAACTGCACCTGAGGCTGGTGATGCTGAGCTTGTGGTGCTCTAGCATTTTCTCTGGCTGGCTTGACTACAACAACTTCTGGCTGATGAGCCGCTGCTGGTTGTCGGTCTGCTCCTTCTGGCTGGACAGGTTGGGTTTGAACTGGTGGTGGTGCAGGAATTCGAGCAGCAATAAGCTCGAGCTGTGCCATCACTTTGGCCAATGAACTATCCAGCTTATGCTCCAGTTCTTGATGGTGGTACTAGGCATCCCACGACTATGGCATTGATGAAGCCGCGTCTGTAGGAGTACTAGGCGATGTGGGTGCCTTATCATTCATCTTGTTATATCCATCTCTGGATTCCATTGGTACCTGTAAAACAAATAAAACAAAGAAAACAAAAGAACAGGACCTCACACTTTTTTTTTACTCTTGTATATAGCACTTAAAATTTATAAACTCTCAATAAAGCTCGAACTCCAGCGACTTACAGTAGATCTGCGAATTCCAGTAGGAGAATTGCTACTGACTCCTCCAGCTCTAGTCAAGAGCTCGAACTTGACTCCCAAAGTACCACGGGGTACACAAAACACCACGAAGTAGGCTATAAAGGGTAAAGGTCGGTTGTAGGGGTGAAAATGTAGGAAAATTTGAAGAAACGGCAAAACCGGAAAATGTTCAATAGGCGATTTCACCCTGATGACGGCCGAATTTGGCCAGCTGTACCTATATGTCACGGAAAATTTGTGAGTTTTGCTTAGCACATCGAGACGCTTCCGGAATGGTATTATGGGCAAAAATCGGAGTTCGGGAGCAAAATCTGCAGAAAACCGATTTTTGGGCTGAAAACGGTGGATAGGAGGTGGAATCGGCTAGAGGCTAGGAACTGGAATATGGTGGGTAATATGGGAGGGAAAATGTGCTGAATCGTGGAACAAGATTGCACCAGGTGTGGTCACGAGCTCAATTAGGAAACAACGACCAACACAAAGTAGGAAAGTAAATCTCAATCCTATTAGGAAACAACTAACCCAACTCCTATAAATGCTAGACACAAAATTTTTGACCCTCCCTCTCTTCTCTAGCAATAGGACCGAAAATTATGACTCCCCAACAACACAAGAAACTGTAAAGTGACGTCCCCAATCACTATACGACGAAGAACGGCAAGGACTTCAAGAATGAATCAAGATACTCAAAAAACATGGTAAACACAATAGGGCTCGATCAACTTCTTCTTTTTTTTCCTCTTTTTTTTCTTTTTTTTTATCGAATTTTTTTTCTTTTTTTTTGTACGATTTTTTTTTTCAATGGGATCGACTACTTTTGCCCCTACTGTGTCACACACAAATTTGGATTGAACCACGACCAACCAAAGTTGATATGGCTCTGATACCAAAATTTATGATGTAACCAATACGATGCGGAAGCTTAGAATCGAACACACGGCAACTAAAGGAAGGATTCAATCTAAATACAACTGAATAATAACAAATTAATAACCTCAATATACTGTACTAAATCAAGGAATTCAAATTTAACAAGAATTAAACACAAAACAACCCAAATAACCCGTAAAACCCTAAATTAAAGACACGAACAGAAACCTATGCAAACAACCTCGGATTGAGCTCAAATTTTTTTAACACAAGGCACAATCTATAGAGATGCAAAACATATCCAAAATTCAGCTAATTTGGCCAAGTGGTTTAAGAGATCGAATGGTTGGAAGTTTCTGACCCGATTTAGGGTTTTTAGACCTAAATCGATGAATCCGGGTTTCGATCTGAAGTGGGACAATTTTGAGGGTGTTGATGATGATATGAGAGTGTTATGGACGTGGGTGGTGGCTATGGTGATGGTGGAAGGATCGATGATGAAGAAAAACGAAAAGGATTGGTGAAACTTACCCGAAACGAATCCCGAATCGACGAGAACTCGGAACGCGCCTATGGAGCAACCTTCAATGGCGGTCTAACCCGGATACTACAAGATATCACGAATGAGACAATAGATTTTAAGCTTGGAGTCGCCAGAACCAAACTCTACCAAAGAACCGATGTTTGTTTGTGAGACGGGAGAAAAGCGTAAAGCTGTTTTTCATTCAAAATCCAGTCTCAGAAACATCAAGAACGAAAATCCCCTAAATAATTAACCTAGGGAACGAAAATTAAAGTGTCTTGGGCCTAGAATTCGAACTGGGCTAATTAAAACTACTACTGGGTCCAATATCACCTAAACAGGTTGTGATAAATTGGACTACTAATTAAATAAATCCACAACTAATAATAATAGCCCAAAATAAATAAAATAACTAAAATAAATAGCAAGGAACATCCAATTATTCAATTCAGTCGAGCTCTTCGATGCTCAATACAGTCACCAACTTGGACTGTTTGAAATCAGTTCCAACATCCTCCAGCTTCTTCCCGACATAACACTGAAGGTATCCTTGCAGCTTCTTGGCTCTAAGTCTCATCACTGGACCTCTAAGCTGCAACTCGGAATTTGAATCATCAATGCTAGCACTGGGCTCATCACAGTGACAAACCTAGACTGAAACTAGGTGGTATATCAGCATCTAACATCTTCCTGAAAGCATCTCTCTTGATAGTTACTTTCTCTATCTCCTCTATTGTAGCAATGTGTTCAGGACATGCCCAAAATTCGTCCTCAAGCTGTGATGGTGTTTTTTCTGTTATCTCTGGTATGGGTGTAGTGATAGATGATTGATCTATTTTGCTCACCAAAAAAGCAGCATCGAGCATTCTCTTAAACACAGCATCACCAAACATGAGGTCTGGAACATCATTTGCCAAGTCACTGACTTCATCTATAGTGTCAGATATGATTTGTGCTTTCTGAATAAGTTTATTTGCTATCATGCGCATCTGATTTTGTCATTGATTAGGTTGTTCTCCATCTGCACTATTTCCATGAGGTTGTTCATTCCTTGTTTCAGCCTTAGAATTTTCTGGGTTGCTTGGTCCTGGCTGAGCATTTTCTGAGTTGGTTTGGCCTGGCTGAGCATTTGTATTAGCATTCTCTGGTGGTTATTGGTTGATAAGCACATTGTTCGCATAGCTTCCAATGCCACCTTCACCAATTTCTGCTCCTTGTTGTACATCATTTATTAATCCCTCTTCCAAAAATCCAAACCCAAAACCTCCTGTTTTAATTTCAATAACTTGTCTATCAAACAATTTTCTGTACCCCCAATTGTGAATTGCTGGAACAATCCTTGTTACATTCAGGTTGAAAAGATTTACCCTGTCAACATAAAGTAGTTGTGGCAAATATCATCAGTCTAAGTTTTATATAATGTTTATGATAACTTTTGTAACAAAAATGATTATGATATATACTATATTTCATTTAAGATGTTAATATGTAGTTTGTATGTAGCTAATATATTAATCTGAAACTTTTTGAAAAAAAAGATAACCACAATCTAAAGTGTAGTAGGTATTCTTACAGTTAAGAAAAGGACTAGGCCTGTGAATTCCCTCTCTTTGTGCTTTTGCCATTTCAATGTATGTTCGACTAGGCACCGCATAACATACTCACACCAATTGAGTTGTGCTATGCTGTTCATATCATATAAATTCTTCATTATCTGTGGGGAAACATAGCCATTTCCTCTATTTTTGATAAGGCTACATGTGAGCAGCAACAAAAACTGCCTTTGGAACCATTCTCCTCCTTTCGCGTCTGTCAGCATGTTTGTAGAAATATGAACCGGCAAGATTCTGTACTTATTTTTATCAAACTTAGCCCTCCACAACTCTGTCATCGGACATGGATGATTTTTGTGATACCCAAACCCTTTTTGCTAAATTATAAATTATAATTTTAGTAAAATGATTTTGAATTGATATTGTTTGAATATTAATCATGTGAGTATGTTTTTATGTTATGTCATTGTTTTATTGTAGGTTGTTCCACTCGAGCCGATACGTCATAGCACAGTGATGTTATACTGAGTGTATAACACAGTTTGAATTTTAATACTAAAGTGTCGGGTTATATGATAATGAATGAATGTTATTGCATTGAATTTTATTTGCCAAAACCTTGAACACCCTAACACTGAGTTGATCGGGGGTCTAGGGGGCAACGCCCCCTGCTTTTTCGGGAAGTATTAGAAGTGTTTTGAAAATCTAAGTTGTGTTAAATGGAGTTGAAAATGTCCGGGAGTCAAAATAGAATCGGAGGTTGAATGGGGCACGCCGCGCGTCCGCGGGGTGGTGCGCGCCCGCGGGGACGTGCGCGGCCACGGGAGGCTGCGCGCCCGCGGGGCATTGGCGAGGCACGCGCCCGCGGAGTGTGCGCGCTCGCGGGGAGCCTGGGCCGAGAGCCCCCTCGCGCGGTCACGGGAGGCGCGCAGTCGCGCGGGCTGGGCCGATTTTCCTGCCTATAAATACCACACTTATTCATTTCATCTTCATTTTCTTCTCTCTTTTGGACGATTCTTTCACCATATCTCTCAAGAGAATTCTTGAAGTTTTGAGTGGATCCTTTGATCATCCTCCATCAACCAAGGTAACTTCATACCCTCTTCACCTTGGTGATTAAAACACCATTTTCATGTTGATTGGAAACTAGGGTTCATACTCAAAATTAGGGTTTTCACTTTTAATGATTCTCTTGCTTTGACATCTCAAACATATGGTTTATTTACCTCCTTGAGGCTATATGTGAAGTTATATCAAATTCCTATGGTTCATTGTTGCTAGGGTTTGGATCTTTGCCCTAATTTCCCTTTGTTTTGTTGAGAATCATATGGAGGTATTGTGATGGTTGCTTGGGGTTGATTTTCATGTATGTTAGAGCCCTAGGGTGAAGATGTTTGTATTTGAAATGTTGGGTCTAAAGGATTTAAATTGAGTCAAGAGTATGTGGTTTAAATGGGTGCACGTAACGTGTTCAATTAAATGTTTCAAAGAGCTTTCACGCATATTTTGAGTCCAAAATCGTATTATGAGTTGGTTTATCCATGATTGTGTATGTGGAATATGTTTGAAGACTTTAAAGCAAGGTATATCATGAGTTTGGTCTAAACTATCATTTAATTGTATAACTCGACATCTAAAATGAAAAGGGGATTTAAAGGTGCTAGGCGACGTGTTGTGGCTCGAGGTAGACAACTTGTGGGCGGCAAAGGAGTATTTCAAAGGTTGAGAAATTGTGAAAGCGTCTCGTAAGGTGGGCTAACTCTAAACTGTGAACACGTGTAAGGTTATAGTTATTGTTGTGCTTTGATTGTATAAGTATGAAGGGTCTTCGGACCACAGATAAAAGAGACCCTTCGGGGCATAACAGAGATCCTTCGGGGTCGACAAAGAGACCCTTCGGGGCAGAGATCCTTTGGGATCGAACATAGATCTGTTAATGTCCTCCCTAGGGGGGTAGTATGTCTGCGGGCATCCCTACAGGGCCAAAGATGTTCATTAACGGGGGCATCATGATGTTTAGACCCTACGGGGTTGAGACTAGTCTCCACAAAGTAAAGAAAAGTCCATATGTTATATTTTCACTTGTGCAATTGGCTATAACTGTTTACAGTGTTCCCCACTGAGTATGTTGTTAAATACTCACCCCATTCATTCAATGAATTTCAGGTTGAGGAGTCAAGGCCGGGGTAGGAGCGTTGTGAACACAAGAGAACCCCCACAAGATTGTGTTTACTTTTCATGCTTTTGAATACGCATAGTATGATAATTTTATTGATCGATCTATTTGTTTTATGATTAACATTTGTTGGGAATGAGATTAGCTCGATTTTTGTAGTTGTGATTGTATTTAGCTTGATATAATATGTCAATGTTTTAAAGGCGGGTCGATTGACCTAGGAGCCTATGTTGTGTAAATATAAGTCATTGAATTCCTATGCTATGTTTGTTAATTTAGGGTGCTAGACGGGCGGGTCGTCTAAGACCTATGAGCCCGATAGGTTAGGTGACTGTATGAATGATGTGGATGGGTTTATTCTATGCTTCCGTTAAATACGATATTGTGTGACATGGTAGATTATGATAGGTTGCATGTTATAATTGTGGAAGAAAAATTTATATTTGGAATTATGATGTTATACCTCATTATGCTATTTGACCCTAGCTTCCGCTCAATTTATTATGAGAACGTAAATGCAAGTAAATGAATTATTTGTTAAGTGACGTGGCCAAACGGAGTAGTTTGGGACGTTATAAGTATGTTAAGTGACGTGGCCAAACGGAGTAGTTTGGGGCGTTACAATTTTTCACCTTCTATTGAATTAAATTTGGACCCCTTGGGAATCCCATTACCAATTGTACATCCTCCTCCATAATATGCACAGTTCTACATCCTTGAAGTTTAATCTTACAAGTTTTGGGGTCAAAGTTGTCTAGCACCCAGTAGGCAAGTTTGTGAGGTATTTCTTTTATTGTGAGTTTTAGGATTGCTCCAAAACCCATCCTGATAACTTGTTCTCTCTGCATAGGATTCAAATCTCCAATAACTTTAGTCAACGCGGATATGGTGGCACGACATACAAGCTCTGGATAATTCTCAATCTGATTCTTGCTTATCTCCATCACTACCTCAATCTCTGATGATTACTCATGCTTGAAAATGTTGTCTTGTGAAGATGTCCAATCTGATCCTTTTGGCAGCCGGGAAAGAAATTTTATAGGTGCCGTGATAACTGGTTTGATCTCGTGATGATCATGTCTGGCTTTTGTTCTCCTTTTCATTCTTCCACTATTAGTTTCACTGTCATCATTTTCATTATCTTCTACCATGTTATGCTTGGGAATGTCTGCATATTATTTTAAAACAAAAGGTTAGAACAATATATTTTTTTCGATATGTAGTATGCTACTATTAGTGCAAAATAATGCTAAAATCTAACACATCTGTCATTGTATTTTCAGACCATTATTAATACAAACTGTAGTTTTAGAATAAAGCCAAAATCATGCTTATATGTTCTTTCAAGCATATTGAATGCTAAAATCTTACACATCTGTCACATTCTAGTATTAGTGCAAAATAATGCTAAAATCTGCCAATATGAATGCAGAAGGTCATTCTATTTTTCTAAATGTCACATGCTTATATATTCTTTCAAGTATACTGATATGTTTCATGTTGATACCCCCCACAAGAAATGTATATCATGTTGATATCTTATATGTTCCAATCCAGTATTAGTTTTAGAAGAAATTTAAAATCAGGCTTAAATGTGCATTCAAACATACTAGTATTAGTGCAAAATAATGCTAAAATCTAACACATGTGATTGTATTTTCAGACCAATATCAATACAAAATGTAGTTCAGAATGAAGCCAAAATCATGCTTATATGTTTTTCAAGCATATTGAATGCTAAAATATAAGACATCTGTAGAATAATAATCAATACATTACAATTATATTATCCACGTGCTAAAATCCAACACATCTGTCACAATATCAATACAGAAGGTCATTCTATTCACATGCTTATATGTTCTTTCAAACATACTGATATGTTTCATGGTGATACCCCCACAAGAAACGTATATCATGCTGATATCTTATATATTCCAATATAGTATTAGTTTTAGAAGAAATTTAAAATCAGGATTAATTGTGCATTCGAACATGCTAGTATTAGTGCAAAATAATGCTAAAATCTAACACATATGTGATTGTGATTTTAAGTGTCAATCGACTACCACCACAAACTAAATCACAGAGTGACGTATGTTGACTGCCAAAATTTCAATAAACATCTATATCAATTTTGTCAACTATTTCAATATTTCCTCGTGTAAGTGTGCGACACAAAAGCGGTGCAATGTGGGTGCTTCCTAATGTTTCCATGGGTTGTTGTTATATGAATATATTTTAAATAAAATAATATAGATAGATAGATAGATAGATAGCTGATTTATATCAAATGAGAACCAACCCTTTATGTCTAAATTGTTGGAAAATTGGATGTTATAAATTGAGTCGTGACTCATTTTATCCAATTCTTGATGATCGGGTTATTTAATTTTGGATGAATTAAATAGCATACGATTGTTCTATATTTCTAGTAGATAATCGTAGTATTTTTATCTTCTCACATCCGATTTTCGGTGAGTGAGAAATAAATGGTTAAAATCGGTTACACGATTGGATATTTATAGTGTGTGGGAAAATGTGCTTAAGGCACATTTAACTATCTCACATTGATTTCTTAACTTAGTTAAAATGTGATATTTAAAGTGCACAAGGAGGTGGGCCATGAGCCCACACGTGCGCGCCTGCCCGTGCTCATCTCGTTCTTAGACTTAGATCTTGATAATTGGATTTTGGGTGGACTTTGGGCATACATGGGCTTCCGGGGCCTAACCGTTACGGTTTTATGGTTCAGAAATGGACGGGTTGTGAAGCGGGTCAGCAACGAAACGATGGGTTAGACGCTCAGTCCGCGGGTGCACTTGATGGTTCACGTCCAACGTAACCCTTGGAGGTTACACCACCTGGGATTGAATGCCCCAAACCCTAGCTGTTCCCTAAGTGGAATGGTGCCTATAAGTAGGACATTCCAGCATACAGAAGTTGCTACTTCTACACAATCATTGCATTGTTAGGAAGGACGAAGCCGATTCTATACAATCATCATCTTGGTCCTGACATTACCTAGTTCGCCAGAGCCTTGCTGGAATTGTGGTGCTACTGCCGAAAGGACGAAGCCGTTTCATCTTTAAGAGACAGAATGACAAACCATAAGCACTAGCCGAGGCGTATTTACCTTGCGAAGAGAGGTCCCCTCGACTTGGCTTGCCAGAATTCTACAGCTTTGACATTCCAGTTTGTTTAGCTGCTTTGTTCAGTTTATTATTCTTATTTGTTTCTGTTCGGTTCTCTTCTCCTTGTACTTCAAATTCTTGTAAATCCAGAAGCAGTGTAATTGTACACAACAATCGCAAGATAAATATGAAAAACACAATTACCTTTGCTTTGGAATGGCATCTTCATTAATTGCACCCCCCACGAGGACCATTCCCCAGATGGAGAAAGTATTTAAGGTCTCCTTAGACCTTAAAATCATTTGTGCAAGCAGGTTATCACTGTGGTTTGTGAGAAGCTCTGAATCTTGCATCTAGTGTCCTCCGAAGATCCAAGACATCCTCCCCGACATCTGCCTAGCGTCCCAATCAACTGAAGTTTAGTTTCAGTTGTGTGTGTAGGTTAAATAGTCAAATATGAGAGTCTTAGGATTTAGATTGACGTGTTGTTTCTATGTATATATTTAGATAGTGTAACGCCCCAAACTACTCCGTTTGGCCACGTCACTTAACATACTTGTAACGTCCCAAAACTACTCCGTTTGGCCACGTCACTCAACAAATAATTTATTTACATGCTTTTGTGTTCTCATAATAAATTGAGCGGAAGCTAAGGTCAAATTGTATAATGAGTTATAACATCATAATTCCGAATATAAATTTTTCTTACACAATTATAACATATAACGTATCGAATCTACCCTGTCACACAACATAGTATTTAATGGAAGCATAGAATAAACTCATCCACATCATTCATACAATCATCTAACCTATCGGGTTCATAGGTCTTAGACAACCCGCCCATCTAGCATCCTAAATTAACAAACATAGCATAGGAATTCAACGACCTATATTTACACAACATAGGCTCCTAGGTCAATCGACCCGCCTTTAAAACATTGACATGATATATCAAGTTAAATACAATCACAACTAAAAAAATCGGGCTAATCTCATTCCCAATAATCGTTAATCATGAGATAAATAGAACGATCAATAGAATTATAATAATATACGTATCCAAAGGCATGCAAAAGTAAACACAATCTTGTGGGGGTTCTCTTATGTTCACAACGCTCCTACTCAGGCCTCAACTCCTCAACCTGAAATTCATTGAATGAATGGGGTGAGTATTTAACAACATATTCAGTGGGGAACACTGTAAACAGTTATAGCCAACTGCACAAGTGAAAATATAACATATGGATACTTCTTTTCTTTGTGGAGGCTAGCCTCAACCCCGCAGGGTCCAAACATCATGATGCCCCTGTTAATGAACATCTTACCCCTGTAGGGATGCCCGCAGACATACTACCCCTCAGGGAGGACATTAACAAGTCTATATCGATCCCGAAGGACCTCTATATGTCCCGAAGGGTCTCATTCTTATAACTGGTCCGAAGACCCTGCATACATATACAATCAGAGCACAACAATAACTATAACCTTACACGTGTTCACAGTTTAGAGTTACCCCACCTTACGAGACACTTTCACAATTTCTCAACCTTGGAAATACTTCTTGGCTATGCACAAGTCGGCTTCCTCGAACCACAACACGTCACCTAGCACCTTTCAATCCTTTTTCATTTTAGATGTCGAGTTATACAATTAAATCATAATTTGACCAAACACAAGCTATACTTTGCTTTAAGGTCTTCAAACATATCCATATACACAATCATGGATATACAAACTCACATCATGATTTTGGACTCAAAATACACAATAAAACTCTTTGAAGCATTTAATCGAGCACATTACGTGCACTCATTTAAACCACATGATCAAGACTCAATTTAAACCCTTTAAACCCAATATTTCAAATAAAAATACCTTCATCCTAGGGGCTCTAACATACATGAAAATCAATTTCATAAAACCATCACAACACCTCCAACCAACATCAACATATCAAGGGAAAATTAGGGCAAAATCCAAACCCTAGCAACAATGAACCATAGGAATTCGATATAACTTCACATATAGCTTCAAGGAGGTAAATAAATCATATGTTCAAGATATCTAGGCAAGAGGGTCAATAAAATTGAAAACCCTAATTTTTGGGTATGAACCCTAGATTCAAATCAACAAGAATGGAGCTTAATCATCAAGAGGGTAGTGGTATTAGATTACCTTAGATGATGGATGATGATGGTAGAATCCCCTCCCAAAAGTTGAAGAATTTCTAGAGAGAGATGGAGGAAAAATCGCCCAAGAGGTGAAAGAAATGAGGGTGAAATGGTTAAGTGTGATATTTAAAGGGTGGAAATCCGGAAAGAAAATTTCCCAGCCCGCGCGACCGCGCATGAGGGCTCTCGGCCAACTAGACCCCGCGCCCGTGCAGCCCTGCACCGGCGCGCGCCTCTCTGCGAGTGCACATCGCCCCGCGGCCGCGCACGACCCCGCGGCCGCGCGGCGTGCTCAATTCAACCCTTTGAACTACATCGACTCCTGGACATTTCCAACTCCATTTAACTTTAAATTTTTCAAAGCACCTTTAATACACATCGAAAAAGCAGGGTTTAAGGTTTAGGGTGTTCAAGGTATGGCAACCATAAAATTCAATACAATAACATTCATCCTTTAACACATAACTCGACACTTTAGTATTTAAAATTCAAACTGTATTATATACTCAGTATAATACCACTGTGTGCTATGACGTATCGGTTCGAGTGGAACAACCTGTAACAAAACAACGGCATAATACAACCATACTCACGTGATTAATATTGAAACAATATTAATTCAAAATCATTTACTAAAATTAAAATTTATAATTTAACAAAAAGGGTTAGGGTATCACAGATAGTCTTTGTTCGAGAGATTGTTCTAGTGAGTAAAGTTAGGATATATCTCTTGTATGCTGTATGCAATGTTGTCAAAGGAGTGAACCAAGACAACACTTGTATTGTTTTTGTATTTCATTTATGTTAGTGAATTTCGCCTTGAGGTAATCACACACCGTAAGGAGTGTGATTTAAATCATATTTTGTGCAAAGTATTTTTTATTCTTCTGCTGTATGTTGAAGGCATAGTGGAAACACTAGCTTCAACATTACTTACAACTTTGTTGTTTTTATCTGAAATTCACAACTTTTCAGGAATCAAATTCTAACACATATTATTATTAATATATAAATATGCTAAAATAAACGAACAACATAAATGCTATTCTAAGTAAATTTATATATTTTTCTCATTCAATCTTGCATTGCTAAAATAAAATCAATATAATATATCAAATTAATTTTTTTCATATTCATTTATTTAAGAGGTCATATATCTGTTGGGGTTTTTTCGAATTAAACCACCGCAGGATCATTTGGTTGTTCATTAATCCATGTTTATGCAAATCATAATTTTATGTCGCATGCATGTTTATCATAGTCTAACAGAAAAAGCATGCATAGTAGATTCGAATCTAATAAAGCGGAAACATAGAAACGAATCTACTTAAAAATTGATAGACAGTCTGTGGACAAGATTAAAGATCTAATCTTGCTGTTGAATGAACACAGAAACAGGCGCCACCTAGCACCTCAAAATCGACCACCACAGTATTCTACTCCAAGATCTTCTGTTGTATTCCCGGACTGTATCTAGATTCAGAGTGGGCTGAAATCTACTAGATAGAGTTGTGAAATCTGTGGATAACTTTGAGAGACAAAGATGGGCTGATTTCTTATGCTGTAATTTTTGAACCCACCTCCTCTATATATAGGGGAAGTGGCCGAAAATAAGTCTCCCAAACCTACTAGGTTTGGGCCTCTATCTTAAGTTTAATATCCAGTCCACTATCAGTCAATTGGGCTACAACAGGGATCTAGAAGAATATTAAATTGGCCCATTAATTTATTTAATATCCAATATCTAATAAACTTAGGATATAATTAAATAAATTAAGTTTTACTTTTATTCCACTAAAGAAGTAAAACTGACCTACCAATTCAATACATATTTACGAATATGCTTTCTCCTTTAGTCCAGCCATTCCCCGTGTTTAAGATATAATGTTTATTAATCAATTATGTCAGCCTCTGACAGCTATAATTAATTAACATCTAAAACCTTGAGTAGTACCACCCAAGCTTTACCATATAAGGAATAAATTCCACCTGCAGGGTTTCAACATGAACTTGTGTTTTCTCAAGAGAACATCATCAACCTGACGCACCAGGACACGGTGCTCATGCATACTGCTCAAGACATCATGTATACATTGTTATTACCCAAGATATCGAATTCGATCTATGAAAAGATCTCACTCATTGATAAATCAAAGTAATAAATAACGCACACATATGCTCACCAATATCACATGAGTTCAGAACCCGAATTCTGTGGATCTTTATTCTCTCAGTAACTAGGTCAGAGACAGAGAATAGTATCCTATCGTGATCCTCTTTAATACACTAATGAATGTACTAGAATAATCAATTAGTTAAGATAAACTAACTTATCAGATTATTCTACGGTGTACCGATGGTGTGTTCAGGACCATCTAAGCCGTGAGCTCTTTAATACATTACAAGGTTCTAATGATATGATCTTACCATGTGACTCCCCCACACCATATCATCTACAATGTAAGTATATGGAACATTGCATAGAACAATTATAGAACATAATCTAAATGCAAACAGTGACTGCAATAACTTTCATTTCATATCATCATATCATCAGAAAAGTATACAAAGACAAGTGTTCTAGTATAAAAAACTAACAATCTCCCACTTATACTTGAAGCATGTCTTTCAAACATAATAACTAACTGGCTAACTCTCCAATCAAAACTATCAACTCAAACTGCGCCACCAGGTCTGCATCTCACTCCCATTTTCTCCACATGACCATTAAAGGTCTTAGCCGTCAGGCTCTTCATGAATGGATCAGCCAGGTTGTCCTCTGATGCAATCTTGACCACCGCCACGTCTCCTCTCTTAATGATTTCTCGTATAAAATGGTACTTTCTCTCTATGTATTTACTTGCCTTGTGGGCTCTGGGTTCCTTCAAATTTTCCATTGTACTAGAGTTATCATAGTATATCGTGATAGTCTTAGGCAAATCAAAAACCACGCCCAAGCCCACTAGGAACCCGTGGAGCCAGACAGCCTCTTTTGCAGCCTCAGAGGCAGCTACATACTCAGCTTTCATGGTGGAATCAACAATGCATTTCTGCTGTATGCTTTTCCATGCGATGGCTCTACCTCCTAATGTAAACACATAGCCCAAGGTAGACTTACTCTGATCTTTGTCGGATTGAAAATCTAAGTCTGTGTAACCCAAAGGCACTAGACTATCAGAGGGGAAAACCAACATGTAATCTCGAGTTCTTTTAAGGTACTTGAGAATATTTTTGACCGCAGTCCAGTGACCCTATCCAGGGTTAGACTAATATCTGCTTACCATGCCAACGGCATAGCATATATTAGGCCTAGTGCATAGCATAGCATACATCAAACTTTCCACAGCTGAAGCATATGGCACTTTCTTCATTTCCTCTATCTCAGACTGTGTTTGGGGACACATTTCCTTGGATAGATGAATTCCATGCCTGTAAGGTATAAAACCTTTCTTGGAATCTTGCATGCCAAACCTAACTAGCACTGTATCGATATAAGTCACCTGAGACAGACATAACATCCTTTTATAGAGATATTGAATAATCTTGATGCCAAGGACATGTCCGGCTTCACCCAGATCCTTCATATCGAACTGCTCGGATAACCACACCCTAATGTTTGACAACGCCTTCTTACTGTTTCCAATAAGCAAGATGTCATCAACATAAAGTACGAGGAATGCTACCACATTTTTGTCACATTTCTTGTACACACAGCTCTCATCCGGACTTTGCACAAATCCATATGACTGGATAACCTCGTCAAATTGGATGTTCCAAGATCTCGATGCCTGCTTAAGTCCATAAATGGATCTCTTAAGCTTGCACACCAAGTGCTCTTGGCCCTTAGCAATGAATCCCTCTGGTTGCTTCATGTGGATGTTTTCTTCAAGACTTCCGTTTAGGAAAGTTGTCTTGACATCCATCTGCCAGATCTCATAATTTAAATAAGTGGCAATACACAAGAGAATCTGGATTAACTTAAGCATGGCTACCGGTGAAAAGGTTTCCTCATAATCGATCCCTTCTTTCTGAGTATACCCTTTTGCCACCAATCTTGCATTGAAGGTTTCAACCTTCCCGTCAGATCCTCTCTTGTGCTTGTAGACCCACTTACAACCAATGGGTTTTACCCCATCTTGTGGTTCTACAAGTTCCCAGACTTGATTGCGATCCATAGATCCAATCTCAGAATCCATTGCAGTTTTCCAAGAATCTGCATCTTTATCTCGAATTACCTCATCATAAGTCCTGGGATCCAATTCATTGAGACCCTCTGGGAAATCTGAAGCCTCTTCCAGACCAATGAATTTATCAGGTTGGCGTACAACCCTCCTACTGCGATGAGGCAGTTCATGTACTTCTGTGACACGTTATGCAGTGTTTGGTGGTTCATCTTCTTGTACAACTGGTGTAGAATTCGATCCTCCCCTTAACTCCTCAAGGATGATTTGACTCCTTGATTTGTGGTTTATGACATAGTCTTCCTCTAAAAATCGAGCATTGGTGCTAACAATGATCTTCTGATCCTTAGGACTATAAAATAAACCACCTTTCATTCCTCTAGAATATCCAACAAACAACCTTACATCAGTACGAGGAGCCAGCTTATCAGCTTCCTTGTCCAACATGTGTGCTGGGCTACCCTAAATCCGAATATGGTTCAAACTGGGCTTTCGTCCAGTCCATAGTTCTGTGGGCGTAGCAGGAACTGATTTCGATGGAACCAAGTTGAGAATATAGGCTGTTGTTTCCAGGGCATATCCCTAGAATGAAATGGGCAACTCAGAATAACTCATCATCGATCTAACCATCTCTAACAGTCTTCGATTCCTTCTTTCCGCCACGCCATTCTGCTGTGGCGTTCCAGGCGTAGTCAACTGGGATGTAATCCCATTCTCTGCCATGTAATCCCTAAATTCTCTTGAGAGGTACTCGCCACCATGATCAGAACGTAGTGACTTGATACTTCTATCTGTTCGTTTCTCCGCTTCTGCCTTAAATTCTTTAAATTTCTCAAAGCATTCAGACTTACGACGCAACAGGTAGATATAACCGTATCTAGAGTAATCATCAATGAGAGTGATAAAATACTCGAACCCTCCTCGAGCTTGAACTGACATAGGGCCGCACAGGTCAGAGTGAATCAAATCTAATAGCCCTTCGGATCTATTTCCTTTTGACTGGAAAGGACGCTTGGTCATTTTACCTTCCAAACAGGATTCACACAAAGGAAACGATTCCAGTACCAAAGTAGACAGTGGTCCATCATTTACAAGCCTTTGTATCCTCTTAAGGTTAATATGACCTAGCCTTAGATGCCAAAGATTGGTTTGATTCAATTCCGAAGGTTCTTTTCTCTTGTTAGGGTTTATGATCGATGTATTCAACAGTTGTCTTTACGTAGTGTTTTTAATTGGTTTAAGAAAGTATAAGTGTCCATCCAATATTCCAGAATAGATAAAATGTTTACCACTAAAGATAACTACTTTGTTATCAAAAGAAACAGAATATCCATCCATAATCAATTTAGAAACTGAAACCAAGTTTCGCCTAAAACCAGGCACATAAAGACAATTTTTCAAAACCAAAGTTCTATCACTACTGAAAGGTAAAACAATGTCTCCCACTGCAACAGCCGTCACTCTTGTAGCATTGCCCATGTAGACGGTGATCTCATCCTCACTCAGCTGTCTTTTTACCAGGAACCCCTGTAGAGACATGCAAACATGATCAGTAGCTCCAGTATCTACTACCCATGACTGGGTAGAACAAATCGCTAAACATGTTTCTATAACCAGAGTGTGAGATATATCTCTCTTCTTATTCTTGTTAGGACACGCCGCCTTCCAGTGACCTGGTTGGCCGTACTTGAAGCATTTAGTCTTAGACTTGAATTCCTCCGGAGAAATCTTTGCCTTTGGCTTCTTTGCCTTAGGCGCCTCATCTGCAGCCTTCTTAGGTGCGTTTCTCTTCTTTCTTTTTCAACCAGAAGAAGACTCCCCTTTTTCAGCTATGTGGGCCTAAGGATCACTCTTTTGGAGCAATTTAGCCGCCTGAAGATCTATGAGCAGTTCAGTCAGGCTGACATCCCTTTTAATCATGTTAAAATTCAGCCTAAACTGCTCAAACTTCGAGGACAAGCTATGAAGAACAATGTCGAGTTGAGAATCGCCATCCAGCTCTCCACCCAAGGCCTCGATCTCAGATAAATACTCCATCATCATGAGAACGTGATCCCTAATAGATGTAGAGTCAGAAATTCTCGCATCTATTAGCTTCTTCATTGCCAAATGGCGTGCCGAGCGGTTCTGATGACCGAATAACTACCTAAGGTTGTACATGATATCATAAGCGGTTTTCATAGGCTCATGCTGATGTTGCAACACACTTGACATAGATGACAAGATGTAACAGCGTGCTATCTCATTAGACCTAACCCACTTATCATATGCAACCTTTTGGGCTTTGTCAGAACCCTCATCTGGCTGTGAAGGACAAACCTCATCAAGTACAAACTTATGTCCCTCAGCAACAAGAACTAAGTTAAGGTTACGAAGCCAGTCATTGTAGTTTTCACCGACAAGTTTGTTTTCTTTGAGGATTGAGGACAGATTGGAGAGTGCCATTGATGATATGAAATGACTGAAATTAAACATGCAGTACAGTCACAAACATGTTTAGGATAAACAGTATAAAATTGAAAACCTCACAAAAATTATATACTTTTCCACCGATACTTTAAAAAGGTCTTTTATAAGCCACGATAGTGTGGACGTTTATAAAATTCATTTTTAAATAGGTTAAACCTTTAATTTACTTCCAGTTGAGTTTCCTTACAATAAGAAAATTAATAGCCGGATAAAAAACACAGTCATGTAATCGTCAAACTGATAAGCCACGATCGTGTGGACGTTTATCAATAAATTACATCTAAGTGTGCACACCATTATCTTCGCACCAAGAGCACTATTCCAATTTAACTACTCCAGATGAAGGACTCAGTTAGTTCTAATAGTGTTCTACAGCTATCCATTTAGGATATTTAATTTCTAGAGAAATCTGTGATATGACACATCCGATATGGAGGAAGACCGATGTCAACGCGCATGCCCATCACTTCTCAATTAAACCAGATTTAATGGAGACCGTATGAGATTTCTACATACTTTGGTATGAATCTCTCCCACTTAGTTATTTATGTTTGAGGTTTCATATTATCCCATTATCGAACATGCAAACATCACATAAAATGATAAACATCCATTGCATGCTTCAACATAATAAGCAACAGTAATATTCCAACTATCATGGCTTATATTTCATGTTGATTGATGAGAAAAAACTGGAAAGTCAGCTCCAGAAACAGGGTTTGGCCGTCGCCCCCTTCACCGCGCCTCGCCGAAAACCCTAGCTCCATTTTAGGATTTTGGGACGTGAACCGGTGAACCTTCCTTTCTTGGTGTTGAACCACTTTTCTTCTTTGAGTTGATCTCCGATCTTTATTCAATACAGACTATCTATTCCAAAAGAAAAAATCTAATATTGCTAGAATAAAAATTACAACTCAAAAACTCGGCCTAACAGCTTTATATCTATTACATTAAAACAACGTAAAATAAAATCTAGACCTAATCCATGAATTTTCTCATGGATTAAAATCACGTAGCCAAACCGACATACGGCCAACATTCATTCAACATAAACATACATCACATAAAATAAAGGAGTCATGATAGTTGGTAAACCTGCAAACAAACACAATCTACAAATCCAACAATCATGTATTATATGATCCACATAAAATAACATATGATATCTATGCCTGAATATTAAAATATTGAATTTAACAATTAATTAAATTAATTAATTCAATATTATCCACAAGATAAAAATTGGAAATTAAAATAATTATCCACCAATTTTAAACCTTGTGATTTCCGAAAATAATTACAAAATAAATCTGGAAATTAATTAAAATTATCCACCAAATTTATTTAATATTTTCAAGTCACCCTAATTAAATAATAATCGAATATCTTGATACAAATCAAAAATCTAATCCAAATATTATCCATAAGAATCTAAATCTTTAAGGATAAGGTTTGAAGATTTGATCAACTTTAAAATCTTCCAAAACCTATCCAAAATTAAATTCTTATCACAATTGGATTTTGATAATTATTTGTATATATCCAAAATCACCTTACCCAATTTTAATTACACAGATTTTCGAAAATATCCAAATAATAAATCTGAAAATTTGATTCACTTCAAATTCTTCCAAATTTAAAATTATATTTTCAAATATATCTAGATTAAAATTAGGTAAACTAGAATATACATCAAATAATATTAAATCTTAATCCAACCTTCAAATTTTCGACCAACCTTAATAAATAAATCTGGAAATTTGATTTTCTATCAAAATCTTCTCCAAATTAAATTATTAAAATCGAAAATTACATTAAATAAACATATTTGGAAATTTTGATATTAATCAAAATACTATTCCAAATAAAATACATAAGTTTCGAAAATATCTAGAATAATAAATCAGAAAATTTTGATCCACTTCAAAATCTTCCAAATTTAAAATTCTATTTTCAAACTTATCTAGATTAGAAATAGATAACTTAAGATATACATCAAAGATTACCTAATCTTTTTCTAATCCACTCAATTTTCGAAACCTACCTAAATTAAATCTGGAAATTTTGATCTTGATAAAAAATCCATCCAAATTTAATTTATAGTGATTGAAAATTTCAAGAGAAAATTAGGGAATTTTTTAACATCAAATTTTGAAAAAAATTGATTCCAAATTTTCGATCCCCATGAAGAACAATTCTGGAAATTTGAAGAACATCAAATATCATCCCAAATTCATATCCATGGTGGCCGAAAATTCTAAGATCATGAAAACTAAAATTTTCGAATTGCATCAAAAATTTATCCAAGTTTTGAACACCATAAAAATCGAAATACATGGTAATTAAATCTGAAAATTTAAACACCATATATCCATCATCAAATTTAATATACAATTCGAATTTTATGCTCGGATTAATCCTAGAACAATGCCAAAACCCGCTCTAATACCAGTTGTTGGGGTTTTTTCGAATTAAACCACCGCAGGATCATTTGGTTGTTCATTAATCCATGTTCATGCAAATCATAATTTTATGTCACATGCATGTTTATCACAGTCTAACAGAAAAAGAATGCATAGCAGATTCGAATCTAATAAAGCGGAAACATAGAAACAAATCTACTTAAAAATTGATAGACGGTCTGTGGACAAGATTAAAGATCTAATCTTGCTGTTGAATGAACACAAAAACAGGCGCCACCTAGCACCTCAAAATCGGCCACCACAGTATTCTACTCCAAGATCTTCTGTTGTATTCCCGGACTGTATCTAGATTCAGAGTGGGCTGAAATCTACTAGATAGAGTTGTGAAATTTGTGGATAACTTTGAGAGACAAAGAGGGGCTGATTTCTTATGCTGTAATTTTCGAACCCAACTCCTCTATATAGAGGAGAAGTGGCCGAAAATAAGTCTCCCAACCCTACTGGATTTGGGCCTCTATCTCAAGTTCAATATCCAGTCCACTATCAGTCAATTGGGCTACAACAGGCATCTAGAAGAATATTAAATTGGCCCACTAATTTATTTAATATCCAATATCCAATAAACTTAGGATATAATTAAATAAATTAAGTTTTACTTTTATTCCACTAAAGAAGTAAAACTGACCTACCAATTTAATACATATTTACAAATATGCTTTCTCCTTTAGTCCAGCCATTCCCCGTGTTTAAGATATAATGTTCATTAATCAATTATGTCAGCCTCTGACAGCTATAATTAATTAACATCTAAAACATTGAGTAGTACCACACAAGCTTTACCATATAAGGAATAAATTCCACCTGCAGGGTTTCAACATGAACTTGTGTTTCCTCAAGAGAACATCATCAACCTGATGCACCAGGACACGGTGCTCATGCATACTGCTCGAGACATCATGTATACATTGTTATTACCCGAGATATCGAATTCGATCTATGAAAAGATCTCACTCATTGATAAATCAAAGTAATAAACAACGCACACATATGCTTGCCAATATCACATGAGTTCAGAACCCGAACTCTGTGGATCTTTATTCTCTCAGTAACTGGATCAGAGACAGAGAATAGTATCATATCGTGATCATCCTCAATACACTAATGAATGTACTAGAATAATCAGTTAGTCAAGATAAACTAACTTATCAGATTATTCTACGGTGTACCGATGGTGTGTTCAGGACCATCTAAGTCGTGAGCTCTTTAATACATTACAAGGTTCTAATGATATGATCTTACCGTGTGACTCCCCACACCATATCATCTACAATGTAAGTATATGGAACATTGCATAGAACAATTATAGAACATAATCTAAATGCAAATAGTGACTGCAATAACTTTCATTTCATATCATCATATCATCAGAAAAGTATACAAAGACAAATATTCCAGTATACAAAACTAACAATATCTCTGTTTATCCAAACAAATGGATGAAAATATAAAACATTCATTGTTGAGGTTTATTCCATCTCAATTATGGTTTATCCCATCCCAAGTATGGTATATTTTATCCAATTAGAGTTTAATTCACTCAAATATGGTTTATTCCATACAATCAAGTTTTATTACATTCCAATTAAGGTTTATTCTATCCAACTAGAGTTTAGTGTCATCCAAATGACTTATTA
The DNA here is from genome assembly GCA_026008535.1 of Perilla frutescens. Lineage (NCBI taxonomy): Eukaryota > Viridiplantae > Streptophyta > Magnoliopsida > Lamiales > Lamiaceae > Perilla > Perilla frutescens. Next base: position 10,069,493 of record BRKX01000004.1, read on the forward strand.
TGATAATTCAATAACTTTTATATTTTCTTATTTTTATGTAATTTCGTTATGATAAAATCATGGTTGTAAAAATCGGGCTAGGCGGCCCCTAGCTATGCCGAAAACATCTAAGTCGGCTAAAAAATCGGACAATCGAGTCCTCGGCACCTAGACGGCCTCGCGGTGATTAATCGGTCGATTAGGCGCCAAATAGTTATTATTTTTTTAATTTTTTAGTTCAAAATATGACCTTTTATACATCAACCTACATCCCATTTTATAATTTACAACCAATGTGGGATGTAGAAAAATGGGGATAAAGTTGAAAAATTAATTTGAGATTTTTATTTAAGATAGCCCACTCTTTTATAGAATAACCAGCATCCTAATTTTCAATCTAAAACCGATGTGGGATATAGAAAATGTTGAAAAAGGTTGAAAATCTGATTGGAGCTTTTATACAATAACATACATCTCAATTTTCATTATATAATCGATGTGAGATGTAAAGTAAATGAAAAAATTAATATATAAATATCAATATGTAATAATATATTAGAAAATTAGAAAACCGTCTAGGCTCCGCCTATTATTCCGTCTAGACCCCACCTAAGCGACCTGGGCGCTAGGCCCCCTCCGACCGCCCGACTAGCGCCTAGCGAGTTTTGCAACCTTGGATAAAATAAAAGCAAGATAATGCTAATATGAACATATAATTATGCTAAAACGTCCTAAACGCAATTTTTTTTTTCATATAATATATGAAATTAAGGTTTTTTCATGCAATTTCATATAAGATCTCGTATGTCTATGTTCATCTGAAGAAATATGGATGAAAAATACAAAATATTCATTTTTTTAATTTATTTAATTCCAATTAGGGTTCATTATATCCCAATTAGGGTTTTTAGAATTTCAGTGAAAACAAACATCACTTTTAATATTGAAAAGTAACGTTTCTAACATGAGATGAGTACTACCCACATGATATCCTCAAAATACCACATACACCATGCTAATATGAAAATAGTTACAGCTCATGCTAAAATATCATATACACCATGCTAATATAGGAGTAGTTTTGGGATAAAATGTCATAAATGCAATACTTTTTTCATATAATATATCAAATTAAAACTTTTTTCATACTCTTTCCCCATAAGATCTCTCGTGCATTTGTTTATTCGAAATAATATGGATGAAAAGTATAAAATATTCATTTATATGATTTATTTTATTACAATTATAGTTAATTTTATCTCAATTATAGTTTATTCCATCCCAATTAAGATTTTTAGAATTTCATTGAACAAAAAATAACTTTTAATACTGAAACATACCAGTTCTAATGTGAGATGGATGCACATAAGACTTTCTCGAATGACCTATATACCATTCTAATATGAGAGTAGTTTAATGTTAAAATGATATAAATGCAATATTGATATGAATTACAAGCTAGTCATGCTAAAATGACATATATATCATACTAATATGTGAGTAGTTTCATGCTAAAATATCATAAACGCAATGTTATGAGTTATATGTCATTCTAAAATGTTACATACATCATGCTAAATATGAATTTGGGTCTATTTTGTATAAACAAATATGTATGCTAAATATGTATGGATTTGGGTCTATTTTGTATGAAAAATATAATTTTATATTTTTCATCTATTTTAGTTTAGAACATATGCGATATGGATCTTAAATGAAAGAATATGAAAAGAACTTTAATTTGATATATTATTCATGTAAATCAAATTAGAATCGAACAAGTTATGTAACACCCTAAATTCTATAATTTAAAATGTTACTCTTTCTATTCTTTAAAGCGGAAAGTTATTAACAAAAATAACAGTTCGAATAATTTTTTTTTTATATTTAATTTTGCTAGAAATTCTAAGAAGAAAATAGAACCATATATTTTCAGAAATATATGTACTTAGTTCAAAATACCTACATTTCATAAACACCAAGTTCATTTCAAAAAAAGGAACTCACAAATTCTAAAATATAAAATTCACACTCCTAATATTAATAAAACCATATTAGCAAACTACTAGTTTAGGTTAGTTCAAAAACACTGACAACTCACATAATATCAAGTTCAAAATAGTAGACTCTAAACAACAAGCCCAAAAATTCAGGTCGGGTAATCTAAACATCTTGAGCATGCCCACCCTATTTCCTTCACGCGGCTCCAAGCTCACTGACCTGAAAACATTTAAAAATGTGGGGTGAGCACTCTTAAACCGTACTCAGTGGTGGGGTATCATGAGCATTTCTTACTATTTATCCAACAGAAATAAATCGCAGGAATAATGGATTTAGGGTACTCTTCTTCTGATTCTAGAATACATCTTGAACTATGCATAGGACATATTCTGATGCGTACGAAACGCTATTCTGATATGATGCGTATAAAACGCTATCCATATTCCATCCACGATAATTCAAGTTGGATTTAAAATATTTCTGTTTGAAAAGGCATATAACATATACTTTTATTTCAAATATAATAATTTCACCCACCTGAGAATAATGAGCACCTAAAATAGAGCAGAGAATCACAAAATAAACGAAGATCCTAATTGCGTCGCACCTAATATTAAATAATATCAATTAAATCATTTATGTTGAATTATAAAATTAAAATTAAACTAGATTTGGAAACTAACCTTCTTTGTATTCTATCTCCACCTCACTGCTGTTGTATAACCTTTTTTTTTTTTTTCTTGCCACCTTTGTAGTGAATAGATTGCTCAATATATTTTTCTTCTCTTATGCACAAAAATGAATCAATAGTATTAGTAGATGTATATATATATATATATAAGACCACAAGCTACTGCCGCCTCACTTTTCATTTCATAATCCTCTCAATTCCGCTGCCATATTCATCTTGATCAACTATATATATATTATATTGCATTTAGGGGATAAAATATTGAAGAGTCGGTTAGTTCCTTTTTTTTTTAAGATACATTAATTTGGATTTATCTAGTCAATATATATATATATATACATATATTCTTCTCTTTGACCGACTACTATAACTATTTTGCCTATCAAAATTATTTTAAAATCTAATATACACTCACACATATAGTAATAATAAATTATACCTCAAGACCTATAATTAGAACACATGTATTCATAATTATTATCACTATTTATTACTATTGTATTATCTTTTCAAAATATTTTATTTTTATATTTTTAAATCCCATACCTAACATAGTTGTAATCCTTATCATTTATTTTTCTTCTTTATCTTAATATCTTTGATATTATTATTATTATTATTATTATTATACAATGAATTTATCTAATATGTAGATATATATACACACGAATTAACATATATAATTCATCATAAGTGATTTATGTAATCAAAATAAAATTATACTCTTAACTTGTATAACTTTTATCTAAACAAGACTAGAAAATATATATATATATATATATATTATATGGCTCAAACTAATTTAACTTTTAAAACCTAAATAATAATTACAAATATTCTTAATACTAGGGGCGCAACTTCAAACTCCCTCAAGCCCAACTAATTCTATTGAGCGTTATTAAATAAATAAAAAAACTCATTTTTTTTTATTTTTTTTTTAAACAATCAAATAATTTTATAATTTTAAATCACGTAGAAGTGGGATGTTACAATCCTACCCACTTAAAAAAAATTTCGTCCTCGAAATTTATCTTACCAGGTTGTCCTAAGGATGGATATTTAGCTAGAATTTCCTCCTCGCGTTCCCAAGTTGCTTCTTCCCTTCCGTGCCTACTCCACTGTACTCTAATTAGCGAGACTTGTCGGTTCCTCAACTCATGCGTTTTCCTATCGAGAATAGCGACAGGTTCCTCTTCATAGGTCAAGTCTTTGTTGAGTTGTATCTCCTCATAGTTGATGGTGTGACTTGGCTCATGCAAATACTTCCTTAGCATAGAAACATGAAAGACATCATGCACCAACGACAATCCGGGTGGTAGAGCTAGACGATAAGCTACATCACCAATTCGTTCCAAAATTTCAAAAGGTCCGATAAAACGAGGTCTCAACTTTCCTTTCTTTCCAAATCTTAACACTCCCTTCATAGGAGCGACTTTCAAAAACACTTTGTCACCTACCTCAAAATGCAAATCTTTTCTCCTTTTGTTGGCGTATGATTTCTGTCGATCTTGAGCAACTTTAATGTTACCTCGAATCTTCTCCACTGCTTCCACCGTTCTTTCAACTATTTCGGGACCTAAAATTTTTCTCTCTCCAACTTCATCCCAATATGCCGGTGATCTACATTTTTGTCCGTATAGCGCTTCATATGGAGCCATGCCAATGCTAGAGTGGAAGCTATTGTTATAAGCAAATTCCACTAACGGTAGATGCGCCTCCCAGATACCTCCTAAATCCATGACGCATGTCCGCAACATATCTTCCAACGTTTGTATAGTTCTTTCTGATTGGCCATCTGTCTGAGGATGATATGCTGTTGAAAACTTTAGCTTCGTGCCCAATGCTGCATGTAAGCTCGTCCAAAATCTTGATGTGAAACGGGGATCTCGATCTGATATTATGGACACTGGGACTCCGTGTAGTCGGACTACTTCTCGAATGTATAACTGAGCGAGTTGATCCATGATGAACGTCATTCGTAGGGGTAAAAAGTGAGATGATTTTGTCAGTCGATCAACTATAACCCAAATCGCATCATGATTCCTCACGGTCTTGGGAAGTCTGACCACAAAATCCATGGTAATATGCTCCCATTTCCATTCTGGTATTTCCAGAGGATTCAACAATCCTGACGGTCTTTGGTGCTCTGCTTTTACTTGCTGACAAGCCAAACATCGTGCAACGTAGTCAGCAATCGATTTCTTCATGCCATACCACCAAAAATTTCTTTTTAAATCTTGATACATCTTAGTACTTCCAGGATGTGCTGTGTAAGGCGTTCGATGTGCCTCATCTAAAATTTCTCTCATTATCTCGTTGTTCGGCACACAAATTCTGCCCTTAAAGAGTAGAGTCCCATCTGATGATATCGTGAATCCTTTAGAATCGTCTGACACTTATCTTGCTCGCATCTTTTCTAGGAAACCATCTTCCCCTTGTGCGACTCTAATTCTATCTCATAGCGTTGGTTGAACTACTAATGCTGCAATTATAGCATTAGCTTCTTCAGGTGTGGACACAACCTCGAGACTCAACTTCTCAAAATCCTTGATCAACTCTTCTTGTTGCGTGATTCCCTTAGTGAGATTTACTTTCTTTCGACTAAGTGCATCAGCCACAATGTTGGCTTTTCCGGAGTGATACATGATCGTACAGTCATAGTCTTTAACTAATTCCAGCCACCTTCTTTGCCTCATATTCAATTCCTTCTGAGTGAAGAAGTATTTAAGACTTTTATGATCCGTATAAATCTCACACTTACCTCCATAGAGATAATGTCTCCAAATCTTCAATGCATGCACAACAGCGGCCAACTCTAGATCATGAGTGGGGTAATTCAACTCATGAGGCTTCAATTGTCTAGAAGCGTAAGCAACTACCTTTCCCTGTTGCATCAAGACGCATCCTAGTCCTTGTTTTGATGCATCACTGTAAATCACGAATCCCTTAGATCCATCAGGGATAGTCAATACTGGGGCTGTTACCAATCTTCGTTTCAACTCCTGGAAACTCTTCTCACATTTTTCTGTCCATTCAAAAGGTACCCCTTTTCGTGTCAATTGCGTGAGTGGTCCAGCTATCTTGGAGAATCCTTCAATAAACCTCCGGTAGTATCCAGCCATTCCCAGAAAACTCCTCACTTCTCCCACATTTGTTGGTGGACTCCAATTGTTGACAGCTTCTACTTTTGTTGGATCAACCTCAATACCTTCAGCAGTCACTACGTGCCCAAGGAATGCTATTCGATCTAACCAAAACTCACACTTTTTGAATTTAGCATACAATTTCTCTTTTCTTAGGGTTTCCAGCACAACTCTCAGGTGTGCTGTGTGTTGCTCCTTATCTTTTGAATAAATCAGGATGTCATCAATGAACACAATGACGAATTGATCTAAATATGGATGAAATACCCGATTCATTAGATCCATGAACACTCCTGGTGCATTACACAATCCAAAAGGCATCACCACAAACTCATAATGACCATATCTTGTCCTGAAAGCCGTCTTAGGGATATCGTCTTCCTTCACCTTCAATTGATGGTATCCTGATCTCAGATCTATCTTTGAGAACACGCTAGCCCCTCGAAGTTGATCAAATAAATCATCAATTCTCGGCAAAGGGTACTTATTCTTTATTGTGAGACGGTTTAGATCTCGATAATCTACGCACATTCTCATACTACCATCTTTCTTCTTCACAAATAGAACCGGTGCTCCCCATGGCGAAACACTTGGCCGAATATACCCTCTGTCAAGTAGCTCTTGAAGTTGGACCTTCAACTCTTGTAACTCCGATGGTGCCATTCGATATGGTGCCTTAGACATTGGTGCTGCTCCTGGCATTAAGTCAATCGTGAACTCCACTTGTCGATTCGGCGGTAATCCGGGTATCTCCTCGGGAAATACATCCACAAAATCTCTAACTATTGGCACGTCATCCAATGTTAGGTTAGTTGGCGTAGTCCCAACAATACTTACCAAGAATCCTCGGCATTCACATTTCTTCAACATCTTCATAGCTTTCATTGCTCATATAATTCTTGGTCTTCCACTTAACTTAGCTCCATGGAAGATAAATTTTTCCTCGTCTGGTTTTTGAAATACTACTTCTCGTTCACGACAACATATAGTTGCAAAACTTCTGCTTAACCAGTCCATTCCCAAGATTAAATCAAATTCTTGCATCTTGAGAACATGTAAATCAGCTACAAGCTCTTTCCCCCCAAAATCCAATTTAACCTCTTTAGCGACCCTATCAGTTCTTAATGTCTCTCCAGCAGGAATTCTAACATTGAGGGCTAAGTTTTCTACTTCTAAACTTAGTCCTAACTTAGCACAAAGCTCAGTTCAAAGAGTGTGAAGCACCAGAATCAAACAGAGCTAAAGCTGGCATTCCAAGAATTGATATCATACCTGACATTGTGCTACTATTTTTCCCAGCTTCTTGTTGTGTGAAGGTAAAAAGTCGTGCGTTACCACCCTTCTTCGGCTCTTCACGTCGCTTCTTGGGACAGTTTGTTGAGATGTGCCCTGGCTCATGGCAATAATAGCAAACTCCTTTACCCCAATAACAAGGTCCTGAATGTGGCTTCTTGCATTCTGGACATAGAGGAACTCCTGTAGGTGCTCTATTTGCGGGACGTGCTTCAGTTCTCTCTTTCTTTATAGGAAAATTCTCATTCCCCCTATTGCGATTGTCCCACTTTCTTTTACCACGGGGATCTGCATTTTTTGGAAGAGCTTTATCTACTTCTAGTCCAGTAGCTACTTCATGAGCTTGTTTAACAGCTTGTCCGTAGTCAACGATCCTTTGTGCCGCTAGTATTCCACGTATCTCTGGTCGAAGGCCTCTCATAAACCAGTCTGCTTTTTGATCCTCAGTATCTAGTAGACGTGCTGCGTAACGTGAGAGTTGATTAAACCTTCGCTCGTACTCTGTAACTGACAAGTTACCTTGCTTCAATTCCAAGAATTCAGTTTGCTTCTGCATACGAAAAGCACGAGAAAAGTACTTGTCCATAACGATCTCTTTAAACCTATCCCAAGTCAAGTCTTGACGTTCTTCTTCGGTCATGCCAGTTTTGTATGACTTCCACCAGTGGCCAGCGTCCTCAGTGAATTGAAAGACTGCACATGAGACCTTGTGTGCATCATCGCACTCTATGTGTTTGAAGATCCGTTCGAGCTCCATTATCCATTCTTCGAGAACGAGTGGCCCACTTCTACCATTGAATCTAGGTGGAGTGTAGCGACGGAATTGCTCGATCACCTGATTAGTGGTTGGCGGGATAGGTGCATTAGGTACTGCATTTTGGTTCACTGTAGCATGAGTTTGTTGCTGTACGAATCCCTGTAGTGCTCTAATCAGTTCTGGCACAAAGTTGCCACCGCCTGCATTTGGTGGTTGATTGGCCTCGGGATTCGGTGGTGGATTACGATTAAGAGGCGGTCGTCCACGTCTCATACTTCTGTAATACACATAGGTAAACGAAGAAACACATACTACTAAGTTCAAGCCAAATGATAAATATCTAAATGTTTTGAATCTAAATAGGGAAAACATCTACGGAAAATGTTTCTATGTTCACTCTAAATTTCGAGGACTAAAATAATTTCTTTCTCATTCATCAAATGCATTTAAATATAATAAAACTTTTCTGCATAAATCATTTCTAAACATTTCTCATCATTCACATATTATCCGAAATTTTCTTAATGCTCACCACATTAAACAACTTTGCAAAATAAATAAATCAAGCAAAGTACCTTGGAGTAGGAGCACGTGGCAGAAATGGGTGGCGTACCATAAAATCAAACAATTTAATTCTTTCAAACACATTGAGTCTACAGAAAAGTAGACCTGCTCTGATACCACTAAATGTAACACCCTAAATTCTATAATTTAAAATGTTACTCTTTCTATTCTTTAAAGCGGAAAGTTATTAACAAAAATAACAGTTCGAATAATTTTTTTTTTATATTTAATTTTGCTAGAAATTCTAAGAAGAAAATAGAACCATATATTTTCAGAAATATATGTACTTAGTTCAAAATACCTACATTTCATAAACACCATGTTCATTTCAAAAAAAGGAACTCACAAATTCTAAAATATAAAATTCACACTCCTAATATTAATAAAACCATATTAGCAAACTACTAGTTTAGGTTAGTTCAAAAACACTGACAACTCACATAATATCAAGTTCAAAATAGTAGACTCTAAACAACAAGCCCAAAAATTCAGGTCGGGTAATCTAAACATCTTGAGCATGCCCACCCTATTTCCTTCACGCGGCTCCAAGCTCACTGACCTGAAAACATTTAAAAATGTGGGGTGAGCACTCTTAAACCGTACTCAGTGGTGGGGTATCATGAGCATTTCTTACTATTTATCCAACAGAAATAAATCGCAGGAATAATGGATTTAGGGTACTCTTCTTCTGATTCTAGAATACATCTTGAACTATGCATAGGACATATTCTGATGCGTACGAAACGCTATTCTGATATGATGCGTATAAAACGCTATCCATATTCCATCCACGATAATTCAAGTTGGATTTAAAATATTTCTGTTTGAAAAAGCATATAACATATACTTTTATTTCAAATATAATAATTTCACCCACCTGAGAATAATGAGCACCTAAAATTGAGCAGAGAATCACAAAATAAACGAAGATCCTAATTGCGCCGCACCTAATATTAAATAATATCAATTAAATCATTTATGTTGAATTATAAAATTAAAATTAAACTAGATTTGGAAACTAACCTTCTTTGTATTCTATCTCCACCTCACTACTGTTGTATAACCTTTTTTTTTTATTTTCTTGCCACCTTTGTAGTGAATAGATTGCTCAATATATTTTTCTTCTCTTATGCACAAAAATGAATCAATAGTATTAGTAGATGTATATATATATATATAAGACCACAAGCTACTGCCGCCTCACTTTTCATTTCATAATCCTCTCAATTCCACCGCCATATTCATCTTGATCAACTATATATATATTATATTGCATTTAGGGGATAAAATATTGAAGAGTCGGTTAGTTCCTTTTTTTTTTAAGATACATTAATTTGGATTTATCTAGTCAATATATATATATATATACATATATTCTTCTCTTTGACCGACTACTATAACTATTTTGCCTATCAAAATTATTTTAAAATCTAATATACACTCACACATATAGTAATAATAAATTATACCTCAAGACCTATAATTAGAACACATGTATTCATAATTATTATCACTATTTATTACTATTGTATTATCTTTTCAAAATATTTTATTTTTATATTTTTAAATCCCATACCTAACATAGTTGTAATCCTTATCATTTATTTTTCTTCTTTATCTTAATATCTTTGATATTATTATTATTATTATTATTATTATTATTATACAATGAATTTATCTAATATGTAGATATATATACACACGAATTAACATATATAATTCATCATAAGTGATTTATGTAATCAAAATAAAATTATACTCTTAACTTGTATAACTTTTATCTAAACAAGACTAGAAAAAAAAAAATATATATATATATATATATATTATATGGCTCAAACTAATTTAACTTTTAAAACCTAAATAATAATTACAAATATTCTTAATACTAGGGGCGCAACTTCAAACTCCCTCAAGCCCAACTAATTCTATTGAGCGTTATTAAATAAATAAAAAAACTCATTTTTTTTTTTTAAACAATCAAATAATTTTATAATTTTAAATCACGTAGAAGTGGGATGTTACAAGTTATGATTGTTTAAAATATTTTAGATCTTTTTAAAATATGATGATGTCACTTTAAAAAAAATCAGTTCCTATCTCCTCAAGAGCTCTATTAAAGACAGAAGACAATCCTTCAATTGATTTTTTGTGTTCCTTCTTATTTTACCCTTAATGAATTGGAAGGAGTTTAATTTTAGCTCTTTATTATAATTTTTCCACCGCACCTTACTTTTTAATTTCAACCATCCAAATTAATGGAATGAGTAGATGAGATGGATTCATAGTTTAATGGTCGATGTTCCCACTAAATCCACCCATATAATATATTACATACATATAACACATCAATATGCAGAAATAATTGTGTCCGCCCATTAATTCTGACGAAGGATGTTCAAGTGCATGCAGCAACCCAGAGTCCAAGGAAATCATGAATAAAATAGAAAATGTCGATTTCTAATCAACATATAAAATTCACGAAGACGATATACGAAATCTTAATCGTAGATTAATGTTTTGTTGTGACGAAGACAAATGAGCAGGTGCAATTTCGCAGTGAAAATTAAAAGAATCTAGATAAAATTATCAATATAAATAGATGGTGAGATTTGAAATCGGCCAATAGTTTATTCTAATTAACACAATTAATCACAATATTAATTCATGCATGTAGTTGTCATACTATTTCGTGTCAAACATATAATAAAATTTAAATAAGCGTCGTAAGACATATATATATGATTATTTGCAAAGAATATGTCCGCATACTCATGCTACAAATTAATGTCGTCTATTGTAGGATGAAAACACGTGGTCGTGGAAAAAGTAGCTTTATTAATATTTATAAGTTCATAGCAGAATATTTCTTTCAGAAAAATTAAATAAAGATAGTATAAAATGTGTCATTTTCATATATTATATTATTTATCACGATTACGTTGGTATGTTCAATTATTCATCATAGAAAAATGTGGTAATTATTATGTACCTAGCTAGAATATCATAATAATATATAATCATTCATCAGCCATTGCCACTCGCAAATTTATCAGCATATCAGATTTGGTACAACAGTGGCAATCACTCGTGAACTCTGATTACTACCATGTGTTTGAAAAATATAATATTTAAGTTTTTATTTTGGTGTATTATGATGTCGAATATATCAATATATTTATTTATTGTATATTTTTATATTCTTGTCAATATTATATTATTTTAAAAAAATTAAGTAGGAAATATTTTTTATTTAATTTTCAATCAATAATGGTTATGATCACAACTAAATTCTATTTCTAAATTTCAGATAATGGGTCCTAATATTTAGGAGACGATTTTAATCTTTAAAGATGGGATGATTAGGTAGAGTTAAAATTGAAAATGTTCCTATTTTTATTTTCTATTTGTGAACACATTGTTTTATAGTTTAAATTTACATTTTTAATTTTTTTTATCGGTGGTGGTATTATAAAAATCCACCTCAAATTTCCAGTGATCCACGTAGGCAATAAAATACCAGAAAGTTGACTATAGGATAAATTTAATAAAAATTTATGAAGTGAGGAACTAAACTGCAAAGGTTAAGACATTTTTATTAAAAGGTTGAAATATCAAGTATTAATGTGTAATTTGCCCAAATAATAATAAACACTTGCGTTCAAACTCCAGAGACATATATATACACATATTAATTCAGTAACATAACACATCATTCCGTGCGTGTGAAAGTTCTTTGTTCTATCATTAATTTCTCCTCTTGAAATGAAAAATAAATAAATAAAATTAATCAAAATGCAAAGCAATGCTAGGAGATTAAAGCCAACAAAAACTTGTAGCGGGGGTGAATATGAAAAATTACAAATGTAGAGGGGTAATAATTAACAAATTTATTGCAGATAAGAAACATAGAACATCGTAGTGGGGCCCATGATGCAGTTGGCCGTGGTGGGACCCGCTATTAAACCGACGAGATGTGGTCTGCGTCGGGCGGCTGCCAACCACCGCCCACAACCAGAGGAGTTAATAGCGTGCGCGACACTGACGTTTCACTATTTACACTCCAGCCCCCTCACTTTTCCTTTATTCACAATTTAACCCCTATAATAAGTTCAACCAATCCGCAAAACTTGATTAATGGGATTTACTCATTTACTGAAAGTCCACACAAAATAACGACGGTAAGTTGATCTCGTAATAAAATATATATATATATATATATATATATATAAATTATAAAATAATCCAATAAATTCAAAATAACTTCTCCTAAAAGAAATTCATAGAACTACCTATATTTCCATTGATGCATTATGATAGCAGGTACTGTGCGTTGAGTAGTTCAACTTAAAACGTATCGATAAAAAATAGTGATCGATCACAACCTAAAGTTATCAATGAAAAATTGTGCAACGGTCTTGACTTAAATATCACTAGAAACCATATTCCTTGAGCATAAATATAAATATGAAATTTAGATTACAATATCAATGTAGAGACTACAAAATACAGAATAAATTAATCCAAACATTTCAATAAATCTTGATTACTGAATATTTATTAATCCCGGAGAGCTCATTTATGTTACTTTCATATTAAGTATTTTCCACCACTCTTTAACGTTAATTAACGTCATGTCGACAAATATAATGGGGTTTGACTTTGTAGAGGCAAATAGTCAAGGCTTGTAACATCATGTTTACGTAACTAAATAACTAATTGCCATCTGATTAATATTAAAACTTTATAAATCACTAACACTATAACTTTCTATTTGATTATTTTTTTAGCAATAATTGGTGATAAATATATAACACAACAAACTGGGAGCGACAAAGATTTGTTATAATACTCGTACTCTACTGAGCTCCTTACATGATCTAACTATCTAAGGGTTAATTATATACAATTTTTAGTCCCGTAAATAATTAAGAGTGTGGAATCTTTAATTATATGTAATAACTTGCAAAATGTAACATTTTTTAGTTGAATTTTAATGTACAACGCCATTTTCATGAAACCCTTTTAAAACCCCCAAATTTGATAAATATCTATGAAAATTTAATTTGAGGATTTCTGGAGATAAAAGAGAAATATGTTAGTGCTCATGAATGATGTGCAGCATATATATCTGAATTAAAACTCATCACAAGGTTCCTATAATTTATTTTGAAAAATGGTTTGAACTACGTAAAAAAATTACCCATTATTTGTAGCACGTAGGCAATGTGTACGGTTGAAATGACATTGTTTTACATCTGAAATGTTGTCCTCTAATGAATTAGCTTTGAAAATTTAAGTATATTTTAATCCATATAAATTAAAATACGGTATTGTAATTACAATTATGCTTGAAAAATCATGTCAAATTTATAAAATATGGTAAAAGTGGTGTTATTTTTATTTTGTTTTTGCGCAATTATCCCTACATTTAACCCATAATTTAGTCACTTGGCAACGAGAATATAAATGTGATGATTTAGTAATTATTATTTAACAAAATAATGTCTCAATAACTTGATATATAATGGCCAATGGGATTTCCGAAGTAAGCCTAACTTAAGAAACGGGGAAAACGAGGCAAATAAAAGAAGAAAAAGGAAAAAAGAAAGAAAGAAATTAAAGTCTACCATCGTGCTATGTAGTCAAGGCAATATTAATGGTAGAATTTGTGGTAGCTAGACATTTACAATCAATTATTAGTAATATATATAAAGGGTGTTTCTATTTGTACTACAAAAATTACTTTTTGCACCATAAAATAAATTAATTAATAAATAATTAATTATGAATTTACTTAATCATTCTTACTACAAAAATAATCAATAAATAAAACAAAATTAAAAAAGAAAAAGAAAAGGACGATTTGCAGGCGAATCTTCTTCCCTTCTTTTGCGTTTCTTATCTGCCGGAAAATTTCCACAGTTTGCAGCACGGTTATTCTCTATCGGAAAATTCCCAACGATTTGCAGTTCACAATGATTTTTAGTACACACGGTTCTTCTCCACCGATTTGCAGAACCACCACCGGTGTCCACCCTCCCGACACCAACTCTTCTTCTCCTCCACTCCACTTTTCGTCATGAGTGGTTCGAAAATTACAGTTCGAACACAATGATAGTGTTCGAAAATGTGTTTTCGAATCTATAGAAATGTGTTCGAAAATCAGATTCTCGAACCAAGTTGGTTATTTTTTGTATCTCGTTCGGAAATGATTTTTTGAACAATTTGGATATGTTCGAAAAGTATTTTTCGAACAACATAGACAACATTCGAAATTTTCAGTTCGATTGAAAAGGTGATTAAAATCGATTGTGCATACGCAGTTTAGCAATTATGGAATCAGAGTGTGTATGATCCTCTTCATAGGAGAAAAGGAGTGTGTATGATCTTCTTCATAGTATTTGCTGTCATTTCCAGTTTCTTCTGCTTTCCTTTCTTTGTTGATGTTTTGAGTAGTCTTTGGAATCGGTTGCGCCGCCGAGCAAGGAGCCACCGATTGTCAGCGTTGTTGTGGATGGACCGAGAAGAACAATATGACGGAGAAGGGTACTATTTTTTTTTTTTTTGTGTTTCCAAAAATATATATTTTTTAAGTAAAATAAATAATTTTAGTTGGAAGGATATTATCGTAAATGTGCGTGGTGTAAAGAGTAAAAATAGTGGTGTATGGAGTAAGTGAAGTGCAAAGAGTAATTTTGGTGGTGCAAATAGAATCTCCCTATATAAAATTGTATATAAGGTTTAACTTTTCTACATTGTCATCATCATTAAGTAAAAAAATAAAAATAATAAGACGTAATTTTAGTCGTGGCCAAATTATTTCTACTTGCAGGCGGAGGAAAAAATGTAACTTCCACTTGCTTGCACCACGGAGCATTTGATGACTTTTTAGATATATTTTTTTATATAAAAAATCAATGATTAACTTGAAGCACAATTAATTTATTTATGAAAGTACACCATTTAATTTAGTCTTCAACTTTAGTTTAATTGAATCAAACCCGTGACTAGAAGTAAGAATTTATTTGGTTAGCTAAAAAAGTCATTGAGAATATAGGATTGTGAATTGAGTTAAATAAACCATCATATATATAATCAACTATTTCGATAATCTACACTAAAAAAAGATTTCATTTGATTACCATTAAACAACTTCTTCGTATATACTATATAACACCCGCATCATTAAAATGCATATAATGTATATAAGATAAATTTGTGTAATCAGATTGGTTGCACATGAATACATGATGGAGAATTTGTGGACTAAGAAAAAAGTATATCCAAATCGAGGAGGAAATCAATAATTACATAATTGATGGAAATAACCAAAAGCAATCATTAGAATTGTGAATCATTGTTTCCATTTAAATAATATATATATATATACATACATACGTTCCATTTTATTACCCAATGTTTGAAAAGTCGGAAAATTGTTCTATAATTAAGTGTTAATTTAAGTAAACATTGTGTTTTAATATATATAATATTTGAAATTTTAGGATAATATTATAAAAATAACCAAACGTTAATTATTAACGTGTAATTTAATCCTATAAAAGTGTGTGTGTTTTCTTTTTCTCGAAAAAGTGGAGGAAAAATATCTCACGGAAGCTTCTAATGTTTCCACCTAACACAGTCGAAAAATGGTGGGGAAAAAAATTGATGTGACCACCTTTTCCATTTGCTAAAGGGCAACTATTTTGTTTGATTTTTTTTCGTGTTTCAACTCATGTTGCCACTCTCCTGTCATTTTAACTTGCAACTTTGCATATACCCTATGACTGCACCCCCACCCCCAACATAAAATATAGGTTTAATTGTCAAAAATTCATCATTTTCAAACGAATTTATACTTTAAACACGATTTTTAAAATATTATAATAATAATTTGACTTTTTATTTTTATTTTTAGCAAAATCGAGAATGTAGAACTGCATGTAGAAGGCGAAAATTTAACAAAATTATATATAATATTGTTATTTAGTTTTAGAATCATATGAAATTCAAAAGTAGATAAAATATTTAAATAGTAAAATTTGATAAAGATAAAATTTTCTTTAAATATCTTTGATGAAATATATATATCAATATTCAAGAGTCAATGGGATCGCGTCACGCCAGTCCTAAATTCATCATATTTTCTTTCCTTACAGCTATAAATAGGCGTCTCCACATTAGTTGAAAATCACAACAGAAATCATTTGAAGAGTTCAAGAATTTGAGAAAAAACTCCATAAGTGAAATTCTCTCAAATATTCAAGACGTTCTTGTAACAATCAAAGACATTCTTCACCAAATTCATCCTGAAGTCGATATTTGATCCATAAGCAAGGTAGTCAAAGACATTCTTCACCAAATTCATCATGAAGTCTGCATTTAATCCGGAAAGAAGGCAACGACCCTCTGGATTAACGTTATTGAGTCCAAATACCAAGTGAAAGAAGATCGATGATACAAATCTTCCTTGAAAAACTTCGAAAGCAAAGCAGTCAAAGACGTTCTTCACCAAATCCTCCTGAAGTCGGCATTTGATCCGGAAACAAGACGCCGACTCTCTGAATTAATGTTATTAAGTCCAAATACCAAGTCAAAGAAGATCGATGATACAAATCTTCCCCGAAAAAGTTTGAAGACCATTTGAAGATGTTCCTAGAGGGAATAATCAGAGGAAGAATAGAGATTAGATCCATGAAATTTCAATTTGATCTGAAAAAATATTTTATTTGTACACTATTTTGTATTTTATTAAATTAAATACAAAAATTTATGTTACAGATACCTCTTAAAAAATTTTAGATACTGAAAAATTGATGTTACACATTCAAAAACTTTATATTCGACACCTCAAAACTGAATTAAACTATATTCGTGGAAAAAAATTGTTACATGATAATTGTGATTGTCAAAAAAAAAAAGTTGATGATTTCGAATTTATTACAGATCAAAAGGTTGATTTATTATTGCAATATTTTTAAAGTCACGTCTAAATTGTAAATTCGTTCAAAGGTAATGATTTTTTAACAATTAAATATATAATATATCTACATATCTACGTTTGAGTTTTGTCAAGTTGACTGAAAATTTACCATCATGCTTCTAAAAAATTAATTATGATAAAAAATTATTTAAGATTATCTTATGAGTCAAAATTTATAAGACAAGTCAAAATTTGGATCAAAACTCATATTAATTGGCACATTTATAATTTTATTAGTATTTGATTGTGTTTGAATTCAGATCTTTATCTTGTCTTATGAATTTTGACCTGTCAAAACGGTCTCACGTAAGATTCCCTAATTGAGTTGTGTAATAGATTTATGGGGTCTTTCTTGATTTCAATATTGGGCAGGAAGAAAGTAAAATCAAGAATTTTAATCTGACATAATTAATTAAACCGTTGGTACAATAACAAGTGCATTAAATTAATTATGGTTGTAAACGGGATTCGGATTGGTTCACATAAATGTAGTTTCTGGCTTTTTAATCTTCTTATTTTGAAGGCTTCTTTACTTTCTCTTTTTTCTTTAGAACAGTTACGGATTCCTAGGGTTATTGTTGAACCTCTTCGAGTAATTTAATTCTCTATTTTACGAGTTACCAACATTATACTCTTTAATGCGCTATAGTTAGCTCGACTTTAAAAATGATGGAAAAATTTAAATCTATAAACTCTTACACTACAAAAAAAAATCATTAAATCATCTGATGGCCAATTTCCGTCGCTAATTTAACGGGCGACAGAATGGCGACGGACATTGTCCGTCTCGTTATTTTAGTCACTAAAAAAATAAGGCGACGGAATATTCTGTCACCCCGTGTGGCGACGGAATTAGTGACGGAATATTCCGTCACCTTCAACTGTCGTCGATTTCGGTCATGGAATCGAGGTGACGAGTGAAGCGACGGAAACCAGTTCGTCACCTTTTTTATTTTTTTTAATTCGATTATTTTTTAAAATTTTTTATTTGTTTGTACCCAAATATATATAACAAAAGATCATAAAATTAATATATATATATATATAAGTGTACATAATTTAAATACAAATAAATAAATATTCAAAATGTAATATAATACAAATACAACTACTCCTCGGATCCATCATCATGCCTGTCGGATCCGCTACCAGACCCTCCGGATCCTCCAGCACCACCCGACTGCTGGCTGATAAGGCGCTCAAGCAGGGACTCCATCTTGGCCTGCTTCTCCAGCACCTGCTGCACAGTCGCCTGCTGGGCACTCAGCTTCTCCTCCATCGGTGACTGCATCTCAGCCAGTCTCGTATCGAGCTGTGTCTGAGTGTACAGGGAACCAGAGCCCAGGTTGGCTGACGAGGAGGATCCTCTAGCTGCAGTGGAAGGGCGACGAACGGCAGGGGCCATGTTCCCCAACCCGATAGCGCGCCCCTTCCTGTCAGGCGCCATCACTTGGCGATAAATCTCGCCCATGTCCGGCTCCCTACCGTCCACTATCCACTCAGCGGCCAAGGCGTCACACTTCTCCTGCATTTATCAGAATATTAGTAAATTATATATATATATATACCTATATATATATATATATTAAAATATTAGTAAAAACTTACATTGTTCTCCCTTGCCTTGACTGAGGTCCAGAGGCCGTCCGAGCAGTGAAGCCTGAGGTAGGTCTGGTAGCGCGCCTCCCACTCAGATACGTGCTGCTCTCTAGCCTAGTTCAACAAAATAAAACGAAATCAATTAGAAAGTGTTAATTTTTTATACTATAAACTTGAGTAATTATTATAACTCATACCAGATCGTGCATATGATCCACGGCTGATCTGGCACCTCCGTGGTAAGTCTGGCTGGATGATCCTGGTCCATCAGGCTCGGTCAGGTGGTTCTTCCTGGCCACTCGAGCCTTCTCCTGAGTGTCCTGCGCCTGCCAGTATGCTATCCAGCCAGACCAGTCCTCTTAGCGCACAAAATCGGGCCTCTTGTCGGCCGCCCGGTAGTCATCCTTCTTCATGTGATACACCATGTCCTTATACCGGTCTTGGCACTTCTTCCAGAATAGCGGAAGCACCTCCTCATCAGGATAAGACCACCTAAATTCTTTCTATATTAACACATAAATAAACAACTGCATTAGTAATAATATTAGACAACACAAAATACATATATATCAATTTTTAACCTTGAACTCCCCCGAGTACAGCATCCTCCTCTCCACGGGCACCTTCTTCCAAGCAAAGCCCGTATGATACATATACCTCTTGAAGATAGCTGTAATTGCCCTCAAACAGGTGTTCGAGGGCCTCATGAATCTGAAAATGCAAATTAGATTAAATTATAATGTACATAAAGTGAATTAATTAAATATATTGATATATAGATCAACATACCTCTCCCTACCCACGGCGGATCCCATAGATGATATAGCTCGTGACCTAGCCCCATGAGATCCATCATCTCTAGTCATCTGACAAAAACTTACACATTTTCAGTGTACATCTTATACCCTAGCTAAAGTAATGAAGACTTATACAAAATACTAAAAACAAGAAACGTAAAATCCAAGATAATTTTTTTGTACAGCAAACATAATTAACACTATCAAATACAACCAAGCTCGACTAGGGTTTCGATTCATACTTGCCTAAATTATAAAACTAATCAGGAAAAAATTCGGCAGCATAACGGCGTGGAACCTATATTTTGACCAAGTCATCGACATAACTTAACTAGGTTCTGAAGTTAACTAGCTAGCAAATACCAAACACCAGAGGGATTCAGGGGCCCTCGTCCCAATATAAATACGTAAAATTAAAATTGAGGGATCCAGGGGCCCTCGTTCCATTTTCTAACTACGTACAATTAATATAGAGGGATCCAGGGGCCCTCGTCCCATTTAACTAACATGCTTTCATAAATTCAACTAATATTGTTAGAAAAGCCTACTCATGTAAGGTTACATTTTTTTGTTGCTTTCTTTTTTTTTATTTAATATTTAGGCTTATTAATTTTTATTTGAACAATGATAATTGTTTTTTTTTCATTTCATTCTTTGTTTTTCTTCCTATTGTTTATTCTTTTGCATTTTATTAAATTTTTCTTATATTTTATTCAAACAAAAGTTTAAACTTGAAACTAGGGAGTTTCATGAACTTCACTGTAGTTCAATCAAATTGTTGTTAAAATTTATGCAACACTTTTGTAGATTCTATAGTACTTAGTTCCCTCTCATCTTGTTGAAAATAATATAGTAAGTGTTATTTAGTTGAATTTTATTTGAGTTGCTATAATTTTTTATATAATTATATAAAATTATTTGATTATATAACTTTTTATAACTAATCAACTATTTATATAATTAATCACTATCATCATTAATGATTTATCATTTTAAGTACTTGAAAAACAAAACTTTAATGATTTTGGTCCGAAATCTTGTGTTATATACTTCTAGTATTTTCTGTATCATACTTAAATATATTATTTTAATACTAATTGAAAAAAAAACTAATTACTCCCTCCGTCCCATAATTATAGTCCATTATTCCTTTTTAGGATGTCCCAAAATTATAGTCCTATTCTAAATTGAGATTGTATTAAAATATTATTTTACAAATATAACCCTATTTAATATAGTGTGAATGAAATCAATAGAGTAGAAATAGGGGTAATTTAGGATAATTGTTGTAAATTGTGCATTTCCAATACATATTAAATGTGATTTCTTAATCTGAGTGAAAATGGAAAGGGACTACAATTATGGGACGGAGGGAGTATAATAGAATAAATCATAATAATATTTATTGACTAAAACATTGTAGCTTCTGATTAGGAAACAATCACCCATATAGTTAACAATTATAATAACTAAACTTAAAACTAAAAAGATAATTCTAAAGTGATAAATCATAATTCTAAAATGATAAATCATAATAAACTTGAAACTAAAATTGAAGAAAAATAGTGAAAAAAAATAAAAAAAACTAACCTGTAATTTGGACGGCGGCGGCAGCAGGTGGAGGAGAGGGCGGCGGGGACGGCAAGGCGGCGAGCAGGGTGGCGGCGACACGCAGTCGGGCGGCAGACGAAAAGGCGATGGCACGCGACAAAGAGACAGAAGGAGAGGGGGGGAGAGAGGAGGTGAGAGAGAGGGAGAGGGCGGCAGGCGGCGGGGGTTCGCGGCGGGGGGTTCGATCTGAGACAAAGGGAGAGGGGGAGAGAGAGGAGGTGAGGGAGAGGGCGGCGGGCAGCGAGGGATGCTCGGCACTGTCATGGCAGGCGGCGGGGGGTTCGCAGCGGGGGAGGGTCAATTTCCGGTTCGGAATTGGGAGGAAAATGGGGAAGAAGTTCGATTTCCCGATTATAACAATACCGAGCGACAAACTTCGCGACGGACTAATTCCGTCACTCGATTTAAATTAAAAAAATAATATAACGTGGACTATTTTTCAGAAATAAAAAAAATCAAAAATAAAATAAGGCGACGAAACTATTCCGTCGCCTTATTTTCCGGATTTTAAAAATAAAAAAAAATAAAAAAAATAACTTTGCGACGGACTCATTCCGTCGCCTTATTTTTCAGAAATAAAAAAAATCAAAAATAAGGCAACAGAACTATTCCATCGCCTTATTTTCCGGATTTTAAAAATTAAAAAAAATAAAAAAAAATAACTGAGGCGACGGAACAATTCCGTCGCCATGTCCGTCACCTTATGCCGTGACGGCCATTTCTGTCGCGTTTTCCGTCGCCCGTTCTGACGGACGTATTCCGTCGCCAATTTCATCGTGATATCTATGCTTTCTTGTAGTGTTAAAACCATATAATCAACTATCTAATTTTGATTTAAGCGTGTATTGAATGAAACCTAATAATTCCTTAAGTCTAAAACCCTGTTTCCAGCTGATTTGCTAGCCATATCAAGATGAGAAATACCAAAAAATGGACAATATATGAGAGTCAGAATTTAGCCGTTAATTGTGTGTGGGGGGTGGATCTGAGGAGAACAATTTCCTATGTGAACTGAGAACTCATCAAAATCATATTAATTTTGATCTCAATGGTTCAGATTTAACATTAAAGGACGGTGGCAAACTTGTAAATATATTGAACTTTTTAAGAAAAGCGGTGTCATATTGATAAATATATACATTGAACTTCAAAAGTGATGAGTTATGTATGCTGGCATACATTGATGTCAGCATATTTATACAAATATTGTAGAAATTTTAAATAATCACAACTTGCTCGTTTTAATTGGATTTACGCAAATCATATATCAAATTAAAGATCTTTTCATACTCTTCATTTAAGATCCATATTGCATATGTAAATGTTTATTTGAAAAAAATAGATGAAAAATACAAGAATCAATTTCCAGGCATATTTTTTATACAAAGCAGCGCCAGATTTATATTAGCATGGTGTATATAGTATTTTAGTACGACCTATATTGTATTTTAGCATGACTAACTATAACTCACATAATTGTATTTATGATGTTTTAGCATGGAATTATTCGCATATTATCATGATTATATATGTCATTTTAGCAAAATTGATAACTCATATTAACATTGTATTCATGACGTTCTAGCATGATACTAATAAATTAACAAGATGAGATCAGCATATTTACACAAATATTGTAGAAACTTTAATTAAACAATCGTAACTTACTTGTATTAATCAAATTTAAGCAAATTATATATCAAATTAAAGATATTCTCATGCTCTTTCTTCTAAGATCCATATTTCATATGTTTATCTAATAAAATTTATTTTATTCGCAATAGTATAAAATAATATTTATAATACCATGACAAAGATCTCGTTATAACATGAAAATATAATCACAATAGCAAAAAAAATAAAAATTCATAACAATATGAAAAAATATTCGTAAAACATGTAAATTTACTCATAATACCATTTGTGGTGTTTATTTATTTTAACATAGTTATATGTTTATAATATGATACGGTTGAAAGTTGTATTAATTGGAATTAATATTAATTGACACAACTTTAGCATGATAATTCCTTGATTTTTAGCATAATATTTGTATTGATTTTAGCATGATATTTTCTTTGATTTCAACATGATGTAATAAAACATAAACCCTAAGTCAAATGTAATAATAAACCCTACTTAATTTGTATGGAGTAAACCTTAATTGATTTGTTAGCATGAGAGAGATGAGAGAGAGAGAGTCATATTTCAAAACATAAGAATTATTGAATTACCATAGTACCCTCATTTTACTTAAAGTTATAAATAATTACAAGTATGACACCTTCCACTTGACCAAAGTTTAACTGAATTATGGTTCTCATTTGAACCATTCTGTATCTATCTATCTATTTATATATATATATATATATATATATATATATAGTATAGAGAGCAAATGAGAACCAATGCCCTGTGTAGGAACTAGGAACTAATATGGAGCGTTGGATCAATGATTTTCTAAGGCTCAGATCAATCTCAAAAAAATGGGGTAAAAAATGCAATATCTTAAGAATTATATTAAGTTGAGGGTATATATGTCATTGTAATGCATATTAAAATCTGCAGTAAATATATCTCTTCCATATATAGTGGGATTTATATGGGACGGTTTTTTTTTATTTTGGACGGTTTTCATAACTCATTTTTTTACAGAGTTGTATCTATCGGTGTTTCATATATTGATTGCGTTCTCTTACGGTTGAAGAAGTCGTTCCGGAGAATTTTATTATCGGCTTCCACAAGTTCTTATTCCATCGTATATTATCATCACTCTAGTCATCGTCTGATTATAGAAGATACAGGTATTATGTTCTCCATTAATGTATCTTTTTTAGGTGTAGAGATATGGATGGAATCTGATACAGACGCGTATTTCTGACGTTTAGCAAACTTTTTATGCATAATTAGCAAATTATATATATGTTAATAGCAAATCGGAAATACTTTTATGTGAAAATATGATTTGTTTAAATGGTTTCAATATGCTTTACATGATATTGAGATGTTCGCAAACAATGGGCATTTCATATTTATTATAGACGATAGATGCTTTTCGTATTTGGTTGTGGAATTTATGAAGTTATTAAAAAAAATAGTTAAAATGGCATGAATTGTTGTGTGCAAAATAAGAATGTATTTTTTTCCCCAAGTCTTTACTCCATCGTATATTATCATCACTCTCGTCATCGTCTGATTATGGAAGATACGGGTATTATGTTATCGATTAATGTATCTTTGTAGGTGTAGGGATATTGACATATTCTGTTATGAACGCATACCTCTGACGTTTAGCAAACTTTTTATGCATAATTAGCAAATTATAGATATGTTAATAGCAAATCGGGAATACTTTTATGTGAAAATATGATTTTTTTTTAAAATGGTTTCAACGTGTTTTGCATGATATTGAGATGTTTGCAGACAATGAGCATTTCATATTTATTATAGACGATAGATGCTTTTCATATTTGGTTGTGGAATTTTTGAAGTTATTAAGAAAAATAGTTAAAATGGCATGAATTGTTGTGTGCAAAATAAGAATGTATTTTTTTCCATAAGTTCTTACTCCATCGTATATTATCATCACTCTCGTCATCGTCTGATTATGGAAGATACAGGTATTATGTTATCGATTAATGTATCTTTGTAGGTGTAGAGATATGGACATATTCTGTTATAGAAGCGTACGTCTGACGTTTAGCAAATGTTTTATGTATATCTAGCAAATTATATATGTGTTAATAGCAAATCGAGAATACTTTATGTGAACAAACGATTTTTTTTTTTTATGATAGGATGGTCTTTTGTGTTTTTTTAATGGTTTCAACGTGCTTTGCATGATATTGATATGTTCGCAGTGAATGGGCATTTCATATTTATTATAGATGATTTTTGTATTTGGTTGTGGAATTTTTGATAGATGCTTTTCGTATTTGGTTGTGGAATTTTTGAAGTTATTAAGAAAATAAAATAGCGTATGCATGATTACTTTTAAAGTATGAAATTATTTATAACATATTATATACTCGTGTATAGCATATATTGTACGTGCTTATATCATTATTTTATATAGCAGGAATTAATGCTGATTCAGTTTTGGGTTCTTGTGGAAGCTACATATCAGAATGTAATCAATCTTTGAAGTCATTTGTTGGTCAGATGTTTAAAAATCTCGAAGAAGCAACTACCTTTTATCGGATTTATGGTCAAGCAGGTAATTTCGATATTCGGCTTGGATCGAAAAAAAAGATGGATGGTGTTGTTATTTGGATGCATATTACGTTATTCATTAATGTATCTTTGTAGGTGTAGAGATATGGGCAGAATCTGTTTGTAACGCGTATGTACGACGTTTAGCAGATTGTTTAATTGTAAGTAGCACATTATAGATGTGTTAATAGCAAATCGGTAATATTTTTATGTGAAAAATATGATTTTTTTTTATGAAAAAAAGTCAAATAACACTGTGGACTGTGGTCTCGCATAATAGTTTTTTTTTTTATGATAAGGGAGATCAATTAGAAGATCTACTCAAAATGCAAGAGAAATTTGTGAATAGTTTAAACAACATGTCAAATTGTTATAAATAAATTATCAATTTGCTAAAAAGAAGATATAGAGTTGCAAATATTGATAATCCCATTTTACTAAGTTGCTATAAACCAATACCAATCTGCTACAGATATAATGAAAATTTAATATAAAGAACACAATTTGCTATTAATAACCAATACGCATAAAAGCATGTCTAACAAATCTGCTAATCATGTCTTAATAATTTGCTAAAATAAAATATCAATTTGCTAAAACACGAATCTCAGTAGCAAAATTCCACAGATGCAACATTTGCTGGTCAAATCGTACCAAGTTGCTAGAACGCAAGTCTGGATGGTTTCTATTCACCAATATAATCATCCAGTCTCTCAAGTTACGAATCATATATTCACAATTTGCTATAAACCAAATATAAATATGCTATAAACAAACCCAATTTGATATAAATAACAAATATTCATAAAACCACACCATATCAAGTTAATCTGCTAAATATACATAAATAACTTGTTAATCACAACTTACTAATTTGCTAAATATATCGAGACAAATCAAATCAGAATCAATAAAAAAAACGATAAAACAAAAAGGAATACCGATCAAGTTTGCTAAGTATAAACATTTAATTTGCTAATCATATCCATTTTATTTGCCAATACTCGAACCAAAACAAATCTAAACTAGAAGATTATTCAACACCCAATAACCTTAAATATCGCTAATAATATACAAAAAAATATGCTAAATACATCAAATCAAATTATCACAAAAAAATTTGAAAAAATGGTTTCTATTCACCTCTATAATCATCCAAACTCTAAAATTGCTAATCATATATTAAAAATTTGCTATAAACCAAATATAAATATGCTATAAACAAACTCAATTTGATATAAATAACAAATATTCATAAAACCACACCCTATCAAGTTACTCTGCTAAACATAATAAACATTTAATTTGCTAATCATATCCATTTTATTTGCCAATACTCAAACCAAAACAGATCTAAATTAGTAGATTATTCAACACCTAATAACCTTAAATATCGCTAATAATATACAAAAAAATATGCTAAATACATCAAATCAAATTATCACAAAAAAATTTGAAAAAATGGTTTATATTAACCTTTATAATTGTCCAGCTTCTCAAATTGTTAATCATATATTAAAAATTTGCTATAAAGCAAATATAAATATGCTATAAACAAACCCAATTTGTACGACTTTCACCCCCTTCATTGTTGTTTCGGTGAGCGTGCAGCGGCGAAGGGCGAGCTTCCGGCAGCGAAGGACTACCGGCCTCTGGCGGCGACGGCTGGCGGCGTAGGGAGTGCGAGCGGCGTCTGCTGCGTAGGGCAGCGCCTCGGTCAGGACAGCGGCAGGCGGCGTCTGTACAAGGACGGAGGCGGGGCGTTCTCGACGTTTAGGAGGGCGGAGGCGGCGATCTGGACAAGGGCAGAGGCGGGGCGTTCGACGACGTGGAGAAGGGCGGAGGCGGCGACGAGAAAGAGGGCGGAGAGTGGAGGTGGCGACGTTCTTCTCTGTTTCTTCTATGGAGGAGCCGTCGTTTATAGCATCTTTAAACCGAAAGATCGGGATTTATCAATTTTCAAATCTATTTGTTACATATTTACCCCTATAAAATCAGATAGGGTTTTAAAAATTGATTTTTTTGCACTTAGCCCCCTAATTATCTAATTGAATCTTGACCATTCAAATTAGGTGGATGAATGACAATTAATAGTTCGAAGTTCCTACACAGGGGGTTGGTTCTCATTTTAACCCACCCCTATATATATATATATATATATATATATATAGGGTTGGGTTCAGGTGAGAAAAGATCTTGGTGTGAGAAATGAGAAAAATGCTTATTGTATTGTATTTTATTGCTTAATAGGTATAATTTTATTGCTTAAATACTTTATTGCTTAATTGCTATAATTTCATTGCACACGTGGGAGAAAATAATTATGCAATAAAATTATACCTATTAAGCAATAAATTACAATAAGAAAAACATTTTCTCATTTCTCACACCAACAAATATTTCTCACCTGAACCAAAACCTATATATATATATATATATATATATATATATTCCTGGTAGATTATTTATAAAATGAAATTTAACTTTGACATGCCTTGAATATATAATATCACTCTTTTTCTTTTTCGGAAGTCTCATTTTTCATTGAAGTTGAAATCTCGATCTCCATGTCTACGAGTCAGTTTGATAAAAGACTTGATATTAAATTCAGGTTGAAAAGAGTTTGTTCATCATTTATAATTTTATATTTTGTATGTCGTTTGCCACCATAATTTGCTTGGAAAAAATTGTGGAAATTGCATCTGGGAAGAAGAAATTAATTATTTAGTTTATAAATAGCAAAGAAGAACTTCATAATTTTGAAATTTTCTATTGCAAACCGGTCGATTTCTTCAATCAATTGCGATAGGCTGCAGATGGGTTGATTTTATTTTTTTCAATTTTGATTTATCTACAATTTTCTTCAGTTAGCACTTAGCTGTCAAACTTCTTCCATGATTTATATATTTTGATTAATCTCCAACTTTCTTGAGTTGCAGTCACTCTTCTTGATGATTAATAACTTTCCGCTTATGTCAAATGAGTACTAGTTATTCGTGTGAGAACTAGGAACCATGTTTATTTAGTACAATTTTATAGCTTATTTTATTCTATTTTAGTGCTTTTTTAAAAAAAAAATTATAGCTTATCTTGTTGTATTTTAGTGCTAGTCTTAAAATCACTAAAATACAACAAGATAAGCTACAAAATCATATTAAATAAGCATAGTTTCTAATTTTCACAAGAATAACTAGAACTCATTATAACCAACCCCTATATATATATATGTGTGTGTGTGTGTGTGTATGTTTGAGTCGATAGAGACGCGACTTCGAGCTTTTTTTTTTTGAAGTAGTTTTTTTTTCTTCTTTTAAAATACACCTTATATATGTGGAACTAATTAATTGATCTTGCTTTAATTTCTCCTCCTTGGTAAGACGAATTAGGATGAGTATAATCATCAAGGTAATATGAAATTAAACAAAACAACACATAAATTTTAATAGAGCAATTTTTCTTTTGCAATTAAGCGTAAATATATATTTACATAATAGAGCAAAAGAAGTAAAAGCAAACCCTTTTTCACAAACCTACTGTTGAGTTTGTATTAATTTGTAAAGCTGCATTATTACAAGATTAAATATTTAGGTGGAAGATTTGAGTACTATATAAAAAGCAGTTTGACCTAAAATCATAACTGATTTAGGTATACCATAAATGAAGTGATATCAAAATCAACTTAAATAGGACAAGATAAATATGATCACACTTTGGATTAAAATATCATATATATGTGCGAGATAAATATAATATATATACACATACATTATATATTAATTAAAATATATAGATAAAGTAGTGGTTGTGATTATAGAAATATTGATAGGTAGGTAGATCACAGCTAAAAACAACAAATAGTAAGTTGAAGTTGGTAGGGAGATGGTGTCATCGTGTATATATTGTATTATATGGACTGCTCTGCACACATTTTATCTTATTTCTAGATCTACCGTTTATATATATATATATGTAAAGTTTATATATATATATATGTGTGTGTGTGTGTGTGTGTGTGTGTGTGTGTGTGTTAAATTTTGAATAAATATATATTTAGGTAATTGTATTTAATTTTATGTTATTTTGAATTGTGCCATTTACTTTTATTTTTAAACATTGGCTCCTTGTACGTACTTTCATTTTTTCTGAATTTGTCACTGAACTTTTCGATCGAATAGCACAAGCCACGAGGACTTAATTTTAACATAAATGAAAGGACACAAACTCTATTTTAACATACAAAATTACAGGTACCAACATCAAAAAAATATAAATAAAAGTACGATCACCTAAAGATGCATCTTTCCTTACTTAACATAAATAATAAAATATACTGAATTAAATGGATTTTGTATGTACTAGAACTTACTCCCTCTGTTTCATTTAATTATTGAATTAAATGGATTTTGTATGACACAAACTATATTGTTTTAGATATTTTCTCATCCTGTCTCCCAAGCTTAATCCTATAAATATACATAGAAATAAAATTTTGCCAACTTTTTAAGAAAATATAAGGAAATAAGATTTCATTTGATATAGAAGGAACGAATATTTTAGTCTAAAAAATTAATTATTAATTCTAGATTAACATCATAAAACAACAAATATTATGAAAGGGAGGGAGTATACGAGATGGTATTATACTGTTAATTACATGAGAATTTTAGATTTGTAAATAAGAATATAATAAATTATGTCCAGTTATGTTTCTTACATTAATAATTACTACGTACATATATATTTATAAAACCTCCTATTTTTCTTATTAGGGCCATTCCACTAAATTTCTTATAAGTAGGACTTAAATCTTTTTTTTTTATCTGTGTATGTGTGTGTGTGAACTCATCATTTTGCTTAATTATTATTATTATCATTATTTATATTGAGTATTAAATTATTATCATATATATTTATTATGTTGGAAGAGATAGGTTACCCACCTCTCGGTCTTCTTTTCTTCTCATCCTCTCACTGCTTATCCGTTGCCTCCTCTCATTCATTCATATATATCTTCTGATAAAAAGGACAAAAACTGGAAAAAAAAAAAAGAATCTAAAATTAGTAAGAAGTGTCAAAAGCAAAATTTAATTAAAGAAGTTGCTGAACAGAAAAAATAGTGTTTAATTATTATATTTGAGGTCTTCCAATTGTCCATGTCACATGATTCATCATATATTCCATATCAAAAGATATATGCCAGTTGCACTATATTAGATAAGGGTGCATAGTTATAACAAATTGTGAATAAATTAAATAAAAAAAAAACTCGAGCCTTTTCTTTTAACTATGTCGGATTGAGTTGGAGTTAAGGTCTTAATAATGAATATACTTGTAACTCAGTGAGAAAATATAGATATTAGGTTTGAGAAAGAAAGAAAGAAATTTAATTAGGAGGTGGGCAGTGTGTATAGTGTATAGTGTATAGTGTAGAGCAGAGCATGGAAGTCCCTTCAAAGTAGAAAAATGTTTGGAGGGTACCTCTATGAACTTTGTGCACACACACCAACTCCCAACTCCCAACTCCCAACTTCCTCCAATTTTAATTTCTAACAAATTCAATTAAATTTGCTCTCCATCCTAGCGGGTTTTAGTTTCTCGTCTTAATTCTAGCTCAAAACCAGGACTTGGCCGCCGGCCGGAGACATCAATTTCAGATACATACACACACACGCGGAGCAAATTAATTTCTCATATATATGTATGTATAGTCTGCGTGCTAGCTATAATGTTAATTATGTAATAATAAAAAATAAAATTCTTGTACATTAATATTGAAGAGAAATTTGAGAGAGGAGAATCCCAACTAATACTAATTATACCACACCTCTCCGGCCCCTATCTCCTCATATTTCTACTATAATATTGATCGATTAATCGATCTCTCTCATGAATTAATCTAAATTCATACACATGAAGAAGAAGAAGAAGAAGAAGAAGAAGAAGAAGAAGAAGAAGAGAGAGAGAGAGAGATTAATCCAACAAGAAATTTAAAAAAAAAGGGTGGTTGTGATCATTTCATCTCCAAATTAGTTCTGTAGTCGAAAACGCGTGCAGATTTGAAGGGGAGAAAATCATAGGTGGTGGTTCGAGTTCCAATGTTGTGATGATGAGGAGTAGAACAGCTGCAATCTTTGCTGTTTTGAATTCCGAGACTACAGGCGAAGCACAACGTAGTTGTAGTAGCAGAAGTAGTCTCTCTCATCATGGCTTCATGAGAATATTCAGATGGCGGGCTGATTCTCAGCTCGAGGTTCAAATCGGGGCACTTCTCTCTCATCATCACCGGGCCTAGGCCTCCAGTAGAGGAGATATGCACATGGTTTTCTCTCTCCTCTTCCTCATGATCATCATCATCATCCTCCTCCTCCTGAGCTTTATTAGTAGTAGTAATGGTAATAGCATCTAGATCTTCTTCTTCCTTGATGATGGGGCGGTGAGTGGCGGGGTCGATGCCGCGGCTGAGGAGCTTCCTTCTGATATGAGTGTTCCAATAGTTCTTTATCTCATTGTCGGTTCTCCCCGGCAATCTCCCAGCTATAAGCGACCACCTGCACTACGTACGCTACGTTCAATATATATAATTCATTCCAATTAATAATCAATAATATTATTCTTAATTAATTCATTAATTAATTACTTGTTTCCTAGAAGGCTGTGGAGTTTGATGATCAGCTCGTCTTCGTCTTCGGTGAAGTTGCCGCGTTTGAGGTCAGGGCGGAGGTAGTTGATCCACCGGAGGCGGCAGCTCTTCCCGCAGCGGAGGAGCCCCGCCGCTTTCGGCAGCGACCGCCAGCACCCTTCGCCGTGACCACGGATGTACGCGATCAGCCGATCGTCTTCTTCTTTAGTCCATGCGCCTTTGTTTGTGTGAGCTTTCTCGCAGCAAGGAGATCGTCCCATTTTTCAAATCCTCAATTACAAACCCTTCGATCTCTTTTCTTTTTTTCTTTCTTTTTTGTTTTTGTTTTTGGAGATATATAGAGAAAAAAAAAAAAAAAACAAGAAAGAATTGTGTAGTTTGCTTTATATATTTAGTGTGCTTTTGCCCTTTTTTTGTGTTGAGATGGAAAAAATGACAATTGAAGGATATTGTTGGAAAGTGTAGGCTTAAATCTTGAGCATCAAGGCCAGCAGCCCTTCATGGACTTGATGGGGAGGTCTATATATATATATACACTTCACACATATAGATACAGGATTTTGACTCTATATGTAGGGGTGGGGGTGGGGGTAAAATATTTCTTCTAGATATAAATATACACACACACATACATATATATATATATATATATATATATGAGAGTTGGTAAGACAGGTTTGAGAGTGGCTGGTATATATACAGCATCTCTCTTCTTTTGATGATATATATATATATATAGTATTAATTATGCATCCATCATCGATTCATCGCAGCTATATATAAGCTAGATTCCTATATATATTACAAACATAACTCTTATTTCGTCACTTATTTTGATAACACTAATGTATTTTTAGGAGTGAATTATATATATATATATATGTATGTATGTATGTATTATATACTATTTATAAGGTGAAAGGGACATAAAAGAAATAGGTGAGCTTGGTTTCAGGTAGGTGTAAAGATAAATTAAAAGCAGGAAAGTGTGTGATACAGTGTGTTTCCTGATTTAACCCAAACTGGATCTGAACAAACCAGTGTATATATATATATATATAGGTTTTGGTTCAGGCGAGAAATATTTATTGGTGTAGGAACTAGGAACCTTTTATAATGTCCACCTAGGTGATCTAATGACTGATATTAAATGCCAAAGTCAAGATAGAAAAAAAAGGAGCCGGAGATATAGTTGTCCAATACCCATAAAAAAACTGATATCATCACCTTTTTAAAAAAATCTTTAAAACTTTGAACAATCATAATTCAGTCGTTTCAAATCGGATCAACGCAAATAATATACCAAATTAAAGATCTTTTCATGCTCTTTAATTCGAGATCAGTCATAGTTATGTTTGTTCAAAGAAATATAGATGAAAAATACAAAATATACACTTTTACTCGTGTCCAGCACGAAAATGCTTTTGTTAGCTTTTAAATAATTGTTCATCAGCATTATGATAAGTTGTTAACGTATGCTAACGAAGCATTTGTTATATGCTAACATATTGCATTCATTGTGCTAATGAATGATTATCATTAACGTAGTACACATACATATATTATTATTATTATGATTTATTATATTTCAATTAGGACTTATAATTATTTTTTATAATTAGGTTACTAATTGATTATTATATATTATTTATTTCATCAAATTAGAATATATTAGTTAGAATTTTCTCCATCCATTTATGATTTATACCTTATGCTACGATGAATTGTCATATGCTATTATGCTAATATAGTCTATTTGTAATGCTGATAAAACAATATCATAATGCCAATGTTGTATATTTATATTGCTATTATGGTTTATTCTATCCAATTAGGGTTTATAATTAATTTTTAGAATTTAATTATATTTTTTAGATCATTAGAATTTATTATTATATCTAAATTATGATTTAATTCATCTCATTAGAATTGATGACTACTCTTTAGAATTTAATTTTTCGTTAACAATATGAGAAAAAATTCATTAGCATAACGATAATGTTTCGGTAACATGATGATAATACTTCGTTGGCATGACGATATGTTATCAAATCCTCCGCGATTTTTGTAAGAATTATCAAATTACGTTAATACACTCGCGCAAATTTTTTTCAAATATTACAGAATTGTCATCACTCCTTTTAATCAAATTTAGGTCATACATCTTTATTGATTGTATGGTGTGAGTTGAGTTCCTAATTCTTACACTAGAATTGGTTTGCATTATAACCACCCCTATATATATATATATATATATATATATATATATATATATAATTAGTCATTAATCTAACAATCAAAGCATAAATTTGGGAACTAGCTAGTTACTTACCAGTTACCACACCTTAATGCTTTTTGGTGAGGTCTCCCAAGCAATTAATATACATACTAGCAGATTAGAACCAGCCCAACAATTCCTTATTCATTCATTCTTTTGAGATATTCGTGATTGTTAAATTTTGGATGTATGCACACAAATTAATAAACTAATTAACTTACATAATATACTCTTGTGTGAATACATTAAATAAGTTAAATATATATGTTTGAATCATTAAATGAGGACAAATGTAAGAAAAATGTGAATTTTTTGTCTCGAATTTGTAGAATGACACTTTTTGTGAAATAAAATTAAAATGCTAAAATGACACTTATTCAGAAACAAAAGGAGTAAGTGTTAGTGCATATATATTAAGTAACACTCATTAATTATACTATATCCGTCACAATTATATAGTCCCTATTACTATTTTAAGGAGTCCCAATTATATGGTCTCATAACTATAAATAGTATTAATTTTCATAATAATGTATAAATATACCTTTGTTAGTTCTTGGAATTTAAAAATCAACCACTTCAATGTTTTAAAAGTCATTAATTTTAAATAAGGGTACGTAATATTGAAGGTTAAACTTTAATATCTTGTTTTCATAAATATTTTTAATTTACGTCCGAGGAAAAATTGAATTATATAATTGAGACGGGGGAGTATGTATCATCGCAAATGATCATAAATTTTAGTCTTTTTTTCTTACTACACACACATATAGATATAGATATATATATATATATA
Source organism: Perilla frutescens (assembly GCA_026008535.1). NCBI lineage: Eukaryota > Viridiplantae > Streptophyta > Magnoliopsida > Lamiales > Lamiaceae > Perilla > Perilla frutescens. Next base: position 10,104,840 of record BRKX01000004.1, read on the forward strand.
TCGAATAATCTAGTCCCAAATCCGGAATAAATTCAAATTAACATTTTCTTTTCTCCATGCAGGGGATTAATAAATTTTCTCAATTGTGAATATGCAGAAGAAAAAAAGTGAATTAATCCATAATAAATCCAAATGTATGAAAATGAATAGAAATATACTATGATTATGTAACTAAGTTAGGTTGCGGTTGGGATTTGGAAAATATTATTAAACTTTTGGCAATGAAATTTGCTTTTTCCTTACTCATGAACATATATAATAGATGGAAGGTAGGTTGTTGTGCTTTTATATTATATTGGTGCATGTGTGTATCACATATATAGTAGATTGTTATGATTATTGGGCTTCTAGAAGGATTATTTTGGGGTTGGGTGCAAGCCAGGATGACATAACAACAATTCAGTATTATTGGGGTTGAAACTTGAGATATGGGCTTTGGTTCACCCTCCACTCACTCTCTCTCTCTCTCTCTCTCTCTCTCTCTCTCTCTCTAACCTTGTGCTGCAAGTTTAGGCATCCAAAGTGGGGTTAGGGTTGGGAGGATTAGATTCATCTTTTTGTTATTATATGAGATAATGTTGGAGATTAGATTAAACTGTTATATATGTATGTATGTGTAAGTAATTGAATTTCACAAATATTTTTTAATTCGAAATATTTTGCGTATACTCACGCTCAGCGATATATTGTTGATGTCTCTTAACAGTTAACATATATGAATATATGATATGCACACACCATATATAAGATTTGAGATGAAGTCTTGAGAATATATTTTAAGGTTACTTCGATATATAGATGTACATAAGTTGGAACATAATATTGTATATAGCTTCATTAAATTTTAAATGACCTAAAGCGATGTTAATATTTAATTTAGACTTGTAATCGAATCAAGCCAAGTTAAATATTTTAATTTTTGAATTTTACTTAATTATTTATTATTGAACCACGTACATTTATTTTTAATTTGTTGTGCATAATTAAGGATCTCGAGCTAAATAGACCCGGCCAAGTCGGGCTAGCTTACATGACCTTCACAAATATATATTATAGATTAGATTATTAATGCTTATATTCAAAAAAGGTATAATATATTTCTTCCAAAGTGTATAATATATATAAACCTATGGTTTTTTTTTTCTTTCTAAATTATGTATTTCTATATTTATCATAGGTATAAATATGTTATATGTTAGATTAATATCAAACTATATCCATTTTGTGTTTGTTTTATCAAATTTAATCAAACGCATGTTTCTAGAGTCGAATTTCAAATAGCTAGATTTTCACATTTTCTGATTTTGGATAAAATTTCACAATATGAAAAAGTTAACAACCCTGCATGATTTTTCACTTGTTTGGATGAAATCTAATTGTTTCCATCTTAAAACAATATAATATGGATTGACATAATCAATCAATATTATAAAACTTGGTTACCAATTAAATCAAGTTAAAGGAGTTGGGTCGACTGAGTAATTAATTAATTAATTAATTATTCCAATTTGTATTTTTAAGCGTTCAATTATTTGTTTAAAAAGAGAACGTAACCCCCGGTCTACAATTCACAAATTGCTATAATAATATGTACAATTTCACGAATAAAATTTGAGACCTAAGATGAATCCTAATACTAAATATTGGAATTATATTTTTTAATAAATACAGGGAATATACAAGGAAGATTAGAAAGGGGGGAAAAGTGAAAATTGAACACATAAATAGCGCTTGTCACCCACCATCACATGTTTTTCTCCTCCCCTAACCCCAAAATAACATTGAAAACAACTTGTGCCTGTCAATCACAATCCTTAAATCTACCCATCAATTTGGTATTTGTTATTTAGTGTGTGTGTATGTGTGTGTGTGTGTGTGTGTGTGTATGTGTGTGTGTGTGTGTGTGTGTGAGAGAGAGAGAGAGAGAGAGAGAGAGATGTTCGTTTGTGTAATTTCATTTGTTAATTGTACCTATACCTATTCATCTTTTCCGACTGTCCTGCTCCAAAAATAGCTCCACCTTTGATGTTGAATAACGGGATTTTAGTTCCACACGAACATTATCTCCTATTAAGAGAGTCCACCAAAAAAATTAAAAATTAAAAATTTTCTTCTCTTTTTTCCTATAAAAAAATCCAAAAAGCTTATCCATTCCAAATATTCAAAACTATCGAATTCTATACTCAATAAAGAAATAATTCAAAATGTGTAATTAATGCATGATTCAATCACATACACATATGCGCTGGTCTCGTATGTCTTAATCAAATACTTGTTATACACACATTATATTTCCAATTATTTTTACGTACGTAAACTGATGATAAAAAAAAATGGAAGTAATTAAAAAGTTAAAAAAACATATATATATCGTAATTAACCTCACCCACGACGAGTGGAAGCATTAAATAATTTACCCTCCATCACTTTCCCACCTCCATTAAACTTGGATTGGCACTTGTCATAGCAATCAGTTAGGTTGGATCAATTCTTAGGTTGTGGGGTTGTCCAATTCCAATCAATCCCAACTTGAATCCCTCATAATTACACACACAACGTAGTCATCAAATCGAGATAGGGAATTGAAGACGGTGTAAGGTTAGGAAATTATAGCTACACATTGACATAGGCCCAAGATTTCAAAAATTTTCTTGGATTGGTTAAGAAAGTTTAGAGGAAATTAGTGTTGGATTAGGCCGATAATCTTGAATGGTTAAGTTGACAGTTGAAGAGCTCGTGGACATCATGTGTTTAGGTTTACAACAAGACTCGTGGGGTTGTCCTAAACAAACAAAAGTGTTTCTTACCTACCTCTTTTGGTCCTTTTCACTTCACCATGTTTTGTATCTCTTTTGGTGAAATTAGGGTCTTTGTCAATTGACCCTAATTTAGTTCATCAAACCTAATCTTAATCACATTTATTTATTAGGCTGATGCATGCCGTTTATTTTGAATGGTGCATGTTTTGAGTATTCTTCCTATTTAAATTGCACGTGGATGATGACTCGATGATATTCATGGCCGAACGAGGTAGAATATGTGACTACGCACTACTAATTTTTATTTTATTTTTATGATAAGGGAACTTTTAAAGTAGGTATAAACTTTAGTGTCGAAAAAGTGGGTATTATGTTGGATTATGAAAAAGAAAAAATTAATCAATCAAAACTAATAACAAGAACTATTGCCGTAATCAATAAAAGAAGATTTATGAATAGAACGAGAATCTAAATTATTGTGTGGGCTTAGTGTAAGAAATATTTGGTTGCTGCTCCAAGAAAATGGAGCATCCTTATTGGGCAGTGCCTTAGTCCCTCCATCATACACATGCCCACATAAACAAAATAAATAAATAAAAATATTGCCTGTAGAGATAGGATTTAGGCATGGTAAAATATAATTTAGATAACCATACAGACATATAACTACAACATATTTATATTAACGAGAATTTTTATTTTCGTCCCCTGTTAACGAGTAGATGGTGGATGAGTCCCGTCGAATTTCTCTACTACAAGAGCTATATATACTATATATTAATCCAACCTTGGGTGCAGACACAACGCTCTCGTATTATTTTTCTTGGCAAGCGCGAGCACTACTATTTCGCATGAAATCAAGGCTCCAATTTCCACTCTAATATAACTGTAAAAGGAAAAGGAAAAAGAAAAAAAGAACCAACTCTTATACTGTTCTGGGAAACGCCCAGTTTCCCTGTAACAAGACCGACTTTATATTTCCCGACCTGCACACCCATGAAATAGCAGCTATGACCGAGTATCCAAAAGAAGAGCACGGGGAACAAGTTTCCACTGACACGTCGAGTGTGTTATTTCAATATGTGGTATATTGTATCTGATACAAATATATGATCTAGCAGGAGGGCAGGGACCAATATTGCCTGTCTCTGGTTTCATAGAATAGAACAGATCGAGCAATGTAACCAAGTTTTTATCTACTTCATCCTTTTCCGGACCTCATATAAGTAGCCAACGATCACTACTGCTGCAGCCACAGCAACTCCAAAAGCACTTTGTGCAAGTATGGTGCCATCTTTCACAGAGGTCTTCGCACCAGGTGTAAACCCTAGTTCCGAAAGTTTTTTATGCGACTCTGCATAATCTCTAAAGAAGGCATCTTCATCCTGCATGTGCAAATGACAAGACTGCGGTTAGTATGATTGCCAACTTACCTGTCGAGAGAAGTTGCAATGACGAAAAAAGAAAGCCTGCCTTGGTGAAAAAACTAAACTGCCCTGATAATAGCAGTTGGACAGATACATACTTTCCAATCAAATTTTAGAATTAAACTAGTAAGACAGCAGTTGAGTATAACATCTAAATAACCTAAAAGAGACCATTTCAGTCCAGTATCACTTTGCATCTATGAGCTTTCAGACCGTAGCGTCTTGAGAGGTATCACCTTAGTTTGTATATGGTTGGAGACATGGAATTATTATTTAGCGTAAAATGTGCTACTACATTGTCTTTTCAGTCAAAAATTGCTACCCATGTGAACATTACATGATTTTGAAGTATGACTGAGCAACTATAAGGATATTATCAAATGTAAAACATACTTGGTATTACTTTTATGTGCGACACTTTTGGATCCACAATCCAGCAAAATGACTCCCACGTTTAGACTTCTAGATAGTTGATTAAGGATACCTACTTTAGCAGATGTACTTTGTGACTCAGTTCTATGCAGCAGGCACTAAAATTCGGGATCTTAATTAACCAACGGATTGCCTTATGAGGAAGAGTTTATCCGTGCAATGAACTTTTCAGAAGATCTTCTGAAACAGAAAATAAAGCACTAGGTGCTGTTTATATATATATATATATATATATCTTTTTTTTCCTGGAATCAGCTTTAGAGAGTAACCAAGCTTTGACACGGTTGCATAAGTGGTCCTAAAGTCCTTGACTGAGACATAATTTAACTTTTTAAGCAGAGCAGCTCGATTGGATTTGATCTTTTGCTGCTTATACATGTACTTGCACAAGGAAAAATAATTAAATTGCCAAAGAAAATAGTTTAGAATCCCATATTGTACCTTAGCATAAAGCTCCACATAACGCCTAAAGTCAGGATCATCAAGCAAAGCCACATCAGTTGGGAGTTTCAGCAAACCTTCTGTTTCCCCCTTAAGCAGCTCCCTGGTTTAGATAAATGCAAACAGAGGAATATAAGAAGAGAGAAATGGACTAAAATGAAATACATGAGATGCCCTTAAGGACTTACAGAAAATATGAATTGTCAAATTTCAGTGGGTCTTTAGTCCAAGGTCCGTCGAACCCTGATCTTTCTGGATGTGCCCTTCCCTATGTAAAAACATCAACCAAAATTATATCAAAACAATTTCTTTTTCCCTTTTCTTCTTTTATGAGGGGAACTAAAAGCCACTTGGAAGTATATTCAGAACAGAGGTAAATGGAAATTACCAGGGTGTGGCCACCAGAAAGTGCCACGATGTCTTTATCAGATAAACCCATTCGATAAAACACCTCCTTTAGATGTGGCACGCCTAACATCAAAAGACAACAAAGTATATCAGTTCAACTTCTAATCAGTTTTCAATGGAAATGTCAATAATCTCAAGTTGCTCCAGTCATGAGTCGAAATTCTATAAACTTAAATATAATATGTGAGGAATAGCAGGATATGTCCACGGGAAGAATTTTAGGATATGAAAGTTAATCAGTCACAATTTATGTTTCCAATATCTTAAGCAGAAATGATACCAAAAGGATGCAAGGCCAAAAGGCTTGTGGAAGCATATAATTGTACTGAAAAAGAGACATAAACCTCCAGACTAAGCAAGTGATGAAATTCAAGAACTAAGATTTTCATTATATTTTTGTTTGACCTTTATTAGCATCCGGAAGCCGTCCTTCCTTCGGAGAAATTTTTGAGTCCTGAAAAAAATGAGGTGGCTACCATTAATATTGTCCATTCAATGGAAATATCATTCCAATGCACAGAAACTAATTGAATTGAAATCAGCCTGCGAAATGGGAGAAGTGCTTTAACGCCAGACACCGAGAGTTTTTCTCCTTTTATCTCTGAAGATAGACTAACACTACCTTTCTGCCAGGAACAAAATTGATCGTGGGCCCTCCGGTAACTTCAACTGCAACAACACCTGCAAGCTACAGATACAAAAAATAGTCTGGTCACGATCAATAAAGTAAACTCATTCCCAGTCATAAAGAGTAGTCAATTGCCCTCATGCAGTTCGTTGTGCTGAATAATTTCTAAAAATAGTCAGCATATACCTGATTCCTGTATGGATAATAAATATGCAAGGCAGTGAGTATAGATGGATGAGAAGAATTATTTTTCTTTCGAGTGATTTAGATAGAGCAAGGCAGTTTATACACTTAATTTCTAGAGTAATTTGATTTGAACAGGCAAAAGCCCAAACAGTTCATACACAATTTCTTTCACGCATGTTCTCTCTACATAATAACTGCCCAAACCGACAACTAAAGAGTATCATCATCCAAAATACATGAATACTCAATTGTACAAAAGATAATCGGGACCATGAATACAAAATTTGACACTTACTTTTACAAGGTCATTTGACAAACTTATTCAATCAACTTACATATGTCATTTATCCAAACAAAATAAAAGAATAATAAAATAAAAAATAAATAAAAAGAAGATTTAAGTTTCCTTTGTATTAACCAGCAGCATATGAAAAGCAGTAGGAAGATTACCTGGTACAGATCTGCATATGTAATTTTTTGACATCTAGACTTCACTTGTTCTGCAGTCAAATAAAATATTAACATCAAGAAAACTTGTAGGATTAACTTCCAAGTAAAGTTTATCATGCTAATGCAACAGTATACATATTATAGTGTTCCAAGCTAAGAGACTAACTCATAAATACAACCAACTAAACCTATGTAAAATAAGTTAAACTAAAATGTTGTTTGGCAGATATTATAAGCACTTTAAGACAGCTCTTCAAAGCGTCAACATACATTGAAGTAACTTAAACACCCTCTAAAAACATCTTATAAGCTCCTAACACTTTATTTTGCGAGCAAATAAGAACTTTTTCAAAAATGGTTGTAAAATACTTTGAAATAGCTTAAACAAGGCTCATAAGCTCCTAGAAATAAGCTTAGCCAAACACCAGGACCGCACCAAATATTGCAAAACAACCCTGGTTGAACAATTAATATAACAATAATACCACCTAAACGATAAATGTTTTTCACTGCAAGCATGCAACTGATCGACATACACAAAAACAGCAGAAATCATGTGAGAAGCAGTAAACGAGTCAAATAGCATTGTCATAATCAATAAAGTGTCCAAATCATCCAACGACTAAGAAAATAGAATCTAATATTATATAGAGTGATAAAACAAACACGAGCATTCTAATGCGATGTAAACAGAAATTTTCAGAACGATCGACATCAACAAAACACACACACACACAAAATAGAACTCACCGCAAAGATCAAGCGCTATTTTCAGGCCACTGTTAGCTCCATGACTGAACTCCTCTTCATTCCGAATCGAACCGTTCGGACCTCCGGTCTTCGTGTTCACGTCATAAGTCCCCGCGTCATGCCACCTAATCAGACCACAATCCAAATAGAAAAAGCGCAGTTTCACTCAAACTAATCAGAAATCATCTTCACCGAGGCATTATCCAAAAGAAAACAAAATAAAATAAAAAATCCGGCGAAAACGAAAAATAAAATGAGGAGAAGTGGAAATACGCCAAACGAAGCATAATCGGGGCGCAATTCTTGCCGGCGATGAGAGAGCGGAGCTCGCGGCGAGCCTTCTCGACATCCTTGAGGTATTCGGAATCGACAATAACTTTCGCCATGGCAGATAGTTGAGTGATGAGAGTCGCTGAATTTTTGTTTTGGAAATCGATGAGATAAGATTTTTTTTTTCTTTTATAATTTTGGTATATGTTGACCGGCGTTAATATATATGAGCTGAGAAAAAGAGTGAGATTTGATTTTTCTTTTTGGTTTAAAATTTAAATTTTATATATGTGTACATATTTTTTTGAGTGATAAAATTTAGTATATCATATTTTTGGGTTGTTGTGATTGGTGAATGGTGATACATGAAAGATAAAGCAGCGGGCTTGGGAAACGAGCCCAGTCGAGTATGGGCCGCCTCGCACAACTTTCTTTCCTTATTGCCTTCTTCATCACTCGCAACCGATTATTAATGAAAATTGTTTTTTTAAATACATTAAGTTGGCACTTGGCAGGTTCATCTAAATTTAATACATATACTTTTAACCTTGTTTGCTATGAAAATAGTGATTATTATATTTTTGAGAATATTTTTTTTAAGAAAATGATGAATGTATACATTCACAAAGTTTGTTTAGATCCATTGACATCATGAAAGTTGAATGTGTTCTATAAATAAAATTCCAACTCAAATTTATTATCACCCATTTGTCAGGCGCAGCCCTCGGACACTTTTTTATGGATAAAATGCCATTTTTATCTTCAAAGAAAAAAAAAGGCTCAGTATGCGACAAATGCATGGCATATAAAAATAGGAAATTGATTTTCATCTAAAAACACAATATTGAAATTGAAATGAATGCTGAAAACAGGGGAATCAACAAAGATGTAAGAATCCAACATGTCAATATACACAAGCAGCACATACAGTGATGATACAAGATAGATGTTCTTGTCAAAACCAAGCTCGAAAACACCGGTGTAGTAACACAAGACACTACATGCTCGTGCTCGAATGGAATTCAAAAGGGTTCCGCGTTTATCTTTTAGTTTCATCAAGCAGAGCGTGGGAGCAGCTAACCTCAAGATGTTTGCCACTGCAGCTCAATTTGTATCCGTCCATTCTTTGAGTCTATTAGATGGAACTTCTCGTTTATCCTTTTGTTGCTCACAACATCCGCCAGGTTGATGTCAATGTAGCCCAATGTTTCCTGATTTCACGCGTTGAACCATAGAAGATTTGAGTCGTTAACAAGAAAGTAGCAGAAAAGGTCAGAAGTTGAATATGTTCACATATGTTCTGTATGTGCAAGAAAAAGTATGGACCTTGATGTAATTCTTATATTAGAAGAATTTATTTATACACCGAACTGTTAAATTACGATGATAGAAAGGTGAGCAGAAAATACCTTAGGATGTAGTAGGCCGATTCTGGTCGATGTGCTATGTACTTCCACATGAAGTTTGTCCTTCACCGGTGGTTCTTCCATCACGAATGTGAAAACCTCCTCCCATCTAGGATCACGGTTCTTCTTTATTTGCTGTATAAACAGTTAAAATATCAACAGCTAATACACTAATATACATACAAGCAGCATTTAGCAAAATGTCAGACTGATTTTATGAATAACTGGGCAATCACAAAACACATAATTTCCATCACACAACAATACTGGCCTGCATTTCCTTGTTTAAAGTCGTTGGGTGAAAATGAATCAGCCCGCATAGTGCTGGACTTTTAGCATTGGTGAGAGGGTGGGATTCACTTTAGGTTCTTTGTGGTTTAAGTGTAATTTTTTCTTGGACCAGTAGTACTTAAATAAGGCAAAACTCATTAGGATTATGTGTTGATTAATCTTGTAATCAGCAGAATTGCTGGGCAGGTTTTAAACCTAATGGAATTTACTGATTTTCTTATTTTTTTTCTATCTTTTGAATAGAACCATCCTTTCTTGTTCACTAGTTTTCAGGCTATGTTCATTATTTTCGCACGATTGGCCTCGACTCTTATCACATTGTCATGCTCAACTTATCTTGTAATATTCTCTAATTTTTTCCCTTGGGAAGTACCTAAGTAACAATAAACTTTAGTGGCACCAAGATTAAATTTGCCACACAATATATGCACAAGCAATCAAGTCAGAGAAAATAAAGTTAATTGCACACCTTCGTTTTTCGCTCCTCTCCTTTGACAAGGATGCGGACATATGGGTTGGTATGGTGCTTCCCCTCAACATCTTGAGCTTCATGCACTGTAACCACTAGCACACCTCCACCTGGTGGTGTGCCTTCAGGAGCCTTTTGCACTGCACCCGATTCCTCAAAATCTTTTGGCAAATCTTCATCCTTGAAAGGTTTGTATGTCAACTCTACCACAATCTGGCCACGCAACTTATCATTTTGAACATCATTTGGATCCATGTTCTTAAGCAGATCTAGTGTCAAAGTTTTTGTTTCATCATGGGGAAGGTCCTTCAAGGGAACTACGTTCATACCCATCTTTTCGTGTTTGCCCACCTGTAAAGAAACACAAAAATTCAAGTGCTGGACATCATAGCATAACAATCTCTCAAACCTGCAACTAAATATATATTTTAATATACCTGCTCCCAATCATAAACAAGAAGTTCCAACGCTTGTGTTTCAGGATCTTTTATAACCATGCTGAATTCTTCATTCCACTCGGGATTCAAATTCTTATGCTTTACTGTAGTCTTCTTTGAGGGAGCCTTTGATTCAGTGAGCTTCAGTTTCACATAAGGATCTGATGCACCTAATAGGTCTTTCTTCTTCAGCTTTAGTGCCCGCACAACCTTTACGTGGAGAATTCCAACAGGTTTCTTCATAGCTCTGACAGTTTAAAGTGAATTAGAATATGAACATAAGACCCTCCAGAATCGTGGCTATTTATAGTATTATTATATAAAAGGCATACTTAGTCGGATCCAAAACTTGCACTTCAAGGGTTTTAGGCCACAGATACATATTAGCAACTTGATCTTTGATAATTTCCTGCATAAAAGATTATTTTCATGGGGAAGCAATGCACACAAGGGTTAGCACATATATGATCTGACGCAGAAATTTATACAACGAAATCCCAAATTTAAGAGTACTCATTTAGCAGTCACTGATATATGGTTTCTTTGGGAGAGTTAGTTTTGGCTCAAGCCATTAAATTTTAGTTCATGAATTCTGGATTGCAAGTTAAAATCTAATGTCAGAACCAACAGCAGTCACTTCCATATGCTATAGTTTGGAACTAGTATGAGTGAGCATCAAATATCAATGCATTGTGATGCCAAATGCAAACTCTCAAATTGCAACTTTTCAATCTTATTCACAACATATATATGATATCTAGCTCTCATTCCAATTTTGGTCGTATAACTAATGTAAATTCCACTATCTTAAATAAGGCATTTCAAGAATTGATATAATGGAGCTGTACCTGTACAAACCGATACAGGCCAGGAATTGACATGAGATCTGCCCCACCAAGCTTAAGTCCAAAGTCAACATGAGGCTGCAAAAAGTGGGGACAAGCAGAAGCCAGCTTACTACGAGAGAATTTCAATGAACAGAACTTTTTGCACAAATATAAATGTGCGAAAAAATTACATTCAGCACATATACGAATTCAACTGGTATCTTGGTCACAGTATTGTTTATGTCTCATATTTTAATTTTTTACTGTTATATTTAAAAAGGAGAAAAATAAATTAACTAACCTTCTCCATAAGAGACACAAAGATGTTGGCAAAACATGGAAAGCTAGGAACAAGAGGCTTAAGGGTAATGCGGGGTATAGCAAAGACTTGCAAATCCACAATCTGCAATATACGATAAAAAGTTCCATTTCAATATCATTTTTCCTTTGTTTATGAACAAGGAGACAAAAAATAATCAGATCATACAATATTAGGTGAGAAACTATTCTACGACATTAAAATAGACAACAACCTGAACAGTTGCTTTTAGTCCAAAGGCTCTCACTGCAACAGTGATGTTAGGATTGCCTGCCCATTTCAGAGCAGGCTCCATAATCAACTCTTTTTCTTCAGTAAGATAGACTTTCATACCTGCCATTGAAAAATTCACAATTATGTTCCAGGCCCATGAAGTTTTAGTTTACATAGCAAGCTGAACTAACACAAGAATGTAAGTTGAGCCCATTATATTGGAAACAAGTATGAGAAAGAAATGAATCCAAGCAGGCAAAACGAAAAAAAAAAAAAAAAAAAAGGACGAGGAGCAGACGACAGCCTCTACCTAAGCATTCATCAAAAGAAGAGGTTAGACAAAAAAATGAATTATACAGACTGTTTAACACCAACAAGAAAGCAAGTGTGGACAAGAAAACTCTAGAATTGATTAAGATTCGCTCATTTTTGTCTTTCAAAGTACATTTATTTGACATCCATGTTGTTTCTAATCTCTGCTGTACATTCAATATTGCAAAAGAATAAACAATTCAGAGAAAGTGAAAAACTGATAACAATTTAAGTCACTGACCTTGAAAAGTAGGTGGCAGAGACCCCAGAGTTAGTGCTTCAAATTCAAGTGACTCAATTTTATATTTGGGAATTTGCTCAGAAATAATTGGGGTAGCTATATTTTTGGCTGTCTTGCAAATCGCCTGCACGAAGCATATAAAATAATTAATGCAGATAAGCAATGAAATGCTATATTATGAACTATGTGTATAACACAGAATCCTTAATGAGAACCAATACCTTGTCCAGGTAAGGCCACATAACTTCAAGAAACTTGTTGAGCCAGTCAACCTTCATTCCAAAATAGAGAAAGGGGGAGGGGGGCGTCGATGAGAATCTATTAATTGCCAAGTGACTAAGTAACCAAGTGATTGCAAGATGTGACTGAGTCATCGCAAACTTACACGATCATAGTCTGGATTTTTCACCCAAAAGGGTATTTCAGGAAGTAATTGTTGCAAAGTTTTAGAGTCTTGCTCAACCAAAGGACGGATGGAAGGATTCTGTTGAAGTACAAGAGTAAGAAACTTTTATCATGTTTGGCAACATATCCATATCCCAATTAGTTTACATATTAGATTTCCACAGTATTCCATTCACTAAAATAAAGAGTAGATGGATCCTAATGCAGCGATCAGGGAACAGATGCATCCCATCTAATGCACATAAATGGAGACTAAAAGCAACAGTAATGAGAAAAGAGACTATGATATAACTATCCGGACCAACATGCCCAAGTTCAAAAAAGAGTCGTAGCAGCTGAATCATAGAGGGCATTCCAATAGATAAAAAGGTCCCATCAAGCACAGTAGCCGCGCTTAGTTCCATCCGCCCACAATCAATAACCATTCTGGCCAATTACCAATAATTGCACGGTACAATCCAACATTTGGAACAGGCATTGATCTTATTTTCGAACACAGTTAAGTAGCCGAATAGTTAACAGTTCTCACCTCACATGAACACCGGTCAACAACAAACATGCTCAAACATTTAAGGGGAAAAAAAAATTAAAATCTACGACTACTTCTCGGACTATCTCAAAATCCCCTCCAACACTACCAGAAAAAAAAAATATATATATATATATATATATATTACATTATTCACAACACATAGGTGTACACAAATTACTAATGCATAGATCAAAAAAATCACAAAAACTTGTGCATAGCAAGCGAATCCGTACGTTAAGAGTGTGTGTGTGTGTGTGTGTGTGAGAGAGAGAGAGACAGAGAGAGAAGCACCTTAACATCGCTAGGCTGAAAGTAGATGAACAAGAAATACCCAGCAACCAATCCAGTAGAAATCCCAACTCCAAATCCACAAAACCCCATTATCGTACCGATAAAACCCATCTTCAACAAATTTAAAAAACGCTTTTCAAATTCAATGGAAGTCTCACAAACTCAAATCAAACCTCAAATGCAGCAACAACAAGAAAAAAAAATCCACTATTTTGCAGTTCAATAATTCAACCAAGTTTCTTCGAGAAGTCCATCCGCAATAATTTCACTCTTTTTTTCCTATCCTGTTTTTTATATTGAGAAACAATAATTTCACTCTTTAATCGCTGTTCAATTTCAATTTCGAGTAATTTCACGACAATGATATTATAGGGTGAAAATGATAATTATTAAATGACCGAAAGCACCCCCGAGGCGACCGAGTTACACCCGTGTATTAGCGTCGATTCGTGCCCATAAATGTCATTTCATACAGGGAGCGTGCGACCACGTTGAGCCTTCCGCGGAATATGTAAGAAGGGGGTAATATAGCTCTTCTATTCGGCTAAGCAAGTTTCGGATGCTTCTGATGGGCTGGGCCCGGCCCGTTTTGGTGGGCCCGATCTGTTGTTTTCGGTTGCGGTGGTGACGTGTTGTGTGATGATGAGCTGCCACTTGGGCTTAGTTGTACGGTGATGATTTTGGAAGCATAGTATGATTACCAAGTTTTTGTCTTTTTTTTTCGACTCCTCGATACGTATTACTATTATTTATCACTCAAAATTAAAATATAATAAAACCGATTGTGATTATAAATTAATATGTGTAGTTGTCAACCTTAGTTTTCCGATTTATCTAGCTTTCTATAAAAAAAAGTTGACCATTTTAGCTTTGATTATTTCGAATTCGCATTCATCCAAACAATGTAAAACGGCATGTAAATACACTGCTTAAATTTCATTTTTGTCGAAGTGTTAATTGTGTGGCACATGGTTTAGGTAGGATTGTTCGTGATTTTTCAAGCCCTTATTATTGGGTTGAGCCTCCGTCTTTTGTGTTAGGCCTTCTCGATAGTTCATGTTCTTGTTCTTGTGCTTTTTAATAAAATATGAGTATTTGGTTGTCAAAAAAAAAAAAAAGATTTCATTTTTCCAATATTTTATTTACATTGCAAACCAATCTCCAATGCATATTACATTGAGATATGCACCAAATGTATATTTCGTAAATTTTTAAAATGTTATTAAAAAAATTATATATTATAATATTATTCCGACTCTATCGTTTAAGGCTAAATTTAAAGCTTTCACCCCGATAAATATTTACTTTACTTTATGTGCAACTGAAGATATTTTTACCAGAAATATGCATAACTTATTGTCGGTATTCTAATTGACATAACAACAAAATAAATCATACAATTTCCTGTTTTTTTTTTTATTTGTGAGTATGTCTGCAATATAAAAAATGAGATGCAAAAAAATTCAAGCTACGCTTTTTTTGGATACGCCACATCTCACTTGAACCGATAGAATCTTGGTGATGTCGGGGCAAGGATCCTTATCATTGTCAAGCAAACTCTCCTTTTCAAATGGAATCGTGCATGTTGGCTTACCCAAACATAGCTGAAAACCAGAGATAACATGAATCCGTTAGTTTTCATAATATATACAGTATATTTCACTTCATCGGTGTTTTGTTATGTTAGAAGTAACAAGCTAGTCACATTAATTAAGAAGAGAAAACAAAACATAATACAGTGCACGTATTTATGATTTACCTGTTCGACAAGCTTGAACACTTTGGTGGAATCGCATTTTCCGGGCAAGAAGGCACCACAAGCACCCTCAGCATTCCCAAAACTGGCAAAGTCTACTTTATCGATTAGTTTCCCTTGGGGGCAATGAAGGTAGGCTGCCTTAACAGGGTCGCCGATGGAGCGAAATTGATCGTTTTTTCTTTCAAATGACTTCACCGGCGCCTGATGGAACTCCGATATTATGCTGCAAATGGTGTCTCTGTTCACTGTCTGAATCTCAATCTTTTCCGGGTGCCCCCCAGTCTCCTCGAACACAATTATTAGATTTCCTTTGGGCTTCAAGAATGCTCGTGGGATATGATACCTGCACCACATACGTACATGCCAGCATTCAAATTAAAGTAAAACACCAGGATATATATACTCTATACTCACTCTTCTTGAGTAGGTTTTCCGAGAGGCGAAAGGTAAGACACCCAATATCTACCGATGCTTTGCCCATTTATCCAAACCATTCCCTTTTCCATGCTCATCATCCTAATAGCAACAGGCGCACTGCCTTCTGGGGCATCGAAGTATCCCTATAAACTCATAATAACTTTTATGTCTTAATAATATTTGTATTTTTTTCATTTAACTTTTGCAAATTAATTCATATTTGTGAAGAGTATTTTACCTTGTACCAAGTAATGGCCCCAGGATTCCCATTGTATGGAATCCATTTCACTTTCTTTGATCCTTCTTCGGTAAAGATCTGCGTTCTTTCTCCAAATACACCAACCTGTGAATTTTATGGCATAATTTTTAAGATTATTAAATACTACATATGTAATTAATTATTTTTATATAATTATATATATGTATTTACCTGCTGCCCCCAGTGATTATTGGTGATATCAAGAGTTCCAGCCATCAAACCTTCAATTGTGACAGCTCGAGGCCCGGCAAACCTTCTCTCCATGTAGGCACCACTATTCTATGTTTGTGAAATTAAATTAATGTTGTTAAAGATAATACACACACACACACACACAACAATATTAAATTATTAATGTCTCTGTTTAAGAGACGACTAAACAAGTTAATTAACTCACAGGCAAACCAACTGTCATTGCTAGTATTGTTATATTGTTAATTCCAGGCTTCAGAACCACAGAATTCTTGAAAACATGGCTCTTTTCTACATTGCTTCCATGTCCAAATCCTGTAAATTCATAATAATAATAATAATAATAATAATAATAATAATAATAATAATAATAATAATAATAATGATCATAATAATAAAAATTAATTAATAATCAGTCTTTGTTCATATTATTATTTAGGACAATAAATCTTAATTACTTAGGTCTGGACTCAGCATAGTCTTTACCTATGTATTCACCGTTTACAAATGCAGCTAAAGCATGGCCAAGACTTGCAATCTGTAGGATTGGAAGAATGTCAGAGCGCATCGGCAAGTCACGCTGATCGAAATCGATGCTGCAAACATCAAATTATAATTTATAATTGAGGCCCCCATATATATATATATATATATATACATACATACATATAAGTGTTAGTTTTAATGAAAACTTGCTATAATTCTTTTTAGCAAAAATTTAGAAATTATTAATTATACTGTTAGCTTACCTGGTGCTATACCATGCATAATCTGATTGATCTTTGTTGAGGTGGTAAAGTTCCCTCGGTACCTTGCTTTTTATCTCCAACTCATCTCTTGTGGGAATTGCTTCTTTGAACATCTCCCATTTCTCAATCTTTGATTCTGCTGCGGGGATGAAGTTTCTTGCACTATGTTGTGACATAACCTGTGATAAAATTAATTTAAAAACAAAATAAATAAATAGAAATGATGATATTTTTTAGGGATAATTAAACATCTAAAAAAAAAATAATTGATGTTATCTTGTTGGTGTCAATTTTTACCGCGTTAGTGTTGTAAACTACTGTTTTACAGTCGGGGAGGATGCTGATGGACTTGGCTGGTAGGAAATAATCCACATCCTTGAATTTAATGCTCAAATCTAGCTTTGTGTTGTTGTTGGTCAAGAATGCAGCACAAACGTTGCTTTCAGGCATCTCATACACCGTGATCTATGATAATAAAATAAATTAATTACATCGATCGTAGTTGTTAATTAATTAATGATCAAAATTTTAGAGGGCCGGGTACAAAATTCGATCTATCGATCTAATTAATTAATAATATTTTCACCTCTAAATCTTCAGTGACTTTTTGTATGGATTGAACCCCCCAAAGCAAAGCCTTCTTGCTCAATCTCAAGGCCTTGTGCAGGTCTCTCAAGTGCCCGAATTTTGGATCCCTCTTCAAACCTTAAAATAAATTACCAAACAATATAATTGTGTTGATTAATCGAATGACGACATTCTTGACAAGTCCAGCTCTATACCATATTCATCTAATGGAGCTTCGTCATAGTAGCGTGTTGTAACGAAAGATGAGCTCGTTCTTCCAAAGTTTGTACCACCATGAAACTAATTGAGATGAATATTGAAGCAATATATATATGAGTTTTCTTGTCTACACAATAATCACAAATCCATGGTTTAAGACAAACATTAATAGTATATGTACCATGTAGTAGTTGTTGAGGGTGCCATTTCTGGCAAAAAATCGAGCAATAGCAAACGAAATATCCTCTGCAGCTCGCTGTGATGGAGAGTCTCCAAACACTCGATATCTGAAACATAAATGTTGTTATTCAATTTTCACCACATCAACAGACCATATATATATATATATAGATCAATTCTCAGTTGAAGGAAAAAAAAATCATATCATCATCAACCTATACTTACTGTGCTGTCCAATTCTCGGTCCAAAGAGAAGGCTTGTTGGGGCCATTTGGACCGGGGAATGTGTCTCCACATTGCCTTCCATTGCAGGTACTAATCTGCAGGAACAAAAATCCTCCATCAATCAGAAATACAGAGCTACCAACCTTAACCTCGACAAAAATATAAGAAATCGAACTTACTACTGTCTGAGGAGCATCCTTTTGCTTACACATGATCCATGGTATGCCGTTGTATAGACTAACAGCCATGTCTGCTGCCCACTTTATGTATTTTGTGCCCAATTCCCTATACGAAAGTTGGACATTGTTGTACTCATTTTCGATCTGCAGTGTATAGAAATGGGAAGTTTGTGAAGAGCTACTAAACATCGACTTATGCTAATTAAGAATATTTCTAACAACTTTTATGATCTTATGATAAGTGGTGAGCCATAACATATTTAACACGTGCCTGCGCCATGATAATAGGGCCTCCTTGATCTGCAAATAGCTTCTCTTCTTTTACCATGTTTATGATGTTTTCCGCATATCTTTTCATGTGGAACTGCATTGTTTGAATAACTTATAATTAATTTGATCATTTTATTGCATTGTGATGTTTCATAGGCACGACATGTGTATATTGATGATATCGACCAATTACCATGAAAGGTTCATTGTAAGAGCGGAATGTGATGTTAGGAACCTCCTTCAACCAGTATGGAAATCCACTGTAAAAATGAACTATATATAAGACATAGTAAAAATATACAACACTTGTGTGAAACATGAATCTTAATTTGAGGAAAACTATATATGAATTAATTACCCCATGTTCCATTCTGCCTCAATGTAAGGTCCAATTCTAAGAGTCACCCACAAACCACTGTCTCCGAGCAATTTGATGAATTTCAACAAGTCGTAGTTCCCTTCAAAATTGAACTGCGCTAACAAGACACAACACGTTCTAAGTCGAGATACTATGTGCATGCTTTGAAAACATAAAAATAAAAATTATATGCATACCTTGCCTTGAACAGGCTCGTGAATGTTCCAAAAAACATAAGTTTGTATCACGTTAAGACCACCTTCTTTAGCCTTTTTAATGAGATCAGGCCACATCTGCCAAACAAATGCAATAGATACAACATCTCAATATCCTTTTTCTTAATTTTCATAAATCACACATGTACTCACTTATTTTGTTAATTAGGCGTTTACTTACATCAGGAGTGCTACGTGGATAATGGATAGAGCCAGAGAAGAGTAGTTCTCTACTCCCATTGATGATAAGCGAACGCTCGTCGTATGTTACAACGGGCTGATTCGCATCCTTGGCCTTCTTACCGCCGTATGCACTTGATATAACTAGAGACAGAGCAACTAACAAGAGAATTCTGCTAAATTCATGCATTTTTCTCTTCATCATGCAGACTCTTCTTTTTCTTTTCTTTTTCTTTTTTAAGATTTTAATTTGAATGGTGTTTTGGTTTTCCAGACAAAGATTAATGGAGATTTGAGAAGTATATGTGTTAAAGACTCCATGCAATATGCAAATGTTGAAAGTGAAACATTGTACTGAAAAATAGGCATGGGAGTTGACATCGGATTTTGACTGTGGTTTTGTTTTTATCAACCTCTTGTTTTCATGTCTATTTTTAGAAACTTCGAAGTTATTTGTGGTGTCTTATCTCCTAATGCTATTTTATTGCAGCAATTTTTTTTTTCATGGACAAGAGTCGTCCGAGGATTTTTGTTTTCCTTTCTTTGTGTAGAGAGAGAGAAAGAGTAGGATTTGAATTTCATTAATGACCCTCTGAAAAATAAAATAAAATTATAAATATTGTCGATTCCGATAATATTCAATTTTTAACTACAAAGATATTTGTATTAAGTACATCTGTAGGTAATTGTCAAATGTACACTAAAATTTGAAAAGTTAATTAGCACGTATACATTTATTATTATTATTATTATTATTATTATTATTATTATTATTATTATTATTATTATTATTATTATTATTATTATTATTATTATTATTATAATATTTTGAGAAAATCGCGTATTTATATTAGGCAATATTTATGAAATTATGTCCTGTAATTAGTCTACAAAGTTGATGACAATCACTATTCGGATTGGATGAATATCATTTTATAATTATAGGAATTCTTCGCTGGCCGATTAAAAACTATAAACAAACACATATACTTCTCAAATCTCCATTAATTTTGTAATCAATAGTCTGTGTTTGTTTATAGTTTTTGAGATATGAACAATATATATTATAATTCTACAATAAACAAACACGGACTATTGATTACAAAATTGCATTAGTTTTCAAAAGTTATTAGTATTAGATATATTTAGTTTGTCGACGTAAATCGAAGGCAACATATTAATTCAATTCAAATCAAAATAAATAATGAGTAACAAAATAATAGGTAATCAAGATGTACTTTTTCATTTGTTTAGGCTACTACAAAAATTTTATTATCGATTTTACAACCAAGTTGCGCGTCATCTTGAGATGTCATCCATACCATCAATTGCAGAAATAAAAATAAAAATTATTATAATGATAAAATTTTAGTTGGAATCTAATTAATTGGCAAAAATATCCATTTTCCCTCAATTTTCTAAATTTTATTTTTTTATTTTCTCTTTTTTGGTTGAAAATTATTAATCTTTTCCCTTAATTTTCTAAATTTTTTTTTTCTCTCCTGAATCTCCTGGAAGGTGCACAACTTGATCTTCACCATATAAGTACTCTAATCTCTTCCATCTACCACTGTGTTGTACAACTACACGTTGCTAAGACATCTACAGATCAAAAAACGTATGATTCTATTTAAATAAATAGAAAAAATAAAATAAAAAAAATACACGATTGACCATGTAGCACACGATCAACCAACGTGTAGTACACGGTCAACCGTGTAGAACATTTGAATTTGTTTCCATTAGTACACGGTGCAACGTGTAATTTTTTTTATTTTTTTAAATTTCTCTATTTTTATTTTTCTATTGGCAACAGGTATGAATGTTCATATGCATGCTAATCTATTTCTAACATCTCATAATAAAATAAAAAAATAAAAATATGTATTTCATAACCTAATCATTTAAGAGATACAACTTTTTCCAATATGAAATATAATGTTGCGAATTATCACATTTCAATAGATGATTATGATTCTTTACAATATTTTTCTCATAAATGATAAAATTTAAACAATTTAAACCATAAAAAATAAAATAAAATAATTGGAACATGCCTTGTAATGTTTTCCGCCTTTCGAATTTTCTCGTCCCCAACTTTTCTACCAAAAATCGTCCCAAACTTTTCGACCAAAGAGTATAATTGATTTGAAATGCAAATTTTTCCTCAGTCAACAACTATTATACGCGTTTGTGTGTGACATTTAATACAACTCATTTAAAATCCAACTATACGACTGTGAGCATTGAATTGAAAAAATGAAATAAAATTGAACGTATTTATTTACTGCATCTGATTTATAATCCAATTATCCAAGGCTGTGAGCATTGAAATGAATTAATGTGAGCATCTCATTAATTCATTGAACGTGTTAATTTGGCCTTATACAACTGAACCGTGTAATTTACATTTCACCGTGAAATGAATTATTTTGGTCGTGTTCAATTTTGGCGGAGCCCACTGAATTAATTTGACCATGTACATATGAGCCAAGACTTTCACTTTTTTTTAATTAATTTGACCGTGTACAACTTTGGCCGAGCCATAATACGAGACTTTTACTTTTTCAAATTTCATTAAGGGTAAATTAGACTTTTATTATTATGTTTGGTTAGAAAATAATATTTCAAAAATCTTGGTTAGAAAAGAATTTTAGAAGTTGTTTTTGGTTATTTTAATTTTTCTCCCTATATATATACTAGTATTTCACTTGCGCGTTGCGCGGTGGCCAGCTGCCGACCTGTATAATATTATTTAGTCCAATTGATGTCACACCCAGTATCTCATAATAATAATAATAATAATAATAATAATAATAATAATAATAATAATAATAATAATAAACACATAACAATATCTATGCATGTTAATTAGCAGTTTAAACATATAATTTTAGATAATTAAACAAATAAGGTTAATTAAATACTCCATACTTAATTTTTACTATTTGTCATTGCAATTTGCATCTTAAAGACACTATTTCTAGGCAATATGAATTGTTACTACATATTCAAAAAAAACATTTTATTAAAATGATGGAGGCATATATATATATATATATTAAAAAATTAAAGCATGGCTCTCTACTAAAAAAATTAGTCATTAAGCCAAGAGCCATATGTTCTTCGGCCATCTTTGGTGCTGATGAGGTACCCACTGGCTAAATTATTCCGTTCTCCACTCCAAATGTTAAACGTTCCAAATTGGTGATGCATTTCTCCACAAATCCATCGATGTTGCTCTCCTAAAAAGGCTATGCAATTAAGTTGAAAAATCAAAATTCGCATGTATATTACACTACCATAATTTTAGTCATTTTTCTTTCTCTATCCATTTCTAGAAAAAATTAGCAATTATGACCGATTGAGGATGAAGAATCTAAGCCATTTAACACTAACTTAGCATTGTGTTGCTATCCAAATTTGTAAATTGATAGTCTGTGAAACTACAAAAATCAAGAAACAGATAACGTAGATTTTTGAGAACTCTCTAAACACATCATATCAAATGTTAATTTAGAATAAACTTGGCATTAAAAACCCAATTAAAGAATGAGATTATGAGGAGTATGACCAACAGTGTATCATGATTTTTTTTTCTTTTTTCTTTTTAGCACAATGGGTTCCAAAAGAGAAGAAGATATTAAAAGATTTATTAATGGTCAATAAGTAGTACCTATTTTAATTGTGTTAATTAACACCTTTCTCTCTTGAAAGGGATTAACTGTGATACCTGCAATTTGTAGAACAAATAATGTTACTATCATGATCAAGACAGAGCAAATCTCTTAATTTTTATTTCTAATTTGCATTGCAGTTGTGAAAGTGCCATCAAAGACAATCTAATGCATTTAAACCTCAATAGTTGTGACTAATAGAACTGGACGCACATAATTTTCAGTCCAAATATATCAACTATACATGTGGTAAACAATTCATAGAATTTGTAAAATCAAAAGTAGTAGAAACAATTTTATATATTTTTGCAATTCTAGCTACCGTGAACATCAACCACAATAATTATATGAAACCAAATTAATTAAATGTTGATAACAATACGATACCCTTGTAAAAATTGAATTACGAAAATTGACATGCACCAAACCTCTATTTAAAGAGAAATTGACACCAATTATTTCAGATATTTATATATTACAACACTGGAGATCAAACTACATGCACACACTATATAAAAGATCAGGTTTCCCTCACATTTATCATTGGAGATCACATTTTTGTCGAAACATTGTGGTGAATTGAAAAAATTACTTCAGAAATTTGGCGAAACGTTTTGAAGAAATTAACAATTGAGAGAGAGTAAAAAAAAGTTCTTTTGCGCGTAGAGAAAAGAAAGAGTTATTTTTTGCTGCCTGACCCCTTCCTTCTCTTGCCAGTAAAGACGGATTAACGATTGAAAATAATTGAAGAGAAATTAAACAAAGTAGGTATTTGGTTCATTGTCCTGAAGGGACAAAGGGCTCATTTAGATCCAAAATCTAAAAAAAAAAGATATAATTTTTTGTCAGTGAAAAAAGATATATGAAACTGTTGAACAAAGATATATGAAACTGTAGAACCATATAACAACGCTTTGTATAACCCAAAATACTTCTAAGTAGCAACTCATTCATAAAGAACAGCTAGCGAGCAGCAAAACACCAATTGCCAAGCACGTTGGAAGATTATACCTTGTTTCTTATAGCAGTAAAATACTTAATGTTGTCTTCAAATCAACTTTTTTCAAGTCAATTCCATCTAATTTATACTGGTGTAATCAGAAACATATCCCAGACAACCCACCATCACACCAACTGCTATCTGGGTAATCATATTTGTCAACATGTAGGAATTACACAGCACAAACAGTGTTATTCAAGCACGATTTGCTTGATTACACCTCAAAATAATACAACAACTACTAATTAAGTCGTATAAAGAAGAACCATAATTGGTCAACTAACTAACAGTGTTATACTGTTATATGGATATCAATCAAGAACCTTATTTAAGAGATTTATGAGCTAGGATATCTTTCATTTATTTCTTGATCAAGGTCATCAAAGTCATCCACACAAATTACAACCAATCTCTACCAGATTCAGAGATTTCTCATGAATGAATAGTGATTAATCTACAGTCTTTCAGATTTATCTGATGCCAAATCCTATTTTAGGAAATTTATGAATCATACAACTGCACAATGCTCTACATCGATCACAAACTCAGACAAACAATACCAATATATTTTTGCCATGTTTGGATCTCTATTTTCTTGATGAAAATTTAATCAAATACAAATGCAATAGGATAATAAAGCACACACACATGTATGTATTATGTGAAGAGAATCCAGTGAAATCAAAGCAAAACTACTAAATTAAAGAGCAGAAAATTAGGTAAAAAAAAGAAGAAGAAAACAAACTTGAAGTAAAATTGAAGTAGTTTCTTCCAATATCTTTGGACTTCCTAGTGTGAGCCCTAGCTGAAGCTGCAGATATTTTCCTAGTGTGAGCCCTAACTTTTTTTCGAGTGTACAACTCATGGTGTGTCAAAGGCAACTCCACAGTTTCACGGATTTCTTGTTTTTGAATGTCACATCCTCCAATATCCTGATAGAATATACAAAATCACTCAAGGGTACAGATATGAAATTTGTAATCTTGAGCGCAATTATGAAACTGATCCATAACTATACAGGCTCGGCAAACCACAAAACAACACTATTATAATCTACCGTTATTCGCAATTATTCATGGGCACCAACTCAATCTATGCCATACAGAGGAACTCGAAAATCATGCAAGCAATACCTTATATAAAAATAAATCATAAGTAGTAGAACCAGTCAACTATGCTCTCAAAGATTAAAAAAAAGTGCGTGCAAAGGGTCTCAAAATAACAAATTAGTTCCAACAATTGAATCATATGTTGCTATTTGCAACTTAAAAACTCCTTTCAACAAAGCCACACAGTCATTTTATCATACAGATGGTGGGCTAATCCCATCATCGATAAATCATAGGATTAAAGCCACAAACACATCACCATATATGTAATACCCCAGATTTCTGAATAAGATTTTGAGGAATGTTAACGATAAGTTAATTAATTAAAGAAGGAATTTAATTAAGATTAGCTAAGGTTGGATGACAGTCACGACTTTAGGAGTCAGATCGCCTTTTTGAGAAATGTGATTTTAACTATTTTATGACCATTCGTGGTCTCGTTAGAAAGATTTTAACTCAAGGAGTATGCCGGTGTTTTCAGATTTTAATTCTGAAGTCATTTGAGTTCCCGATGATGAAAAACGCATTTAAAAGAAGAATGAATAGTAACGTTTGCGTGCGTTCGTGTTTTGAGAAATTTACGAAATCCTCCTCGTTAATCCAAGTCCAGTTCTGTCAGGCCCCTCTTATGGGAAATGACTCAAGGATTCCGTTGGTGTTCACGGATTGACATTCTGAGATCAATCGAACGCTCAGGAGACAAATCTGTCAGTCCGAGTGAATAGTAAAAGTAATTCCAAAAAGGGAATCTTTACTCGTCTTCCTTCTGACGAACCCGTCTTCTTCACGAAACAAGTTGGTTCACTAGTATTCGAGCCTACGAGTCTCCCGGTATTTTTAGATTTCGTGTCTGAAGTCATTTGGACCTCGAAATCGAATAAAGCAGCTTTTAACCGAACCCGGGGTAACTTTTGCAGTATTCCTGCACAGCAATGGCTTCCAAGGGAAGCCAAAGCTTTTCCTATATATAGGGGACCACCCCTTTAGTAATTCTTGCTCATTTCACATCCACTTCACTTCTAAATCGAGAGGGTGAAAAGCTTTGAAAACCGAAAAGGTTCTGTCGAAGTAAAAATCGTTCTTCGTGAGTATTCTTCAAGACGACGAGCGGAGTGGTGTGGAAGGGATGCGGTGAGGGAATGTGCTAGGGGCGCCGTTGAAATCGTAGCAGGTAGCTCTGCCGCTGTTGCGACTCGACGAGACGCCGAGCTAGCCACATTCCTTCGACGCACCTAACCCCGTCCATTCTTATTCGTCGATCTCGATCCTATTTCTTTCCCGTCTTTTAAATTCCGCATTTACTTTCCGTTCTCTATGTTCTTCGTGTTCTTCATTATTGCTCATCTAAAGTAGTATTTTGATTCATATTGAAGTTCCAAAATAATAACGCTTACGTTATATTTCTCGTTCTATTTCCGTTATTATTATTCTAGAAGATTAGCCTCGTTCATTCCGTTAAAAATTCGTTCAAAGTCATATTTATTTATTCCGGAGGATTATCGTGTTTGTGCCGTTATAATGCCAAAATTATTTTAAGTAAAAAGCATGTTGTTACACGTTAAAATCAATTACGATATTTTTATAAAGAAATTTCGGGTTAATTGTTCTTCGTGTTCGTCGAAGAAATCAACGAACACGAAGAACAGTTGAAGAACACGTTGAAAGGAACCCAGATGATGAGAGAGAGAAAAGAGGGAGTGAGAGAGCCCCGCGTGGGGGGGGGGGTGAGCGCCGCCGCGCCACACTCCCCACGGCCGCGCCGAGCCCGCCGGGGCTGGGAGCCCCGCAGCGGCGGGTGGCCCGCCGGGGCAAGATAGCCCCGTGGTGCCCCCCCTTCCCTTTTCGTGTTGTTTTGTTTTCCGTCCTTTCCGGCTATTCCCGTACCCGTCTTTCCGATCTTTTTGAGTCTTTAAAATTATGATACTTTTAAGCCATGTTCAAGTTTAAATTATAGTAAGGTATTCAAGTTAATTTCAAATTATTTCGATTAAGATATTGAGTTATTTTCCGTCAAAAATTTAAAGATCGAGTCCAGAGGTTTCTTAAATAAATTAAACCATTCTCGATCCCCTTATTAAGTCAAAGTCGTGCTATCCATGTTAAGTCCTAGCTAAGGGAATATTAGTTGGGTGTTACTTAATATCATATTATTAGAAATCTTCGAAGAAGGCTTCTAAGTCGACGATTCGACTTTTGTAGGAGGAATCGAGCCTCGGAGAAATACTAAGGAAGACCACCAGCTCGTTGCCTCGTCTTCCGTTCCGTAATCAAGGTGGGTAAATCTATATTCATCTAAAGTTTGAGCTAATAAGCTCTAGAAGCATGTTAGGGCAAATGAGATATCCAATAAAGTATTTTTGCTCAGCCCGCTTGATCTCTGTACGAGGAAAGGAAAGGAATAAATGAAGTTATATGCATGATTACGTTGAATTGTTATTCAAGCTAGATAAAGTAAAGTAAGATTAGTATAAGTTAAGTGAGCTCTTAAGTATGTTTAGATATGCTAGAATTGTTATTTACAAACCATGCTAGCATGAAGTGTTTAGAATTTCTTTATTTGCAATCGATGTTTATCCGCGTTCATTTCCTCGTACTTGAATGTTTATGCTTTAATAAAGCTCGTATAGTTAAGGATTAAGGATTGCTTTGTTAGGGTAGCTTTACCCCTTTGTAGGCCGAGATCATGTAGTGATAAGATATTAGCCTTAGACATTGTTCTAAGCTTGGTAATGTTAGCAAGAATAGGAAGAGATGGACTTAGCATCCACTTAAGCAGGACTCGAGCTCAGAACTATTAAGGTAGTCGCTGAGGGGTTTTTCCCTCGCAAACTCGTTCGGATATTTGTGGTAACCCCTCTTCTATCCTATGGCATGCCTAAGGGTACAGTTGACGACAGGTTTGAGCCAAGTTGGGCCCAAAAGAAAAGAAAAGGTTTTACGGATACAGAGAGGGCTTTTGCGTTTTGCTCTCCGTATACCGTCTATTAATCATTTGATATCTTGAAAGTTATAAAAGCATTTTCGCTAAAACCCACTGAGTACATTAGTGCTCATGCCCCCTCTTTTCAAATGTTTTCAGGTTGAGATGCTGAGGATGCTGGTGGCTGTGAATGTGGGTTGGCTGCCAAGACTGTTTTGTTATTATCTAATGTTTCCATGAAATCCCACTTTGTGATCCGCTACTCTGATACACTCTTTTCAATTCTGTTTAAGTCCTATTATGTTTAGCAAGACTCTATGAATAATCTCCTCAGGAACGATATAATACTTATAAGATGCATATTATGTTTATCTCTGCTTTTGAGTATGACCTCCGTTCATCTGCAAAGAGGTCTAACAAGTTAGTATCTGATTAGTTAGCCGTTTCATTCCGCTTAAGCATGCTTTCTTTTAATCTAAGTAAACCCGAGCATCACCATTCAACTTCTAAAGCATGTCTTGATTCTTAAACTTCTTGATGAATCCCCTATCTTTATTCGTTAATCCCTTAATAACACCCCGTCCCCACTCGAAAATCCCTATCTCGGGACCGGGCTGTTACAGTTGGTATCAGAGCAAGTTTGCAACTCTGCAGACCTGTCTCTTAGTTTGAAATAAGTTAATAAGTCTATGTGGATATAAGTTGTTCCCTGATAAGTTAAAGCAGCAACCCACAGCTCGCCATCATCCTCGCATTCTCAACTAAAAATGAAGGTATGATAGTATAGAAATTTTGGATTTTGGATTCATGATTTTGGAATACCGGAAGGGAAAAGATTTGAGCAAGCATACCTGTTTTATGGATAAGAGAAAAACCGTGAGAATGAAATTCCAAGTAAAAGGTGTTCGGGTAAGATGATTTCCCAGATGGAAAGTTTGTGAAAAGATTTCTCGATTCCAAAATGACTTAAAAATCATCTCTCGAAATTTTGACTTAAAAGAAAAGGTAAATAATGTATGTCTAAAGAACTTTGGGCACCAAAATTTTTATAAAAGTTGTCAACTGCTTCATAAAATGGAATTAAGCATGCAAGATTAATCTAGACATTAGGAGGACCTTAGGTCTCCTTTTTTGAATCTAGACTGATTAAGTTATTCTCTTCTAGATGGTTAAGCGTCGTTCGACAGCTAGGAAGAGCGTGCCTCTTTTCCGCCCTGTGCAAGAAAGAGTTGAGAGATTCAGAAGAGAAATTTGGAATGGTAACGAACAGTTGCTGTCCTACATGGCGAGATACCTCGAAAGGTGGGCTTGGGCAAATGGCTACGGAGGGGAGCCCGGGAGTGTATCCAACTTGGAAACGTGCATCCGCATGTGTGAGTATGCGCCACCTGCTTGGAGGCCTACAATGTACCGTATCCTGCAAAGCACGATCACCCGCGATCCCGAGACGTACGCTGAGATCGGAAATCTGATGGAATTCTCGTCAGCCTTAATGGCTCGTTGGGTATCGGAGTATGGCCACGTGCACGCCTTAGCCGAGCAGCAAGAAGATGAGCAAAATCCCTCTCTCGTGGTAGAGCTAGAATTGCAAAGGGCAACTCTCAATAGTCCCCCTGGATTTCAAGTGCCACGTCCTCACGAGGAAGGAACCGCAGGAGCAGGACCCTCAAATGCCCGAATCGTGAACCACACCGAGTCCCTATTCTCCTGCACTCCTCAAGTGAACCAGTGGACCCCTGTGTCTGCTTCTCAGGGTCTGGGACAGTGTATGCCCCATCAGTATCCTGAAGGGAGTGTTCGCATGAGGACATTCAAGTTCACCGTCCCAGAAACGGTTGATATTGGAGATGAAGAAGAAGAAGACGAGGACCCGGAAGAAGGCGAAGAGGAAGTAGGATCGCCTTGCAAGGAGAAGGGTAAAGGCCCGACTCATGATTAAGCAAAGAAAGGAGATGTAGAAGGTGTTGCTGTTAGAACACCTAGATATCTAATCTATCTGTTTGTCTGTAATCTAATATCCGCTCTGACCAAGACTTTAATATGTAATAGATGTTTTAAGATTTCAAAACCCAATAGTGGCAGTGAATTTTCCAAGAGACTGCCCTATCCCGATTGCAACCCATAATTTTATATATCGATGCCAAAGTCCTCTAAATGAGGCAATTTTTCCATCATGTTTGAATGACGTCTAAATCTTTGTTTTGTTTGATTTATCTTGAGCAATTAAAAGACCTTATCAAAAGACATTCTTGCTTTGTGTAAATTTAATCAAACCTCGCTAATATCTAGTTCTTTAGAATGCCGCCTCGAAGACGTCAAGCTGAGAATGAGGATGAGAACGAACCTGAGCAAGCCCCAAACCTCGGTCCAAAAGCTGAAAGTGTGTTTCTCAAACACAACCCTCCATCGTTTAATGGTTTAGGAGATCCAATGGATGCCGAAAAATGGGTTCGCTCCTTAGAACAAATCTTCGATTTCATAGCTTGCACTGAAGGAGAGAAACTAAGCTGCGCTCTTTTCATGTTAACGGGGGATGCGGACTACTGGTGGGAGTCCGTACGAAGGACCATAACCCCGGTTCAATGGGAAGACTATAGTTGGGAAGATTTCAAGCATGATCTGTATCAGAAGTATATCCCGGATTGTTACCGAGAGGCAAAAGAGATGGAGTTCAGGAATCTAAGGTAAGGGAATAAGACAGTGTCGGAATACGATAGAGAATTCACCCAGTTGTCAAGGCATGCTCCACATCTAGTGGACACAGACGGGA
Source organism: Perilla frutescens (assembly GCA_026008535.1). Taxonomy (NCBI): domain Eukaryota; kingdom Viridiplantae; phylum Streptophyta; class Magnoliopsida; order Lamiales; family Lamiaceae; genus Perilla; species Perilla frutescens. The sequence goes on from BRKX01000004.1 coordinate 10,135,579, forward strand.
AGAAAGCACGCAAGTTCAAGAAAGGACTCATATCCGAGATTGGCATAGCCCTCGCTGGGCAAGAAGACATGTCTTATGCCCGAACCTTAGCCAAAGCATTAAGTATAGAGGCCATCCTTCCTCAGAAGATTCAGCCCACTCAGTTGTCTAATGATCCGAAGGGGAAAAGGAAGTGGGAGGGAGGAAGAAGGGATGACAGAAGGAAGAAACCCCACTGGCAAAACCGAGAGTCAGGGGTGCCTCGAAATCAACTTAGCAACGCCCCTAGTTTTAGGCCGTGCCAAAAGTGCGGAAGAATGCATCCTGGAGTCTGTCGAGCAAATTTAACTGGGTGCTACAACTGTGGTGAGGAGGGGCACTTCAAGAGAGAGTGTCCTAAAGGAAACAACCAACGATCCCAAACACCACAGCAACCCATATACCCGCAACCACTTTAGCAACTTCCTGGAAACCAGCCAAGACTGCAGCAAGGAGGACCTCAGGGTCAAAGGCCGGGACTGAACCCGAGACCGAACCAAGGGCGAGATCAAAGGTCCAATCAAGGACAAAGGCCGTCTCAGCCAGCTCGTACTTATGCTCTCAATCAGCAGCAAGCTGCGAAGGCCCCAGATAATCTAGCATATATGATTACCCTCCTCGAGACGCCAGTTTTAGCTCTCTTTGACACAGGAGCATCACATTCGTTTATAGCTGAGTCTGTTTGTAAGAAACTGAAGATTAAACCCGAGAATGCCGAGAATGCTCTTGAAATAAGTATTCCCTCTGGAAAGAAAATGATGTCTAGGAAGGTCTGCTCTAACCTAGAATTGAACATAGAAGGGGAAAACTTTAAGTCAAATCTTTATGTGATAAAGATTCAGGACTTCGACATAATCCTAGGAATGGATTGGTTAGCCTCAGCTAATGCTTCCATAAGCTGCCCCGAGAGGGAGGTAACGTTTCGACCACCCGAGAAACCCGAGGTGAAAATCTACGGATCAAGGCTAGGAACCAAAATCCCAGTGATATCTGCCCTGAAGGCCACCAAGATGATAAGGAAGAACGACTGCCAAGCATTTTTAGTTAACCTAATAAGGAAAGAGGGAGGAGAGCTTTCCATCGAAGACGTTCCAGTCGTAAGAGAATACCCCCGACGTATTCCCAAAGGAGCTGCCAGGACTACCTCCAGACAGACAAGTGGAGTTCGCTATCAAGTTGGAACCAGGAGCCGCCCCAGTTTCAAAAGCCCCCTACAGAATGGCGCCTAAGGAGTTGCAAGAACTCAAAGTTCAACTGCAAGAGTTACTAGACCTAGGTTTTATCCAACCTAGTGTATCACCTTGGGGAGCCCCAATCTTGTTCGTAAAGAAAAAGGATGGCACGTTAAGAATGTGCATCGACTATAGAGAGCTTAATAAGCTAACCATCAAGAATCGATACCCTCTCCCAAGAATAGACGATCTCTTCGATCAACTTAAGGGAGCAAGTGTCTTCTCCAAGATAGACTTAAGATCTGGGTACCATCAGTTAAAAATCCGAAAGGAGGATATCCCTAAGACCGCTTTTAGAACTCGCTATGTGCACTACGAGTTTGTGGTAATGCCATTCGGATTAACCAACGCCCCAGCAGTGTTCATGGATTTAATGAACCGGGTTTTTCACCCGTACCTTGATAAGTTTGTCCTAGTTTTCATAGATGATATTCTCATCTATTCCAAGGATGAGAAAGAACATCAGGAACACCTAAGAGTGGTGCTGGAAACCTTAAGAAGAGAAAAGCTTTATGCTAAGTTCAGCAAATGTGAGTTTTGGCTCAAAGAAGTAATGTTTCTAGGTCATATAGTCTCGGTAGAAGGAATCAAGGTAGACCCAGCCAAGATTGAAGCCGTAAGCAACTAGAAGTCTCCTAGAAGCGTGAACGAGATAAGAAGTTTCCTAGGACTCGCTGGATACTATCGCAGATTCATTGAAGGATTCTCGACTATATCCAAGCCTATGACGCGACTGCTACAGAAGGACTCCAAGTTCAAATGGACGTCTGAATGTGAGGAAAGTTTTCAAACCTTGAAGAAGATACTAACCACAGCCCCCGTATTAGCCATTCTGGAAGGGAATGAAAATTTCGTGGTTTACGCAGACGCATCGAGTAAAGGATTAGGATGCGTACTAATGCAGAAAGAAAAGGTGATTGCTTATGCTTCTAGACAGCTTAAGAATCACGAACAGAACTACCCGACGCATGACTTGGAACTAGCAGCGGTCGTTCATGCGCTGAAGATCTGGAGACACTATCTCTACGGAGCTAAGTGTGAGATCTTCTCAGATCTCAAGAGTTTGAAGTATTTCTTCGAGCAAAAAGATCTTAACATGAGACAAAGAAGATGGCTAGAACTCGTAAAAGATTATGACTGTACGATTCACTACCACCCAGGTAAAGCAAATGTGGTAGCAGATGCTCTAAGTAGGAAAGAGAAGGCGGAGTTAGAATTCATTTTAGTCCAGGAAGATCTTCGCAAGGAGTTCGAGAAGCTAAGAATCGAGGTGTTGACACCACCCGAGACCATTCAATCTCAAATTTCCGCAATAGTCGCTCAGCCTGACCTAAGGCAGAGAATAATTGAAGCTCAGAGAGGAGACAAGTTTCTCGAAAAGAAAAGGCTAGAAGCACGAACTGATAACTCACAAGATTTCGCGGAAGCCGCCGACAACGCGCTCTTATTCAAAGGAAGGCTTTGTGTGCCTAGCAAAGGAGGACTAAAGGAGGAAATCATGTGCGAAGCACACGACACGCCATATACAGCCCATCCCGGAAGCACCAAGATGTACCAAGACCTCAAGAGGAACTTCTGGTGGAATAACATGAAAAGGGAAATAGCCACCTTCGTGGAAAGGTGTCTGAGTTGTCAACAGGTGAAAGCTTTGCATCAAAAACCTTCTGGTTTGCTTCAACCCCTAGAAATTCCTGAATGGAAGTGGGATCACATCAACATGGACTTTGTCGTAGGTTTGCCAAAGTCCAAGCGGGGAAATACCATTATTTGGATAATCGTTGATCGATTATCTAAATCGGCACATTTTGTTGCTGTTAGGATGACGGACGGGCTAGATCAACTAGCCCAGTTGTATGTTAAGGAAGTTGTGCGTTTACACGAAGTGCCGGTCTCGATTACATCGGACCGTGATTCAAGATTTACATCAAGATTCTGGAAGAGTCTACAAGATGCAATGGGATCAAAGCTCAACATTAGCACAGCGTTCCATCCTCAAACGGATGGCCAATCTGAAAGGACCATCCAGATTCTAGAAGACATGCTTAGAGGAGTCGTCATCGATCAAGGAGGCAATTGGGAGGAGTTACTGCCTTTGGTAGAATTTGTCTATAACAACAGCTACCAGACATCGATCGGCATGGCCCCTATGAAGCCCTTTATGGAAAGAAGTGTAGATCGCCCTTATATTGGGACGAGGTCGGAGAGAAAAGGATACTTGGACCCGAGATGGTCCAGGAGACCGTCCAGAAAATCGAGCTCATTTGTCAACGCATCAAGGAAGCTCAAGATAGGCAGAAGGCCTACGCAGATGAGAGGAGGACAAGGCTCAGTTTCGACATTGGAGATAAAGTATTTTTGAAGGTGTCTCCATCAAAAGGAATAATTCGTTTTGGTAAACGAAGCAAATTAAGGCCCAGATTTATTGGACCTTTTGAGATCTTAGAAAAGGTGAATGAAGTAGCCTACAGGTTGGCCTTACCACCCAACCTAAGTAACGTGCATGATGTCTTTCATGTCTCGATGTTACGGAAATACGTGTTTGATCCAAAACACGTGATTAGCAAGGAAGAAATAGTCCTGAATGAGGACATGGCCTATGAAGAAAAACCTCAAGCCATCATGGATCGAAAAATTTAGAAGCTGAGAAATAAGGAGATCGATCTTGTGAAAGTAATCTGGAACCACCATGGTTCGGAGGAAGCAACTTGGGAGCTTGAATCCGAGTTGCTCAAGAAGTACCCTGATATCGCTTATCATGGTTAGTAAATTTCGGGATGAAATTTTATTAAGGAGGGTAGGATGTAATACCCCAGATTTCTGAATAAGGTTTTGAGGAATGCTAACGATAAGTTAATTAATTAAAGAAGGAATTTAATTAAGATTAGCTAAGGTTGGATGACAGTCACGACTTTAGGAGTCAGATCGCCTTTTTGAGAAATGTGATTTTAACTATTTTATGACCATCCGTGGTCTCGTTAGAAAGATTTTAACTCAAGGAGTATGCCGGTGTTTTCGGATTTTAATTCTGAAGTCATTTGAGTTCCCGGTGATGAAAAACGCATTTAAAAGAAGAATGAATAGTAACTTTTGCGTGCGTTCGTGTTTTGAGAAATTTACGAAATCCTCCTCGTTAATCCAAGTTCAGTTCTGTCAGGCCCCTCTTATGGGAAATGACTCAAGGATTCCGTTGGCGTTCACGGATTGACATTCTGAGATCAATCGAATGCTCGAGAGCCAAATCTGTCAGTCCGAGTGAATAGTAAAAGTAATTCCAAAAAGGGAATCTTTACTCGTCTTCCTTCTGACGAACCCGTCTTCTTCACGAAACAAGTTGGTTCACTAGTATTCGAGCCTACGAGTCTCCCGGTATTTTTAGATTTCGTGTCTGAAGTCATTTGGACCTCGACATCGAATAAAGCAGCTTTTAACCGAACCCGGGGTAACTTTTGCAGTATTCCTGCACAGCAATGGCTTCCAAGGGAAGCCAAAGCTTTTCCTATATATAGGGGACCACCCCTTTAGTAATTCTTGCTCATTTCACATCCACTTCACTTCTAAATCGAGAGGGTGAAAAGCTTTGAAAACCGAGAAGGTTCTGTCGAAGTAAAAATCGTTCTTCGTGAGTATTCTTCAAGACGACGAGCGGAGTGGCGTGGAAGGGATGCGGTGAGGGAATGTGCTAGGGGCGCCGTTGAAATCGTAGCAGGTAGCTCTGCCGCAGTTGCGACTCGACGAGACGCTGAGCTAGCCACATTCCTTCGAATCACCTAACCCCGTCCATTCTTATTCGTCGATCTCGATCCTATTTCTTTCCCGTCTTTTAAATTCCGCATTTACTTTCGGTTCTCTATGTTCTTCGTGTTCTTCATTATTACTCGTCTAAAGTAGTATTTTGATTCATATTGAAGTTCCAAAATAATAACGCTTACGTTATATTTCTCGTTCTATTTCCGTTATTATTATTCTAGAAAATTAGCCTCGTTCATTCCGTTAAAAATTCGTTCAAAGTCATATTTATTTATTCCGGAGGATTATCGTGTTTGTGCCGTTATAATGCCAAAATTATTTTAAGTAAAAAGCATGTTGTTACACGTTAAAATCAATTACGATATTTTTATAAAGAAATTTTGGGTTAATTGTTCTTCGTGTTCGTCGAAGAAATCAACGAACACGAAGAACAGTTGAAGAACACGTTGAAAGGAACCCAGATGATGAGAGAGAGAAAAGAGGGAGTGAGAGAGCCCCGCGGGGGGGGGGGGGGGGGGTGAGCGCCGCGGCGCCACACCCCCCACGGCCGCGCCGAGCCCGCCGGGGGCAGGGGAGCCCGCCGGGGCTGGGAGCCCCGCAGCGGCGGGTGGCCCGCCGGGGCAAGGTAGCCCCGCGGCGCCACCCCTTCCCTTTCCGTGTTGTTTTGTTTTCCGTCCTTTCCGGCTATTTCCGTACCCGTCTTTCCGATCTCTTCGAGTCTTTAAAATTATGATACTTTTAAGCCATGTTCAAGTTTAAATTATAGTAAGGTATTCAAATTAATTTCAAATTATTTCGAATAAGATATTGAGTTATTTTCCATCAAAAATTTAGAGATCGAGTCCAGAGGTTTCTTAAATAAATTAAACCATTCTCGATCCCTTTATTAAGTCAAAGTCGTGCTATCCATGTTAAGTCCTAGCTAAGGAAATATTAGTTGGGTGTTACTTAATATCATATTATTAGAAATCTTCGAAGAAGGCTTCTAAGTCGACGATTCGACTTTTGTAGGAGGAATCGAGTCTCGGAGAAATACTAAGGAAGACCAACAGCTCGTTGCCTCGTCTTCCGTTCCGTAATCAAGGTGGGTAAATCTATATTCATCTAAAGTTTGAGCTAATAAGCTCTAGAAGCATGTTAGGGCAAATGAGATATCCAATAAAGTATTTTTGCTCAGCCTGCTTGATCTCTGTACGAGGAAAGGAAAGGAATAAATGAAGTTATATGCATGATTACGTTGAATTGTTATTCAAGCTAGATAAAGTAAAGGAAGATTAGTATAAGTTAAGTGAGCTCTTAAGTATGTTTAGATATGCTAGAATTGTTATTTACAAACCATGCTAGCATGAAGTGTTTAGAATTTCTTTATTTGCAATCGATGTTTATCCGCGTTCATTTCCTCGTACTTGAATGTTTATGCTTTAATAAAGCTCGTAAGTTAAGGATTAAGGATTGCCTTGTTAGGGTAGCTTTACCCCTTTGTAGGCCGAGATCATGTAGTGATAAGATATTAGCCTTAGACATTGTTCTAAGCTTGGTAATGTTAGCAAGAATAGGAAGAGATGGACTTAGCATCCACTTAAGCAGGACTCGAGCTCAGAACTATTAAGGTAGTCGCTGAGGGGTTTTTCCCTCGCAAACTCATTCGGATATTTGAGATAACCCCTCTTCTATCCTATGGCATGCCTAAGGGTACAGTTGACGACAGGTTTGAGCCAAGTTGGGCCCAAAAGAAAAGAAAAGGTTTTACGGATACGGAGAGGGCTTTTGCGTTTTGCTCTCCGTATACCGTCTATTAATCATTGGATATCTTGAAAGTTATAAAAGCATTTTCGCTAAAACCCACTGAGTACATTAGTGCTCATGCCCCCTCTTTTCAAATGTTTTCAGGTTGAGATGCTGAGGATGCTGGTGGCTGTGAATGTGGGTTGGCTGCCAATACTGTTTTGTTATTATCTAATGTTTCCATGAAATCCCACTTTGTGATCCGCTACTCTGATACACTCTTTTCAATTATGTTTAAGTCCTATTATGTTTAGCAAGACTCTATGAATAATCTCCTCAGGAACGATCTAATACTTATAAGATGCATATTATGTTTATCTCTGCTTTTGAGTATGACCTCCGTTCATCTGCAAAGAGGTCTAACAAGTTAGTATCTGATTAGTTAGCCGTTTCATTCCGCTTAAGCATGCTTTCTTTTAATCCAAGTAAACCCGAGCATCACCATTCAACTTCTAAAGCACGTCTTGACTCTTAAACTTCTTGATGAATCCCCTATCTTTATTCGTTAATCCCTTAATAACACCCCGTCCCCACTCGAAAATCCCTATCTCGGGACCGGGCTGTTACAATATATGAGATAAAGGTGAATTTTTCACAATTATAAACTTTTACCTTATATTGAAGCATGGTGGAACTCTCAGCTCCAACACCCCATTCATGCTTGACTCATCGTTTATTTTGACTCGCAACATCATCAAATTGACCGCTTAGGCCATCTCCAACAGTTGACTCTATTTTACAGCATCTCTATCTCTATTATACATCATGTTCTTCACTTCATCTCTAACAGTTTACTCTAAATTCTACTCTAAAAAGGATAATATTCCATAATATTCTTTTTTATATATTTATTGTAATCAAGATTTTCCCAACAAAAATAACTATTAAAATTTCTGAAACTAAATAATAATAAAATATGGAAACATTTCATAATTATATTGCAAACAAGCACAATTACATACTAATATTGCAAATAAAAATAAAAATTACAAACTATAATATTACAACATAGAAAAAAAAACATGATAATATTGCAGCACAAAAAAAAAACACACAAATTACACAAGCGGAGGCAATTACTACAAGCCAACTCTACTTTTAACGTGTTTGAAATGGATTTTCCAGATGTTGGAGGAGGAAGTGGGGGTGGTCTCTCTGATTATTAGATAATATTATTGTGTTGCTTTATTTATATTTCAAGTGTTGTATGATTAGTATTTTTCTAGTGTATTTTTCAATGCTTTATTTGTATTTTTAATACTTTCTATTTTCTTTCTTTTTATGTCTAGTAGTTTTATTATGTAATCTTATTAAATGCCATTTTATTTTGATGTCATTTTGTTTTGATATACAATTTTTTATGTTAATATTTTTAAGAAAGAAATAAATTAAAGTATAAGATTAATATATATATATATATATAAATATTATAAATTAACAAAAAAAAAGAAAAAATGTGAACATATCAAATTAAAGGCAGATTTTTACATATATTAAAAAAACAGATTAAACATATATCAAAAAACGTGAACATATGAAAAAAACAGATTTTTACATATATTAAAAAAAAGAAAATAGTGAACAGTGTTAGAGGTTGCTACAGTGGATCTCTATTAATAGAGCAGAAAAACTGTATCTCTATTTTAGAGATCCAAATAAAGGAGTTGTTGGAGTGGAATTTTTTACTTTTTTGCTCTATTAATAGAGTTTAGAGGTGTTGTTGGAGAAGCTCTTATGCCTCTATTTTTTTATTCCAGTTGGATGAAGGTTCGAGCCTCGATCAAGTTGAAGTTCTCTTTAGCCTCGATCAACAATGGTAATTGTTGAAGTAACCCACTGAACGTGTTGCCGATATTTTGTCGATTAACTTCAAGAAAGGAAAAACTGCCACATAGATTTATAATATTGCCCTCAAACTCAATAGAGAACACAAAATCACGGCAGAATCCAAATTATTTTGGTAGAAAATCTGATGTCGAAGTTTTTTCATCGAAAGATTTGAGGAAAAGTTCATGAATTAAAATCTGAAATAAATATTCTCAGATGCTTTTTCAAATTTCTCAAATAATATTGTAAAAATACGCGTACCTTTCATGGAGGCTCGAAAATTGAAAGTAGCATCTTTTCGTTTGTTGTTTTCGTCTCAGTGCTCCGGGAATTATCGTTGATTCTGATTTGAAGAATTTGAAGGAAGATACAGAATTTTTGTATTAAGTTCTAATTTCTTTAGAACCGGGAATTATCGCTGATTCTGATTTGAAGAATTTGAAGGAAGATACATAGTTTTTGTATTAAGTTCTAACTAGTATACCACCCACGCGTTGCGCGGCAACCGCCAGCCGATATTATTTAGTTCTACTAACCGACGTGTCTCTTAATATCTCATTTCAATTATGCAATTTTTATAATAATATTCATTTTCAATGAGATTTATTTCGTATAATTATAAATTTCAAACCACAAAATGAGATAGTGTCAGTACGAATACTAATAACGATAAAAGAATTCCAATGTTGGGCACATAAATTTAGAAAATAAGAGTATACTATCTTTTTTTTACAATTGTTGGCATATAAGTTTAATATTAGCACTATCTTTTAATATAATAATTATTAATAATCCCATTTAATTGAACTAAAATTTGTAAAATATTATCATAATTATCACATTTATACACATAATTATTAATACAATTTATATATTATATATATAATATTTAATTATTAATCATGTATAGAATTATGTTTATGTGAATTTACATTCGGGGATTATCTATTCATAATTGATCAATCTATCTCCTTTTATATATTATATAGAATTGAACCATTCATAAACAAATTAAAATAAACATAATTCTACACTAAATTTGCAAGGTTAATGCATTCTCTAGATGGCACCTCTACATTATGATATTCCATACTTTGTATTCTTTGGCAAGCGCGATATATAATTATTACTTATATTATTAATGATGAATCAAATGAGGAATTTTTTATTGAAAAAAATTGAGAACAATTTATTATTAATATACATAATGGTTCTTACTATGGGCAATGGCTTTAAATTTATATGGTATAGTGTATGAGAACCTTTCCATGATAGCATTGATCACCTTTTTATAGTATCCAGTGACATTGGTTTCTTTAGTTTTATTATCTATCTCCACTTTGAAAAGATATCAAAACCAGGTTTCGATGGCACCGATTTAATACACACCTCCATTTAAAGGAAATTCCCAGCCTCTTGGTGGTTTTGTGGAATCTCCAGGCCAAATGATGTTCTTCAACTATCTACACAATTATCTGTAAGAAAATATCTTCTTTGTCCAACTCCTCCAACAATATCATTAGTTGTCTCCATTTTTTTTCTAAATTACCAAATTCGAAGATAGAAAATAACCAACACCCACGCATTTTATCATAGTCCCCCAACCAATGATTATAACAAAATCCCAAAAGTTCTCAATTGTAAGAAGCCAAAAATACATTAAAATCACGGTCCATTGTATTTTGAGAAGCTAATTAATTGGATGTAAGCACGACAGAAACTTAAAATTTCTACTGCAAAAGAATTGTCTATGACTTAAGCCCTGAAAAAAAAAAAGACTCAGTTTATGTATGTGTTGCTTCAAAAATTAGAACAAAAATTGAGTGATGACCCATGTTATGCAGAAAATATAGTGCGTCTGAAATTGGCTTCACTAAAATCAAGAAATGACCTCACTTCTCACCAGAAAAGATAAAAAAATGCAAGTCCTAAACCTGCAAAATTGAGTTGAGTAATTGAGATAATGTCATGAAAGGGAAATATATTACCATCTCACAAAAACTCAATTGGAAGTAAAGTATAAAAGGCCACTCATTCAAGTCGGAAGCAATTACCGCTTGAGTTTAAGATTTACCATAACCTTTGGACCTCTAGCAATCCAATAACTCATGCACACTTAACCACACATTGGCACCAACAATTTTATAGTCAGTAGAAAACATCAATGTCGAATACAAAATATATATTTTAAAGCATGAAATTTAACGATGGAATGAAAGTTTAAGCTCTGCACCTAAAAGTCCTTATGGTTGTTCACAATGTCCTTCCTTCGGCTACTAAATCATCAAAAATCAACGCATGTTCTCCAATTTTTACAGCACCCACACATCCACACGCATTTTCAAAAGTTTTCCGCATATCTATACTATATATAAAAACTAAAAAAGTAAAAACTGCACGAGACCGAACTCTCAAACCTAGAACATATCTCATATTCCTAGTGTTTAACCTGCTAAAACCATTATGAACAGCTACCACAAGATATTTTCTTCTTTTACATCCATATCATATTATACTAAATCGACTACAACTACAAACAGTATATCAAAACTATAAACAGATGAATACATGAAGCACTTAAACAATGAATGAGAGAGAATGTTTAGAAGTTGGTTATAAAAACAGTACATAAATCAATCCCATCTGATCATCCATCACTTTTTTTTTAATTCTTATCTTATACTAAATTAAAGACAAAAAATATATGAAAATAGAAAAAGAAAAAAGAAAAAAATAGAATAGGAAAGTTATTTATAAAACAGTAACTAATTCATATGGATCTGGGGGAAAGATAGAGGAAATGATAAAAAAAAAAGAAGAAAAAAAAAGATTTTAAGTAGTCTAAGCAATAGAGAAATGAGACAAAATGACAAAAATAGAAAATTACAAATGGAGACTTGGATAATAAATCTCTTCCATGCCATTGCAAGAAACTGTTACCTTGCTTGTCAGGTGACGTTTTGCTCCCAAGCTTTTCAGGAGGGTTGGTAGACAGACGCAAATAAGTAACTTTTTACCAAACAGAGATAATGCTTGCAATAAAAAAAAATCATGCATGTAAAAACACGTGGCAATTATATAGGCACAAGATTGGAAATTTCCACAATTACTCGTAGAAAAAAAAATCTTTGCCAAATTAGAGGAGTGTTAACTCTCCATCAGTTTAGATGTCGGCCTTCATTTTCATTCAGGGCAAAAGTGCATCATGTTTTTTAGATCCTAAAAACATAACATGTATTAAATGATAAACATCGTAATTTGGTTGCAAACAAAACAGATTGTAGCAGGACAAACTCTATCTAAATATATAAGATTCATGGGCAAACCTTCAAAAGCTTAGCTAAAATGTTGGCACACTCGGCATGTAACCACACACCGTAGATGTCACAACATTACTACCAAATAAAAAGAAAGAAGATGAAAATCAAGGATCATCTCGCCTATCTATCTCCTTCAGAATGATGCGAAATATACTTGCAAACAATACAATATTTTTTCGATTTTCGTAATTTATTCATGTAAAACAGATATTCAAAAAAATAACCATGAATTTATAGCTAAATGGATAAAAAGAAGAATTTAAGGTTGTTATTGGTTTACCTCAATATAATGTTCACACAAAAATGAGCTTTAGCTGTTGGACTCTTTATTTTCTTCAGCATTATGTATGGAAATGTCAAGGTACAATTACATCAAACTTTAGCCTTTCTTCTTATCAAATATCTACTGCAAGATAGGATGCACAGTAAATACACTACCACTTGAAAAAATATAATTGTGATATTGGGATACCTAGTAAAGGCAAGAACATACTTTTTAGGCAAATGGAGAAGAGGATTAACAGAGTACTCGCGTGTGTCTGCTATGTTTAACAAATAATTAACTCCATTAGAAACCCAATAGGCATTAGAACATGAAAGTATGAAACAACTAAAGCAAGTTTACGATAAGAAACCCTGAGTTGATACTTAACAACAACTCGAACCTCTTTCTAAATCGTAGAGTAAGCATAACAAATCAAGAAATTTTTTTGTAGCAAATACACAGAAGCTACAATGGATCGAGAAACTTAGGAATCTACAAAAAAAAAATTCACATGATATAATTTTACTTCAAAGCACGATGACGGTAATAATAGAACCATATTGCAAACTCTAACCCTGACACAAAGCCTGGAAGAAATGTATGTTAACATTTATACTTCCACATACAGAATATGCATCCAATTGCAATTTCTCAAGATAAAGTTACCTCAATAGAAGTTGAAACCGTTTTCTTATTTATATTGTAACAGCCCGGTCCCGAGATAGGGATTAATGAATGAGGATGGGGTGTTATTAAGGGATTAAGGGATAAAGTCAGAAGATTATCAAAGGAGTTTAAGATACGCTTTGGAAGATAGGTGGTGATGTTCGGGTTTACTTGAGTTAAAATGGAAACATGCTTAGGCGGAATGAAATGGCTAACTAATCAGATACCAACAAGTATAGACCCCTTCATAGGTCAAAACGAATAACAGATATCAACGTGAATAAGCCTCTTCATAGGCGAACGGAAATCATACTCGAGAAACGGAAATAACCATAATATGCATCTTATAAATATTTAATCATGTCTGGGGATATTCTTAGAGTCGTAACGATCATAGCAGAACTTAAACATAATTAGAAAGAGTGTATCAGAGTAGCAGATCACATAGCGGGTTTTCAAGGGAATACTAGATAATAACAAAACAATCCTGGCAGCCAACCCACATCCACAGCCACCAACATCCTCAGCATCTCAACCTGAAAACATTTGAAAAGAGGGGGCATGAGCACTAATGTACTCAGTGGGTTTTAGCGAAAATACTTTAATAGCTTCAAGATATCCAATAATTAACAGACGGTATATGGAGAGCAAAACGCAAAAGCCCTTTCCATATCCGTAAAACCTTTTCTTTTCTTTTTGGCCCAACTTGGCTCAAACCCGACGTCAACTGTACCCTTAGGCATGCCATAGGATAGAAGAGGGGTTACCTCAAATATCCGGATGAGTTTGCAAGGGTAAAACCCAGCAGTGACTCTCTTAAGAGTTCTTGAGCTCAAATCCTGCTTAAGTGAAAGCTAAGTTCCTTCCTTTCTTAATCTTGCTAGCAACATCAAACTTAGAACAACGTCTAAGGGCTAATCCTTTACTACTGCATGAACTCGGCCTACAAGGGATTTAATGCTACCCTAACAAGGCAAATCTTAGTTCTTAATTCTGCAAGCTTAACAAGCATAAACATTCGATTCCAGGAAAAGAACGTAATTAAATACGAATCGAAACTAAAGATAATTCTAAACATCTCATGCTAAGCATAAACAATACTTTAGTAATTCTATCATTTCTAAACATGCTTGGGAGCTCAAGTAAAACATGATATCTTCCTTTCTCCTTCCTTGTACAGAGATCAATCAGGCAGAGCAAAAATACTTTATTGGATATCTCATTTGCCCTAACATGCTTCTAGAACTCATTAGCTCAAACTTTAGATGAGTATAGATTTATCCACCTTGATTACGGGATGGAAGATGAGAGAACGAGCTGGTGGTCTTCCTTAGTATTTCTCCGAGGCTCGATCCCCCCTACAAAAGTCGAATTATCGACTTAGCAGCCTCCTTCGAAGATTTCTAACAACATGAGATTAAATAATACTCAACTAATATTTCCTTAGCTAGGACATAGCATGGATAACACGACTTTTGACTTAATAAGGGTTCGAGAAGCATTTATTTTATTTAGGGAATTTCTCGACTTGATCTCTAAATTTTTAGACGGAAAATAATTGAATAGCTTATTCGAAATAAATTGAAATTAACTTGAATACCTTACTATAATTTAAACTTGAATATGGCTTGAAAATAACATAATTTGGAAGACTAAAAAAGTTAGGGAAAAGGGGTACGAAAATAGCCGGAAAGAAATGGCGAAAAACAACACGGAGAAGGGGGGGCTGTCGTGGCGCACATGGACGCCGGCGGGCTCCCCCCTACCGCGAGGCAGGGTGCACCGGCGGGCTCGGCGCAGCCGAGGGGGGCGTGGCGCGGCGGCGCACTCCCCCCCCCCCCCCGCGGGGCTCTCTTTCCTCTCCTCTCTCTAGCCCAGTTCTGGGCGATCTTCAACTGGGTTCTTCGTGTTCGTTGATTCTTTTGACGAACACGAAGAACATTCAACCCGAAATTTCTTTAAAACTACGTACTTGAATTTAACATGCAACAACATGCTTTAATTTTAAAAATGAATTTTGGCATTATAACGGTATATACACGATAATCTTCCTTTAATATTTAGAATAACGACAAAATCGTTAAATGTGGCTTAAACGGAATTTAACGGAATAAACGAGGCTAATCTTTTAGAATAATAATAATAACGGAAGTAGAATGAGAATTATAACGTAAACGTTATAAACTTGGAATTTCAACAAAAATCGAAATACAACTTTAGACGAGCAATAATGAAGAACGCGAAGGACATAAAGAACGAAAAGTAAATGCGGAATTTAAAAGACGGAAAAGAAATGGAGTCGAGACCGACGAACAAGAATGGACGGGGTTAGGTACGTCGAAGGAATGTGGCTAGCTCGGTGTCTCGTCGAGTCGTAACGGCGGCAGAGCCACCTGCTATGGTCCAACGGCGCCCCTAGCACATTCCCTCACCGCATCCCTTCCACGCCACTCCGATCGTCGTTTTGAAGAACACTCACGAAGAATGATTTTTTACTTCTCGGCTTTCTAAGCTTTACACTCTCTCGATTTAGAAGTGAAGTGAATGAGAAATAAGCAAAGAATGCTGAAGGGGTGGTCTGCTGTGCGGGAATACTGCAAAAGCTACCCCGGGTTCGGTTAAAAACTACTTTATTTGATGTCGAGGTCCAAATGACTTCAGACACGAAATCTAAAAATACTGGGAGACTCATTGGCTCGAACACTAGTGAACCAACTCGATTCGTGAAGAAGACGGGGTCGTCAGAAGAAAGACGAGCAAAGATTCCCCTTTTGGAATTACTTTTTACTATTTACTCAGACTGATAGATTTTGCTCCTGAGCGTTCGATTGACCTCAGAATGAAAATCCGTGAACGCCAACGGAATTCTTGAGTCATTTCCCATAAGAGGGGCCTGACAGAACTGGACTCGAATAAACGAGGAGGATTTCATAAATTTCTCAAAACACGAACGCACGTAAAAGTTACTATTCATTCCCCCTTTTAAATACGTTTTCCATCACCGGGAACTCAAATGACTTCAGATTTAAAATCTGAAAACACCGGTATACTCCTTGAATTAAAACCTTCCTAAAGAAACCACAAATGACAATAAAGGAATTAAGATTGTCTTTTCTGAAAAGACGATCTTCACGAAAACTGGCTCTTAAAGTCGTGACTGACATCCAACCATAGCTAATCTCATTTAAATTCCTTCTTTAATTAATTAATTAATATTATTATTTCTGTAAAATTTACTCAAAAATCTGGGGTATTACATCCTACCCTCCTTAAAGAAAATTTCGTCCTTAAATTTACTAACCATGATAAGCGATATCAGGGTATTTCTTGAGCAGTTCGGATTCAAGCTCCCAGGTTGCTTCTTCTGAACCATGGTGGTTTCAGATTACTTTTACCAGATCGATCTCCTTATTTCTCAGTTTCTGGATCTTGCGATCCGCGATGGCTTGGGGCTTTTCTTCATAGGCTAAGTCCTTGTTCAGGACTATCTCTTCCTTGCTAATCACATGCTTTGGATCGAACACGTATTTTCGTAGCATGGAAACATGAAAGACGTCATGCACGTTACTCAGGTTAGGTGGTAAGGCCAACCTGTAGGCTACTTCATTCACCTTTTCTAAGATCTCAAAAGGTCCGATAAATCTGGGCCTTAATTTACTTCGTTTGCCAAAACGAACTATTCCTTTTGATGAAGACACCTTCAGAAACACTTTATCTCCAACGTCAAAACTGAGCTCCGTCCTTCTCTCATCTGCCTAAGCCTTCTGTCTATCCTGAGCTTCTGTGATGCGTTGATGAATAAGCTCGATCTTCTGGACAGTTTCCTGGACCATCTCGGGTCCAAGTATCCTTCTTTCTCCAACTTCGTCCCAATACAGAGGCGATCTACACTTCTTTCTGTAAAAGACTTCATAAGGGGCCATGTCGATTGATGACTGGTAGCTGTTGTTATACGCAAACTCTATCAAAGGCAGTAATTCCTCCCAACTGCTTCCTTGATCAATGACCACTCCTCTGAGCATGTCTTCCAGAATCTGGATAGTCCTTTCGGACTGGCCATCTGTTTGGGGATGGAATGCCGTGTTGAAATTGAGCTTTGATCCCATTGCATCTTGTAGGCTTTTCCAGAATCTTGATGTAAATCTTGTATCACAGTCCGATGTAATCGAGACCGGCACTCCATGCAAACGCACAACTTCCTTAATGTACAACTGGGCTAATTGATCTAGCCCATCCGTCATCTTAACAGCAACAAAATATGCCGACTTAGATAATCGATCAATGATTACCCAAATAGCGGTATTTCCCCGCTTAGACTTTGGCAAACCTACGACAAAGTCCATATTGATATGCTCCCACTTCCATTCAGGAATTTCTAAGGGTTGAAGCAAACCAGAAGGTTTTTGATGCAAAACTTTTACTTGTTGACAGCTTAGACACCTTTCCACGAAGGTGGCTATTTCTCTTTTCATGTTATTCCACCAGAAATTCCTTTTGAGGTCTTGGTACATCTTGGTGCTTCCGGGATGTGCTGTATATGGCGTATCATGTGCTTCGTACATGATTTCCTCCTTTAGTTCTTCCTTGCTCGGCACACAAATCCTTCCTTTGAATAAGAGCGCGTTATCGGCGGCTTCCGTGAAGTTTTGCGAGCTATCAGATCGTGTTTCTAGTCTTTTCTTTTCGAGAAACTCATCTCCTCTCTGGGCTTCAATTATCCTTTGCCTTAGGTCGGGCTGAGCGACTATCGTGGCAACTTGAGCTTGAATGCTTTCGGGTGGTGTTAGCACCTCGATCCTTAACTTCTCAAATTCCTTGCGAAGATCCTTCTGGACTAGAATGAGTCCTAATTCTGTCTTCTCTTTCCTACTTAGGGCATCTGCTACCACATTTGCCTTGCCTGAGTGGTAGTGAATCGTGCAGTCATAATCCTTCACAAGCTCTAGCCATCTTCTCTGCCTCATGTTAAGATCCTTTTGTTCGAAGAAATACTTCAAACTCTTGTGATCTAAGAAGATCTCACACTTAGCTCCGTAGAGATAGTGCCTCCAGATCTTTAGGTCATGTATGAACGACTATTGCTAGCTCTAGGCCATGCGTAGGGTAGTTCTGCTCGTGATTCTTAAGCTGCCTCGACGCATAGGCAATCACCTTTCCTCTCTGCATTAGTACGCATCATAATCCTTTGTTCGATGCATCTGTGTAAACTACGAAATCTTCGTTCCCTTCTGGAATGGCCAACACTGGGGCTGTGGTTAGCATCTTCTTCGAAGTTTGGAAACTTTCCTCACACTCAGGCGTCCATTTGAACTTGGAGTCTTTCTTTAGCAATCGCGTCATGGGCTTGGATATAGTCGAGAATCCTTCGATGAATCTGCGATAATATCCAGTGAGTCCTAGAAAACTTCTTATCTCATTCACGCTTCATGGAGACTTCCAGTTTCTTACTACTTCAATCTTGGCTGGATCTACCTTGATTCCTTCCACCGAAACTATATGACCTAAAAACATAACTTCCCTGAGCCAAAACTCACACTTGCTGAACTTAGCATAAAGCTTTTCTCTTCTTAACGTCTCCAGTACCACTCTCAGGTGTTCTTGATGCTCTTCTTAGTCCTTAGAATAGATGAGGATATCATCTATAAAAACTAGAACAAACTTATCTAGATACGGGTGAAAAACCCGGTTCATTAAATCCATGAACACTGCTGGGGTGTTGGTCAATCCAAATGGCATTACCACAAACTCGTAATGCCCATAGCGAGTTCTAAAGGCAGTCTTAGGGATATCCTCCTTTCTGATCTTCAACTGATGATACCCAGATCTTAAGTCTATCTTGGAGAAGATACTTGCTCCTTTGAGCTGATCAAAGAGATCGTCTATTCTTGGAAGGGGGTATCGATTCTTGATGGTTAGCTTATTGAGCTCTCTATAGTCGATGCACATTCTCAATGTGCCATCCTTCTTCTTTACAAAAAAGATTGGAGCTCTCCAAGGTGACACACTAGGTTGGATAAAACCTAGGTCTAATAACTCTTGCAGTTGAACTTTGAGTTCTTGTAATTTCTTAGGCGCCATTCTGTAGGGGGCTTTCAAAACTGGGGCGGCTCTTGGTTCCAACTTGATAGCGAACTCTACCTGCCTATCTGGAGGCAGTCCTGGCAGCTCTTTTGGGAATACATCGGGGTATTCTCTTATGATTGGAACGTTTTCGATTGAAAGCTTTCCTTCCTCCTTCCTTATTAGATTAACTAAAAAGGTTTGGCAGCTTATTCTTCCTTATCATCTTCGTAGCCTTCAGAGCGGATATCACCGGGATTTTAGTTCCCAGCCTTGATCCGTAGATTTTCACCTCGGGTTTCCCAGGTGGTCGAAACACTACCTCCCTCTCAGGGCAGCTTATGGAAGCATAAGCTGAGGCTAACCAATCCATTTCTAGGATTATATCGAAGTCCTGAATCTTTATCACATAAAGGTTTGACTTAAAGCTTTCCCCTTCTATGTTTAATTCTAGTTAGAGCAGACTTTCCTAGACATCATTTTCTTTCCAGAGGGAATACTTATCTCAAGAGCATTCTCAGCATTCTCGGGTTTTATCTTCAGTTTCTTACAAACAGACTCAGCTATAAACGAATGCGATGCTCTAGTATCGAAAAGAGCTAAAACAGGCGTCTCGAGGAGGATAATCATACCTGCTAGATTACCTGGGGCCTTAGCAGCTTGCTGCTGATTGAGAGCATAAGTACGAGCGGGCTGAGGCGGCCTTTGCCCTTGGTTAGACCTTTGATCTCATCCTTGGTTCGGTCTTGGGTCATTCCCGGCCTTTGACCCTGAGGTCCTCCTTGCTGCAGCCTTGGCTGATTTCCAAGAAGTTGCTGAAGTGGTTGCGGGTACATGGGTTGTTGTGGTGTTTGAGATCATCTGTTGTTTCCTTTAGGACACTCTCTCTTGAAGTGCCCCTCCTCACCACAGTTGTAGCACCCAGTTAGATTTGCTCGGCAGACTCCAGGATGCATTCGTCCGCACCTTTGACACGGCCTAAAGCTAGGGGCGTTTCCAGGCTAACTTCGAGACACCCCTGACTCTCGGCTTTGCCAGTGGGGTTTCTTTCCTCTGTCATCTTTTCTTCCTCATTCCCACTTTCTTTTTCCTTTTGAGTCGCTAGAAGGTTGAGGGGGCTGAATCTTCTCTCGAGGGAGAATGGCTTTTATGCTTAAGGCCTTGGCTAAGGTTCGAGCATAGGACATGTCTTCTTGCCTAGCGAGGGCTATGCCGATCTCGGACCTAAGTCCTTTCTTGAACTTGCGTGCTTTCTTCCCGTCCGTGTCCACTAGATGTGGAGTGTGTCTTGACAATTGATTGAATTCTCTATCGTATTCCGACACTGTCTTATTTCCTTGCTTTAGGTTCCAGAATTCCATCTCTTTTGCCTCTTGATAACAATCCGGGATGTATTTCTGGTATGAGTCATGCTTAAAATCTTCCCAGCTATAGTCCTCCCATTGCTCCGAGGTTATGGTCCTTTGAACGGACTCCCACCAGTAGTCCGCATCATCCGTCAGCATGAAAAGAGCACAACTTAACTTCTCTTCTTCCAAACAAGCTATGAAATTGAAAATCCGCTCTAAGGAGCGAACCCACTTTTCGGCATCCATTGGATCTTCTAAACCATTAAATGATGGAGGATTTGTTTGAGAAACACACTTTCGGCTCTTGGTCCGGGGTTCGGGACTTGCTCGGGTTCGTTCTTATCTTCGTTCTCAGCTTGACATCTTCGGGAAGGCATCCTAAAGAACTAGATATTAGTGACGCTTGATTGAATTCTCACAAAGCAATGGTGCCTTTCGATAAGGTCTTTATTTTAAGATAGATCAAATAAGATGGAAATTTAAACGTCATTCAAACATAATGGGAAAATTGCCTCATTATGAGGACTTTGGCATCGATAACATAACGGAAGTTATGGGTTACAAACGGAATAGGGCAGTCTCCTGGAAAATTCACTGCCGTTATTTGAGTTTAGGGAGGTTAAAGCATATAATACATATTAGAGTCTTGGTTAAAGCAGATTAAACGGACATCAGAAATACAGACAGATAGCAGATAGATTAGACAATTAGGTGTTTTAACAGCAACACCTCCTACACTTCCTACTAACGTCCAATCATAAGTCGGGCCCTTCTCTTTCTCCTTGCATGGCGATCCTACTTCCTCTTCACCTTCCTCCAGGTCCTCATCTTCTTCTTCCTCGTCTCCAACATCAACTGTTTCCGGGACGGTGAACTTGAATGTTATCATGCGGACGCTCCCTTCGGGATACTGATGGGGCATACACTGTCCCAGACCCTGAGAAGCGGACACAAGAGTCCACTGGTTTACTTGAGGAGTGCAGAAAAACAAGGACTCGGTGTGGTTCACGATCCAGACATTTGAGGGTCCCGCTCCTGCGGTTCCTTCGTCGTGAGAGCGTGGCACTTGAAATCCAGGGGGACTGTTGAGAGTCGCCCTTTGCAGTTCTAGCTCTATCACGAGAGAGGGGTTTTGTTCATCTACTTGCTGCTCGGCTAAGGCATGCACGTGGCCATACTCCAATACCCAACGAGCCATCAAGGCTGACGAGAATTCTGTTAGATTTTCGATTTCAGCGTACGTCTCGGGATCACGGGTGATCGTGCTTTGCAGGATACGGTACATTGTAAGCCTCCAAGCAGGTGGCGCATGCTCACACATGCGGATGCACGTTTCCAAGTCGGATACACTTCCGGGCTCCCATCCGTAGCCATTTGCTCAAGCCCACCTTTCGAGGTATCTTGCCATGTAGGACAACAATTGTTCGTTGCCATTCCAGGTTTCCCTTCTGAATCTCTCAACTCTCTCTTGCACAAGGTGAAAAGGAGGCACGCTTTTCCTAGCTGTCGAACGACGCTTAACCATCTAGAAGAGAATAACTTAATCAGTCTAGATTATAAAAGGGAGACCTAAGGTCCTCCTGAGATCAAACTAACGTCTAGATTAATCTTGCATGCATAGCTCCTTTTTATTAAGTAGTTGACAATTTTTATAAAAATTTTGGTGCCCAAAGTCTTTAAACATACATTGTTTACCTTTTCTTTTGAGTCAAAATTTCGAGAAATGATTTTAAGCCTTTTTGGGATCGAAAAATCTTTTCACAAACTTTCCATCTGGGAAATCATCTTACCCGAACACCTTTTACTTGAAATTTCATTCTCACGGTTTTTCTCTTATCCATAAAACAGGTATGCTTGCTCAAATCTTTTCCCTTCCTGTATTCCAAAAATCATGAATCCAACATCCAAAATTTCTATATTATCATACCTTGATCTTTGGTTGAGGATACGAGGGTGATGGCAAACTGTGGGTTGCTGCTTTAACTTATCAGAGAACAACTTATATTCTCATAAACCTTTTAACTTATTTCAAACAAAGAGACAGGTCTGCAGGGTTGCAAACCCGCTCTGATACCATCTATAACAGCCCGGTCCCGAGATAGGGATTAACGAATGGGGACGGGGTGTTATTAAGGGATTAAGGGATAAAGTCGGAAGATTATCAAAGGAGTTTAAGATATGCTTTGGAAGATAGGTGGTGATGCTCGGGTTTACTTGAGTTAAAATGGAAACATGCTTAGGCGGAATGAAACGGCTAACTAATCAGATACCAACAAGTATAGACCCTTTCATAGGTCAAAACGAATAACAGATATCAACGTGAATAAGCCTCTTCATAGGCGAACGGAAATCATACTCGAGAAACGGAAATAACCATAATATACATCTTATAAATATTTAATCATGTCTGGGGATATTCTTAGAGTCGTGACGATCATAGCAGAACTTAAACGGAATTAGAAATAGTGTATCAGAGTAGCAGATCACATAGCGGGTTTTCAATGGAATACTAGATAATAACAAAACAATCCTGGCAGCCAACCCACATCCACAACCACCAACATCCTCAGCATCTCAACCTGAAAACATTTGAAAAGATGGGGCATGAGCACTAATGTACTCAGTGGATTTTAGCGAAAATACTTTAATGACTTCAAGATATCCAATAATTAACAGACGGTATATGGAGAGCAAAACGCAAAAGCCCTCTCCATATCCGTAAAACCTTTTCATTTCTTTTTGGGCCCAACTTGGCTCAAACCTGACGTCAACTGTACCCTTAGGCATGCCATAAGATAGAAGAGGGGTTACCTCAAATATCCGGAGAATTTTGTGAGGGTAAAACCCAGCAGTGACTCCCTTAAGAGTTCTTGAGCTCAAATCCTGCTTAAGTGAAAGCTAAGTTCCTTCATTTCTTAATCTTGCTAGCAACATCTAACTTAGAACAACGTCTAAGGACTAATCCTTTACTACTGCATGAACTCGGCCTACAAGGGATTTAATGCTACCCTAACAAGGCAAATCTTAGTTCTTAATTCTGCAAGCTTAACAAGCATAAACATTCGATTCCAGGAAAAGAACGTAATTAAATACGAATCGAAACTAAAGATAATTCTAAACATCTCATGCTAAGCATAAACAATACTTTAGTAATTCTATCATTTCTAAACATGCTTGGGAGCTCAAGTAAAACATGATATCTTCCTTTCTCCTTCCTTGTATAGAGATCAATCAGGCAGAGCAAAAATACTTTATTGAATATCTCATTTGCCCTAACATGCTTCTAGAGCTCATTAACTCAAACTTTAGATGAGTATAGATTTACCCACCTTAATTACGAGACGGAAGATGAGGCAACGAGCTGGTGGTCTTCCTTAGTATTTTTCCGAGGCTCGATCCCCCCTACAAAAGTCGAATTATCGGCTTAGCAGCCTCTTTCAAAGATTTCTAACAACATGAGATTAAATAATACTCAACTAATATTTCCTTAGCTAGGACTTAGCATGGATATCACGACTTTTGACTTAATAAGGGTTCGAGAAGCATTTATTTTATTTAGGGAACTTCTCGACTTGATCTCTAAATTTTTAGACGGAAAATAATTGAATAGCTTATTCGAAATAAATTGAAATTAACTTGAATACCTTACTATAATTTAAACTTGAATATGGCTTGAAAATAACATAATTTGGAAGACTCGAAAAGTTCGGGAAAAGGGGTACGAAAATAGCCTGAAAGAAACGGCGAAAAACAACACGGAAAAGGGGGGCCGCCGCGGCGCACATGGGCGCCGGAGGGCTCCCCTCTGCCGCGGGGCAGGGTGCGCCGGCGGGCTACCCTTGCCCCGGCGGGCTCGGCGCAGCCGAGGGGGGCGTGGCGCGGCGGCGCACTCCCCCCCGCGGGGCTCTCTTTCCTCTCTCTCTCTAGCCCAGTTCTGGGCGATCTTCAACTGGGTTCTTCGTGTTCGTTGATTCTTTTGACGAACACGAAGAACATTCAACCCGAAATTTCTTTAAAACAACGTACTTGAATTTAACATGCAACAACATGCTTTAATTTTAAAAAAGAATTTTGGCATTATAACGGTATATACACGATAATCCTCCTTTAATGTTTAGAATAACGACAAAATCATTAAATGTGGCTTAAACGGAATTTAACGGAATAAACGAGGCTAATCTTTTAGAATAATAATAATAACGGAAGTAGAATGAGAATTATAACGTAAACGTTATTAACTTGGAATTTCAACAAAAATTGAAATACAACTTTAGACGAGCAATAATGAAGAACGCGAAGGACATAAAGAACGGAAAGTAAATGCGGAATTTAAAAGATGGAAAAGAAATGGAGTCGAGACCGATGAACAAGAATGGACGGGGTTAGGTGTGTCGAAGGAATGTGGCTAGCTCGGTGTCTCGTCGAGTCGTAATGGCGGCAGAGCCGCCTGCTACGATCCAACGGCGCCCCTAGCACATTCCCTCACCGCATCCCTTCCACGCCACTCCGCTCGTCATTTTGAAGAACAGTCACGAAGAATGTTTTTTTACTTCGACAGAACTTTCTTGGCTTTCTAAGCTTTACACTCTCTCGATTTAGAAGTGAAGTGAATGAGAAATGAGCAAAGAATGCCAAAGGGGTGGTCCCCTATTTATAGGAGAAGCTTTGGCTTCCCTTGGAAGCCATTGCTGTGCGGGAATACTGCAAAAGCTACCCCGGGTTCGGTTAAAAACTGCTTTATTTGATGTCGAGGTCCAAATGACTTCAGACACGAAATCTAAAAATACTGGGAGACTCGTTGGCTCGAACACTAGTGAACCAACTCGATTCGTGAAGAAGACGAGGTCGTCAGAATAAAGACGAACAAATATTCCCTTTTTGGAATTACTTTTTACTATTCACTCAGACTGACAGATTTTGCTCCCGAGCGTTCGATTGACCTCAGAATGAAAATCCGTGAATGCCAACGGAATCCTTGAGTCATTTCCCATAAGAGGGGCTTGATAGAACTGGATTCGGATAAACGGGGAGGATTTCGTAAATTTCTCAAAACACGAACGCACGCAAAAGTTACTATTCATTCTCCTTTTTAAATACGTTTTCCATCACCGGGAACTCAAATAACTTCAGATTTAAAATCTGAAAACACCAGTGTACTCCTTGAGTTAAAACCTTCCTAAAGAAACCACAAATGGCAATAAAGGAATTAAGATTGTCTTTTCCGAAAAGATGATCTTCACGAAAACTGGCTATTAAAGTCGTGACTGACATCCAACCATAGCTAATCTCATTTAAATTCCTTCTTTAATTAATTAATTAATTAATTAATTAATATTATCATTTCTCTAAACCTTACTCAAAAATCTGGGGTATTACATATATTCTCATAGTTTTGTTTCTTAGTTCCTGCTTTTAGTCTCTGCACGCACACAGAAGAAATGTGAAATCCCTGCACGCACAGAAGAAATGTGAAATGACAATTCTAAGTATAGAAATAGAAGCTAAAATATGATTAAAGTAGATGCATTCCTCTTAACTCTTAAGAATTACATTAGCACAAATTCAAGAGATCCCTCTTGCTTTGTTATATGGTTAATATCAACATCTCAATAAAGTAGTAAATTTACCTAATATCAGTTTAGAAATAAAGTTTCATTAACATATGACAAAATAAAGAGACGTACCATTACCCAGGTGAGTATTCATCCCGTTAAATTTTTATTTTCTCTGTAGAGATCATAATAATCTAGATTAATATTCGCTCAAGATAAAAGCATAAAAAAAACAAACTAAAAGATGCAAATACAGAGAGATAAAAGCAAAAAAACAAAAAACAAAAAACAAAAGCAACAAAACCTAACTAAAAACGACATGAATTCCAAAGGCAGGCACCGCTGCTTCTCCTACACATATTGCTCCAATGTCAACAATGAAAATGGTTTTACCTTCATTGCGGCGGAATCGGAATTGTTTTGGTAGAAAATCCTACATTGGAGTTTTTTCTTCTACAAATTTGAGGGAAAAACACGAATTAAAATCTGAAAAAAAAAATTCTCACACAATTTTTCAGATTTTTGAAATAATATGGCAAAAATATGCACACCTTTCATGAAGGCTCGGTCTTCACAGATTTACGGATATTTTCAGCATCCATTTGGAATTGTAACATATATTTGATAAACATGATATGGGAAGAAGAATTCAAATTGAGCCCAATCTTCATCTTTTCCAGCCTCTCTCGGGTGACTGCTCTCTCAATCTCTCTCGACTTCAAAATTGAAATTCACATCCTTCTTCATTTGTTGTTTTCGTCTCAGTGCTCCGCATCTCCGATTCAAATTTGAAGATTCTCAAGGACAATCAGATTTGAAGAATCTCAAGGAAGACCTCGGTGAGAACAATTTGAGGGAGTTTCTGTATAGAACGTGAGTGAGTTTTTTTTTTGGAATAACTGGAGTAAGATGGTGGATAATGTCTATTAACAAAATTGCCCTCAAAAACATTAAAATTACAAAATTATCATAAAATTGGCGGTAAAATTGAGTTATTCTGCTTTTATATATAGTATTGATTTCTTTAGAAACGGATAGAATGTGGGTGTGGAGTTTTTGTTCTGATTAACCGGAGGAAAAAATTGTAGACAATGTCCACTGACAATATTACCCTCAAAATTAGTAAAATATACTAAATTGCTATGAAATTATAGGCAAAATTAGATTTATTCTGTTTTTATATATAGTATAGATAGTATAGATGTGTGTTGGTGAGTGTATATATAAATTATTTCCCATTAAATACAATAAAAAAAAGAAGAAATTAACTGAATTAAAATTAAAATCAACCCCCCTGACCCTTCCAAATTTCCCCCCTAAATTTTCGAAAATGCCCGCCAAGAGATAAAACCAAACCCTAGTTCTATTACATTCCAGATTTTCTCCTCAAACCAGACACAAACAACAATCTAACATTGTGACAATGTCGAAATCGAACCACCAAGACGACCTCGATCTTCTCCTATCGCTCGAGGATCGCGTGCTCGAAACGCCGCCTGCTTCTCCTTCAGGTATCTCACAATCAACGCCACACACTTCGTTCATCGCTCAATTTGTTTGTGATTGAATCATAATTTATTTTTTCTCGAATTCATGCTTTGCGTTGTGTGTATGATTTGGAGCTGGTCTGTGATGTTAAGGAAATTGTGCTCGCATAGGCCTCGATTCTGACTGTATATGTAGTTAATAGGTGGATTTGATTTTTCGCCATCGGCCTCATCAATATTGATTTGGAAATTCCGGATACATATTTATGTTGCATTTGATTGGTTTCGAATCGTTTTTTCTGCACTTGGAAATGGGACGTTTGAAAAATGTGGTAAATATTGTGTTTGTATGGATATTTGCGTGTAGGGTATTTATCAGATGATGGGATGCCAAAGCACAAGGGGCCAGTGGACTTAACTGCTTTTCGAGACGTAGTGCAGGATTGCCTCGATTATGATCCTAAAGATGTCAAGAGAGCTCAGAACTCTGAGAAGAGCAAGAGCTTGAAAGAGATTGAAATTGAAAAGTTTTCAGGACTGAGAATTCGGTAGGTTTACATTTTCCTTAATATTGATATAGATAGTTGTCGATTCTGCCATTTTTTTTCCCCATGGAGTGAATTCACCAATTTTATTAAAGGTTTATATCATCCCCCCCCCCCCCCCCCCCAACCGCTATCCTATCAAACATGCTACTATAGTGTGTAGCATTTGGAGCTTTGCTGTTGAACATGGGATTAAATGCTTTATGTAAATATTTGTGATGTTGTTGAAAACACATACAGGTTTATGAGGTATAAGTTTGATTATAACTTGAATTCTCTATCTCGACTATGGTCACATCCAATGATGATCAAAAATTGGATATTGGTACAAGAGGGCTTTGGTTTTCCATATATTTCTCTGCCCCATTTGTATGATAAATATATTGTTCTCGTGTTGAAATCATTAAATTCAATAAGTGGATTTGCAATATTCTCTTAATATATATTTGTTTGATTAATGGTTATCTTTCTTTGTTCAGGAATCAAGTGTTCTCCCGTGTTGAGTTGAGCAACCATTTATCAGACATCAAATTTGTTCAGTTACCCACAATAAAGTAAGCCAGTTGATTTTTTTTTTTAAAAAAATTGTGCACTAGTTGCTACTGACTGCAGACATTGATGGCAGAACTCTTCTTTATTTAGGAATTTGCTAAAAGGAGATACTCTTGCGGGGTGTTGGGCAACTATTGGAGTTTTAACAGAAAAGGGCGCACCAAGGAAGAGTTCTATAGGACAGACTTTTGCAATTTGGAAAATGGGATGCTTAGGTGAAGAGACTGTTTCTCTGTTCTTGTTTGGTGATGCATATCTGAAAAGCTCTGAGGCAAAAGTCGGGACCGTCTTTGCTCTGTTCAATTGCAGCGTCCGCAAAGATAAACCAGTATGAGATTTGACATTCTGTGATGTCTTTTCCATTCTAGATTTTCTAGATTTTTTTACTGCTTTGCCAATTATTTCAGGGAACATTTTCATTGAGTATATTTTCTGCTAAGCATATTTTAAAGCTGGGCACTTCAGCAGATATGGGTATTTGTCAGGGAAAGGGAAAGGAAGGAGCCCCTTGCACAGCACTCATCGACAAGTATGCCAGATCGATCCTCTTCTTTGCATCTTTGCTATAATATTGGAGTAGCCTTTGTTCAATTTTATTCACTGAATTTTTCATTATTGACAACTAAAGAGAGATGGAGTTTTCCCTCAATTTCTTGTCTTTTTTAAAATTTTCTAAGTACATGTTTTAACTCTTAATAATACTTTGACTAGCAATTAGCAAAGAATAATATTTTATTTTTCCTAAGTTCCAGCCTTTTTCATTTGACTGGAAAAACAAATTGTTCATTTAGTTGCCATGTTTGTACTATCTTCCCAGTCAGACTTCTTTACAAGCTAATGTACACCTAAACTTTAGAATATGGCAATTTTGTGCAACTTGGCTTTCCTTGTAATGTTGTATGTATTTGTTAATGCCTTTAAGAACTTTATGTAGGATAACCCATTTGAATTACTAATGCATTTTTCTCCATCTACAGACGACGTAGGAAATACTGCAACTACCATTCACAGGTACTGCAGAAATATGGCCATTGGCTATCAACCTGCCCTAATCATTTTTGATGAACACACTTAGTAATATTAACTCGTTTATTCACATTTTTTTACAAGAATTCATCGAAGAAATACACCTCTACAAGGACGGAGCTCAAAGGAGGGTAGGTGATCATAGTTACTGTGTGAGGGCTAATAAAATTCACCTTTTCTAGTTCTTGTTATCTAACTATTGAGTTTCATCTGTCAGGAATTTAAAGACGGGCTTCAGAGACTATCTGAAGTCAGAAGGCATTTATGTAGTAAAACCTACAGAAAACAATACAACCTCAACAAAGTCCACTCGACCTATAAAATTATTGTCTGTGGAAGGATTAAAAAGAGCATTGAGGTTTGTTTGAACCAATTTATTTTTCACTGCCATGTTTGTTAGATTCAAGAATGTGTGTTTTGTAGAATGAGCTTCAACTAAGTTGTTCATATTTCTTACTGATACTTCAATGTTTAAGTATCTCTCTCTTCATCAGCAACTAGATATTCTAAAGGGAAAATATAGATGGTGTTAGCTAAATAATTTGGAAGATTCACTTTTCAGTTACTTACTCCAAGTCTCATCTTAAATTTCCCACAGCAAAGCGGACAAAGTGACAACAAATGTACATTCTCAAGGAATAAGGTTTCTGAATCACATGACAACAGGTATGCTTTGATTGCTCATATACTACCAACTAAGGGTGTGCAAAATCGTATTGAAGTGAACTCTGAAAAATTTCGGGTTGGTTTGTTTATTTTTCAAGAATTTCAGTTTCGGTTTTTTGAGTTGGTTAAAAAAACTTATTTTCTTTTAGAACAAACTAGTTCCGTTCGGTTTAAAATACTTAAAACTTATTTTCTTTTAGAACAAACTAGTTCCGTTCGGTTTAAAATATTTAAATTGGAAAGCAATTCGGTTGGGTTGAAACTTGAAACCAAAATACTAATTCATTTCGATTTGATTTTCTAACTTTTTTTTTTTACTTTGGTTTGATTTTGAACCGAACCAACTGAATCCACAACTCTACTACAGAGAAAATGGATCACAAAGTGAAAAATAAAGCGGCTGGTCTCCCGCATCAGCAAAGTAGAGCAGATAACAGGTGGAGAAAAATTGTGTATTTTTATATTTTATTTTCACATTTTCTTCCTATGATTTCCTGCTGAAAATCCCTCTTATCTGGTTGGTCAGTTTCAGACAAGGTCAAGAACCTGATGCCAAAAGATTGAAAACAGATTTGAGAAAAGTCCAAGAAAAAACCACCAATGAAGTTGGTGTGAAGATGATTGAGTTAGATTTTCCTAGTTCTGACGAAGAAGTTTGATTTACGATTTTCTGACTTCTGTCCGAATTTTCTAAATTATTACAGAACAAGTAGTGAAAATTTGTAAATTTATGTGATCATATCAGCTAGTAGAGCAGGGGCCAGGTATTAGATTTGTTGAATTGCTCGTAGCTGGAATGTTTGGATTCATTCTTTTAACAAGTTGGGGATGAATTTCGTCCATTCACTGACTCCAAGCATGCTTGCTTGATTTTGCCTGTTTCAAAATGGTGCCTTACGTTGGGAATTTATTTGAATATATATACGAATGTCATTATTATGTAATATATACAAGTAATGTAATCTGGTTTATTTTCGTGAGCACTTAGTTAATGTATTTTTTTTAAAATAATTATTTAAGTTTAATTTAAAATATGTTATATGCCAATATCAGTCATGTGTGTGTGTGTTGGGTGAGTGTCTATGAGCTCATCATGTGCTTGTATATCAAATGTTGCTTTTCGAGATACAGATTTGATCTTATATAAAAATGAAATATAGATTTGATGGTGATATAAGATAATTAAATCATTTCTTAAAATATTAATTTGTAATAATGCCTCAACCTTACATCTACCAAACATCAACTAGAAAAGGGGAAAAAATTATTGGCAATAATTACGTATTTTGGTAAGGTTGATTATTATGTAAGCAACTGTCCAGTTCATTGTCTCCACCACAACTACAAAAAAAGTTCTGTTTTTTTTTTGGTCTTCTGCAATTGAATGTCAAGTAATTTTTTTTTTCATTTTTTGGAGCTTTCATTTGGTTTTTATAAACACGAATTTTTAAAAAGGAAAAAGGAAAAAATAAATTAGTTTATAAATATGATTTTTTATAACAATGATTAAAGTAAACTTTTTTTTTTTGAGGAAAATTAAAGTAAACTTTTTTACTATCATTTTTCTTAACGAAAACTCAACATAGTAGTTTTCATAGAAATGTAAGTAAAATATAATAGTTGAGAAAGTAAATTTGTGATACATTCAATTGTTGCATGATGTAATAATTTGCATGCCACTGCGTCTTATATACTCAGATCGCAAACTTTTTAATCATTCGTCATCAACAAATGGAAAGAAGATGAAATTAATATTTTCAATGATTATTTTCATAATATCCATCAATATCATAATCTTTTCCTACACGGGTATCAATTACTCAAATCTTAGATTTAGTTTGTAAATTTGGTGATTTCAATAATTAGTCAATCATAATTCATAATGAAGCCAATAAATTGTGCTTCTTTGTGAAGCGAGATTCGATGCACTTTGATTTTCTTTTGTCAATTTTGTATATTTGACGTGTATATAAATAACAACACCATTATATTTAGCATGTATTTATGAAATGAATATAATATATATTCGAGTTCAAATAGTTGCTTAATTTGAATTTGATTATTTCAGCCAAAAATATTCAAACACTATAAATTATGAAAACAAAAGAAGAAGGTGAGAAAATTGACTCTCCTTGGACCTTTTTCAGGGCTGTGCGAGCTCTCTCTCTCTCTCTCTCTCTCATCAATCATCATAATTCATACACTCTTCCACAGAAAAAGGTGCCTATATTTTACCTCACTCTGTGTCTGAATTTTAACTATTTTAACTAACAATGAATACGGCTGTTGGGTTGGGATAATGCATTATTCACGCATACGCAATCCGTAACCCAAATTAGGGTTTTAAATTTTTAAATTAGGGTTTTGTTTCCGTACTCCTGAAGTTTTCTCCCGATTACCTACTTTTTTGCTGTTGAGCAGCTGTGTTTATAACTACCAGATTCTGCGAGGATTGTTGATTTGGTCTATGCAGGGCATACAATTTCAAGCAATAAATCTGAGCTAGATAGTTAACCGCTTGTAGTGGAGTCGACGGAGACGAGATGAGCGCCTCCAGGTTCATAAAATGCGTCACCGTCGGCGACGGTGCCGTCGGAAAAACTTGTTTACTTATTTCCTACACCAGCAACACTTTTCCTACGGTAAGGGTTCCTCTCTCTCTCTCTCTCTATAGTGCTGAATTATTTTGTGCCGAGGGAAACTAAGGCTTGTGATTGGGTGACTCAATGCTGTTATTCTTGGACCGTGGTGCTTGTGTAGTGGGATTTGAATCTTTGAAATCGAAATATCTGTGCATAAATCCTGGGGAGGGTTTCGCCATTGCTAATTGTATGAATCTGGCTTCAGGGATCCAACACTTTTAATGTTCTGATTCTATAGGTGATTATGAAATTGACTATATTGTGTTGGTGTGCTGGTGATTTTAAAGGTGGAACAGTGTTTCTTGGTGCAATTTTTCAGAGTCGTTGCTATTTTGCTCAAGGAAATGGTAGTAAATTAGTTAATTAGCTAATCGATTTGTTTGCAAAAGATCATTGATTAGGAAATATATATTGTTAGTGATAAAGTAGAAACAAGAGATGGAAAGGGATAATGCTTTATTGCGTTAAATGTAATTTATATTTATTTTTCAGTTTCATGAATAATCGCATTTTAACTTGCTTGTTTTCACTTTATTCTCTAAGCCCTTCATTTAGCTTGTTAGGCCTATGAATTAGCTATATATAATTATTTTAACTTGCTTGATTTCCTCAATATGATTTCAACTTACCATCCTCTTTTATTATTTGTTCTTGCCTTGTGCCATGAATAGGATTATGTCCCAACCGTATTCGACAATTTTAGTGCCAATGTTGTGGTTGATGGGAGCACTGTTAATCTTGGACTTTGGGACACTGCTGGTAAATTACTTGTTCTTGAGTTGAGACACAATTTTATTTATTTCCAGACCTATTTACTGAAGAAGCTTTTTTCTATTGAGCAGGCCAGGAGGATTACAATAGATTAAGACCGCTAAGCTATCGAGGGGCTGATGTCTTTATACTCGCGTTCTCTCTTATTAGCAAGGCTAGCTATGAGAATATTCCAAAGAAGGTGAGCCTTCCTTTTCTATGATACATCGTATACTGCCACCCATTCTTCCTCACTGTATGCTCACCCTCGTTATGGGAAGAATTTGAAGTCACCTGTTACTAATAGTTTTCTTTGATGCTCAGTGGATTCCTGAATTAAGGCATTATGCACCTGGAGTTCCAATTATCCTTGTCGGAACGAAGCTTGGTCAGAATCTCTTTTCATTTTTCTTTTTGATACTGTACTTCTGTTTTCGTTGCTACTTTTATGTAAGATATTGGCATTGCACATCACTTTTAGCTATTTTGCATAAATATGTTGGACAAGTGTCCTCAGATGCAAATGTGTATCACTTTGGTTGAATTTCAACTCCAATCACTTTTTAATGCTAACGTTATTCACATCCTTCACTAAGTTCTAGTTTCTTGATCTCCATGACTAATTTCACATGAAGATCAAAATAGGTAAAAGCTTTTGTAGGTGTATGCCTACTGTGTAACCAGAGAGCCAAGAATTAGAGAAAACAAAAGAAAAATGAATTCTAGAAGCATAGATATTCGCTTGGATTTTGCAAGGGAGGAATGGTAGTCATAAGATATAATATGGCAACTAAGTGTTTCCTAGGCACTGCAAGTAACAAAATTCTGACAGGAGTCATGTCAGGCAAACATCGACACACATCTTTGTTCCTGAGCAAATGAAGTATCTCTGATTGTCTCGACTGGTGTAATCTTTTATGGTTTAAATCAATAACAATATCTAGTTTACATTCAGATCTTCGAGAGGATAAACAGTTCTTTGTTGACCACCCTGGAGCAGTGCCCATCTCAACTGCACAGGTATAGTTTCTGTTGTTTGGTTAAATCCTTCTTCATAGACCAATGTATTAGAGTGATGAAGACCCAATCAGTCTGAGACTGAGTTCGCATCCCTTAAGAAAGCTTGATTTACCATTTTCCTTTAAAGGGAGAGGAGCTCAAGAAGTTGATTGGGGCAGCTGCTTACATTGAATGCAGTGCAAAGACACAACAGGTGATTAACCGTTCACTTGGATTTACACCTTATATCTTTGTTTGTTATTGCAAGGCCTTGTTAAGTTCCATTATTGAGACAATTCTGATGCTCTGTTTCCAAATTTTGCAGAATGTGAAGGCCGTCTTTGATGCAGCTATTAAGGTTGTTCTGCAGCCGCCTAAGCAGAAGAAGAAGAAAAAGAGAAAGGGTCAAAAACCCTGCAGCATACTGTGATTGCCTAAGAAACTCCAAGCAGAGAGAGAGAGAGAGAGAGAGAGAGAGAGAGAGAGAGAGAGAGAGAGAGAGACTTGTGATTAGCTTGCCATGTTGCTTAGTTTCCTCCGAGTTCATTTTCCGCCATCAAGATTTCAGTAAGTTTTGGTTAATCTTGACTGACTGGTACTTGGGACTAGGGAGCTCTCCCCCAGTTCTCAGCCCTAGTTTCAAATGTATCTAATCGAGATGCTTGGTGACATGGAAAACATGTGGATTGTTAGCTTTAGATCATATGAGTTGTGTTGTAAGATTCTGTGTGTAAAAAGTTTTCTTTGCAGACTTGTAGTGAGTGGAGCTTTATTTAAAGAATTTGGAAATTATATTTATGATCCCCAATCTGCTGAACAGATGGACTCTTTATATAAGTTCCTAGATGGCCGTGATAGATTACTGTTGAAAAATTTGTTGTAAAGTAGTGTTTTATATTAGGGTTTAATTTCATTTTATCCCTTGTACTGTGTGTTTGGTATCAATTACTCTCCTCTGCTAATGAAAACTTCAATAAGTGTTGTTATTCGCAATCTCCAATTTTATGACTATATTCCTCATCAATTTTTTTTAGTATGATACAAATAAACTTTGGGAAAAAGTTCTAAATTTCCTTTGACAGCTATATTTGCAGTCACTAGTCACTACTACCCTATAACTACCAAATTTTAATATTTAGGAAAAATGTCAGGCAAAGGGATTGGGCCCAAAATCGGATCTATGGGCTGTTGGTTGACTGTTAAGATTAAGGGTTCGAGTTCAGACACAATGTTTATTCGCTCGAAATATATTCTTATTTTACAGATAAGCTCATGCAACCCTTTTATATACATTTTTTATTTTTATTCTTTTGAGGAAACAACCCTTTATATTCGACTAGCCCTTTTGAGATGACCTAATTAATGCAGTGAGCAAATGTTGTAATTGAAATATCATGAATTTTATTTCGGTTAACACTGTAAAATATAAGCTATCTAATCATACACATAAATGACAGCAATGGGTAGCTAAAACAAATTAATAATAACCGAAACATAACCAAACAAGTTTATTATTTGAAAATTTGAATTATAATTAAATTAGCATCACCATTCCGTACAGGTGGCTAATAAAATATCAGGTGATGACTCGACTTTCTTTATTGGTGGTCAACAAAATAATGACGATTTTGCTTCTTCTTTAGTTATTACACACATCTGTGGTCTGT
Source organism: Perilla frutescens (assembly GCA_026008535.1). Lineage (NCBI taxonomy): Eukaryota > Viridiplantae > Streptophyta > Magnoliopsida > Lamiales > Lamiaceae > Perilla > Perilla frutescens. Next base: position 10,171,734 of record BRKX01000004.1, read on the forward strand.
CGTGGCAAATCACTGGAAATTTCACGATTTTACGTTAAAGTTGAAAAAAAAAAATTGAAAACACGTTTTAAGTCATAACTTACCTTTTGTCGGTGAATTTTGCTTGTATGATTTATGATGGAGAAAGACATCCTACCAAATAAAGCAGTGATGGTGATGTATGCCATCACTCTTTTATTTTGGGGGAAAAAATCTTTTTAGAAGATATTATTAATATTTTAATTACATTTATACAAAAACGGTTACTAACTCAAATCATACAATCCCAACCACTGCACTTATATTATATAGTTGATTAATTTATATTATAAGTCCGTGACGATTCAATGCCACTCTCTTATTCGGTTCCTGAATTTTTTTTAATTTTTATTTCTTCATAGATTATCTAATTCATTTGACCGAAACATATATTAGTACAGTAAAATACTTATTCAGTTAAAAGAATTTGGTACACAATTAAAAGCCTTTTGCATTCCTAAATAGTAAATAGCAGTACCACGAAGCTTCGTTACGTGCTGAATTTTTTTGACTAGTTAAGATAAGATAGTTTTTAATCTACTTTTTTACAGTCAAAGCTGAGGTCTATAGATATAGATATTGACGTAAAACAAACTTCGGTTGAATACATTTACCGTAATAATTAATAACCTATATACTACATTAGTACTTTGACCAAGAATAGTTATGGTGCGATTGGGTTTATTTGTTACGTTTTAATAAAATATTTTATGTGTTTATTATGTTAATATATACACATCATATGAATATTTATAATAATATTTGACATAACAGTATCATATTTTATACACATGATGTGCATTGATGATAATAAAACACAAAACATAAAATTTCATACTTTGTTTTGTGATAGAGTTCTGTGAAGTTGAAAATCCATATATTTTTTTAAATATAATGTTTGAATTGTTCCAAAAATTAAAAGTTTAAGCCTTCGAATAGCACAAAGATCACGATGTGGCCTTAAAATAACTTACATTTAATATTCCTTCATAAACAAATACATTTATAGCACTTTCATTTAAAGAGATTTAAAAGTAAAGTTCACTATATAGCTATCGCATATTTCAACTTTATTAGTGAGAATAAATTATTTTTAAGTACAATTAGTGGGAATCTTAAAGATCATAACTCATAAGGTACATCAACTCCCACTAAAGCTTTTATTTTGTTACGTAGGCTGTAAAATATTTATTATGTGTGAATAATTCATTTGGTATCTTCAATTTGTGAAAATAGAAAATATGGACTACTTGGAAGAGATAGTAAGCTTATCATTCAAAAATAATGATTTGGGGAGGGTTTTTTTTTTTTTTGTTGAGAGATAAATGATTTGGGGAGTTTGAATCTCACAAAATAATAATTTTTAGGTGGAATTAGTTCTATAAAATTGATATGGAGTTTAACCAAAACGCAAACAGTACAAATCTTAAGAAAATATAACATTTGGTGTTAATACTTATTATATATTTGGGTTTACAAATAGGGTTAATTGCCTTAAAAACCATGAATTTTGAGTTTAGTTTCAAATTTAACATGAAATTTAAAAATAAGTAATTATAACACTAACTTTGAATTTGTGTGTTATTCAACGTCCTCAAAATTTTATAAAATAAATTGATCTCCAATCCATCATATAATTTACTTGTCTCTGTGAGCCCGTCATGACTCGACCGTCAATTTTTGAAAATGATGTTAAAGTGACCACAATTATATGTTGGATTGAAAGTCAATTTGTTTTAAGAAAATATGGGGATGTTGAATAACACACAAATTCAAAATTAATGTTTTAATTGCCTGATTTTAAAATTAATGTTAAATTTACAATTAAACTCAAAATTCATTATTTTTATGGCAATTAATCTTTGCAAATATGATTCTTCATTTCCTTATTTTTTAGTTTTTTTTTTTTTCCAGTGGTGGGTCCCAGGTTTTGTCAAAGCAACATTAAAATTGGCTGGTGGACTTAATTTGTATGGAGGAAAATGGGGCCCACCCAGCCCAACTAGCGTAAAACATTAAAAGTTGACTCCAGGGACTGTACAGTCTTTTTATAAACAAATTAATGGTATTTCAGTCTTTTTCTCACGGAAGAAGACAAATTTTCTCCTGGTCATTTATTAACGCCGTTAGTGTGCCGTTGCAGCAACCGTCAACCCGCAATAGCCGGTTGAGAGTTCCCCGCCCTTTTTGTCGGTCGTTATCCGGTGACCGGATATTATGGGTTCCCGCAAATTGTTGCCCCCGTTAACATAACGGTTCCAAAAAAAGAAAATAAAACCAAAAAAATAATAATTGGGCAAATAACGTTTGGCGTCAACTCTAACGAATTATAATTCTAATTTTAGCGGAACTAAAATTCTAATTTTAGCGGGGTTCTCTCTCTCTCTCTCACCGACGATTTTTCCATGCAGCCTCTCTCTCATCATTCCACTTTCTCGCTTGTTTCGGCATCTCAGTAAAAAAATTCAAATAAGGCCAATCTCTTTCAGTAAATGATGTTTACGGTTCCATTTTAGCAGCCCCAGCTTTGAAATTTAAAATTGTTTGTTAGCTGAAAGTAGGTCAGCTTACGAGGCGGCATTTTCTTGATTTTAAATGTTTGATGTCTTTGAAAGAAAGACAATATTCAAAAACCTTAGGTGGGCTTCCGTTGTCGCATTATATTCTTAATTTTTGGGGAAAATTCAACGTGCAAATTTTGGAGGGCTCGTGGTTTTCTTGCTGATTACTTTTTTATATTATGAATTATATATCGTGTGGTGGAAACAGAGAATTTGATTAAAGGGATGCTTTTGAACTGGAGGTTTGGATTTTCTGATTGGTATTCTGTAAATCAGTATAATAATATAAATGAAGGGACATTTTCACATTCAAGAATTCGGAGCCCCTTTTCTTCAAAAGCAATACAAATTTTCCTGCGGCGGCCGAAGCTGTAATTTGCACTCAATGATGGAATTTTAAGTGTTCAATGTTTCTGGCATAGATTTTGAGGTGATCAGACGAAGAGAACCTGCATAAACACGCAATTTCTTAATCTTAAATGCGCATAAAAGTAGTACATGGGAAGTTTTTTTAGCCTTTGATTGATCAAAATTCGAGTGTGGAAGAAATGAAAGTTGAGAGGTTGCATTTAGGTAGGAAGAAAGTGATTGTGGGAATAAGATTGGATGGTTATGCTAAAGAGTTGCTGGATTGGGCTGTGGTGAAAGTAGCCGATCCTGGCGACTGCGTGGTGGCCATTCATGTTTGCAGAAATTCAGGTACCATGTAACTAAATTCGAATCCTTCAAATACTAGTAAAATTTGAAAATTGAGTCGTTTTTTTTTTTGTGGGGGGATGTTTTGGTTTGTGATGACTTGAAATCTTGGCTGCAGGTTGCATTTCAAAGGAGAAAGAATTGTTGGATGGTTACTTGGGAGACTATGAAGGTTTATGCAACAAAAAGCAGGTTAATTAGTTTCTACTTTCTGAGTTTTTTTTTTTTGGGTTGAGTGACTGTTCTAGTAGTACTAGTGTAGTGATGATAATGCTGAAAGGGCAGTGCATTGATTTGTGGATTTTCTTGCCTGTTTCTTTTTTCGTGTATCAATGTGGAAATTGTTTTGGTGGGGTGTTCAGGTTGCTGTTAGTGCTGAAGTCTTGAAAGGGAATTCAATCAGAAGAGCTCTAGTGAGAGAGGCAAAGAATCATGGTGCATCGGCTGTTATTGTTGGGATAAATAAGCACAGCGCGTTGGGGTAAGAACTATCCGCTTCAGTTTCTTGTATATGTTGAAATTATGTTTTTTTTTTTTTTTTTGGAGTATTGATAGCAGCTGTTTATAGGGGATGGGCTTCAGTTGCTAAGTATTGTGCAAAGAAACTTCCTCTCACTACTGACGTTATGGCTGTTCACAATGGGAAGGTTGTTTTCAGCAGGTGTTCCAAAGTTTTATTAGAAGGTGTGGTGTTACTTCTGAAAAATGAGCTTGTGTTTTAGATCATATATTTACAAAGGTAACTGAGTTTTCTTGGTATGATTGCAGGCGCAGTTTTAGATCCAAAGCCGAGCTTTTATGGGAATGATAGCATATCGGTTAGAGACAACATTTCTGAGTTTGGAGAGTCTGAGATATCAGAAATGAGCAGATTTAGCTTTGATGCAAGAGATGGAAACATAAGTTCAAGAGATGATGTTATAAGCCCTGTTTTTGGGATGCATAAAAGAGGCTCTTTACGCTCGATTTCTCTCCCTGCAGCAGATTTTACCAAGCAGAGGCCGGGTTGGCCTTTACTTCAAACAACTAGTTCAGTGACTCAAATTGGTGTGGAAGCAAGAAATATGTCAGTTGTGCAATGGGTGATGACCCTGCCACGTCGACCTCTTTCTGATGTTTCGTCTGAATCCAGCTCGCCTATGAGCTGCAAGACCGATGATTCTCTTGAAGGAGGAGGAATGAGCAGGAGTAGCAAGGGAGCCAGTCTGCAAGAGTTGCCGAAAGATTTGGAACTCATACTCATTAGCAATCCAGTAGGATGCAGAGTATTCAGCCTTGATTTTCTGAAAATTTCTACTTGTGATTTCTCTTCTGGTAACTCTCTTGAACAACTCCACCTCAATATGTTTATTTTAGCCATATGAAGATCATGTATCCCACTAAATATCACGACTTTGAATAGGAAATCTCATTGGGAAAGGAGGCTGCAATTCTGTGTTCAAGGGAGTTCTTCCTCAAGGCAAAGCAGTTGCTGTAAAGATCTTGGAATCATCCAAAGAAGCATGGAAGGATTTTTTCCATGAGGTCGACATAATGACTGCATTGAAGCACACAAGAATCGCACCTCTCATTGGAATTTGTGTAGAAGATGATGTTTTGATCTCCGTTTATGATTTGATGTCAAGAGGAAACCTTGAAGATAATCTACATGGTGAGTTTGAATGGAAATTTTCATCTCAAATTAATGCAAAAGTAATACTGCATCACATCATGTTGAGTTGATTGTTGAAGCAGGTAGCATAAGGGAAAACACTGTATTGCCATGGGAAACAAGATCTCGAATAGCTATTGGGATTGCTGAAGCGCTAAACTACCTACACAACGAGTGCCCGAGGCCTGTCATTCACAGAGACATCAAGTCCTCAAATATTCTCCTAACTGATGAATTAGAACCACAGGTCACAATGCAAGTAGCTACTTTATCTTAAAATCTTCCATACATGGTTACCGATCCAGTTTCCTTTGTTTCCTCATCAGTTATCCGACTTTGGACTGGCGATTTGGGGGCCTACAACGGCTTCCTATCTGATGGACAGCGATGTAGTTGGAACATTCGGCTATCTGGCTCCTGAGTATTTTATGTATGGCAAAGTCAGTGACAAGATTGATGTGTATGCTTTCGGAGTAGTTCTGCTAGAACTGCTCTCAGGGAGGAAACCTATTGCTTCAGAGACCGCAAAGAATCAAGAAAGCTTGATCATGTGGGTAAGTTTACATGGAAATCTCAACTAAAACTCGTGTTTTATTCTAGTTTTTTTCAAAAAACTAACAAAAGTTGATCAAAACATGGACATCTGAACTATAAAAACTCATGTTTCATTGTAGTTATGCAATGGTTTTCTTGAAAAGCTAACAAAAGCTGATCATGTGTTGAGGCTGAACTAAAACTCATGTTTCACTGTAGTTTTGTGACGGTTTTCTTGAAAAACTAACAAAAGTTAAATCATGTGTTAAGGCAAAGCCTAGGCTAGAAAGCAAGGATTTGAAGAGTATATTGGATCCAAACTTGGAAAACATCAATGAGGCTGAGATGCAGAGGATGGCTCTAGCTGCAGCACTATGCCTAACTCAATCAGCCCGCCTTCGTCCCAAAATGCATCAGGTAACGAAGATGAGCTTGAACCAGAACTTGATCAAATCAACATCTTTTTTTGCCAATATACTAATGCAGATTTTGTTTCTGATTCAGATACTTAGTATACTGAGAGGTGAGGAATGTTTGGATGAAACCAGGCCAAAATGTGATGATGATCAAGAAAATGAGGATGAAAACGACGATGAAGTTTATCCAGATTCAAGCGCAGAATCACACCTAAGTCTCGCATTTCTTGATATAAATGAGAACTCAACATCATTCAGCAGCATTGATCAAAGCAGCCCTCTCTCTGTTGAAGAATATTTGAAGAAGAGATGGAGTAGATCATCAAGTATGGATTAGTTTTTTTTTCATTGTGCCTTTTTTCTTCTAGTAGATTTTGAGCAAAATGAGGAAGCCTGCATGCACCCAATTAATAATGAGGTGGTTTGGTTTGCAGATGTGCTCAACATGATGATTTTTAATTTTATTTTTTTTCGAATTTCTTGTTTCTTTCTTTCCTTCTTTCTTTTTTTTTTTTTTGTGATAGTTTTTTGGGAGAAAAGAAAAGTCCCTGAATTGTAAAGGGTGTTGAAAAGGATTATGCATGAAATAATAAAAAAAGCACATCATACCATGATTTGTGTCATTGATGCACATTCGTGTAAAAATATAATCGCAACAAATTATAAAATCAAACTTAAAAAAATACAGAATGATTTGATTATGAAACTAACTACCAACACTTAACATCCTTTTTTATATCCTTTAATATATATATATATATATATATATATATATATATATATATAGGGGTGGGTTAAAATGAGAACCATACCCTTGTGTAGGAATTAGGAACCATTCATAACCACATATTTTGAAATTTCAATGGACAAGATTGATTTAGAATTTTAGGGGCTAAATTGCAAAAATGATAATTTTATACCTAAATTGTAAACACAATAAGGGTATTATGGAGAAATTAAATCAACGTGTATCTAGGAAGTTGAAACAATTTTACCAAAACCAATTGTAAATCATTAATAGCAAATCAAAACCCTAGAAAACCAAATCTAAAAAAATTCTCAAAATCTGCCGTCGACTATCCCCGCGTCTTCAACCTCGCAGCCGACGTTTTCACCATCTACCTCCTCACACCGCTCCCGGTCGCGCATCAGCCAGAAGCAACCTCCGTTTCGCCGACATACGCCGCCAGATGCCTCCCACACACCCTGCGTCGGCAGGCGCTGCCAGACATAACCAGTCGACGGACGCCGGCCCTACGACGCCCGTCCTTCACTGCCGGAAGCCCGTCGATCTCAAGCCTCTGAAGGAGGAATTTCAGCATATTGTTCTCAGCAAATTTCTGAAGCCCACCCACGACAGCAGCTCGACGGAATAATGACGAAGAGAGCGAAGGCCATACGAAAAGGTAATTATCCCGCTATTTCTTTAAATTTTGATGATGTAATTGTATTTGATGTTTTTAGCAAATTCCTTGAATTTTATTAGCAATATTTAGGGTTGTTGGATTTTGTCAGATCTGATTTTGGTTGATAATTAGCAAAATAAATTCATATCATTAGCAAATTGAATGTATATGAGTATTTGTTATTTATGTGATCTGATTTTGGGTTTTATGAATATTTTGTTATTTATGTCAAATTGGGTTGTCCATATCATATTTATATTAACTATATAGCAAATTTTTTATATATGATTAGCTAATTGAGGGCTTGATGGTTATAGAGGTGATGAGAAACCATTCATGCTTGTATTCAAGTAATCTAGTTCGATATTATTAGCAAATGTTGCAACTGTGAAATTTTGCTTCTGGGATTCGTGTTTGATTAAATTGATCTTCTGTGTATAACAAATTAGTGATATAATATTAGCATATTATTAATACATGAGTAGCAAATTTGTGTTATTTATGTGATCTGATTTTGGATTTTATGAATATTTTGTTATTATACAACAATTCATACGTGTATTCTAGCAATGATGTTACAGATGTGATGAGAAACCATTCATACTTGTATTATATCAACCTATTACGATATTATTAGCTAATGTTGCAAATGTGAAATTTTGCTACTGGGATTCGTGTTTATTAAATTGATATTCTGTTTATAGCAAATTAATGATATAATATTAGCAAATGATTAAGACATGAGTAGCATATTATTAAGACATGCTTGTATGCGTTTTGGGGTTTAATAGGAAATTGTGTTATTTTTTTATTGGTCATTTATAGGTAGCAGTGAGAGAGGTGAGCATGCTAAGAAGGCAATGTCGGACAGTGGGGCAAAAAGTATTTTAATCATATTAATGGAATTTGAATACATTGGTGTGATTCACATAGCAAATTTGTATTTATAGCAAATTGGTTTGTTTATATCATATCTATGTTTTGCTTATATCAAATTAGTAATATATGAACAGACTGGTGTGATATATATAGCAAATTATAAATGTGTAATTATCAAATTATTTAGAAGCTAATAGCCGATTACTAATATATTTTTATGGTAGGTTGCTAGGTTTTTGTTTGTATCAAATTAACAGCAATATTCTAGCAACCATTCATACTTGTATTCTAGCAATGATGTTACAGATGTGATGAGAAACCATTCGTAATGTTTATAATGTTGTGTGTTTTTTCTTCTATTATGACACAGAAGCAAAATCGAGGGAGCCGGCACGAGATAATAGGAAGAGAAGCCGAACAAATGTGAATAGTAAGGCTTGAATATCAATTTATTATAATATGTTAATAGCAAAAGGGTGGTTTATAATCGTTTTATTTGTTGGTTTTGGTTCAATTGGATTTGATATTTTTTGCAAAATAGTAAGGTGTGTTTAGCAAATTATTATAATATGTTTAGCAGAGTAGATTGCAAATTATGTGGTTTTAGGCGTATTGTTATTTATAGCAACTCATGTTATTTACTTTTCTAATAACTTACTAATGGCAGATTAAATAATTTGATATATAGAAAATTATGAATTTATAATTAGCAAATTATTTAGTTACTAATGGCAGATTTATAGTATGTAATTTATTTGTTCAAGTGTTTTGATGTGGTTTGGTCAGATGTATGTTAAAGTTTAGTAATCGTTTGATAAGCAAATAATTATAATCTGTTTAGCAACTAAAGTTAATGACTTTTATGGTACATGTTTATCAAAATTTATTAATATATTTGAAGCTAGTACTGCATAATAAAACCAGACTGAATATGTGTTGCTCTCAAGTCTTAATGTTTGTGCTAGACTCCTCATGATATTATAATTGCAGTTTTAAGGAAACAAACTGAGAAGCTTGGTTGTATGCTTTCAACAAGGTTTATTGGACAGATTGTTTTTAGTGATAATAAACCCAAGTTAGAAAACACAAATTAATTGCATTAGTAATGGCATTTGAATGCATTGGTGTGATTCAGATAGCAAATTTGTATTTATAGCAAATTAGTTTGTTTATATCATATTTATGTTTTGTTTATATCAAATTAGTAATATATGAACAGACTGGTGTGATATATATAGCAAATTATAAATGTGTAATTATCAAATTATTTAGAAGCTAATAGCAGATTACTAATATATTTTTATGGTAGGTTGCTATATTTTTGTTTATATCAAATGTTTTATATGTGATTATAAAAGTCTTTTACTTTTTTATTTTAGCAGGTGACGACGAATGCGATCAAGAGGCTAGGACTAAGCGACGACATGATGTGAATGTAGCCGAATGCTCTACTCGAGTTCCACATGTGGAAAAAAAATCAAATTTGCTCGAGAAGCGACCAAGGGAAGATTACTCAAATCTTAAAAATCGAACTAATCCTATGGCTCTGCGGAATGCAGTAGCAAAATTTAATGAAACTCAAAAGCAAAGTGTTCGAGATTTAGGATTTGGTGCCTCACTGCACCTTGATATTAAGGACGTGCTGCCAACGATTGCTTATTGGGTATTGGACAACTTCGACACGAAGAAGTGCGAGATAGTGCTAGAGGGGGATCGCCGTGTCCGTATAGGTGAAGATGATGTCAGGTTGATCTTCGGCTTCCCAAGAGGACCCCACCCTGTTTTGAGGAAGGCAAAAAATGCAGAAGCGAGCTTATCTAAGGAATGGTGGGAGAGATTTACAGATGTAGATTGTAGGAAGATACTTGCAAAGAATGTCTGTGATGCTGCTGTGGAAGAGGTTGACGGCGACATTTGGTTTAAGAGGCACTTTATGGTGTTGGTGACATGTTGCCTAATTGAAAGCATAGGCAACAGCTACGTGTCGCCTCAAATACTCGATAACTTTCGAGAGGTAGACCGAGTAGCAGATCTTGATTGGTGCAACTATGTCATCAAGTGTTTGGTTGAGCACACCACTGGTTGGCAGAAGAGCAAGGAAAAGTTTTACACTGGACCATCTTTGTTCGTCACTGTAAGTGTTTGTCATTTATATTAGGCTACTCAAAATTTGATTTAAAATATCGAATGTTGTTATTCTAATGAAATACTAATTCTGTAAATAATCTTTTATGATGTAGTTGTTGTACATGGATCGGGTTGTGCTTGGTTACAGGAGGGTACCAAGGAGTATCCCGACCATTAAGGAATGGAAGGATAAGATGTTGCTATGGAGGCAAAACTTGGAGATTGAAGATGGAGGATTTGGGAATGGATTCTGCTCTGGCCCATGCACAGAAGCAGAAATTGTTGCAGTTGGAGATGAGCATGAACCAGCACATGTTGCAGCTGGAGATGAAGCAGGTGGTGCACGGGCAGAGGCACAACCCGATGATGGTGCACCCATGGAGCATCAAGAAGAACAATTAGATGGTGACAGAGTAGATGAAGAATTGACAGATATAAAGGTTGTTGCCGCCGAACTACTGAAGAAGGGCAAGATAATAAGTGACACGTTGTCACTTATTATGTCAACCATTAGCCGACTACCGACCGAGATGTTGGAGAATGCGGCATTTAGAAAAACCGTAAAGGCCACGTTGTTGGTTAGCCGAGCAGCACCAGTGCCAAGTATTGATATGCCTTGCACGTCCCAGCCAAGGGCCACACAAGAGGATATGGAATTCTGAGATAATCCAGACCACATTGCTGCACTGTTGGAGAAAGAAGCAGCAACCCTCAGAAGGAATGAGATGAAGAGACATCTTGATGGGCCCAGTTTCAGTCTGGGTTTCACACAAGACTGGGCGGGCGTCATGAATGTAGCGCGCGAAGTTGTTAATCCCATTGATGGTAACCCAATGAAAGAGGTAAATATTAATTAAAAAATCTTTGATATTTGTCACATTATTATTCCTTCCTAATATTGCGTATTAAAATACTACAGGTCATAGAAGAACAAGCACCGGGAGCTGAGCATGCACAGAATGAGGTAATATAGCTGTCTATATATTGTTTACGATACTTATGTTTACTTATTTCCAGTTATGTGATTGCAGATTAGTGTATCAACCCCAGTTGATGGAAATCTTATTCTGGTACTTGGTGAACATGCTAAGGAGTCGAGATGTAATGAGGATAAGGTAACATTTTGTTGGTAACAAATTGACATTTTGATTATAGCAAATGAGTTATATATGATGAGAAAATGTTGTTGGTATTTGTTTTTTACTTCAACTTTTTATTAAGCAAAAATTGATGTAAATTGGCATGGTTTTTTTTAGCAAATTAGTTACTTATTATTAGCAAATTTTTAAGATATACTAAACAGATTTCCCACAAATTGTTTGCTTTTATTGGTATTTGTTGTTGGTTAAGTTGTTTGGTTCGACATGTTTAGCAAATTACTATGAAATACTTAACAAATTAGTCAGATATGATTAGCAAATTATTATGTAAAACATGTTGCTGCATATATAGGAGAAGCCCCATTTAAGCAACTAGATATTCGATCTTACAATCGCTGATATGCATGGGGGTATTGATTGTTAGCAAGTTAATCAGTTATGATTACAACATGGTGTATGTATTAGTTGTCATTGGTTTGTATTTTTAGCAACTTAGTACGGTTTGATTAGCAAAATTTGCAACTGTGATATTTTAATACTCAAATTCGAATTTTAGCAAAATGATATTCTGTTTATAGCAAATTAGAGCAAGACGATTAGCAAATTATCAAGTAATGGGTATCAGATAAGAAAGAAATGTTTATAATATTGTGTGATTTTTCTGCTGTTTACGGACTGTTATATTTTGATAATCAGATTCCAGATTTAGCAAAATTGTCTTCTGTTTTTAGCAAATGTTGCAATACGATTAGCAAATTATTAAGCAATTGGTATCAGACCAGATGTGTTGTGCATTAACATGTGTATGTTTTGTCAAACAGGTGATGGAAAATATCGACATTGTGACTGATGAGACTGGAGCAGCATCGATGGACGTTGGGGAGAAGGTAATTATGATACATGTCAAATTTCCTATTTGAACAATTTAGAAAAAATTAGTAAGTAATTAATGCCATAATTTATTAAACTAACAATTTAATGATGAATATGTTACACAATGAATATACCTTTAGGGGACGGTGGTTGACAATGTTGTCGCGGAGACAAACAAGGTAATATGTCATTACTATAAATGATTACTTAAAAAATAATTAATGTGTTGTTTTTGTAGATTTAATTTAAACTTTGTAATTTATGTTAGCAGGCAAAGTGGAAAGGGAAAAAGGCAGAGGGAAGGTATATGTATTAGTTGTCATTGGTTTGTATTTCTAGCAACTTAGTACGATTTGATTAGAAAAATTTGCAACTGTGATATTTTAATACTCAGATTCGAGTTTTAGCAAAATGATATTATGTTTATAGCAAGTTAGAGCAATAAGATTAGCAAATTATCAAGCAAATGGTTATCAGATCAGAAAGAAATGTTTATAATATTGTGTGGTTTTTCTGCTTTTTACGGATTGTTATATTTTGATACTCTGATTCGAGATTTAGCAAAATTGTCTTCTGTTTGTAGCAAATTATATCATTACGATTAGCAAATTATCAAGCAATTGCTATTAGATCATATGTGTTGTGCATTAACGTGTGTATGTTTTTTCAAACAGGTGATGGAAAATATCGACATTGTGACTGATGAGCTTGGAGCAGAATCGATGGACGTTGGGGATAAGGTAATTATGTTACATGTCAAATTTCATATTTGAACAATTTAGAAAAAATTAGTAAGTAATTAATGCCATAATTTATTAAACTTACAATTTAATGATTAATATGTTACACAATGAATATACCTTTAGGGGGCGGTGGTTGCCAATGTTGCCGCGGAGACAAACAAGGTAATATGCCATTACTACAAATGATTACTTAAAAAATAATTAATGTGTTGTTTTTGTAGATTTAATTTAAACTTTGTAATTTATGTTAGCAGGCAAAGGGGAAAGGGAAGAAAGTGGAAAGGGGAAAAGGCAGAGGGAAGGTGGTGGGAAAACGAAAAAGATGATTATGTGGTTGTTAGTGTTTAAATTTGGAAATGTATAATTTGAACATCGGTGGAGGCGAATAAATTTGGCTATTTTGTATTAAGTTATGATATTTTTGGGCTGATGTAAAATTATGTAACTAATTATCCTAACATTCACTAGTAATGAACGTGCGTTTGTAATCAGATATATTTCTCACTAAATATATGGTGATTATTTTGCTCTTAACCTAAGAATTTTACATTCACCATATCAAAATCAATTTTGTTTAAAAAATACAGTGCAATTAGCTTATTATAAACTATGTTATATTTGCTATCTACTTTACAGGCGGGTGATAAAATGACAATTAGCGCAAAAAATGAGTTACGGAAAACAAATGTTTTGGTTTCTCCCTATCTTGTGCGACCAATTGTTGCAAGTGAAAAACTTAACATGCAACAAAAAAAACTGTACTACTGGATTATGAGAAACGAGGAGGCTGACCTGTACGTATTTTCTTCATTATTACTACATTGCAAAATGATATGTGTTAACTTTGACTCGGTGATAACATTTGTTGTTTCAACCCAGTGACGAAGTTGTGTATTTTGATTCTAAAATGGAGTTTAGAAGGAGAGAACTGCTGACACTAGCACCTGGCGAATATTTAAGTTCTGCTATTTTGGATGTTTGGAGTGTTATTATGAATCACAATGAAAAATTAAGGGGACCTAATTCACCAAGGAGATTTTTTGCAACGACCTACCCGTGTGTAAGTTGATTAGTGTAGTTTAAATTTCCAATGATTTAATATATTTTTAAATGCAACCTATAATATTCAATCATGAACAGCTAGGGACCGCAGTCGCCGCCCCTTCACCATGGGATTATGCTAGAAGATCATCTACATTCTCGAGTAGACTGCTAAGTGAGATTAATAATGTTGACGGTCTACATTTAGCAAACATAAAAATGGTAAGATTAATTAGACTTTAAAAAGTATGTGTCTATAATTAATATTAAATGCTTTTGTTGTTTTTCCAAATTTATTAATTTCATGCTGCAGTTCTTTTTCACAGTATGCCACAATTTCCATTTCTACTTGATGTGTTTTAATCCAAAAAAGTGCAAAGGAGAAATTATTGATAATTCATCAGCATTAGATATGGATGGTGTTGACCCTCTTTCAACGTATGGAGACGTTTCGGACATAATGGTATGTAAATTGAAAAATTCTATTTTCGTGTATCATGGTAATGAACTAATGCTATAAGGTGCAAAACACAGATTAATCTTTTTAAAGACTTCATGAGGAATATGGGGAGCGCAAAAATTGTCACATTAATTGAGAGGAAGCTTCGGAAAATGCAGAGGTTGAAAATGCCATGGAGAAATGACACTAATAAAGTGGATTGCGGTATCTACGTGATGAGACACATGGATACATATAAGGGTGGGAGTTTGAAGCATTGGAACTCCGGACTCACAAGTGATAATGCGAAACAGATGAAGTATTTAAGGGCAAAATATTGTGCAGCTATCCTTAACGATGAAAGTAATATACACAAGGAGCGCATAATGACTGATGCAAGCCTATATTATAGGGCAACATGTGGTGATGGACCACACAATATTGACGCCATAGTTATGAATAATGTCTAGGTTGAATGACGCATACTGAAATTCTTTCATTATTACATTAATTTGACTGTTGCTATAAAAGATTAATGTATTGGTTCTCATTTGATAGTTGATTTTAGCATATTATGATAGGAATTATAGCAGTTTTAATATAACAATTTTATTCATTAATATATATTTGTTATGTTTCGTGATATCAAACTAATGATCCATAACATTAATGTTTCGTGATATGCTATAAACACATATTAAATTTGCTAATTACGAGTAAAATATTTGCTAAAATTCGGATATACGACTGCTTATAAATCCTCCCGTAAAATAAAATTAATAGCTTACTCATACAAAAATACTTATTTACATAAAACAAATATAATCTGTAATATCCAAATTATCCAATTAGTCGTGGCAAATTATTATTCATTTTCTAGCAAATCATTTCATAAACGTGTAGCAAATCATTCAATCGACTCATAATCTATTTTAACTAAAATATGTTGGTGGTCATATTATATTGTTTAGTTAGATAGGGCCGATTCTTTAGTATTATACCATAATATTCTTTAGTAATATTACAGCCAAGTAATGTAATATATATATATATATATATATATATATATATATCAAACTAGCGTACATGTGATAATTCAAGAAAATAATAATAAACTGAACGCACATAACCTGCTAATCTACGTATAAATATTTGCTAATTTCGGATAAATTACTTGCTAGTAATAAGAAAACGTAACAATGTTCATTTATACTAAAGTCTCATGAATTGATGGTTCAAAAAATTCATTACAAGTAAAACACAATATCAAACTATCTCATAAATCAATATTCATAACAGTGAAATAAAAATATCATGGACCCGGACAATTCCTTGCATCGTGCTTACCCTTCACCCCGCACTTGCTACACTTTCTTGGAGGCTTGTTGGCATCACGGGCAGCCTTTGCTTCCCTTGATTTAATCCCACTTCCACTACCTTTAGTCATAACATGCAGATGTGGATTCACATGGATTTCAGTTGGCTTCTCGGAGCCGAAGAAAATGTCAAACAACTTGCTCTTAGTTAATGTGGCCTGGCGACTCTGCGTATTATTAGTCACCAGCACATCTTTCAAATCATTTATACCACTCATCAAAATTTTTGTCTTTTCCTCATCACCCTCAACAGCTCCTACACAAGCATACAAATCTGATATCATCCTATTAATTCTTTGTTTTCTCTCATCGGATGCAACACACCTATCAAAACCATCATCCCCATAAGCTGAAACTGGATTCAATAAAGCAGCCCTGGTCCATCGTGCAACAATATATTTATCAGGAATATAAACCCACTTAAACTGGTTGAATAAGTGGAAAATATGACAACAAAGTATACCCTCCCGAATAAATTTTTTACAGCTACATAGTGCAATATCTGCTTCTTTGTTATACGAAACCGTGAACATGCGATCAACTCCATCTTCGACTTCATATATCACACCGGCATCACATCTTTCCATACTGAGAACATTACAACTGTAACATGATTTTTCAATCTCTTCTTGAACCTTAAGGAACATGTTACTCGTGTAAACAGTAGCTGCATGCTTCTCAAATTTTTTTGGCGTCTTCACTTGAGGAATTGTCAAATGATCATGATTATTTTGAAGTTCGTTTGAATTCTTCTGCGCATCCATAGCACTATCAAAATGCATTAGGAATTCGACAAGGTTAGACCCCAGATTTAAGTAGATACTGAAGAAACTATTCATACTCTCAGAGATAGAAGTAGTCCTACACAATCCACTCATTGCATAGTCCCTAAAATATGCCGGTATCCAATACTTTCTAATCTCAAACAAAGAAAGGAACCAATTATGCTCTGTTAGATCAAAATCCACCATAACATCTTTCCATTTTTCCTCGAATTCTTGAGGCAATCATATCAGTCCAAACAATATCATTAAGCCTCTTCTTGAAAGCATCATCATGTTTCAATCATGGTGGAGACCTATCCGGAACCTTTAGCATAATATGCCACATGCACAAACGATGTTTAGTATTAGGAAGGACGCGATCGATTGCAATCTTCATGGCTGGATCCTGGTCCGTGATCATCATTCGAGGAGATCCACCCATACACTCTTTGAACTTCTCAAACACCCACTCGTATGATTCATGATTTTCACCAGACAACAAAAAAGCACCAAACGTGACACATTTTCCATGGTTGTCCTTGCCCGTGAATGGTGCAAAAATCATCTCATACCTGATGTAACCGCCAGATTAAAAAAAATACAATTCACAACATTATAATTAATTATAATAACTAATAATACGCCATATGAAATTTGCTAATAATATGTGAAATAGTTGCTAATAACATAAAATTATGTTGCTAAAAACATACCTATTTTTTTGTAAGTGCAATCAAACGAAACAACATCGCCAAAAACAGCATAGTTACGTCTGGAAATCGGATCAGTCCAGAAAATACTTTTTAAATTGTCATCTTTATCTACAGAGTAAGCGAAGAAAAATGCATCAGATGACTCCTTCCGCATGAACATAGTATTCAATATCATTTGCGCATCACACCCGGAAATATATGCACGCAGATCACGAGAGAAATTTCTATAATCATTCCCAATGCATCCCACATCATTATAAGAACCCACAACCTCTTTAAAAAATCGATAAGATGACATCGGACCTATATTTGCTCTATGGCAATCCAAAATAAAATTTTGATGAAGAAACCCCAACTTCCTGTTGGCCTTCAAATATTTCTTATATTGATTAGAAACTAATGTGTGGGTATGTTCTTCAATAAAAACAGTCACGGTGTAACCATACTCTGCAACATATTTTACAACCAAACGAGCCATACAATTCACTCTTCTTGAAACTCTACGTCTCTTCATCTTCTTCTCTTCCTCATCATCATTGTTCACTTCATCTGGAAGTGAATTTTTCCCCCTCACGATTACATACCACATACTTCCAAATAACAACACCATCCATCTTTTTTTCCGATCCAAGCCGAATATCGAAATCACCTGCTTGACCATAAACCCGATAAAAGGTAGTTGCTTCTTCAAGATTTTTAAACATCTGACTAATAAATGGCTTCAAAGATTGATTACATTCTGGTATGTAGCTTCCACAAGGACCCAAAACTGAATCAACATCAGTTCCTACTATATAAAATAATGCTATAAGCACATACAGTATATGCTATACACGAGTATATAATATGTTATAAATAATTTCATACTTTAAAAGTAATCATGCATACGTTATTTTTTTTCTTAATAACTTCAAAAATTCCACAACCAAATACAAAAAGCATCTATCGTATATAATAAATATGAAATACCCATTCTCTGCGAACATATCAATATCATGCAAATCACGTTGAAACCACTAAAAAAACACAAACGACCATCTTATCATAAAATAAAACAAATTGTATGTTCACATAAAGGTATTCTCGATTTGCTATTAACAACTATATAATATGCTATTTATACATAAAATATTTGCTAAACGTCTAACATACGTGTCCATAACAAAATCTGTAAATATCCATACACTTATGAAGATATTTTTAATCGATAACATAATACCTGTATTTTCCATAATCAGACGATGACGACAACGATGATCATATACGATGGAGTAAGAACTTGTGGAAAAAAATACATTCTTAATTTGCACAAAACAATTCATGCAATTTTTACTATTTTGTTTTCTTAATAACTTTGAAAATTCCACAACCAAATACGAAAATCATCTATAGTCTATAAAAAATATGAAATGCCCATTGTCTGCAAACATCTCAATATCATGCAAAGCACGTTGAAACATTTAAAAAAAACAAATCATATTTTCACATAAAAGTATTCTCGATTTGCTATTAACATATCTATAATTTGCTAATTATGAGGACAAAATTTGCTAAACGTCAGACGTATGCGTCCATAACAGAATATGTCCATATCCATACACCTACAAAGATATATTAATTGATAATATAATTCGTGTATCTTCCATAATCAGACGATGACGAGAGTGATGATAATATACGATGGATTAAGAACTTGGTAAAAAAAAATACACTCTTGTTTTGCACACAAAAATTCATGCCATTTTAACTATTTTTTTAATAACTTCATAAATTCCACAACCAACTACGAAAAGAATCTATCGTCTATAATAAATATGAAATGCCCATAGTCTACGAACATCTCAGTATCATGTAAAGCATATTGAAACCATTTAAAAAAATTATATTTGTACATGAAAGTATTCCCGATTTGCTATTAATATATATATAATTTGCTAATTATGCATAAAAAGTTTGCTAAATGTCATAATTACGTGTCTGTTCTAGATTACAAAGATACATTAATGGAAAACATAATACCTGTATCTTCCATAATCAGACGATGACTAGAGTGCTGATAATATACGCTGGAGTAAGAACTTGTGGAAGCCGACAATAAAATTATCCGTAACGAATTCTTAAACCGTAAGAGAACGCAAGAAATATATGAAACACCAATAGATACAACTCTGTAAAAAAATTATTTATGAAAGCCGTCCAAAAAAAAAACCATTCCAGATAAATCCCACTATATATGGAAGAGATATATTTACTGCAGATTTTTAATATGCATTACAATGACACATATACCCTCAACTTAATATAATTCTTAAGATATTGCATTTTTGACCCCATTTTTTTGAGATTGATGTGAGCCTTAGAAAATCATTGATCCAACGCTCCATAATAGTTCCTAGTTCTTACACAGGGTATTGGTTCTCATTTGATCTATATACTATATATATATAGGGCTGGTTCTGGTGTAAACCACCAATAGTGTATAAACTGTAAACCAATCTCCCACCACACATCCATAAAAATCCAATGGTCTAGATTTAGTCAAAGGGTCGTGGCATTATTGTAACTAAGAGGAACTTCAAAAAACGTGGTGGTGTTAGGTAAAAACAATCAAGAAAAAGTTTTGATGAAATGTCAAAATACTTAAGGAAAAATTGAGTTCAAGTTTAACCCAAAGCTGAATCAGAGATGATGAGATATCAAGAAGATTCAAGCAGAACAAAACCAAGCCGCTAAGTGAAAACTGAACCTGTAGGGTATCAGGTCCCGTCGGAAGGTTCACCGCTTGTTTTCCATCACCAGTAGTCAGCCCATACGTCCCTCAAGGGACAAGGATCAGAGAATCGAACACAGCAAGACTCAGGGTTAACCTGAACTCGATACTCCTCCAAACAGTGATCAAGCACACACCGAAGGTCTCAAAGCAAGATAGCAACCCACACACACTCTCACAGGCGACTCCACTCCCACACAGAACCCACGACTAACCCGCTGCAAACCCAGGATACTCGCATGAAGAGACCCGAAGGAATCTAGACGAACTGGGACATTAAGAGAGTATGATCATAGAGCTCCAAGCATAATAGCTTGTTCTAGGGTTTGCAGGAAGTGAAGAAGAAGAAGAAGAAGAACACTCAGAGAGAGAGATCAGAATGGTGAGTGAACAGTGAAGCCCCAACTTTGTTTAATGAAGCAAAGGAACATGAAGGGTCACATATGGAATAAGTAATGGGCAACGGTCAAATGGGCTGCCAATAAATGAGATGAAGATGGGCCAGGTAAGTGGGCCACAACAAATGGGCCAAAATACATAACAATATCCACCTTTGGCCCAACAGTGTGCATTGATCTTTGAAAGGAGTATCGCAGGACTCATCATAGCTTTTTTCTTTTTCAACTCTCCTGCAATATCACAAAGACAAGAGCAGAAAGCTAACACAAAGTTAGAGCAGATTAACAAATAATCAGAGCAGAGCACAAAAGTACACAATTCACAAAGAATCAAAGGTGTTCACAAAGAACATCAGAGAAATAGAGTTAGAGAGATTTAACCAAAGTCATAGTTTAGGATTCTTTGACATGAAACCAGTTTCTCAACCGGCAAACACTTAGTTCCCATGTCTGCAGGGTTAAATTCAGTATGAATCTTCTCCAATTGTATTTCTTCTTTTTCAACAGTGTCTCTAATGAAATGGAACCTGACATCAATGTGTTTAGTTCTATCATGGAACACAAGATTTTTACATAATTGGATTGCAGATTATCTATCTGAAAACAAGGTAAGAGAAGTGCTAGCAAAACTAATTTCAGATAGTAGGCCATTCAACCAAATGGCTTCTTTCACAACTTCAGTGGCAGCAACATATTCTACCTCACTTATAGAAAGAGCAACAATGTGCTGAAGCTGTGCTTTCCAACTAATGCAAGACCCACAGAGAGAACACATAAGATGTAGTGGATTTCCTATTGTCTTTGTCATTAGCATAGTTTGAATCCACATAACCAACAAGTTTTACTCCATCAGCAGACTTTGAGAAAGTCAAACCACATTTAGATGTGGATTTCAAGTACCTGAGAAGCCATTTCAGAGCTTCCCAATGAGGCAAATTAGGATTTGACATATATCTACTTAGACATGAAATTGCATAAGCAATGTCTGGTCTAGTGCTAATCATGATGTACATCACAGAACTAATTGCATTAGAGTAAGACACTTTGGGCATGTCATGAATTTCAGAATCAGTGTTGGGAGAATTTACATTAGAGTAAGGCACTTTTAGCATTTAACATAGAGAATTTACTCAAAACTTTTTCAACATAAGAAACTTGATTCAAGACAAGAGTGCAGTTCTTTCTGTCTCTATGAATATGCATCCCTAAGATTTTCTTAGCACCACCCAAGTCTTTCATGTCAAAATTTTCACAAAGGCATTTCTGAACATGCTTTATAGACTTGATACAGGGACTGACAATAAGCATATAATCCACATAAAGAAGAAGGAACACATGAATTGAATTAGTTTTCTTAAAGTACATGCAGTGATCAAAAGCACTCTTGTTGAACTTAAGTGATTCCATACAAGCATCAAACCTTTTGTTCTAATGTCTAGGAGACTGTTTCAGACCATACAAAGATTTCTTTAACAAGCAAACATGTTCATGTTTATTTTCATTCACAAAACCTTCAGGTTGTTTCATAAAGATGTCATTTTCAAGATCACCATGCAAAAAAGCAGTAGTAACATCCATCTATTTCAGTTACCAGTCAAAATGAGCAACACGAGATTACATGATTCTAACAGTAGTAAATTTCACAACAGGAGCAAAGATTTCATTATAATCCCCTCATTTTGAGTAAATCCCTTAGCAACCAATCTAGCTTTGTACCTAACAATATCAGATTCATGCTTGATTTTATAAAGCCATTTGCATTGAACAACAGAGCACTTAGCAGGTTTTGGAACAAGGATCCAAGTTTTGTTATCATATAAAGATTTTATTTCCTTCTTCATAGCATCAAGCCAATTAGCAGAATCTTTAGAGTTCAAAGCAGATTTATAAGATTGAGGCTCATAAGTTTCAAGATTATTAAACACAGTAAAAGCCAACATGGACAAGTGACTGTCTGCAAACCTTTGAGGTTGCCTCACAGTCATTCTCACTCTATCTCTAGTGAGTTGGTAATTCTAAAGAACATGGGAATCCATACCTTCTTCAGAATTGTCCAAATTATCATTAGGCATAAGATTATCTTGAAGATCATTGGGATCCCTCCCATTTTCAGGATTATCCAAATTATCATAATCAGGCATAACAACATCATTATCAAGTTGACTCAAAATAGGCTGGTGCTCCACCTTACTTGGAGGTGTCACAGAAACAGGCACAAATGGAGATAAGCAAGGAAAATCAGTTTCATTGAAGATTACATCCCTACTTATAATGGTTTTAAAACTAGGAACACTTTTGTCCCACAGCTTGTAACCCTTCACACCATTAGGATAACCAAGAAAGACACATTTTCTAGACCTGGGATCAAGCTTATCATGTTTTTGATGAACATATGCAACACAACCAAAGATTTTTAAAGAAGAAAAATTAATGGTTTTGTTAAATAACACAAAGTCAGGAGTTTTGCCATGCAAAGGAACAGAGGGAGACCTATTGATGAGATAGGCTGCAGCAGACACTGCCTCTCCCCAGAACTTCTTGTTCAACCTAGAGGAAGCAAGCATGCTTTCTCACTCTTTCAAGGAGAGTTCTGTTCATTCTTTCAGCCACCCCATTCTGCTGGGGTATATAGGAGACAGATTTGTGTCTCTTAATGCAAAACTCAACATATAGTTGATCAATCAAAGCATTGCAAAATTCTAATCCATTATCAGTTTTTAAAGTTTTAATCCTTTTTTCAGTTTAATTTTCAATCTGAGTTTTCCATGTAGAGAATTTATCATACACATCAGACTTGTTTTTCATGAAAAACCCCATATCATCAATAACAGATAAAAAATACCAATTTCCACCATGAGTATCAACCTTTGCAGGCCCCCATACATCAACATGCAAATATTTAAGAATTCCAGAGCTAGTATGAGGTTTATTAGGACTAGTAACAGGAAATTGAACCCTATGTTGCTTTCCCATTATACAATTTTCACAAAAAGGCATGTAAAAAATATAATCAGTTCCAAATGCACCAGATTTATGCA
The DNA here is from genome assembly GCA_026008535.1 of Perilla frutescens. Lineage (NCBI taxonomy): Eukaryota > Viridiplantae > Streptophyta > Magnoliopsida > Lamiales > Lamiaceae > Perilla > Perilla frutescens. The sequence goes on from BRKX01000004.1 coordinate 10,195,277, forward strand.
GCATTTTCAAGCCTTTTTGACTCATATGACCTAATCTAGCATGCCATAACATGGTTTTATCAGTTTGCACAAATTTCACAATTGAAGGGACCAAATTCAAGGGGCTAGCATTGCAAACATATAGATTATATTGTCTAGGAGCTTTAAACACCACCATAGCACCTTTTAAGAATTTATTTCAACCCACTTCAATCTTAGCAAGCAAACCATCATCAGCTAAGCATGTAACAAAGATCAGGTTATATCTTAGATCAGGAACATATTTAACATCTTTTAGAGTGAGTGATGAACGAGAGTCAAGTTTCAAACAAATTTCACCTATGCCAACAACATGACTCTTCCTTTCATTTGCCATAGTCACAGAACCATTTTCAATAGTTAGAACTTAGAAAACATGTTTTTACATAGAGACATATGGAAAGTACATCCAGAATCAATAAGCCATTCAGATTCAGACAGAGAATTGGACACTGAGTTCACAAAAGGTTCAGAGAACAGATCAGAGACCATAAGAACATCACCATAATTCTCAGAATCAATAGCCACATTTGCATGATTTTCACTGGAATTTTCATTTTTCTTTTTATTTTTCTTAGGTTTATCGCACTTATTGGTATAGTGACCAGGTTCATTACAATTGTAACACTTTCTGTTACCAGGCCTAGATTTAGACCTATGCTTTTTCTTATCAAAGGCATTATTAGGTTTAGATCTTTCAGTAGGCCTCGCTCTTACATTTATAATTTCACCATTGTTCTTGTTACTGCTACTTTGCCCATGTTTCATGTCAAGTTCTTTAGATTTCAAGCCATTAGCCATAATATCATAGGTAACAACATCCCTACCATATCTAATAACAGATTTCACATCATTAAACTTGTCAGGAATAACATTTAAGAGCACAGTGGCAGAATATTTTTCAATAGTGTCACCCCCTCCCAAATTCATAGCCTGGATTAATTTATTAAAATCATCCAAGTTAGCATCAATATCCTTTGACATATAAAGCTTGAATTTGAAAAAAAAAATTCTTGCAAAAAAGATAGTGACTAAAATAAAGTTTGAGTGTATAATTCATTCAATTTTCCCCATAATTCTTTAGCACAAGTAATCCCAACAAGTTGTCTCATCACAAAATCATGCAGACTCAACAAAATTGAAGATCTAGCACTGACATTCATTTCAATCTTTTTCTCATCAACCTCAGTTTGAACATATCTATCTAGAACAACTTTATACACTTTTTCTTTAATGAGAATATATTCCATTTTGGTTTTCCAAATTTGGAAATCAGTTTTGCCATCAAATGGAGTAGTATTATATGAAGAACCCATGATAATCACAGAGATAAGTACAGACACACAGAATAGAGATCAGAGAGCTAGAAATAGGCTCGGGAGGGGGATAAAATCAAGGGCACTCACACAAGAAGTGAGGAAGCCAAGGAGAGCCCAGATTACAAGTAGGTTTACCTGCTGTACAGAGATCACTTGGGTCCTATTATGGGTAAAAGTGAGACACACAACACATACCCAGAAAATATTATCAAGCAAGAGAGAGTAATGAATAATAAGTGAAAGAAGAGAGGGCCAAGCATAGAGCGAGGACCAACAATACCTAAAGAATCACAAAGATTCACAACAATAAATCCAAGAAACCATAGAGATATCAAGAATAACAAAGAATCACATAGATTCAAGTAGAAATCACTCAGATTTGACAGGAAATCACAAAGATCTCGAAAGAACACAGAAATCCTAATTTTGACTTAGGGTAAATTGTTCAATACTAGAGCAGAAACCCTCACGGCTAGGGTTTCCGACTTACCAACTATTACAGAAAAAGGTGGTCAGACGGAAAAAATTGATGGGCGATGGAGGGTGCTTCTGGTGAGAGTCCCCCGTAGCTCTGATACTACTGTAGGGTATCAGGTCCTGTCGAAAGGTTCACCACTTGTTTTCCGTCACCGGTAGTCGGCCCGTACGTCCCTCAAGGGACAAGGATCAGAGAATCGAACACAGCAAGGCTCAGGGTTAACCTGAACTCAATACTCCTCCAAACAGTGACCAAGCACACACTGAAGGCCTCAAGGAAAGATAGCAACCCACACACACTCTCACAGGAAACTCAACTCCTACACAAAACCCACGACTAACCACTGCAGACCCATGATACTCGCACGAAGAGACCCGAAAGAATCTAGACAAACTGGGATAGCGAGAGAGAATATGAGCACAAAGCTCTAAGCACAATAGCTTGTTCTAAGGTTTGAAGAAGAAGAAGAAGAAGAAGAAGAAGAAGAAGAAGAACACTAAAAAAAGAGAGAGATCAGAATGGTGAGTGAACAGTGAAGCCCCAGCTTCTTTTAATGAAGCAAAGAAACATGAAGGGTCACATAGGGAATAAGTAATGAGTGGCGGTCAAATGGAGGCAGGTAAGTGGGCCGTAAAAAATGGGATAAAATACACAATAAAACCGATGTCAAAGTCTTGAACAAGATGATGAAACTAAGCTCATCATAGAGCTTAACTGGAAGAGAGACATCAATTGAATTCAGTTTGAAGCCCAACTGAATTATATCAAAGAAGTTTGTGTCAAAACTGAAGGAAAATAGTCAAAGAGATTTGTGAACTGAAGATAATCACAAACTGAAGAATGAGATGTCTAAACTGAGCCATCTTGAACTGAAAATTGATCGAGCATGCAAACTGAATGTTTCACAGAAGCCAACTGAGACGTCAGCCGATAAGACAGACCTAAGATCATAATGACTCTCTACTGTAACCGAATTAACACTACTACAATAATATCAATAGACAACCAGTTTAATCCGTTGTCTATTTCAGTTTTTTACCGTTGTTAATAGTGTCGTTGTCTATTGGGCCTCCAATAGACAACGGTGTAGAACCGTTGTTATTTCTTTATTAGACAATGGGGATAATATGTTGTTAATTATTCAGACTTGTTGTTAATTGTTAATATTACACAACGGTTTTTGGACAAAGTCGTTGTCAGTTGCACTATGGTTTGATCAAATTACTACGATTTTATATTAAAACCATTGTCTTTAGTTACAAAAGACAACAATTAAATTTTAAAAACTGTTGTTGTTTAGTTACCTAACCTTGAAAGACAACGATTTATTGGAAAATTCGTTGTATTTTTTAGTCATTGTATTAGAAATAACAACATATATTATTTAAAACCGTTGTTATTTTTAATTATCAAATATGATAGACAACGGTTAATTAAAAATATATGTTGTATTTTATAGTTATGTAATGAAAAAGACAGTTTTAATTGAAAAACCATTGTATTATATAGTTATTTAACAAAAAAGACAACAATTTCATTTTAAAAACCATTGTATTAGTTAGTATTTCTTTAAAAAAGACAACAATTCTTCTCTAGTAAAACTGTTATCTGTTTTTGAAACCCTGTATATTACACGCATTTTTTAAATAAAATTAAAAAAATCAATGACTATTATATATAATGATTGAAATCATACGCAAACAAAATCTAATAATTCCAAAAATATCACCATAACAAACACCACAAACTATTTAATTACAAAGTCAAAAGAATCGGTGCTAGTTTAAGTCACTAACAAAAGAATCAGTGGTAATTAATTAAAGTATCTAATTTTGTCTAAGCTAATCCCTTTGAAGATAACAATTCTTAGAGCAATCAAACTTCTTTTGACATTCCATAGATTCACCTGCGTTATACAAGAGATGTACAATTGTCCTAAAATTAATAAATACATGTATAAAATATAAGAATATGGTAAGAAAGAGTTTCAGACAACAAATATTTTGATTCTTTAGGGTGTAAGCTGCCACTAATTAATACCAATGATAAAATGAATTAAATCAAAGGAACCACAGTTACTCACTTTATAGTTGTTCTTGCACGCACGATGCCCACTCAGAACGTACTTCATCAATCTCATCTTTGGAATATTCCCCTTTCCCGAACTATTAACAATCATATAAATATATTAATAAATAGAAATTTACATTACCATGACAAATGTATAAATTTAAGCTTCTAAATTGAAGAAGGAAATATGAGTAACTTGTTACCAATGATTTTAGGGAATTAAAGTTAATCGCTCCAAACTCTTGTTCAATTTCTTTCATATAACGCATCACATAATATCCACACTGTTTAGCATCGGATTGAATTGGAGCCTATATACAAATATATATATATATATATATATATATATATGCCAAATGTTAGATGTTAATATAAAATGAAAGACCATTAAATAAGTATGCAAACCTTTACAACTTCCCATGTTGGATTCTTTTTGCCTTTCTTTCCCTAATTTGAATTGAAAATTGCTATTGCCCTGAAGAGTTTTTCAATGTAAATTAGTATTTCATGTAAACTAAAACAATTATTGCTTGAATAAAATAGATGAGAACTTACAAATTCACAACTTGTTTCCAAGTTTCGTCACATAGACGATGACTGATGGGGTCGAGCAAATAAACAACCTCATCGCAAGGTGCAATGACAGTAAGAATCTAATGTTCACTAAACCATTTAAACATATAATTAAAAATCAAAATCTACATCTATGTATAATCATCAAATTAATAGTATAATTATAACTACTAAAGAACTTAACAGATTTAATATTCATGCTTTAGTGAACTCAATAGTTTGTTATTTCAATGTGTTAAAAGACATTTGAAAAGTCTGTAATTCAAGATTTTTAATAATTGAAAGAACTAAAATATAATCATAGTTTAGTAAAACTATAATATAATTAACAAATATTAACAATAGAAAAAGTAATTAAATTCACCACATATATAGAACCTATATATGTAAAGAACTGGATCACTCTAAAACAAAAAGATATGAATCTGTCAATTAATGTGACAATTAATTTGAGAATAATTTCTGAAGGAAAAAACTAGTAAGATATGAAATTGTTAATTAATGAGCAATCATAAACATCAACATATCCAACTCCTCCAGTGAACAACTCAAATCAAAATTCTCAAGACTCTTGGTTTGTTTCCATAACTAAACTCTATTACAAACAAAAGTGCTACACTTGTTAAAGATTTTTTTTTTAATTCTTTCTTGTAAAATACAATATTTTGATTTTATTTATGTTTGTGCTTTAAGTAACCAATCTGGAAGATCAACTGTTAACTTTTGGAGAATAAATATTGTTTTTTAAATACACCAATAGATACTAGTTCTTCCAAATTAAAAATAGATGTAAAAAAGAACAATTCTATTTAGAGAACACCCCTATCATACAATTACAATTGTACTTATTCTATATCTTATATAAAGTATTTAAATGTATTTGCCAATATCACCACCTCCCATAGCAGCGACTTTATGATTCATTGTATTCCTATGAATATAACTCACGTAGCTAATAATTTAGTTTATGATCTATACATAATTAAATATTCAAGACCCCTCTTTTTGTATCTTTTGATTGTGTATCATACTAACGAATACCTATAGAAGCTGCTGGAAACTTTCAAAAAGGATAACAATGGTTGAGGTATAAATTTCTTGTGATTGGATAAATTACTTTCTAAGTAAACTGCTTCTATATTGCACATATAGTGAAAAAAAAAGGCAAGCTTGTTTATATTTATTTTAATTTCCAGTTGGACCTAAGTGAGATCAAACTGAATTCTTACTGAACACACTGTCCCCTAAAATTACTTGTTGAATCTGAAATATTCTTTGACTTGGTTTCACATATTTAGCATCAGCTTCCTATGAGAGTTCAACCTTCACTATGAGGGATGTTTCACAAGGTATAAGTTGTTTCTTTATTATTTTATATTGTAAAACACCTTGTAAAATTTAATACTAGTTGAAAGCATATTAAAATTATAGATTCATGTACGCTTTGTTATAATCTCTTTTTTTTTTTTTTGGCTTGACCTTCCCCTCTTTTTAATATCTAACCTCCTAGTTTTTAATGACAGGGCTGGCCACTCATATTTGAAGGGGCCTTGGAGGCATATCTTTGCTAAAGTGGTCTCTATCAGGAGATTATTTCTTTTTCTGCAAAATTGTACTGTAAATTACCATATACTGTCAACTTTGATTTTTATGTCATTTACTTTTGAGGATATACATTATGTCGTCAATACGAAACCATTCCAAGTGATCAATTTTTAATGTAGTGATGGGACATTTTATCTCTAGGAGACAAACACATGGACATCGGAACCATAGTCATCAAAGAATGGGTTTGTCACGGTTCATGGAGAATCTATTACCTAATTTAGTGTTTAGTTCAGATTTCAACCATTTTTAATATGTATTAATGTTAAATTACGAATTGTGGGTCGATCGAATCTTCAATACATTCATTATGTTATTATATTATTTACCTAATTATGATTTGGTCGATCGAATTGCCTGTTTCTATATACAACATGACTGCTGCCATTTTTATTGTTGAGCTGGAGATCACAAACTTTAAATTCAATGATAAATCGAAAAGGACACTTTTTAGGAATATAAACCCGATAAATCAATTAAATACAGAATCTTGCTAATGGAATTCACAGAAACTATTAAATCTTAATAAAAAATTTAGCATACTAAACTATAATTGCTCTCATCCAATAACAGAACAAAAAAATATAGCAAACGAATCATCAAACGTACATATTTAAGTCTTCCACAAATCATAGAACAAAACCCATATTGCAGTATAATCAATAAAGTAGTACATATACACATATTAATTTATACCCAAATTCAACTTTTCATTAAAGTGCGAAGGTTTAAGAATTACTAACCTAGCGCCACCAACTGAGAATGACGGGAAAACAGTGAAACTACGGTTGGAGGAAGAACGATATGGAGTCGTAGCAGTTAACAGAGGTGATGGAAATATTGCGAGAGATGACGTCGACACTATTTCTAGGGAGGAGTAATGATGACACACTTCGCTCAACGCGGCGGCTTCATTGATAGAGGTTTTTTCTTTGAGCAGAGGAGTTTTTTTAATTGATCCAAAGGTTTTCGATCATGGGCTGGATAAAATTTTCAATCAATGGGTTTAGGGATCAATAGATGATGATTTGGAAAGTTTTTAAGAAATTATCAAATATAATTATTTAAATCAATTTTTAATTTAAATAAAAAATAAAAATAAAAATTCAATGCACCACATTTACCTAATTGTCGTCTAATTCAAATTATTAACTATTCTTTATTTCATTTATGGAATGGACAACAATTATAACTTATCACACTGTTGTAAACAAATACAACATAAAATGACAACGGTTCGTAACACCGTTGTCTTACCTAAGAAAATAGTTTTACAACGATTGTAATGTATGTTTTCTATTAAATGTAGTCTATACTAGTAAGCACAACACACATCAACAACGGTCTTTTTAAGACCGTTCTCTATTGAAAAATTCACCAAACCTTAGACAACGATTTTATTAAAAACCGTTGTAAATACTATTAAGACAACGCTTTTCATACCAAACTGTTGTCTGTAGCCCGTTGTCTATTTAAAAATTTGTAGTAGTGTAAAGACTCCTAATCGAAAAAGTAAACTGAGCTGATACATTTAAAAGGTCAACCGAGAAGTAAATGCTAAAACGGCTCTAAACTCAGAACGGCTATCTGCACCAACAAAATTGTTAGACTTTAATTAAAGTCTAACAATAACCAACGGTTCTTTTACACTCCCCTATATAAGATGAGTGAAACATAACATAAAGAAAACTTTTACCAAAATTCAAAAAGAGCAAATATACTCTTCTCTTGCAAGAAAGAATATCTTCTCTGTAATTGTTAAAATACGACAAACTTATCAAGCTCTCTCAGTTTGAACACTAGAAAGAAGATCAACTTCTGTATTAGCTTGACAAAGCATCAAAATCATCTGCAAAAGTTCACTTGAGAAGAAAAGAAGCTACGTAACCACAAACATACCAAAGTCCAGCTAAAGCTCTTCTAAATAAAGATCCAGAACGCATCAAAATACACTCAGTTCAAGGAGCTTAATCAGTTGATAACCCCAGTTCAAGACCAACCATCTATGTAGAGCCCCCCATCCTGAAAGATCGTGGAAATAGACGCCACGGGGGTTGGAATTAAGAAGTAGGGAAGAAATGGGGTAATTTTATTAACAAAACCTCAATAGAAGACTCAGAACAACCAAACATACTTTATAATATCATATACTTATCTATAACACCAAGATCAGAGTTCTTAGTGTTTAACAAAGAAAAAATATTATAAGTGCGGAAACTCAATTCTTAATAGAATACTAAGGAGTAACATAAATGCGGAAGCTTAATTCGCAACGTTATATTTAACAAAAAGAGATAATGGAAAATAGATAAGTAACAAAAGCCCATCCCTCAGTATCATCACGTCCACGCGCCAGCCTACTGACCTGAAAATATTTGAAAAGATTTAGGCTGAGTACTAATGCACTTAGTGGGTAAGTTTTCACAAATTAAGTTATGAAAATCATTTTCTAAAAGTAATCTATCTGTGTTTATGTAGGTAGAGAAGCTTAGGAGGTTTAAAAGTTGGAAGCAACCTAAGCTCACCAAAATATTTTATCGTGAAGCGCTTAAGAGTATAACCAGTCACTACCCACAACCCGTACTACATTACCAACGCGTAAAGTTGAGTATGGCCAAAGTATACCCAATGAGTGTAACCAAAGAGTGTAACCAATAAGTGTTTCATTTTAGTCTCACCGACAAGGAATAGGGCATGACGAATAATGCATGCATACTGTAGCTACTCACATTGACACAGCGCTAGTTTATGAGACCCCGACAACATACAGTAGCACGTAAATATTTAACATAGATAGTCACACATGCAATTTTAACACAGTAGAGCTTAATAACTCGAAAGATACAATTTGTAAAGATAGTATAGCCCACCTGATTAGCTAATAATAGCTGAAGCTTTACATGTGTCTTTGTAAATCCTAATTAAGTCTGGGTCTCGGGTTCGGTCTACAAAGGAAAACTACCTATTAGTATCATGCTAAGCCCTAACATTATAACATAAGGTAAGTTGGGCTTAATGGACGAGCTCTCGAAATTTTGGGCTCAAACGGATAATTCTCGAAAGCTGGATAGATTTACCTCGGACAAAAGGACCAATTGAATTCTTGATCATTTAAAACATTTTGAGAATAAACTATTTGAATTAGCCAATAATTAGGTAAAAGATGGGTGTAACACTTCTCATTTAAATCCATAATTATTGAAATACAATTTTAATACTTTAATTAAGTAAAATATAATGAAAACAAAATAAAATAAAACTAACACACACATTAAATAGTCACGCACACACACCAAATTTTAAAACAACCAATTCTCCTTCTTGCCCAAATTAATTTAATTTGAACCTATTTTGAAAATAAACATTTTCATTTTCTCTTTCTGCACTGGATGCACACACTTCACAACACTATTAATTCGATTTTCACAACTAGTATGCAAACCCATTTCTCAATCATTCGTTCCATTTTCTAAATTTTTCTTAGAATAGTTTATATTCTTGAATCAATATTTAAGGGTTCAAAATACTATTAAACATTAAATTAAACAACCTCTTTACATATTTTTCAGCTCATAACAACTTTGGTAGTACGAGTACAACGGAAAAATGGAAGAAAATAAACTGGTACAGGTTGTCTTGTAATATGACTTTTCGGAAAGTTACGATGGAGAATCGATAGACCAAACCACGTCAAGTTTAAAATCTGAAACTATATATATATATATATATCTTGTAAAGATAGGTTTCTAATCATGTATAGTACAAATAAATTCATCAAATGAAAAGGTTGAAAATGTGCCATCGAAGCAATGGCTGCAGCAGACATCGACATTCGACAACGGTTTTCGGTCAACTTTCAGTGTAAAAACGATATATCAAATATTGTCTAAATTACGAACTGAAACCATGAGTGAATAGATCATAAGGAGAGGTTCCTTACCGTCTATAGCGTGATAACAATTGATAATCAAAAAGGTTATAACTTGCAGTCGAAGTAGCAACAACAGCACACTTTGATGTTTGACTGCAGTTTTGCACCACATTTTGGCGTGATTTCGGCCGAGCTAAAGACTTTTGATTTATGATCGAGAGCTAGATATGTGTAGCCCGTAAGAAGAGCTTCGAAACTGTATAAATTTGGGGTGAATCCAATGGTCAAATTGGCCGGAAATGGTCCCGCAAGTGAGCTGCGGCGCAAATCGACGAAGCAGTAATTCCGAACTGTTTTGACTTCGTTCTTCATCTTTTTGAGCACCAATTTGAAAGAAATCTTACATATATGTAATCTGATGTTGGAGAGAAACAACTTGATATAATTTTAGTGAGATTTAGCCATGACTTGACTGTGTAGAAAGTGAGACAAACCGGTGCAATTGGCGGACGAAAGGAGGAAGAAGAATGAGAAGCTTTAAAGTTCTCTTTTCCATAGTTGCTTCATTTGGTGAATTATAGCTTTTCCAATATCTATATATATATTTAAATGACACATCTTACCATATGTGTGGCCTTCTTAAATGAGTTAGGTGGAGCAAGTTAAATGGGCTTTCTTGAATTAGGCCGGAAAAGGATTTAGATTTGTCCAAATCAATTTATAACTTAACAATAGGATCAAATATATTAATGAAATAAATTAGTTGAGTACTCAAATAATATCAAATTTTAGTGTTCTTGGTATTTATGGATTCATATCGACACGAATTATGGTATGATGAGGTCAACATGTTGATTCCATGCTCGTTTCAAGATGAGGGTATTTAAAAACAACATGTTGTTGGCCCTTAAACACACTAACTTGGAACCTTGTCAGTTTAATTCATTTGGGTTATATCTTCTTTGACTTGATTAATTTCCTTAAGCCCAATTCGAGGTTTGGGGTATTACATTCCTCCCCCCTTAAAAGAATTTCATCCTGAAATTCACGTACCTTAGAATATCGCAAGGTATTGCTGTTTCATCTTGCTTTCAAGTTCCCACATTACTTCTCTTTGATCATGATGATTCCGTTGCAGCAACACCGATGGAATTTGTTTATTTTCTGAGGACTTGAACTTTTCTATCAAGAATCTCGTGAGGTTTAAAGGACTAAAATGGTAAAATACGACTACTACACTCATGATAAAACTTACAACTTGAAACCACAGTTTTGCATGTCTTCGTTCTTGATCATCCGAGCTCCAAATCCAGCATTTAATATGGATAAATTTATCTACTCTTTAAGAGGAACAACATACTAAAATATCAGAGATTTTGGACAATGTTTATAGGTTTAAACGGGTCGAAAAAGTTTACGGCATAGTAAAATTGCGAGACAGCAGTTGTCGATGGTTGCCACCTTCATTTTTTTTCTTTTTTCTTTTTTACTTTCTGGATACCAAATCGAGCGATTCCAATGGCTAACTTTATCTACCTAACTAGGGGAACAACATATCCAAATTTCAGTGATTTTTGGTGGAGATTTGAAGGTTGAAATATACAGAAGAAGAAAAAAAATATTGCTGCAGCTGTGGCGGAAGACAACAACCAGTGTAATGTTTATCTTCGTTCTCGACTATATGAGAACCAAATTGGACGAATTTTTTTTTAGACAACCTCATCTATATAAAAGTTGAAAGCTCTCTGAATTTTTTTTTTTATAATTTTTGGCTATGTTTGAGGGTCGAAATTCAAAGAAAAGAAAAATTGTTGCTGGTGGTCGAGAATATGAAGAGTGAAAAACAAAGATAAAAGAGTGATGTTTTATTGTGCTTGCTGATTATTTTCATGGTTAAGGATGCCTAGCTGCCCCCACTCTTGACATACATGGTGACACATGGAGCAAGATAAGGTTGAGTGGTGGCATTCAATTTGTGATGTATTTTAATATATGGTATTGGGTTAAAATAGATAACGAATAAAATTATGTTGGAAGGTAAAATGAACTCCGTTTTTAATGAAATCAGTGACCACATGATTATTAAAAGATGTGTGACTCCTAGTCAAAGACGAAACCAATTTCGGAGTTAAACATAAAGCGGTATCATTTTTAAGGATGAAAAGACGGTCTTTCAATAATTAGGACACATAAGATTCAATAACTGTACAAATGATGAATTGAAAAGATTTATGGAAATGTCTCATCACGAGGAATAAGATATGTGATTGAGATAAGAATTAGAGGACAACATGATTTTAAAAATAGAATTGAGTCAACTTTGGGAGTTGTTTTCTCTATATTTGGAATTTTCAATAATTATTTCAAAGTTTTCTATAAACAACACATGTTTCCTATAAAGTTGGACCGATTCATAGTTTTATTTTGGAACGGGGTGTTACATTCCACCCTCCTTAAGAATTTCCTCCTCGAAATTTCACTTATCTGAAACCACTTAGGTTTATTGTTGTCTCACTTATTTTCAAATTCCTATGTTACTTGATCTTTACGGTTCTATCTAGTGAGGTTCCTTTCGTATGTTATATGTGCACCCAAGATTAACTCCCTGTCCTTGAGCACATGGTCTGGATCAAAAGCATACTTATTTAGGATCGATACATTTAACACATCATGCACACTTTGTTTTCTCTGCACTTCTTTCATTGCTGATAGATAATTATAGGGCATCTTTCCAGCTTGTGCTCTCATCTAAGAAATTATAACTCCTTGAAGCATGTTTCTCTGATTTTGTATCATTCATTCAATTTAGCCGTTCGTGATATGACCACGAAAAGCCTTGAAGAACTTATCCCGGAGCTGCAAAAACGTGGTCCAATTACACGACTTTGAGCAATATAATTGCAAGGATATTTCCAAGCATTTGTATGTAAGAAGTTCGAAGATGACAAAGAAGTTGAGAGTAACCCCAAGATTGTTACTTTGTTAACAATCAAAGATTGGAGATCAAGATTTGAAAAATAATACATGAAGATGATGATCACGTCAAGTTGAACGTGCATGGCCGAGTTCACGTTCAAATTACATGCATGGAGTTTTTTCGGCCCTATTTAATTAATTAGATCATATTTTATCTATTTTATTTATGTAATTTTCGTTCATAGTTGAATAGGTTTGACTAGAATTGTATTTAAGGCAATTTCCTACCCTGAACATAATTCTAGTTTAGGTATTTTCCTAGTATAGTTAGGAGACCTTTTTGGATCAGTTTTTTAGGCCTTTTTAGACTTAAATTTCGTCCCCCTTAGTCTTATAAATAGGGGAACCAAGTCACATTATTATTTTAGATATTATTGATTAAATTTGCCTTTGCATACAATTGTGTCTCTCCTAAATATTTTCATTTGTTGTTTCGGTACAAAACACCATTCTTGAAGCTAGAAACTTTAAGTGTTATATCAAGGGAGCATTCTAATTAACAAGAGGAGTTAGGGTGAACTCGCTATCCAAAGAACAACTTTGAGATTCGTTTTCATCGTACAAGATACGCCGGGAATTAATCGGGTTGCCAATCACAACACTATCATCAATGCCATCACCATCGACGTCCTCCATCCTTGCATCAACGTCCGTGACCATCACAAGACACCAAGTCCAGATTGTGTGTCGATCATCCATTGTTCGAGTCCAATTCAAGATCAATTCGACAATTTTCATTTAAACCGTAAGTTCGTCTAAATCCTAACATATCCTACCTACTCCTAGCCTTTCTTCACCATCACACACGTCCCAAATACCTTCCTTTTCCAGCTGAAATTATCTTCCCAAACCAGCCCTCATATTTGGATTTTGCGTATTACTTTTGTGTCATAGCCTAGAGGTCTTAATTAGGTCTAGTTCTTCGTCTATATTATTTTCGAGGCTTGTTCTTATTATTTTAGTTTATTTTCAGTTTATTGAGTATTAGAGTAGGATTGAATCCTTCCTTAGTTGGCGTGTTCGTTCCTAGAAGTCTTCCGCGCGTTCTCGTATCCTGTACAATTTGTCCGGGTTACATCATAAATTTGGTATCAGAGCCATATCAGCTTTGCTGGTCATGGTTCAATCCTATGTGTCAATTTCGTGCTTACGTGTCTGTCTACGTGTCTATCAAGTTGTAATAGACTAGTGTTCATTGAAAAAAAAATCGGATAAAAAAAACTTTCGGTTAAAAAAAAAAGAGAGATCCGATAAAAAAAATGAAAATTCTATTCATAGTATTTCCTTTTGAGTTCTATTTTATTTTTGGTACTTTTCTTTTAGTACTAGTCCATAGTTGGTAGTTACCTTGTGAGTCTTGTTTTATTTTTGGTACTTTCCTTCTAGTATTAGTCTTTAGTTGGTAATTTCCTTTTGAGTTATAATTTAATTTTGGTTCTTTCCATCTTGAATCTAGTCTAATTAAGGTATTTAGATTGTGTCACACTAGTGGTACACATATCCAAATAACCTTCCTTCTTTCTTAGTTTCTTGTTTCATTTTCTTTTCTAGTTCTTCCCTTCTTTCTTTAGGATTTATTTTTGGATTCCTATTCTATTTGGGAACTTCAAAAATACATCTAATTCTTTCCTTATCTTGATTTCTTCCATTCCAATCCTTTCAAACCTTCCACATACTCCTCCACGCCTATAATTTTCATCCATCACACTTAAAGGGTTCGAAAATCTGCCCAAGTTCACCTACATCACTTATCTATAACCATATACACCATCCGGTCCATACACTCATGCACCCATGCACCATCCGGTTCATACACCATACACCACTCATACTTCGTACACCTGTACACCATATACACCAAATTCTCACTATCTCTACACCAACAACAAAATGATCATCCCCGAGTTCGAAGGTCTATACGATCCTGATGCTTATCTAGATTGGGAATGGAAAGTAGACAAGGTCTTTGAGCGCTACGACTTTCTTAAGCCAAAGAAAGTACAGCTAGTTTCATTGAAGTTTAAAGGCTACGCAACAACATGGTGGGGATTCCAGCAAAATCGGTGCCGCTGAGACCGCCTTCCACCCATCGATTCGTGGCGAGAGCTGAAAGATGAGATGCGAAAACACTTCATTCCAGACCACTACCAATGGGAACTAGAGAAAAAACTACTAAATCTAAGGAAAGGAAAAAATATCGTAGAGGAGTACTACAACAACATGATTGAGCCATGAGACAAGCTGATGTGGAAGAATATCTAGAAGACATAATGAATAGATTCCTAGCTGGTCTACGAAGGGCAATTCGAGAAAAGATAGCATTATATCACTACGAGGAGTTGAAAGCCATGGTGCAATATGCTAAACAAGTTGAGAGACGCTTGGGACATTTTACACCACAGCCCAGTCATAGGCCCGAGCCTACAACACCCGTATTTTCAGCCTACGCCGATAGTTCGACCATCCATTGCTACACCACTGCTACCTACATGGCTTACACCATCAATGCAGCCCCCGAATGATGCCAAACCTGAGGAAAGGCATGCTGGAGTCGAGGAAGAAGAAGTGAAAATCAACGTTGAGTTACCATCTGAGTTCATTGCCACCAATGACGATTCTACTTCCAAGGTATGTATTCTAGACTTCGTTGAAGCACCTATTATCTCATTGCCATCTATTCCCATGTGCAAAGATGTTGGAGAGTCCAAACTTAATGAACCAGTCCTAGAAGATTGTAGCCAAGAAGAGTCGGTTCCCATTCATTTTGATGAAGAGGTGCCCATCCTTAAAGTTACTAATCTCGAGAAAACAAGTGTAGATGATACAGTTCAGAAAGAGTTTACCATGGAAGATAGTCAATCTTTGAGCTCAAAATTAAATGAAGATGAAGGGACAGTACAAGAGAAAAAGATGGAGAGCAAGTTCAATTCGGAAGTGGTTGAAGAACAAAAGGAGCTTATACAAGCAAACATGGCAGATCTATCGAATTCTAACATTATTTATCAACTATTTTCTTATGATATCTTTATTTTACAGGTTGATGAAAATGTTCCATTAAATGTTGTTGTTCCATCAAATTTGTTCACGGACGCAATGTCAAGGTTTTGTATGCTTGATCCAAGAAAAATTGATGTTCATTCCGTATTCATATTTGATCATGGAGATTTGAATTCGAAGACGAATTCTTTTCAAGAGGAGGGGAATGATATGACCATGAAAAGCATTGAAGAACTTATCCCGGAGCTGCAAAAACATGGTCCAATTACACGACTTCGAGCAATACAATTGCAAGGATATTTCCAAGCATTTGTATGTAAGAAGTTCAAAGATGACAAAGAAATTGAGAGCAACCCCAAGATTGTTACTTTGTTAACAATCAAAGATTGGAGATCAAGATTTGAAGAATAATACATGAAGATGATGATCGCGTCAAGTTGAACGTGTATGGCTGAGTTCACGTTCAAATTACATGCATGAAGTTTTTTTGGCCCTATTTAATTAATTAGACTATAGTATTAATTTAGACTATGGCATTTAATTAATTAGATCAGATTTTATCTATTTTATTTATGTAATTTTCATTCATAATTGAATAGGTTTGACTAGAATTGTATTTAAGGCAATTTCCTACCTTGAATAGAATTCTAGTTTAGGTATTTTCCTAGTATAGTTAGGAGACCTTTTTGGATCAGTTTTTTAGGCCTTTTTAGACTTAAATTTGGTCCCCCTTAGTCTTATAAATAGGGGAACCATGTCACATTGTTATTTTAGACATTATTGATTAAATTTGCTTTTGCATACAATTGTGTCTCTCCCAAATATTTTCGTTTGTTGTTTTCGATACAAAACACCATTCTTGAAGCTAACAACTTAAGTCTTATATCAAGGGAACGTTCTAATTCACAAGAGGAGTTAGGGTGAACTCGCTATCCGAAGAACAACTTTGAGATTCATTTTTGTCGTACAAGATACGTCGAGAATTAATCGGGTTGCGAATCACAACACTATCATCAACGCCATCACCATCGACGTCCTCCATCCTTCCATCAACATCTGTGACCATCACAAGCCACCAAGTCCAGATCGTGTGTCGATCATCCATTGTTCGAGTCCAATTCAAGATCAATTCGACAATTTTTATTCAAACCGTAAGTTCGTCTAAATCCTAGCATATCCTACCTACTCCTAGCCTTTCTTCACCATCACACATGTCCCAAATACCTTCCTTTTTCAGCCGAAATTATTATCCCAAACCAGCCCTCATATTTGGATTTAGCATATTATTTTTGTGTCATAGTCTAGAGGTCTTAATTAGGTCTAGTTCTTCGTCTATATTATTTTTGAGGCTTGTTCTTATTATTTCAGTTTATTTTCGATTTATTGAGTATTAGAGTAGGATTGAATCCTTCTTTAGTTGGCGTGTTCATTCCTAGAAGTCTTCAACGCGTTCTCGTATCCTGTATAATTTGTTCGGGTTACATCAGTTCGTTTGCATGTGGAGTTCAATTTTGTATCCATAGCTTCCTAATGAAATGTTGATGTGAATCATGTTTCTCGATCTAGCGTGATTGAGATAAGAATTCAACGTAGATGCACCATAACTCGTATGCATAGCTAAGCTAGCTTGTTTGACTCTACCTCTCTCTTGATTGGTATGACATATTGTTGCCCACAAAAATCTCTCATTCTACTATAAAAATTCGAGTATTTCTTGCCCCCCTTTTTTTTTGGCTCATAGCACCTGCTATCTTGCTAGCTCTCCAGAGTTGTAGCATCTAATCTCTTCTTGCACGTGATATCAAGATAGACTTGTCAAAAGAAGACAACATTCCAGATCTACAAAAATGCCAAGTTGACCTAACAACAAATTGTCAAACTTGAACCAACAACATCGCGCAAGCATCTATGGCCATCGTACGTTTAACATCGTCCATCTGCTCATTGCCCAGTGGCTTTCAACGATAAAGTTCGAACATAACACATGCAAAAGGCATCAGTAACAACTTTAAATGATGGTTCTAAAGTCACTTTATAATCTCATCTCTACAGATAGGTATAAAAAGTGGTGATCGGTCTACCTCGATATTTTGCTCAGGTAGAAATTCTGAAGTTGAACCCTGTTTGTTGCGGCCATCATCATCTAGCATATGCACCCACAAAAATTCCCAGTCTCCACATAGATCATAGAGTTACGGTTTTTTTTTTTAATTTCGTTGCTTAATGTGTCCATCTTTCTAGCAGCAAAGCAAACTCTTGGTCAACCTTAACACATTCTCAATATCAAAGACTTCTTCTAACCAGATGTTGACTCTCATAGACTAAGTTATTTCTCTAATAAGCTCGAGCACCAAATCGAATCTCTTTCTTGCTATACGCATGAAATCTTGTAATCCGCTCATCAATCATGATATACGTGTGACAATTCTTCTAAGCCATAAGTTTATGTTCAGTCATCAAAAAGAAACATTTTCTCAATCAAAGTATGTTCTTAGCAATCTCATAAGTGTTTACAAGTTCAGCCTAAGTTTAGCAACTATAGGCTAAGTTAATATCACATTATCAAGCTTTCAAGTTCTCGTATTCATTTCCAGAGTATATATAACAAACACATTCCGGCTATGCATTCTGCACATTCCCAACATCACAAGTATGCACAAGGTATAGATAAACAAGTTCGTACATATATGTAATCAACATAGTTTTTAGATAGAAACCAATATGCTCACAAACATATTTCAAAACTAGTATGCCATCGACATAGCAACAGAGTACGCAAACATCGCAGTTAATCAGAGTATGCAATTAGCATAAAAATCAATCTTTTGAGAAAATTCCTGTCAATACAGCGAATCCTAATCTTTCATTGTTAGAAAAACTTAACATTTTAACAAACAATGTAAACTTTTAAAGACTAAAAACCGCATAAAAACATGCGTACCTTTTAGCTGTTGCGTGAGTGACGAGCTGGGGGCTTATATAATATCACATGGGAATTTAATGAATGATGAAATAAGACCCAGCAGGTCTGCAAAGTTGCAAAACTGCTCTGATACCACTTTGTAGTGCCTTGATCCTGAAAGACCGTGGAAATAGACGCCACGGGGGTTGGAATTAAGAAGCGGGGAAGAAAGGGGGTAATTTAATTAACAAAACCTCAATAAAAGACTCAGAACAACCAAACATGCTTTATAATATCATATACTTATCTATAACACCAAGATCAGAGTTCTTAGTGTTTAACAAAGAAAAAATATCATAAGTGCGAAAACTCAATTCTTAATAGAATACTAAGGAGTAGGATAAATGCGGAAGTTTAATTCGCAATGTTATATTTAACAAAAAGAGATAATTGGAAATAGATAAGTAACAAAAGCCCATCCCTCAGCATCGTCACGTCCACGCGCCAACCTACTGACTTGAAAATATTTGAAAAGATTTGGGCTGAGTACTAATGCACTCAGTGGGTAAGTTTTCACAAGTTAAGTTATGCAAATCATTTTCTAAAAGTAATCTATCTGTGTTCATGCAGGTAGTGAAGCTTAGGAGGTTTAAAAGTTGGAAGCAACCTAAGCTCACCAAAATATTTTATCGTGAAGCGCTTAAGCGTATAACCAGTCACTGCCCGCAACCCATACTATATCACCAACGCGTAAAGTTGAGTATGGTCAAAGTATATCCAATGAGTGTAACCAAAGAGTGTAACCAATAAGTGTTTCATTTTAGTCTCACCGACAAGGAATAGGGCATGACGAATAATGCATGCATACTGTAGCTACTCACATTGACACAGCGCTGGTTTATGAGACCCCAACAACATACAGTAGCACGTAAATATTTAATACAGATAGTCACATATGCAATTTTAACACAGTAGAGCTTAATAACTCGAAAGATACAATTTGTAAAGATACTATAGCCCACCTGATTAGCTAATAATAGTTGAAGCATTACATGTGTCTTTGTAAATCCTAATTAAGTCTGGGTCTCGAGTTTGGCCTACAAAGGAAAACTACCTATTAGTATCATGCTAAGCCCTAACATTATAACATAAGGTAAGTTGGGCTTAAAGGACGAGCTCTCAAAATTTTGGGCTCAAACGGATAATTCTCGAAAGCTGGATAGATTTACCCCGGACAAAAGGCCCAATTGAATTCTTGATCATTTAAAACATTTTGAGAATAAACTATTTGAATTAGCCAATAATTAGGTAAAAGATGGGTGTAACACTTCTCATTTAAATCCATAATTATTGAAATATAATTTTAATACTTTAATTAAGTAAAATATAATGAAAAAAATAAAATAAAACTAACACACACTAAACAGTCACCCACACACCAAATTTTAAAAACAACCAATTCTCTCTCCTGCCCAAATTAATTTAATTTAAACCTATTTTGAAAACCAACATTTTCATTTTCTCTTTTTGCATTGGATGCACACACTTCATAACACTATCAATTCGATTTTCACAACCAGTATGCAAATCCATTTCTCAATCATTCGTTCCATTTTCTAATTTTTTCTTAGAATAGTTTATATTCTTGAATCAATATTTAAGGGTTCAAAATACCATTAAACATTAAATTAAACAAACTCTTTACATATTTTTCAGCTCATAACAGCTTTGGTAGTACGAGTACAGAGGAAAAATGGAAGAAAATAAACTGGTACAGGTTGTCTTGTAATATGACTTTTCGGAAAGTTACGATGGAGAATTAATTGACCAAACCAAGTCAAATTTAAAATCCAAAACTATATATATATATATATATATATATATCTTGTAAAGATAGGTTTCTAATCATGTATAGTACAAATAAATTCATCAAATGAAAAGGTTGAAAATGTGCCATCGAAGCAATGGCTACAGCAGATATCGACATTCGATGATGGTTTTCAGTCAACTTTCGGCGTAAAAATGATATATCAAATATTGTCTAAATTACGAACTGAAACCATGAGTGAATAGATCATAAGGATAGGTTCATTACCATCTATAGTGTGATAACAATTGATAATCGAAAAGGCTATAACTTCTATTCGAAGTAGCAACAACAGCACACTTTGATGTTTGACAGCAGTTTTGCACGACATTTCGGCGTGATTTTGGCTGAGCCAAAGACTTCTGATTTATGATCGAGAGCTAGATATGTGTAGCCCGTAAGAAGATCTTTGAAACGGTATAAAGTTGGGGTGAATCCAATGGTCGGATTGCTCAAAAATGGTCTCGCAAGTGAGCTGCGGCGCAAATCGACGAAGCAGCAATTCCGAACTGTTTTGACTTCGTTCTTCATCTTTTTGAGCACCAATTTGAAAGAAATCTTACATATATGTAATCTGATGTTGGAGAGAAATAACTTGATATAATTTTAGTGAGATTTAGCCATGACTTGACTGTGGAGAAAGTGAGACAAACTGGTGCAATTGGCGAACGAACGGAAGAAGAAGAATGAGAAGCTTTAAAGTTCTCTTTTCCATAGTTGCTTCATTTGGTGAATCATAGCTTTTCCAAAATCTGTATATCTTTAAATGACACATCTTACCATACGTGTGGCCTTCTTAAATGATTTAGGCGGAGCAAGTTAAATGGGCTTGCTTGGATTGGGCAGGAAAAGGATTTAGAAATGTCCAAATCAATTTATAACTTAACAATAGGATCAAATATATTAATGAAATAAATTAGTTGAGTACTCAAATAATATCCGATTTTAGTGTTCTTGGTATATATGGATTCATATCGACACTAACTATGGTGTGGTGAGGTCAACACGTTGATTCCATGCTCGTTTCAAGATGAGGGTATTTAAAAAAACATGTTGTTGGCCCTTAAACACACTAACTTGGAACCTTGTCAGTTAAATTCATTTGGGTTATATCTTCTTTGACTTGATTAATTTACTTAAGCCCAATTCGAGGTTTTGGGGTATTACAATCTAAAAGATTGAAAGAGATCTAAAATCTTGAAAAGACGTCAATAACACCTAACTCTCCAACTAAGTGTGCAATTGTTAAAAAAATCATCGCCGCAATAGCTATATGTCAGAGACTGCAAGTGTGAGTCATCAACCCAACTGAGGTAACTTTGTAAAGAATCTCATTGTTACCAGGTTCAACTAACCCTTCTTTCATTATATAATTTGTAAAGTGAACTCAAGTTATATAGTGAATTCATCCCTTCTAAGGAAGAAAGAAAGGACGTAGAAGCTTTAAGGCTTCGAACCTCTATAAAACTGATTGTGTGTTGTATTGCTTTCGTATCTTGTTTATCTTTGAAAGTTCACACAAGCTAGCGTATATCACAATTGAAATCCATTAAACTGAAAATAGACAATGTGTTCTAACTAACGAGTCAAAGGGCCCCAACATAATTCCACATTTATTTATAAATTTTGAAATTCGTTTATTCATCCCCTCTCTAAACTGAATACGACTCGTCCGGGACCAACATGTGGCATTTTGATAATTTCTACATCTAGGTCAAAATTTAAAAAATAAAGAAAAATAGTGGACTTCCAGGACGTGGGCTAACTAAGACACATTCATATGTTGGCGAACACATAATCATATGCTAACGAAGCAATATCACTTTATTCACAACACCTAACTTTAAACACAAAACTGATTTTGTTAGGAAATTATTAAATGACGAGTTTTATATGGTTGGAAAGTTAGTCAAGCCTAATTTTCAACAAAAAATATGAATCGTGGAAAAAGTTATAGTTGTTTGATTGAAGGTTGTTAGTTGCATTATTTGGCTTCAATCCACAATATTATTGCTTTTGTTAGCATTGTGTATTACTTTTCTTCAGCATTACATAATACTTCTTTTAGCGTACGACAGTGCTAACAACAACAAATAATAAAATTTAATAAAATTAAATTGTTGAACTCTAAAATTGGTGTGATGGCAATATAACTAATCATGATGCTAGCGAATCATCTGTCATATGCTAACGAATCATGCTTAATTGAGATAGATGTTATACATTGATAATACACATGTAATATTAAACACATGATTCTATTACCAGATATAATTATACTACATTAGCATTATTAACATATTTTAGTTAGCATATGTCAATGTTAACGTTAACAGTTCATTAACATTCTCATATAAAAAATATCTTAATGCATTGATGTATTGTTCACTGTGAATATAATTGATACTAATGAAATATTTGCTATATGCTAATGAAACACATCCTAATTGAGATTAAATAAACATTTATAACAATATAATTGATGTCAGTAAAGCATATATTAATTGAGATGTAATAAACATTTACAGTAATATAATCGATGCTAATGAAATATTTGGCATATGCTAACGAAGCATTTGTCATATGCTAATGAAATATTTTTTATATGCTAACGAAACATACCTAATTATAATTGAATAAATCTTTATCGCAATATAACTGATACTGATGAAACATTTATCATATGCTAACGAAACATATGTCATATGTTAACAAAGTATTCTGAGCTTGAATACGCGTGAAAAATGAATTTTTTGTATTATTCGTCCACATTTTTCTAGATAAACATATGCTTCATTGATCTTAAATGAAAGATGATTAAAAGACCTTTAATTTGATATATTATTTGTGTTAATCCGATGAAAAATGAGTAAATTATGATCGTTTGAAGTTATTAAGAATTTTAAGATGCTGAGTCAGCATGACATCAACTTTTTATCAACAAATGGACGGAAATACCCTTATAGATTGAAAAAAAAATTGTGAAAATTACAAAACTACCACCGAATTTTTCTCCAAATCTTGACCATATATTTTTTTAGATGGATGGTAGGAGATTGGTTTACAGTTTATACAGTAGGGATTGATTTACATTTGATCTATTTTCTATATATATATATATATATATATGAGAGAGGGGGGGTTATGTGAAAACCAATGTTGGTATGGGAACTGTGATTATATCTCACACCACATAATTCTCAAAAATCAAAAGCTCAGGTTTGATTAAAAGAGCAATGACAATTCTGGAATATTTGAAAAGTTTTCGGGCAGAGGCATTAACGTAATTTGACAATTCTTATAAAAATCGCGGAGTGTTTGATAACAAGATTGTCATGCTAATGAGGTATTATCATGTAGCGCCCCAGTCCCGAAAGACCGTGGAAATGGACGCCACGGGGGTTGGAATTAAGAAACGGGAAAGAAAGGGGTAATTTAAGTAACAAACCTCAACAGAAGACTCAAAATATCCAAATATACTTTTTACTACATATATAGATCCAAAACACCAAGATCGAGATTCTTAGTGTTTTAACAAAAAGAATATAACAAGTGCGGAAGCTCCATTATTAATAGAATACTTAACAAAAAGGGACAACAGAAAATATGTAAATAACATAAGCCCATCTCTCAGCATCGTCACATCCACGCGCCAGCCTACTCACCTGAAAAATGTTTGGAAATATTTGGGCTGAGTACTAATGCACTCAGTGGGCAAGTTTTTACAATTCAAGTTATGCAAATAATTTTGTTAAAGTAATCTATTTGTGTTCATACAGGTAGTGAAGCTTAGGAGGTTTTAAAATTGAAAGCAACCTAAGTTCACCAAAACATTTTATCGTGAAGCGCTTTAGAGTATAACCAGTCATCGCCCGCAACCCGTACTACATCACCAACGCGTAAAGTTGAGTATGGCCATAGTATACCCAATGAGTATAACCAATAAGTGTTTCATGTTAGTCTCACCGACAAGGAGTAGGGCATGACAAATAATGCATGCATACTGTAGCTACTCACATTGACACAGCGCTGGTATATGAGAGTCCGACAACATACAGTAGCACGTAAATATTTAACACAGATAGTCACATATGCAATTTTAACAAAGAAGAGCTTAATAACTCGAAAGATACAATTTGCAAAGATATAGTATAGCCCACCTGGATAAAAGATAAGGTTTCAAATTTCTGGATTGATTTTACTTGATTCCTCCTGCTACTTCTTCTGAGCCTACAACAACCAACATTGGCTTAGTTTAACTAAAGAACCCCTATTAAAACTTAACTCCTATGCTTATCTTTTTAGTTTAGCTTATGTTACTATGTTATACTAATATTTCCAGTTAATACCATTACTTACTATGATCAATTTAAAATTATTAAAGCATAATAAAGTTAATTAAAAATTTACACAATAGGGTTGTAAGTTACATAATTCTAAAAGAAATTTTTTACATATACTAGAGAAAATATATTATTTAGGAAATATTATAAATTTAAACAATTTCAAACTTTTAGAATATGTACAGTTCTTTAGTTAATAAAAATTAATGGTGATTAAATATATTATAATACATCATTCATGATTAGCACTAAAAATAAATAAATAAATTAAATACGAAGTTTCAGTACACAATTGGATAATTAAATGTTGTATTCAATTGTATTAATATATTAGTGTTATTATTTTATATTTGAATACAAATAGAGATTTTGCATTCATATTCTATAAAATAAAGCTAATAGTTAATTATAGGAGATTACCTGAGACTTGGTCGATCAAGGATTGAGATTTACTAATTTGTGGTTTTACGTAATTCTTTTCCTTTTCTTACTAAAGTTTGGTGTAAATAATTTTTAAGGGCATTAGGGTTCTAATAAAATATTTAAAATAAACATAAGTCATCACTAGCTAAATTGTTAATTTGACACATCAATTTGATCACATAAACTCATGCCACGTATGAGAAGAAAAATCAATGACAATCCCACTATTCTTATATATATATACACGTAATACTATGTATTATTAATTTTTATTAAATATATATGAATAAATAAATAATTGATATGCATATATACATATATATATATATATTCATTTGTTTTTTTTTTGCATATATATTTATCACAATAAATCTATTACACTTAATAAATAAATTCTAATTAATCAAATTAAGTGCATATCTAGGGTTCTAAATTAAATACGAGAATGTTCTAAGGGTATTTCTAATGTGACCCGGACAATGAATCCAAGACACGAGATATACGCAAGCGAAAGACTTAAGAAGGACTCGAACTACGTCAGCTAAAGAAGGACTCAACCCGACACAAATTAAACGATAAAACTTACTAAAAAACTTGAACACAATGAAGGACTCGATTGGGACACTTGAACACGTCGAAGGTGGCTTGGAACGGCGGCGAACGGCGGTGGAAGAGGTAGTGTTGGCGGCGGTGAGGGTAGAATGGATAGGACAGATCGGTGAACCCGTGTTGAAACAACCCGAACGCACTCGTCTAGCTTCTCCAGATAGCAATTCTCCCAAGTACTCGATTGTACCCTGAAGAACTTGAATAAGACTATTGGATTGCTAATTCAATAGAATTGTTTGGTAAATTTCGATCAACCTTAGGATCTAGGAGACAAAAGTGAAATACTTCTTGAATTCATGCAATTGTCTAACTTTTGAATGTAACATAGATGTCCTATTTATAATAGCTAATAGGACCGAAAATCTAACCTAAAACCTAGTAGAAATCGAAAATCTAAGAGTTCTAGTCAAACTAGAATAAAATCAAAAGATACCAAAAATAAAGTAAGAAAAATCTATCTAAATCTAACTAGATAAGGATCAATCCCAAAGTGGATTTGGGCTTGATTAATGTCGCCTATTTGGACCTTAAAACTCGATCATGGGCTGAAATAATGGATATAATTTCATGGCCCATATCTTGGTTAATTCTTGTCACCTTTGCATGAAAAACAGCATCTCCCGATTTCCCATGCAAACGCGTATAACTTTTAATGCACACGTCCAAATGGCGTCCTTCTTCTTCTCACGTCTTCATGCTTTCTTCTTCATCATCAATGGATAGCATGGTGATCAATCTCGAGCTGCCCTTGACTTAATCTTCATGCACATCGAATTTGCGACGAATAAAAGCTTGTAAATAAGCTTGTAACTTCTTAGCTTGCAAACGCGTCATTGGACCTTTAAACTGCAGCTCCGGATCATCTTCTTCATTGCCTTGCACGACCTCATCATTCCCCCCCTGCTGAAAAGAATTCATCCTCAAATTCAAGGACTCATCACCATTGCACTCGAACTCATCATCTGCAGAAAAGGGAGATAAGTCAGCAACATTGAATGTAGATGAACACTTATACTCACCGGGTAAATCAATGCGATATGCATTGTCATTGACTCGACTCAGCACGGTGAACGGTCCAACTCCTCTAGGCATCAATTTCGACTTTCTCAAGTTAGGAAAC
Source organism: Perilla frutescens (assembly GCA_026008535.1). Classification (NCBI taxonomy): domain Eukaryota; kingdom Viridiplantae; phylum Streptophyta; class Magnoliopsida; order Lamiales; family Lamiaceae; genus Perilla; species Perilla frutescens. The sequence goes on from BRKX01000004.1 coordinate 10,222,448, forward strand.
CGTCCAGACTCATATGAATCCAAACGCGATCTCCAGGCTGGAAAATCACTTGCTTGCGCTGTTTGTTCTTTTGAACAGCATTACATGCGCCAACGGCTTCAATACGCGCACGTACTTTCTCATGCATCTCCTTAACTTGTTCTGCTTTTCTTGTACCTTTTACACTTGTTAGATGCTCAACAGGTAAAGGCAACAGATCATTAGGCGTTAGCGGATTAAAACCATAAACAACTTCAAATGGAGACATATTGGTAGATAAATGCACAACGCTATTATAAGCAAATTCAGCATATGGCAAACAATCTTCCCATGATTTCAAGTTGTTTTTAACTAAAGCACGCAGCAAAGTACCTAAGGTGCGATTAACTACCTCAGTTTGACCATCCGTTTAGGGATGACATACAGTAGAAAACAACAACTTGGTACCTAATTTTCCCCATAGTACACGCCAAAAATGTGCTAGAAACTTAGAATCCCTATCACTAACAATAGTTCTAGGTATTCCATGTAAACGCACAACATGTATAAAGAACAGATTGGCTATGTGTACTGCATCATCGGTTTTTCTACATGCAATGAAATGAGACATCTTGGAAAACCTATCAACTATAACAAAGATAGAATCTCGACCAGACCTAGACCGTGGTAAACCAAGTATAAAATCTATAGATAAATCAATCCACGGGGAAGACAGGGCTGGTAGAGGAGTGTATAAACCGAATGGGTGTGATGTAGATTTCGACCTCCTACATGTGATGCATCTACTACACACATTCTCAACATCATGCTTCATACATGGCCAAAAGAAATGTTCATGCAACAAATTTAACGTCTTAGACACACCAAAGTGACCCATTAAACCTCCCGCATGCGATTCAAGAACTAACAACTTACGCATAGAAGACTTAGGAATGCATAACTGTGAACCCTTGAACAAGAACCCCTCATGCACGAAATAACCATCAAAGGACCGAGACTTAGTGCAACATTCAGCATAAATCGAAGCAAAATATGGATCACTCGAATACAGCTCTTTAATAGCATCAAATCCCAACATCTTAGCATGCATAAGGTTCAAGAGAACGTACCTTCTTGAAAATGCATCAGCTACCACGTTTTCGACACCCTTTTTGTACTTGATGACGTACGGAAAGGACTCGATAAACTCTACCCATCGTGTATGTCGCTTGTTCAGATTTTGTTGGCCTTTCAAATGCTTCAAACTCTCGTGATCTGTGTGAATCATGAACTCCTTAGGCCACAAATAGTGCTGCCACGTTTCTAAAGCTCTCTTGAGTGCGTACAGCTCCTTGTCATAGGTAGAATAATGAAGGGCTGCATCATGGAGCTTTTCACTGAAATAGGCGACTGGACGCCGTTCTTGCATCAAAACAGCACCAATCTCTCTGCCCGAGGCATGACATTTGATTTCAAATGTTTTATTGAAGTCCGGAAGAGTAAGAACAGGCGCATTACATAAACATGATTTCAAAGTGTTAAACGCATGCTCTTGAACAGGACCCCATTCAAACTTGCGATCTTTCTTGCTTAACTCAGTAAGCGGCGCAGCTATGCTGGAAAAATCGTGCACAAAGCGACGATAAAAGCCAGTAAGGCCATGGAAAGATCTCACATCACTCGCAGACTTAGGAGTGGGCCATTCCTCAATCGCTTTGATTTTGGAGCGGTCTACTTCTATACCACGTAAACTCACAACGAAGCCTAGAAAAATGACTTCACTCATGCAAAAAGAACACTTAGACAGATTACCATATAGCTTTTACTCTCTAAGCAATTCGAACACGTGTTTAAGGTGCTGCCTATGTGTGTATTGTGTCACTATAAATCAGAATGTCATCAAAATACACAACAACATACTTTCCAATCACTTCACGTAAAACATGATTCATCAAACGCATAAATGTGCTTGGTGCATTAGTGAAACTAAAAGGCATAACAAGCCATTCATACAAACCATGCTTAGTTTTAAATGGAGTTTTCCATTCATCACCTTCTTGCATACATACTTGAAAATAACCAGAACGCAAATCAATTTTAGAAAAGACACGCGAACCAGATAATTCATCAAGCATATCATCTAATCTAGGGATGGGAAAATGATACTTTAGCATGATTTTATTGATTGCACGGCAATCCATGCACATACGCCATTCATTGTTCTTCTTTGGCACTAGAATCACTGGAACGGCGCACGGGCTCAAGCTTTCTTGAATTTTCTTCTTCTCCAACAGCTCCTTGACTTGTCTATCTATTTCCTTAGTCTCGTTGGGAGACATCCTATAGGCTGGTCGATTGGGAAGCACGACTCCAGGGATGAAATCGATCTGATGCTCGATTCCTCGCACTGGTGGAAGTCCTCCGGGTATCTCCTCAGGAAAAATGTCCTTGAACTCATCAAGTAAGGGCTGCATATCACTAGGAAAACAATCATTAGTAGCACTGCTCTTAAATGTAAGTAGGACAAGAGGCATACCTGCTTTCACGGCTTTCTGAACTCTTTTTGCTGAAATAAACAAGCTCTTCACATGAGGCTTGTTGGAACTCGATTCCAACTTCTTTTCCACAGCTAGGGAGCTCGAATGAGGTTGTTTGGGAGGGTTAGGGGTGGCGGCAAGGGGCTGCCCAGAAGTGGGAGTTTCGGCCGTGGCTTTCGAGGCCCGTTTTGCGGCTGCTTGCTTCACCTTTTCCTCTTTGAACCTCTCTTGCATGCATTGCTGATCCGTAGCAACATCCTTTGGTGATAATGGCCTTAAGGTGCTGATTCAGCCATCAATGTCGATGGTGTAAGTGTTCAGACGTCCATCATGGACTACACGTCGATCATACTGCCAAGGTCTGCCTAACAATAAGTGTGCCGCATCCATAGGGATAACGTCGCACAAAACAGTGTCAGAAAACTTATGGATTGAGAATGAGACACTTACCTGGTGAACCACGCGTATCTCGCCTCTTTCTGTAAGCCACTGCAATCTGTATGGTTTTGCATGTTGTTGAACAGGTAGACCAAGCTTTTCAACTGCGTATTGACTAATGGCATTGATCACACTACCACTGTCAATTATCATGGAACACGTGTGACCTTGAATCACTGCATGGGTGTAGAAGATATTTTCCCGTTGGTGTTCTTGTTCCTCTTCTCGAATGATGCTCAAATTCCGGATTGTGACCAAACTGAGTTGAACTTCTGGATCGACCACTGCATTGGGTGCATCATTCTCGATCTCTTCTTCAATGGTGGCATCACCTATGGGCTCTTTTTCATCCTCACTGGCTGATTCGACTTCATTTGATTCCGTTAAGTATAGAATCCGCCGGTTTGGACATTGAGCTTGGAAATGGCCCCAACCTTGACACTTATGACATTGGATGTCACAAGCACGATTAGGGGCTGAATTAGGGGCTGTTGAAACTTGATTTGGCTGAGTAGGGGTCGGCCGTGGCTGGTTGGGTGGCGTAGACTCGGGTCTACGGCTTGTTTGTGGTGTAGAACGGTCGAAACGTCGTTCGGGTGGTCCGAATGGACCTCTTGGTCGAGTGGAGTCAGTAGAATAGGTAGAAAGTGATGTGGAAGGTGTATCTTTACTCCAAGATGAACGTGTAGGGGCTGCACTGTAGTGGGATTGACGGCGGCCCTCTCTTAGCTGCCTTTCCACAATCGATGCGTATTGCACCATCATTTCTACACTGGTGAAGTCTCTGAGCTCGAATTCACACGCAATATCAGGATTCATACCTTTAATGTACCGAATGATGGTAGCATTTAGGGTCTCCTATTTTCCAACTCTGTTTAAGAGCATCTCCAACTCCTTGTGGTACTCTTCGATCGATCTAGTACCTTGCTTGACTCGATTGAGCTTCTTTTCAAGCTCTCTTTCATAATACATGGGTATGAAATGCCCACGCATGAATCCTTTCATCTCCTCCCAGTTGTCGATTGGAGGATTGTGGTTTCTGCGCCTTCTTTCTTGTTGCATTTCCCACCATGAGGCTACGTAGCCTCTAAACTCTAAACATGCTAGCTGTACCTTCTTTTGCTCTAAAAAGTTATAGCATGCAAATATCTTCTCTACCTTACGTTCCCAATCTAAGTAAACATCGGGATCGTGAAGGCCTTCAAACTCAGGTATACTCGTCTTGATGTTGTTGAGCCTACCATCATCATCATCATAGTTTGGACGTCTATGGGGACCTCGGGGTCACCCTTGCCCTTGTGGAATGAAATCAGCTTCATAACCACTGGCTGCATAGGAATCGTATCCATAATCAAAGTCTTCTTCAAAGACGGGCTCACGGTGCGGCCTGTTGACATGTCTCTGCTGTTGGCGTTGGCCAGCATGCTCCAATTGAGGCTCAGGATGCCTCTCTATGTTGTCTTGAGGCTCGGATTGCCTCCCTGCATTAGTTTGAGGCTCAGATTGCCTCGTCTCTTCATCTTGAGGCTCGAGTGGCCTCTTCTCAGGATCTCCTTGGACCGTTTGGGACGCAGTCGTTTGAGATCTAAGCTTTGCAAGCTCCTCTTGCAATTCAGCTACTTGGTCGCCAAGTTCTTCTTTCAGTAGACGATTATGTCGCTCAAAATGCTTGACTAGAGCTTCATATTGGTACTTGGCATCCCACTGTGGTTCGGACAAGTAGGACTGCTCGCCTGGGGTGTTGGACGAACTAGGCTCCTTAAAGGGTGGAGTAGACGCCTCTTTGTTATTTCCTTTCTTCATTGTACCTGCAAAACGAACAAACGTGAAGAAAAAGCAAAGTAGAACCTCACAATTCCTCACAAACGCTTGTGTATGTCATTCTTGATTTTTCCACTCGTGTTTATCTCTCAAAGATGTGGTGCACGTGTGGAGTGATTTTAGGGGTGGGTGGATCGAAACAGTCTTCTTCTTGATTAGCTCATCTGGGTCTTCTTCAAGCTCTAACGGATAGAATCAAGCCGAAAGGTTGCTAAGAGTAGAAGTAGGTGTGTGGATGAGTATCTCAACGAGTTGGTATATGTGGACCACGGGTGTATGGGTGTACGGGTGTATGGGTGTATGGACTATGTGGTGTATAAGGTGAACTGGGTGTATATGGAAAAGATGAGAAATTTTGAATCCCTTTAGTGATTAGGATCGAAAATAGGGATGGATAGGGATGGAGGATTTGATTAGATATGGATGAGGATGGAAAGATCTTGATTAGATATGGATTAGGATGAAAGATATCTAAACAAGGTAGAAAATCTAATGGATAAGAAAAGAGACTTTTGGATGTGTTTGACCAATGTGAACACAATCTAAAAATCCCTAAAAATAAGAAAACACATCTAAACACAAGGTAAAATCGAATCCAACAAGAATTTAAATCTGATTTTCATTTTTTTTTTCGGCGACTTTTTTTTTTCTTTTTTTTTTACTTAGCCGATGTCTTTTGCTCCTTTTTTTTCAATGAATATGAATCAGATTACAACTCGAAACAAACGGAAATTAAAAGACAAGTATGATAGAAAACTGACACGTATTTGACACGTCGGATTGAACCACGACCAGCAGAGCTGACGTGGCTTTGATGCCAATTTATGATGTGACCCGGACAATGAATCCAAGACACGAGATATATGCAAGCGGAAGACTTAAGAAGGACTCGAACTACGTCAGCTAAAGAAGGACTCAATCCGACACAAATTAAACGATAAAACTTACTAGAAAACTTGAACACGATGAAGGACTCGATTGGGACACTTGAACACATCGAAGGTGGCTTGGAACGGCGGTGAACGGCGGTGGAAGAGGTAGTGTTGGCGGCGGTGAGGGTAGAATGGATAGGACAGATCGGTGAACCCATGTTGAAACAACCCGAACGCACTCGTCTAGCTTCTCCAGATAGCAATTCTCCCAAGTACTCGATTGTACCCTGAAGAACTTGAATAAGACTATTGGATTGCTAATTTAATAGAATTGTTTGGTAAATTTCGATCAACCTTAGGATCTAGGAGACAAAAGTGAAATACTTCTTGAATTCATGCAATTGTCTAACTTTTGAATGTAACATAGATGTCCTATTTATAATAGCTAATAGGACCGAAAATCTAACCTAAAACCTAGTAGAAATCGAAAATCTAAGAGTTCTAGTCAAACTAGAATAAAATCAAAAGATACCAAAAATAAAGTAAGAAAAATCTATCTAAATCTAACTAGATAAGGATCAATCCCAAAGTGGATTTGGGCTTGATTAATGTCGCCTATTTGGACCTTAAAACTCGATCATGGGCTGAAATAATGGATATAATTTCATGGCCCATATCTTGGTTAATTCTTGTCACCTTTGCATGAAAAACAGCATCTCCCGATTTCCCATGCAAACGCGTATAACTTTTAATGCACACGTCCAAATGGCGTCCTTCTTCTTCTCACGTCTTCATGCTTTCTTCTTCATCATCAATGGATAGCATGGTGATCAATCTCGAGCTGCCCTTGACTTAATCTTCATGCACATCGAATTTGCGACGAATAAAAGCTTGTAAATAAGCTTGTATTAACGCTAGTATTATGATAATTCTACGTTAGCACATTAAATGCATTATGTTAGCATATGACAAATGCTTCGTTAGCATACGTTAGCATACTTTATCATAATGATGACGGATCATTATTATAAGCCAACGAAAGCATTTACAATCTGTGTATGCATAAAACTTTATTTTTTGTATTTTTTGTTTATATTTTTTCATCTAAACATGGCCTTCAGGCATATTAAATGAAAGAGCACGAATAGAGCTTTAATTTGATATATTTTTTGTGTACATTGAATTAAAAACGAACAAGTTATGGTCATTTAAAAATTGATGACATCATCAATTTAAAAGGTTTGGACGAAAATAGTCATCCTTCCTTTATTTTTTGTCCTATTATTCATAAAATTACCACCATCTTTCCATTAAATCTCAATTATTAGATCATTAAATTGGATGGTGGAGGTCCCGATGGGGATGACCTAGTGGTGAAGTGAGATTGCTTGGAGATCAAAGATCATGGATTCGAATCTTCTCAATACCACAAGTCGGGTATATGAGTAAAAAAATAATACATAAAATAAATAAATAAATTGGATGGTGAAGATTGGTCCTAGTTCTCACACTAAAAAAAAAGTCTTATTTGATCCATAACCTACACACACACATACACACACACACACACACAGATATATATAGATATATATGATTATTATTGACGTGAGAACTAGGAACTAATCTTAACCCTTAGATATCTTAAAATTAATGGTTGAGATGGAGGAGAATAATTAATTTTCGGTCAACTCCTTTTTAGTGCAATTGGATGGTTGAGGGCATTGTGGACTTTTAACATAATAAATCCCTTAATACTGCTATTTTCATATCTATATTGATTTGTTTTTCAAGATTTCATCCAATTAGTTGTTTGATTATTCAATTTGGAAACTAAAAAAAATCAATGTTGAAGAAAATACACAACCAAAATTGTTTATGTTGATGTACAACATTTACTACATTGACTAAATAAGTTTTTAAATATTTCCGACAAAGGTTCGTTTCTTCACTAGCGGAGAATACATTTTTTTTATATTTTCGACGTTGTACGAAAATATCAATTTTTTTTGTTGTCCTCGATTATCGTTGAATTTTTTTTATATATTTTTGACGTTACACAAAGATCTTGATTTACCTTTTTATGTTATTATATTATTTTGTGTTATTGAATGTGATATTTTAAAGGAGTTTTTTTTTACAAAAAGAGATTAAAGGATATTTTTTAACTACTTTAATATGCCATAAAATTAATTTGAAGAAATATTACCCTAACTAATTCGAGTTAATTTGTTCACGTGTATGGAGATTGAAGCTTGTGGTAATACATGCTTTATTATTGAACATATTTACAATCTTATATACAGACTTTGGACAAATTAATAGATGATTAAGTTGGGGCAAAGTACACAACATGGAGTTATGTTTGAAACTCGAGATTTATACTTGAGAGCATAAATCTTTTTTGACTTGGATGTATGTTTATTGCATCAGAGAATGACATAAGAATATTGCAATTCAATGGATCATCTATGCCTAACAAAGTTAACGCATTGTCAACGACTCCAATGAAACCAAGAGATAGTGTAAGTCTTGTTTAAATGTAAAAATTGATTATCAACCATATGTTTTTTTGTGCTTGTTTATTATAAATTCATAGCGTGGTTTGTAGTGATTTTGATATTTATTTTATTTAATTGATTTGTAGGCAATATTTTGTTGCTTTTAATGATACACTTCATTGATTTCCTATAACTCTACAAAACTCAAAATCATACATCATCGAATTAAAAAAAAAACAATTGATTTTTATTGTTGATTTTGGTGTTTGGTTAGCCGCAAATTGTAGATTATTATAATTGAGTTTGGTGTTTGTTTATATAAATTCATATCTTATTATGATTGATTTCGGTGCATGCTTAGTATAAATTCTTATCTTGTTTTGATCAATTTTGGTGTTTGTTTAGTAGAAATTTATAGTTTATGTTAATTAAGTTTGGTACTTGTTTAATAGAAATTCAAAACTTATTATGATTATTTTTTATAGTTGTTTATTAGAAATTCAATAAATTTAGGCTGACGCTCGGTGTTTGTTTTTCCCCACAACTTCAGTTTCTCATTAAACATATCATTGACACTGAACTAATGCTTCACATATGTACTTGCAAAAATACGATAAACATTTTTTTTGTGAAAATACAACTTACAAAGCAATAAAACAAAATAAGCACCAAAATCATTATCTAGCATATATAAACTACAAATTATAATTAAACAAGCACGAAATTAGAATAAGCATCTCTGTTACAATCTTCCTCGTATTTGTTATCATTGATCATTAAGGTCGTATCACATCTGCCTTTGCTTCTGTCATTTTTCCTCTTTGCTCTCTTCTCTTCATCTTCTTCTTGATTTATTTTGTATTGTTGATAGAATGATAAAGAAAAATAATTATTAATAACCAATAAAATAAACTAGTAGACAAATAGAACCTTATAAGCATCAAAACCATTATAATCATTTTAAATAAGTTATGAATCTCTACCAATCAAATATAATATGAGTACAATTTCATTTTCTGTAAACGAAATGGATGGACAAAAATTGTTCATCAAAAAATATTTGAGTTTTAATTAATCAATATCAATTGAATAAATATTATAAGCATGCATAATTAGATGCATTTTATCATCACAAGCCATAAAAAACCAGAATAGAAAATACCACCAACTATTACAAACACTTTACTAGCAATAAAAAAATCGTCATTAAATGAAATGCAAGCAACATTAATTCAATTATAAAAAACATCACTCAAAATCCTCAATTACCATCAAATCATGAACATAAGCTAATTTAGCAATGGAAAACAAGTAACAAAAATGATTATGTTAATCAATAAAGTAGTTGTGTTAGTCAATCGGGGCAGAGTGACACATCTATAGAAAGCGATGTGGGGCTTGGGACTTGTCAACGCCGCTCGGTGATTAATGATGGCTGGAGGGTGGTCACAGAGGTAGTGTCAGAGGGTTGACGACTACTAGAGGACGATCGTCATGGCAGGACGACATGATTGTGTTGTTGGTCGATGATTGGACGAGGAATGAATGGTGGTGGACAACCTCTCTCTTTCTCTTCACAGCAGTTGGCGATTTCTTTGGTGGGGGGTCAATGAATGAATGTACCTAGTGTTTTTGGGATTGCTTTTAATCTTATAAATATTAGATATGTATCTTGCTCATATTTTTTATTGCATTTTCCATGTCAGGATATACATACAATTACATCAATATACATATATTCCTAATTTATCATCAAATATTACAATAATTAAATATTCCACAAATTTAATCTTCACTATCCATAAAGACAAATTGGATATGTGTGTGTGTGTGTGTGTGAGAAAAGAGAGAGAGAACTAGGAACCCATCTCACATCATACAATCAATAAAAATCTATGGCCTATATTTGCTTAAAAAGGGTGGTGGTAATTCTGTAATATTTGATAAGTATTCTGGGTGGGGGTATTAATGTAATTCGATAATGTTTATAAAAAAGGCGCTGGGTAATTGATAACAGTATCGTTATGCTAACGAAACATTATTGTCATGCTAACAAAGCATTATCGTACTGTTAATGAAAATTTTCTCATATTGTTAATGAAAAATTAAATTCTAAAAAGTAATTATAAATTCCAATTGGACGGAATAAATCATAATTCAGATGTTATAAACTACAATAATCTAAAAAATAGAATTAAATTCTAAAAAATAATTATAAACCTTAATTGGGTGGAATAAACCATAATAGCAATATAAATATACAATGTTAGCATTATAATATTATTTTATCAGCATTGCAGATAAATTATGTTAGCATATGACAATTCATCATTAGCATAAGGTATAAACCATAAATGGAGGAAGAAAATCCTAATTAATATATTCTAATTTGATGAAATAAACAATATATAATAACCAATTAGTAACTAAAACATAAAAATTAAATCATAAAAAATAATTATAAGTCCTAATTGAAATGTAATAAATCATAATTACAATATAAGTACGTGTACTATGTTAACATTATGATAATCCTTCATTAGCATAATGAATACAGTATGTTAGCATATAATAAATGCTTCACTGGTTGGGCTGCTATCCGCAGGTGCCTTTCATGCCCGTCGCTGATCCTGTTCCGAGATCTCTCCGGTCTCGAGTGGTGTCGTGGCGGCCTCCTGAGGCACCGTGGGTAAAGCTCAACACGGATGGTTCTTACTCGACCGATCTCCAGATGGCAGCAGGCGGTGGAGGTTTCGTTCGGGACTACACAGGTTCTCTTCTGGCAGGTTTCTGCGCGCCCCTTCAGGCCGCATCGAGTTTTGACGTGGAGTTCCAGGCACCGCTCCATGGATTGAGACTTGCTGTGCAGTATTAAGATCACATCTAGATTGAGATGGATGCTGCCTCAGTGGTGTCGGTGTTGCAGTCGGGGCAGCCCGGTTCGGCTGTGACTTGGCACACGTTGACATCCATTCGTTTGTTGTGCCGCGGACGACATGTTCGATTCTCCCACATTCACCGTGAAGGGAACCAGACTGCTGACTTTCTTGCAGGTAGGGGGTTCATACCCCTACACCCACCCTTTATGATATGAGCACTGTTCCTCGACATCTGCTCTCTTTGGTGAGGATGGATCAGTTGGGTTATCCCAACTTTCGTTTCAGATACAGTTGATGATATGATGGCCTATATTTGCTTAGTTTATAGTTGTCTACTTAATTTTAGTTTGGAGTTGCAGTTTGCTCTTAGCTGGACTTCATGTTGTGTTTGTCTTTTGGTTGTTGGGGTTAGTAGCCGGTATGTGGCTACATCCCCATGTTGTTGTTGTTGCTGTTATTTTCTTTTCCAATTCGAGTACTTGGTTGGGAGTGTGTTCACTTTTGGGATACATTCCTCTTATGAATTTGTACGAGACGATTTGTGATCTATATACAGGCTGGGCATGGTGCCGAATGCCCCACCCAGTCTAGGGGTGTTCTTTTTAAAAAAAAAAAACAAAACAAATGCTTCATTAACATACATTATGATAAATTCATAATGCTGACGAACCATTATTAAATGAAAGTATTTTCGTGGTGAACACGAGTAAAAATGTATATTTTGTATTTTTTATCTATATTTATTTGTACAAACATATTCATGACTGATCTTGAATTAAAGAGTATGAAAAGAGCTTTAATTTGTTATATTACTTGTGTTGATCCAATTAGAAACAAGCAAGTTATGATCGTTTAAAGTTTTAATTTTTTTTAAAAATATTGACGACATCAACTTTTTTTTATAATGATTGGACAACTATACCCCTACTTTCTTCTTTTTTACTTTTAACTTTGACATTAAATATCAAACATTAAATCATCTAGTTGAATGGTATAAGATGGATTTATAGTTTTTACACCACGAAAATATGTATTTTTTATCCTTAGGAGAAGGAATTGGGGATATCGGCCCGAACCTCACCAACACACAGATTAGTGAAATCAGTCAAATCACTAAACTATAAGCTTGGTGGTCGAGTCAAGACATTCTTAAAATTAAAATTAAAATTAAAACATAAGTAAAAACAAATTAATCACGGAATTGGGCCTCGAGAATTAATATGGGCCATGTGGTAGATTACGGGCACCATACCGCAATTTTCAAATTTATAAGTAGTATACTTTTAACATGTTTTTGTAAATAATTTTCTGGGGACATATGTTACTCCCAAAATGGATGTTAATTATGTTGATCTGTTTTTTTCCCGTCTCATACTATGTTTGTGACAATGTTGTCTTATTTTTTTTACATGATATTGTTAAAAAACACGCCAATGTCATTTATATAGTAGGATGCGGGAATTTTTTTTGGAACCACTATAATTAACATCTAATAATGTCTCCATTAATATCCCAAAAAATTATTTACAAAAGAAATATTAAAAATATTTTTTTCAATTAAAACTATGAATTGAGGTTGAGGGCACCATCGAATTTTCCTGGTTACAATATGCAATGAACTTGCGAATATGGGCCTGGCTGCAAAAATATTAGGCTTGGGCTTTAAATTATTATGATGGGACAAAATGAAGTGAAAATTAGTTCAGGTAGAGCCTACTATAGTATTATTTGTAGATCTGATGTGATTGTCAATTATTTTACTTCTCATGTTCTTGACTATTCTTTTAATAAAGTTAGACATCATTGCAACTGTTTAACACTATTTAATTATGGACAAGTCACCTAGAAAAACAGTTAATAAACCACTACCGTACGATCCCATTTAGGCTCAAATCGTGGTATAGACAATCAAATCAAATATTACAAATGAAAATTAGGTAGCAAAAGTGTGCTTTTTTTTTTTCTAGATAAATAATTTTAAGGAACCGGCTTTCCTTTTTTTTTAAAAAAAAATTTACGGAGGGGGAATTGGGAACGAAAATGCTAGTTACTACTTACTAGTTAGTAGTTAGCGACGTGAATATCTTAAAATTATAAAAAAAGAAATTAATTTTTTTTATTCAGTTTATGCCATAATATTATATTTTCATAATGCAAATCTAGCACCCGCCATTCAATTAAACCACGTAATTTGATGACATTATAACTATAATTTGATATTTTAAAACTTATTTTAATCGAAGATAATTATGCGACTTAAAACAAAAAATGAAGAAGACAAATTATGTTTGGAATTAGAGTAATCCAAGGCAGCATTCCCCACCATATTCGATTGAAGAAACAATAGAAAAAAGAGAAGAGAATCTATGTGGCGACCATAGTATAAATTATTGTACTTATATAGTACAGTACATAATAATAAAAGATATACACATTTGAAGAATAATCAACTCATCAACGCCTAGTGATTCGCAATCAAAAATGTCAAAATTTTACCAATAAATATATAAATGCACAAAAATAAAAATAAAAATTGGACCCGCATTTCTTCAGTTGTTTGGAATTTCAGGAATCCGAATCAATGGCTCCTGTAAATCGCCCCGTTTCTTTCCCTCATTAAGTTATCGCCATTTGTATCTTCGCTAAAGCTCTTTTTAGCCCTTTTTCTAGGGTTTCTTTTTCCTCTATATAAATTCCGTCGTCATCCCAATTTCTGCGTCGTGCCGCTTGCTCTTGCGGTGTAAGATTCCATTTTTTGAAGATTTAATTGTGGAATTAATCACTTGATTGTAAGTCATTTCCTTCCCGATTTGCTTTTTTCTTTGTAACTTTTTTCGGAACTGTGTTGGTTCCTGGTCGTGGTTGTAGCTGTTCGATCGTATTTAGACTTTTGTTTACTGAATTTTACCGTTTCTTTTAGTTGAAATTGAAGTGAGCGGTTCCTGAATTTTGATTTTTGACATGATAGCTGTTTCACGTAGAGGGATAAAACCATAAAGGATTATTTGTTGTTGTGTGGTTTTTGGCGTGGGTTATGCTTCCGAATTATTGGCAAGTTGCGTCTGGTTCACGTTTCGGAAATTTTATTTGCTTCTAATTTAGTCAATTTTTGTTTTCTGCAGCTAGGTTTTGGTATTTATGTTTCTGTAGAGATTGGGCTTTTGGAGCATCCGTGAAAGACAGATTTAATATTTTTCTGTAAGATTTAGAGTATTGGTTTTGCTCGAACAAGATATCTGCTGAAATGGATGATGGAGATCTTGATTTCCCAAGCGACCAAATGTTGTCGTGCTTGGATATGACTAATGCTCAGAGCAGTTGCTCATTTGACATAGATGAGTTTCTCGGTCGGACGCAGTCTTGCAATGATGCTCTTGGGCGGACAGAGGCTTATACTGATGTACTTGGTCGAACACAGGCCTGCACCCATGCCCATGCTTGCAACCCATCCGGACCTGATAAGTCCCACACGCATACTTGCATTCATGTCCACACCCAAATTATGCCCTCTCCTAGTGAAGGTCAGGATCCCAGTGATGATACTGCTGAGTCTGTGGATAAGAAAGCGAAAAAGAGGCCCTTGGGTAACCGTGAAGCTGTACGTAAGTACAGGGAAAAGAAGAAAGCTAGGGCTGCATCATTGGAGGATGAAGTTATTAGGTTGAGGGCTTTGAATCAGCAGCTAATGAAGAGGCTCCAAGGTCAGGCATTGTTGGAGGCTGAGATTGCTAGGCTGAAGTGCTTGCTTGTGGACATCAGAGGGAGGATCGAAGGAGAAATTGGTTCTTTCCCCTACCAGAAGCCAAACAAAAGTGGAGATGTCTATCAAAACATTACGAATCCTAATATTCCCGGAACATATGTGATGAATCCATGCAATATGCAACGTAGTGATCCGCTTTACTGCCTTCATCCTGGATCAGAAGCTGCATTAAATGGACAAGGCCTTGCGGATTGTGGGTTTGACAATCTTCAATGTTCGGGAAATCAAAATTCTGATCTTGAGGAATACCCTGATTGTGGACTTGGCAGTGTTAACCTTGTTTCTAGTGCCAATGCTTCCAATGGTGGTAAGAGAAAAGGTAAACCTTTCTTCTTTTTCAGCTTGCCGTATGAAGAACGCACTGATAAGAGAACCTATCTGGTGAAAATAAGTGACTGCCTCTTAGTTTGTGTTCTCTAATTTGTAATTTTCCTTAGGTCATCTTAGTCGTGTGTAGCTGGAAAATAGTATATTTTCTATCTCACCACAATTTGCTTTCTTGTAGATGAATTACTCTTTCCTGCCCTGCATGTCTCTTTTTTGGTTATATTGTACACAGATTATGCTGTTGGTGTTGTCTCTGGAGAATTAGGTCACATGTCTAATGAAGGGTGTCTATTCTAGCATTTTGTCTCTTTCAAAACTTTGTTAGTGTGATATTTCATGTCTGCTTGTATGATATGTTCTGTACGTGATATGATCTTTTCCATACGTGCGTGTGCTGGATAGATTCTTGTTTCACAATCTAGTAGACCTAATTCCAGAATACTGCTGCAAGTTTTGTTGTGAAGTTCTGCTGGTAAAGTTTTACGTTTGGTTGCAATGTATTAATAGCATGTTATGCTATGTTTTGTGTCTCTCTTGATGATGTGGATGGCTATATGTTAGAACTTTTCTGGCATGAGAATAGCAAAGAACCGGAAATTGTTCTTCGTATTGAGTATCTGTTTAGATATTAAGTAATGCTCAAACGTGGTGATTTGGTGTCAAGTGAATCAAACACAATAGTTGAAGTTTTCAAGACTTGCATCCCTCTGTCTAAACGTGATGTTTGTTTTTCTCCTGTCTTGTCAGCAGGTTCGCGTGCTGCAATGGTTAGCTGAAGAGCTAGTCAGACGGAGGCAATCTTGATGTCGAAGATGAGCATATGTTCATTTCCATCCTCAATCTTGAAATTAGCCCTATCACTTCCCTGTAATAAAGCTAGAGTTGGCCATTCTTAATTAGACGTCTTTAGTTGGGCGTCACCTTGGTTTTGTGTACAGTAGTTTTCTATAATCTATGCGTTGTAAAGCGGGAGGATCGGAGCATAGCTAGCAGAAGTTGAGGAGAGGACTAATATTTTGGTTTAAACTTTTCTTAGGTGACTCTATCAGCCTCCAGGTATAACAAGGCACCAGAAACTTGTTTCATTTGATGTGTTTTCGGCCGTATTCTTATTCACAATGCATTTCCCTTTTCAAAATCTTGTTTGTTCAATTTGAAAAATAACGAGTATCATGCGATGTGGAATCTTTATTTATGTATGAAGCAATGAGCAAATTTATTGCTTACCGTGTGTTATTATGGTTATTTTGCTCTCATATAAGCGGGAAACTTGGTTGGTGTGCCAGATAAAAATTACTTGCGACTTATGGACAAATTAGTATTATCAAGCTGCCTTTCGTGGTCTGTGTTGGGGGGAGGTATTTGGATGTTGCTTCTGAGATGATTTTTTTGGTGTCAAGGATAACCTGCAGTTGCTACCGAGGTCACTTGGTGTCTAGGGTAATCTGCAGCTGCTACCAAGGTGCCAAGGTGCGTACTAAGTAAACTCCAACCACATAGGGGAGGTTACTTGGCGTCAAGGGTAACCTGCAGCTATTATCGAGATGCGCACTGAGTAAATTCCAACCACAACCCCAACCACATAGGGGAGGAGTGATAGACTCACGACCCTGTTTATTGGCGATCATGGTCTCCCTTTGGTCTATGCCACATAATATATTGGCAAATAAAAAAATTAAAAGCAATGCAACCATGAAGATCGACCATTGACCAACATCAACCCAAAGCAATCATTGTGATCTTCTTCATTGTTTATTCAATAAATTTCACATGGCAATTGTTGATTGGCCATTAAATTTTATTTGACATATTTTTTATTCATTTTTAATATCTTTTGCATTTTATGAAAAATAAAAATAATTATACTAAAAATTTTCTTTTTTCATGCCCTATAAATAGAGCCCATATTGGCATAATTATACATACAATACAATTATCTCATTTTTACATTTGGGTATCAATTTTCAATTTCAAAACTCTGTCTTTCGCTTATTTTTCATGAATACCAATCAAAATTTTTACTCAAACTATCAAAATTTCTCATCCTCTCAAGATTATTATCCAAACCTTGAAAATATTTCAAATTTTGAAGAATTCGTGTAATTCGAAATTCTCGAATATCACCAAAATGTTGAAAAAATCCCTCGAAGCTCAAACACTTCAACTGGTCTACAAAATTGGACAGATCAAGAAGACATAACACTAATGTTTTGTTATTGTAGAGTTAGTGAGAATCCAATTACTATCAACAATCAAAAAAGTGATAAGATGTGGTAACCCATTTTAGAAATGTATAAAAAAGTTCGGGCAAACAACCTGAATTCGGGAGCTGAAAGATCATTGGAATCATTGAGAAATCATTGGAGACGGATCAACACAAATGTGACCAAGTGGATCGGTGCATACAAGGAAGCTTATAAACGAAAAAGGAGCGGAATGTCAAATAAAGATGTTGAGAACGAGGCTCAAGCATTATACGGGAAAACGAAGTTCACGCACCATGAGATTTTTGAACAAGTTATGCATCAACCACCAAGGTGGGAACTGATCCTGGAAGGTGGAAGTTCACGTAAACATCCAGACGACAACAACGAAGAAGAAGACCAAGGTAGTTCAAAGAGATCGAGAACCGACGAAGATGGTTCAAATCCAACCGAGATAACTCCAATAAGTCGTCTTATTGGAAGAGACAAGTCTAAAGGTAAGAGGAAAGAAAAGGCCACGACATCTCAATCTTCATCTATTTCAAATGAATTCACTGTAGAACTTCATGCAATGAGGCTCATGCATGAGCAAGAAATTGAGACGACCAAAAGAAAGATTGATGTAGTTACTTTAACTGCATTGTTGAACAACCATGACTTAACTCCTAAAGAAGATGACTTGAAACGTCGTCTGATGGCAAAATTATATCCACGTGATTGATCGTATATTATAATTTGTTGTTGTTATAATTTGTATTGCCGTATTTTTATTTTCTGTAGTTTCAATTATTGTAATTTTAATTCCTATCTTTGTATTGTATTGTATTGCAGTATTTTTATTTCTTGTACTTTCAGTTATTGTAATTTCAATTCGTATGTTTTGTATTTTATTGTAGCACTTTTATTTGACGTAACTTTTGTTGGCAATCATACATGCAAATTGAAACTTTGCATGTGATTTTTTAGATGCTCATGTCTTTTTATTAGATTCTTTGCAGAGCGATGGTGATCATACATGCAAATTCAAACTTTGCATGTGATTTTTCAGATGCACATGTTTTTTTGTTAGATTCTTTGCAGAGTGATGGCGATCATACATGTAAATTCAAACTTTGTATGTGACTTTTCAGATGTACATGTCTTTTTGTTAGATTCTTTGCAGAGTGATGATGATCATACATGCAAATTATGTATTTTTTTGCTTTTCTTTTGTAGAGTCACGTGCATTATTTTTTTTTTAACTCTTGGTACATTTGTAGAGTCACATTACTTATTTTTCTATTCCTATATATCTATCTTGAAATCCAATCAAGCTTACGCACACTTCTTACAAATATTTTCATATCCAAATACTAAACTCACACTTTGAAAAAATGTTGTCAAGTTTCAATAATGCTCATCTTTTCATTGAATTGGATAAATGGGAAAATAGAGTTGTTGAATAAAATCACCAACTTGACCGTATCATTGAAGATGTGGTCGCTCTCACCGCAACTATGTCAGTTCAACCTACAAATTATATTGTTAGAGCAAGAAGATGGTATATTGAAAGGAAACGCGAAAAGGTCCAAGAAAATTTATTCAAGCAATATTTTTCGGATGATCCAATCTATCCTTCAGAAGTTTTTCAAAGAAGATTTCGTATGCAGGAAGAAATGTCAAACCAACAACTGTTTTGGAAGCAGTTACATCTCAAGACTTATGGATCTGGCATGCATTTTTTGAAACTCCAGGTTCGAGAAATGATATCAATTTTTTTACCAATCTCTCGTTTTTAATGATATCTTGGAAGGGCGAGCACCAAATGTTAGTTATACCGTTAATGGCCACAAGTACAATATGAGATATTATCTGACTGATGACATATATAATCGGTGGGCATCATTTGTCAAATCTATTAATGCTCCACAACTTCAAAAATACCAGTTGTTTGTTCAACATCAAGAGGCTGCACATAAAGATGTTGAGCGGGCATTTGGCGTCCTACAAGCTCGTTTTGCTTTTATCAAACGACCATGTCTTATTTGAGATTGTGAGATAATTAAAAAAATAATGATTGCTTGTATCCAAAATTTGAATTTTCCACCGAACGAATTGCAAGTCTATCTACCTATATGACGAACATGTCACAAATTCGCAATAGAGAAATTCACGCTGCTCTTCAAAACGACTTGATTGAGCATATATGGCAAAAATTCAGCAATGATAATTGAGTATTTCGTATTGTTGTTATTTATGTTCTTTATTATGTATTTTTCATTTCGTATTTCGATTGTTGTTATTTATGTTCTTGGTTTGTCGTATTTTGAAATTTTATTAGTTTGTAATTTTATGAGTTTTTTTTCTTATTTGTGCTATTATTTTATTTTAATTTTAACAAATTGATATAATTCATAAAATTATATTTAAAAATAATTATATATAATATTGTGGTTGAATGGTTGAGTGGTAATTAATAAACTATCAAAATTAAATGTCGTTAGGTTGTGAGGGGTAATAGTAATGTGAAAGAAGGAGAAATAAATTAAATATTAAAAAAATTGAATGATTGGATGGTTGGAGTGGCTGCTGATAAGCATAATCCGGGGGATCTTAGATGACCCTTATTAAAACATGAGGATGTCTAAGTTCAAAACTTATGAAGATTTTTATTCTCATTTTTACTGGTGATCAACAGTCGGATCTTAGACTTTTTAGGGCGTTTACTCTCCGCCTCTCATAGTTTTGCTGGTTCTTCTCAAAAGCTGAAAGAATAAAAAAGTATTCCACAAACTAAAAAAAAAAAAAGAGAAAAATTAGGAGTATTTCTCTCCACTGTAAAAGGATGTATCTGACTTGAGACTTGAGTCACATGGCCTCCAACTCTGAATTTTAATTTGTTGAGCAAGTGGCAATAAAATAATTAATAAAATAAAGCTGAATAATAGATTTTTTGAATAAAGAATGAATCTAATGAAAGTGGGAGAATATAAGCAAAATGATGATTTAGACGAACTAGGATATTATTATAAAATGACATATCTAATTTTAACACATTAACTGGCTTAAATTTAGCATAAATTTAAATATGTGAACTTAATTTTGAAATAAATTATATGAATTCAATCAGGCAAAAGAAAGGGTGTTGACTAATTTTTCATTATACACCACATCTTTATCTTTATATATATAAAAGCGAAATGGTCCTTAAAATAGTAATCTATTTATTTTCCCGCCAAAATTCTCTATCTAAAAATAGTATGTTGACTTTGTAATATATACAAATATACATTAATCCTATAAATATATAATTTCTATTGTGGCCCTAACTCTACTGGAATCGGCTGGGGAATTGGTCGGAGGTGGAATCAACGGAGTTGGCCACGGTGGGTTTCTCAAGACTCAAACTTTAGGGTTTTGTGAAGAGGAATATGAATTGGGGACAAAATCCCGATTCCAATCCAATTTTGTGAATGCATACACGGGTCGGGTCGAAGATACCAAACAGGGCGAGACCTTGGGTTAAATTGAATAGTTGGGCCGCTTTTTAGTAATTGGGCTTGCTACCTTGTTTTATTTTCATTCCAAGAAGGACTTGGTCCATTTTAGATATTTAGGGTTTTGTTATTCCAATCAAGGTGGTCACAATATTGTATTGTTAAATATGTCATATTCTGGAGAAGGAAGATATGAAAAAGATTAATCTCAATTCTCTCTCTCTATCTCTTCTCTCGCTTCTCTTTCTAACTCTACCCATTTCTGGTTCCCTCTATTTCTCCATAAATCTACAAATCATAATTATCCATACAATCTGGTAAAATCCACAGAAAAATAGGTAAAGGTAAAAGCAAGCAAAATAGGAATACTACTGAAACCATAACAATTGGTATTCAGAGCCTTCCTTCATTGGCCATGGCGGATGGGACGTGATTGAAGGATCTCTAGGAGGGGCAGAACAAGCTTCAACAGATCTGGCAAACTGAAATAATGAAACGCGATGCCTCAGAACAGAAAATACAGGAAAATATGGAAAATATGCAAGGAAACATAGAGATCATACAGGGAAAAATGGAGGACATTCAGCAAGGTGTGACTAGTAAGCTTGATCAACTCGCTAAGTCGATAGCTGCCTTACAAGTTCAGTTATCCAGCAGCTCCCCAAAAAAGGGAATCGGAGATGCTGAATCCATCTTAGGGGCACCTCCACTGCAACAATACACAGGAGAGGCTTCACAAACAAAAACTCAGTACACACAGTATACTCACAGAGGCAGAGCTCTTACAGATCCCCAAGCAAATCAGGTCTACACACCCCTGCCCCGTGTTGATTTCCCAAAGTTTGATGGCTCTAACCCTAGAGGTTGGGTGCTACGATGTATGGGTTACTTCAAGATGGTTTCCAACCTACCAGATGACCAAAAGGTCACCCTAGCTGCTATGAATTTTGAAGGAAGGGCAGATCTCTGGTTTCAGAACTTCAACTCTAAGTATGGTGATGTCTCCTGGGAACAATTTGTAGAGGTAGTGGCAGCCAGGTTTGGGGACATTAAGGAATCCCAGATTGTGGTGGAGTTTAACAAACTCAAGCACAGTGGAGATTACTTGGACTATGTTGACAAGTTTGAGGAGCTGAAGAAGTGTATGCTCATGTGCACTAAGGGAACCTATACTGAGGCCTATTTTGTTGCTAGTTTCCTGAGTGGACTAAGTGAGGAACTAAGAGCTGCAGTTGCTATGTTCAATCCTACTACACTTCAACAAGCTATAGATCTGGGCAGGAATCAACGCATCACTCTTGAAGCACTCACAAAGAGGCTCAAGAGCACTAATAGACCACTCAGCAATTGGTCTACTCCAACTACAAAACCACAGCCCCCTCCATTCTCTCCCCAATCCAACAAGGACTCACACACAGCAAAGAAGCCTGTCAAATTACTCACAGCTGCTCAGATGGCTGACAGGAGGGCATTGGGTCTGTATTACAATTGTGATGAAAAATACACTCAAGGCTATAGGTGTTCCCACAAGATTTATTATATGATCATGTCAGAGGAAGAAGAGATAGCTTATCTCCAACCCCTCATCAATTTGAAAGATGAACCAACCCCAGAGGCACCTATAGAAGAGACTCAAATGTCCCTACATACTCTCAAAGGAGAAGACACTATCACTACCCTGAAGTTTAGAGGGGTCTGCAATGGGTAAAAGCTACAGATATTGGTAGATACTGGGAGTACCTTGAGTTTTATCAAGGAGTTACAGCTCAAGTATTAGGGTGCCAAGTGGAGGCAGCTACACCCTACTTATCAAGGTAGCAAATGGATAGAGACTGGTCAGTTCTTCTAAGGCTGGGAATTTTGGGTGGCAAATGCAAGGTGTCAAGCTGCAACACTCCCTCAGATTGCTTCAACATGAGGGATGTGATGTGATTTTAGGGTGAGACTGGCTCAAGGCATGTTCCCCTATTGAGCTGGACTATGAATTAATGACTGTGACTATTAGATGGATAGGAAAGAAACTAAAGCTATTTGCTAACAAAACACACAGTGAGTGTCAGTTCATGTCCCAACATTCCCTTTTTAAACTCCTGCACACCAAACTGAAGAGTGAGGTGGAGGAAGTCTTTGTGGCAACTGTCCAGACTGACAATCCCACTAAGAATCAACAGCTTGAGGGGCTTATTACAGAGTTTGAGGACATCTTCCAAGAACCAGAGGGACTACCTCCTGCTAAGGGGGTAGAGCACCAGATCCTATTAAAGCCAGGAACCATCCCTAGACAACAATTTCCATATAGATCTTCTCATCAACACAAGGATGAGATTGAAAGAATTGTAAAAGAACTGTTAGAGGCTGGGGTCATTCAGCATAGCAGGAGCCCTTTTGCTTCACCTGTGCTGCTGGTCAAGAAGAAAGATGGAATCTGGAGACTATGTGTGGACTACAGGTATCTAAATAACTACACTATTAAACATGATTATCCTATACCTATCATTGATGAGTTGTTGGATGAGTTGCAAGGGTCTAGTTATTTTTCAAAGATAGACCTCAGGTCTGGGTACTTCCAGATTCTTATGGAGCCAGAATACAGACACCTCACAGCATTCAGAACTCACAATGGGCACTATGAGTTCCTGGTGATGCCATTTGGCCTTTGTAATGCCCCAGCGACATTTCAGTCATTGATGAGTCAAGTTTTCAGGGATTATTTAAGAAAACACACCTTGGTATTTTTTGATGACATACTGATCTATAGCAAAACCTGGGAGGACCATTTGTCACATTTAAGGGAGGTCTTCACTCTATTAAGGGAGCACACCCTATTTGCTAAGAGATCCAAATGCTCATTTGGACAGACAAGCATTGAGTACCTAGGCCACATTATTACTGGGGAAGGGGTTGCCACAGACCCTCAAAAGATTGAATGTATGGAGAATTGGCCACAACCCCAGTCTGTTAAACAACTAAGGGGTTTCTTGGGCCTAACAGGCTACTACAGGAAATTTGTGAAGAATTATGGCACTATCAGTAAACCTTTGAATTCTTTACTGAAGAAAAATGGTTTCAAATGGAATTCAGATGCTGAACAAGCATTCCAGCACCTGAAGAGGGCTATGACACAGGCCCCAGCGTTAGCTCTCCCAGACTTCATTCAGCCTTTTACAATTGAGACTGATGCTAGTGGAGTGGGCATAGGGGTTGTGTTGATGCAAAGGGGGAGGCTCATTGCATTCCCAAGCAAGGCTCTATGCCTCAGGAATCAGGCCTTATCTATATATGAGAGGAAGTTCTTGGCTGTCCTACTGGCTATTAATAAGTGGAAACACTACTTACAGGGCAAAAGATTCATTATCAAAACTGATCAGCAGGCACTTAAACACCTACTAGATCAGAAAATAGTGAATCATATTCAACAAAAGTGGATAACTAAATTGTTGGGGCTGGACTATGAGATACAATACAAAAAGGGGGCAGAGAACAGGGTTGCTGATGCTCTGTCAAGGGTTCAAAACAATGGGGCTGACTGCCAGGTACTAAGCACCATTACTCCCTTATGGGCGCAAGAGGTGCTGCAGAGCTATGAAAAAGATCCTACTATAGCTAAACTCATTGAGGCATTGAAAGCTGACCCTACAGAAGAATCTAAGTATACCTTGACTCAAGGACTAGTAAGGTACAAGGGCAGGGTCACTGTAGGGGCTAATCAAGAGCTTAGAGGCAGAATCTTATCTGCCATGCATAGCTCTCCTTATGGAGGGTATTTTGGGGTTCATGGGACTTATATGAGGCTCAAAGCAGCATTCTACTGGCCAGGTATGAAAACTGAGGTGGTGGACCTGGTGAAGGCATGTGATATTTGTTCTCTCAACAAACCTAGCAGTGGTGCTACCCCAGGGCTACTCCAGCCCCTACCCATACCAGACCAACCCTGGAGCCACATAACTATGGATTTCATTGAGGGACTTCCTAAATCAGGGGGAAAGGATGTTATTCTGGTGGTCATTGACAGGTTGACCAAGTTTGGTCATTTTATACCTCTCTCTCTCACCCTTTTTCAGCTCAGAATGTGGCTAAACTGTCTCTGGACCACATATACAAGTTACATGGATTACCTGTCAGTATTGTGACTGATAAGGATAAGATTTTTACAAGTGGCTTCTGGAAGGAACTTTACAAAGTTTTGGGGGTGACACTCAATTTTTCTTCAGCATACCACCCTTAAACCGATGGACAGACTGAAAGATTAAATCAATGCCTAGAAAACTATTTGAGGTGCATGACTTCTACAAACCCCAAACTATCAATCGAATTTGGCTCCAAATCGGTATACCAATCAAATGCGTTGTCTTTTAAAGAATGAATGAATTGTTTCACCAAGTGATCTTCGTATGTCCCAGCATCATTACAGGTCTCTACAAAGTGAGCCACATGTTGTCTTGGATTTCCTTTGCCATCAAATTGTTGAAACTTTGGCGGCTAGTAGCCATCTGACATCTTTAAGTTGTCAATTCTTGGAGTATATAGCTTGTTGTAAGTTCAGAGTGATTTATGGTCCTCTCCAGACTTGTCTTTGATTGTCTTCAGTATGAAATTTTTGAGTTGATCAACTTGTATTGAGCCATCAGACGAGATTTCAATTTCTTTGGCTATAGATTTTTCACTTTTATTGGCATGTAGCTTTGTAGATATCTCAACTTCAGCATCTTCATTCACTTGTTCGCCACCAAAATCAACAATCATTTCTTTATTCAGCTTCAAGATTTGAGCATCATGTTCTTGTATTCGCTTGGCAAGTCCTTCGGCCAGCTTCGTTAAATTTACAATTTGTTCTTCCAGAATTGTAGACATCTTGATGCTTGAGAAAATTATGAAGAGAAGATATGAGAGGTAGAGACGGTCCCACCGGGCGTGCCAAAATTTGTAACACAAATTCTTGTATTGAATTTGGTAAAACACAAAACAGTGTACAATAAAATGATTTCGGATCAAAAATATAAATGTATGAATCCAATATCTATTTTTCCTCTGATTCTTCTCTTCAAAACTTGATTTTCAAACGGTCTTTGAAATCTTCAGAGTAAATTTGTCTCTTTGATTTTCTCGGACTTGTTGTTTGAACTTGGCCTTTAAAGTTTTCGGGGAAGATTTGTATCCTCGATCTTCTTTGATTTGATCTTTAGTCTTGATAACGTTAACTCGGAGGGTCGACGCCTTGTTTCCGGATCAAACGCTAATTTCGGAATGAATTTGATGAAGAACGTCTTTGACTGCCTTGTTTATGGATCAAACCTCGTCTTTGGGATGAATTTGGTGAAGAACATCTTTGAATGTCACAAGAACGCCCTGAATATCTGAGAGAATTTCACTTATGGAAGTTCTCAAATTCTTGAACTCTTCAAATGGTCTTGCTTGTGGATCAAACACCGTCTTCATGATGATTTTGGTGAAGAACGTGTTTGAATGTCACAAGAACGCCTTGAATATCTGAAAGAATTTCACTTATGGAAGTTCTCAAATTCTTGAACTCTTCAAATGACTTCTGGTGTGATTTTCAACTGATATGGAGGCCCCTATTTATAGTTGTAGGGAAAGAGATCTAGAGCTGATGTGACACTATCTCATTGGCTGTTGAAAATTGATATATATCTTTTGAAAGATATTTATTTATTGTCAAAGACTCTTGATGTTTATTATATAATAATATCTTTATTATGTAAATACTTTATCTAATTTTGAATTTCATAAGATTTCAAAACTAAATAAATATATAAAAAATAATAAAAATATTATATATAATATTTTAAATTTTTGCTATCTACACAAACATCTTGAATTAGTGTGTTTGAATTGAATTTTTCCGAATGTGTTGTAATTTCAAAAATAATTTTTTTTAATTCGAGTCCTGAGTTCGAAAATATTTTTTGAAAATGATTAACAGCTTTGAAAATAATTATTCGAACAAGAGTTTCACCATGTTCAAAATTAATTATTCAAAAAATGCTTTTCTAACTATACCCACGGCCACATGTTTGAACTTTTTTTTTTTCGAACAAAAGTGCGGAAACAAGCGCGAATAAGGGGACTATGGCGGCGGAGGGAGAAAGTGACGGGTGGGGAAGAATTGAAGGAGGGGGGGGGGGGGGCGGCGGGCGCGAAAAGAAAAGGGGGGCTGCAGAAGTGGTAAGGGGAGAAGAGAGAGAAAGTCACCGGAGAAAAAAGAAGAAGGGGTCAAACAGGTTTTGTCTTTTGATATTTTTAAATTGAGTTTTAATTAAATGAAATATTTTTTTATTTGAAAGAATATTTAAGTAAATTAATAATTAATTATTTTTGAATTAAATTTAATAATGATGTATATAGAAAAATTAGTGGAGTATTTAGAAACACTTAGAGACTAAATCTGTACTTTGTTAACAGAATATTTAGCCTAATAATTAATTATATGTTGCCCTTTTGCAATGGCTAAGAGGTATTTATAGTTATTATTTTCGAATTTTTCGTGAATGGACCCTCATGATTTGTAAGTCTTCTCTGTATTAGCAAAATTGGTGGTGTGCCTTAAATAATACTCTCCCTGTTTAAATTTTAAAATGACTTAAGCTCTGCATATAAACTAATAAACAAATTAAAATTACATAATACACTCTTAATTAATGTTTCCTCTCCCAGCCATGCTATGCATATTATTTTATCTTATATTCCAACGGTTAAATTGGTGTCACATATTCTTTAAGAAAATCTAAACATACACGTATCAACCTAATTAATAAAATAGAAGATGAAATACTATTTTGAAATGAAAGATTTCATTCAAAGTGCAAGATGAAACATTATTTTGTAAAAGAGGTACTCATCTATCATACTTTCAATCTTTCATCTCTCAACGTGAAAATAAATGGCAAATACTAAATAGAAAAGAAAAAGAAGTTAGGTTTACTTAGAAACTGCAAAAGAAAAAGACTTCTAAAAAGTCGTTTATTTTGATTAGGATCTAGTATAGTGTTTAAGCATCTCAAAACGCCTACACCTCAGAAAAACCCATCCAACTAAAGCCAACACTGATTTCAATTTCTTATTTCTCAAATAACTTGGTGCATATATAAATTAATTGACCGCATAAAGATATGATTAGAACCGAGAAGCTACTGCAACGGTATTATTGTGGCAATATGATCAGTGCAAATATGTTGTAGAAATTCAGGTATCTGGGCATTTCAAAGAAGAGTTCAAACTCAAAATGTTGTTGTAGTCCTACATTTGATCATAAACTCTTAAGCAAGCAACTATACAAGATCATCATCGCAATAGATGCTCTCTGCCATTTGCCAGACCTGTAGTGTGTTGTCCTCGGCCACACTGGAGATGACCCATGGTTGATTCTTGTTCCAAGAAAAGTCTGAAATCTTAGCTTTATGGCCACCATGGGAGAAGAGGAGCTCAGGGGGCCCATCTTCAACTTCCCCTTCCAATTGCTCATCTCCAATCCTGAAAGCACGACCAGAAATTGTGTACTCCTCAGTACTCGTATTCATACCATTAGATGAATGTATAAAAAGAGATGCATATAGAATTCAGTGCTGGAAACTAAGTTGATATACCTGTTAAGGTCCCAAACCATCAACCTTCTATCATCAGCGGAAGACGCCAGAATAGTTTCATGGTTAGGATCCCACTCTACCTGGAATACCTCTCCTCTGTGCATAAAAGGAATTTAGCAGTTAGAAAGAATGCTTCATCAAGTTCAAATAGATTCGCTTCCGCTAACTATGCAAAATAGAAGTGTTTATTGATGGAAAACTTGGCAATCATGAACTCATATTCGCACAAAACCCATTTCAGATTGGTAAAGATTCATTAAGGGATGGTGAGCAGTACCACACTTGGTGATGCAAGCACTCTGTTAAAAGTTTCCTTAGGGCAGAAATAATCGTTAATGATCATAAATAATACAACTAAAGTATCTTACACATAATTTAGTTATGTTTGGTAAGTCATTTCAGAATTTAAGTTCTGCTTGGTGAGCTATTTCTTTCTCTTATGTTGACTGTGCAAAGTATTGTCAAATGATGCACTCTTAATCCAAATATTGATCATGAGTAACAATTAGTATGAACAGACCCTACAGGATTAAATTTTATTCAATAGAGGAATATGTTGAGATTGGTTTTATTCATTATTCCACTTGGGAGGGGAAAGATGTCTCATATAGAAGAAGCTGGGTCGCATGAACTAATAATTTTTTAAGAGGTTGAATAACAGTGAAAGGACTTACTCATGACTGCTTAGAGCATGCAGTGGAGAACTCAAGTTCCGCATATCAAACAGACCAACTGTGGAATCAGAAGATGCAGTAGCCAAAACCCACTCATTAAATGGATTGAATGACAAATAATTCACCTGAAATCAAAACAAATAAGTTGGGTTAGGAAGTGTGGTTAAATGACATTATGTGAACATGAAAGCAGGAATATGAAGTACATTGAGGACCAAAACAAAGGAGGAGAGGAGAGGAGAATGACAATTCTGTGTTCTCTTTAGTTACATTGCGTAATCCAGATCATGTTATGGAAGATGAGATCCAGCTAACTACAGAATGAGGTAGCAAAAGGCAAAGCACCAGTTCACCTTAAATCTAGGAATCACAAGGCTCCCAGCCCAGAACACCCAGTTCAGTATCACACTAATATTGCTTGCACCCCTTTTTGATTCTCATAATATCTACCCTGATTTTACCTTTCAGCAAGTATATCAAGGATGCAGATTTGTTTCTTCATCATTCTTGTGGTGTATTAAATCAGAAAAAATATTGATTACATGTTAGACAAATTAAGCATTACTTCATTAGTAAAGGATCCCAAAGCAGATAAGAAAGCTGATGAAAAGATATGCAGCTGATAAGTCATTCACCTCTTTCTCATGTACAACAACCGAGTGTTGGAACTTGTTGGTGCGCAAGTCCCAAATCATTAGCTTGCAATCATCACCTACAGAGCCAAACAAATTTTCATTCTTAGAATGCCACGACACGTCCTCCACCACATTTTCATGGCCCTATAGCAACATTGGCAAAATCAACTGGTTAACAAGTTCTGTTATACCACCAAAACAAAATGCCAAGCTACCAACTAAGTATCTCCAACATGGTTAGCATCAGCATAAGATACCATTAAAAAAGGCATGCAGATTATGAGTTACCTCATAAATAAAGTTTGCATCAAGCACTTTCTCTTGAGGCATTGCAGAGACATCCCATAGACAAATTTTGCAATCATTCGAACCACTCAATAGATATCCTTCTTTGAATGAGCTCCATGACAAACCATACCCTTCTTTATCATGACCCCGTAGCCTCAAGTCTGGATTACAAGAACTACTACCATTGGCATCCTCCAGCTGCTTCATAGAATCGAATACGTATACTTCTGGAATATTGGTCTTTGCAGCAATTAGAGCTGGATTTTGTAACATACACCGCGACCTATTCACTTCTCCATCGACTTGAATTTTTTGAACTATATCTACCTGTGTATAATCAACAACGATTAAGGAGCCAAATTTAATAACATCCTAGGATTATCTTGCTTGCATTAATACCTAATATTGTTGAACAAACCAAAAATGGAGGAGAAAATTATAAGCAATCAGTATCGTAAGAGTATTCTTCTAGACCAAAAAAGACAACCACTATAGCATTTCAGTGGGAAATTTAATCAAACAGTTGGTGCTCATACAGGAAAATGCAGAGACCCAAAAATAGAACGGAAATAGAAAAATCGGTGTTCCGCCACTAACCCTAGGGACGATGGAGTTCTCAGGGTCGACTACGATTGCGGAGGAAGGGTCGCGTGGGAGGTAAGCGTCGGCGACCATGAGAAAATTGGGGCAATCATCAGATGTGTGGGTCCCCAGGATCAATTTGTGGACGGCGAGATCGCCTCCGTCAGATGATGGCCGATCCGGCAGCCACTGAACGGTGAGCGACGGCCATTCGAGGGAGTGGCAGATCACGAGGTCGTACAGCAGCGGCGTGTTCTTCTTCCACACCGAAAATTCCTCCTCCACCAGCACCTCCATGCTCTCTCTCTCTCTCTCTCACAAACTCCCAAACACAAACACAGACACAGTGGAACACGCAGTTACGGTTTGTTTGCACGCACAACTGGGTGAAGAAGCATTTGATAGGGTTTCTTTTCCCGCCAAAAGTGTGATAGAATATTGAAATTTCGCGGGGAAGAAGAGGTTAATGGGCTGGACCCAATAAAATATGATCCAAATGAGAGATTCTGTTAACATTTACACTGCAATCCAAATATTTTTCCAATTGAAGTCCATGGTTCATGATTCATGAGTAACCGTCTCAGCATAGGCCCAACTTCGAGGATCACCTTCGAGGCCGCTGTGAAACCATTCCGTCCTAAGTCCAGTTGCGAGCCCACACATACCTAAGGTTAACCAACAAAAAATGCCGTTGTGCCTTGTGTGAAGGAGGGTCAAATTGAATCTCTTAAGTATTGGAGTCGACCTTATCCTTATCCCCTAGTAATCTCACGGAGGGAGCTTGAACCTCTATAAAAGGGAGGTGGCTAACGCAGGGCACGAGGATGGAACCTAAGGCTTAATTCATTCTACATTCTCTAGTCTCTACCACGCCAAACACTTGTTCACTTGAGCAACTATTCAAAATTCACGAATTCATTCTTTAGAAGCTTTAGACGTCGAATTCACAAATCCTAAAGCTCGTCTCATCATGGATATTGATTTACAGCCTTTTATCATTATTTATCGTTATTTACCTTTTTTCGACTATTGTTCTTAATTATGCTACTGATTTGAGTATCGGAATCCGCTCGATCGTCAACCCCTTGACGGTCTTATGAATTTCATGTTTGTTTGTGTCTGTTTTGACCGATCCTCACTGCTTGAATTTCAATAAGACATTAATTGTGAATTTAGTATCCACAATGGATAGAATGCCCCAATCCTAATAAGACATTAATTGTGGATTTAGTATCCACAATGGATAGAAAGATTGATATAAATTAATTTGTCGTATTCAATGTATTTACACAAAGTCCCCTTTGATTAGGTTCATTATAAAATTGGGTATAATTGTCAAAACGGGCTAACGGGGCACGCTCGGGTTGGCCCACGAGCCTACATAAAAAAATTGAAGTGTTATTTTCAGTTTTTATTTCTTTTTGCTCGGATTTTATCAACATCCTACTATATCTAAAAGTAGGATAGTTTAGGTGGTTTAATTTCCCGCCAAAACTATCCTACTTAATATATATCATATATTCTATCCTATATATAATGTATAACCGTTACTTTTATATATTCATCATTTATATAAAATAAAATAAGCAAGATGAAAGTCAATGAAAAAACCGTTACTTTTTTTAATACTATACATAATTTAAGCACATACCTTAATAATATAATACGCTGAAAATGGTATAATAAAAAAGGAAAAAAGATATGGAATGTGGGCAATCTTGTGCCAGTCCTCAGCATTTTCTTTCTTGCATCGCTTTTCCAATTCTGGGCAATACTTAATAGAGAGCACTTTAAATTTGTCATTCCTTGGATGGTTGATGGGAGTGAGGTGAGCATTGAAATTGATAATTAGCGTGGCCATTTAATATTCATTTAATGTTCAAGCAATAATTGATAATGCACAAAATCCCTTACGTAAATAAAAATTCAATCATAATTAATACATAACAATATTAATGGGATTTATTAATTAGTATCAACCTAGCTTCTGTATAATAGACATGATTTTTCTTATTACATTGTACAAACACTTTTTTATTACTTACATTACAGAGCAAAAAAAAAAAAAAAACCATTTATTTTACATTTTAAACATGTCTCCTTTTTATAGTTTGCTAGAGAATGTTAGGGACCTTGGCGAATCCATGTTTTCGTTGATCCTTAAATTACGGATTGTTCGTACTTATGAACAACCACCATTCGGAAGGTCGAATGGTGCACCGACCTTAGAAATGGTTCTACATGACCGTAACGGTGAACGAATCCATGGCACTATCACCCGTTCGGAACTTTCACGATTTAAGTTCGATTTTGTTGAAGGGGAGTTATATGCTTTCCAATGTTTCAAAGTTGAAAGAAACAACATGCGTTATCGAACAACTGGACATCAATTTAAGTTCACTGTTACATCAAAGACAAACATTGTTCACTTGGTCGATGATTTCCCTTCGCATATGTTTGAGTTTCGACAATTTACATCTTTGCAAGATGTTGCCGTTTTTGATGAAAAATTACTCTTTGGTACTTAAATACATTTATCAGTAATGTCTAATTTTATGTCTAATTGTATATTTTATGGTGTTCTTTATACAATTTATTATTGTTTTGTTTAATAATAATAGACATAATTGGAAAAGTTGTGTGGCATTCGCAACCTAAAGAGATGACTCGAAACCAAAAGCCCACTCAACTTGTGGATTTCCAACTACGAGACATTGAGTATGTATTCTTCTTATTTTATCATTCCTTACCACTACATAATAGTTTTCTTATATAATTTTTTCCCAATATTTATAGTGGTCAGGTTATCAATTGTACCCTTTGGGGTGCCGAAGCCGTAACTGAATTAACCAAGAGATTTGCGGATAAAATCGAGCATCCCTTAATAATTATTTTACAACTATGTCGCAGAAGGGTTTATAGAGGTGATTCACAAATAATCATCATTTACGTTGTCATCAAAGATTTAGTTAACATATTTTCATTTTTTTGGCAGGCAAGGTCCAACCATGTAACACTTATTACACTACGAAAATTATTTTCAATGGCAAAATGGAAGAGATAGAGGATTTTAAAAATCGGTAATTTGTTAGTGATATCTCACGAATATAATAAAGCAGTTACTCTCTTAGTGATAAATATGATTTCTATAGCTGCAAACCACTGTAGACTACATGTCTCTTGCAAATTATTATATAGATATGCAGATCCTTGAGAATCTTAGCAAACTTTCCCATGCTGTTATAATGTATTGCTTTAATCCTTGCTTTTAGAATATAATGTTGATAAATCCATGTAACCTCTAGAGATAGCGGTCACTGGTCGCATACATCTAAGCCACTACATACATATTCTTCAATAATGTATCATAACCCATTAGTTTTTGTAGAAGTATCTCTACTGCAAACACTATATTGATCTTAGTGAAACGAAATGAAACAGTGACAATTAGGTAGCCTTCAATTTAATTAAAATACGTTTTAAGGGATGCTTTTAATATTTTTTAAAAATAACAAATCATTATCCGATTCAATGTAAATGCTAATAAAAATCAATTTAGATTAAATACAAATCAATCTCAATGTCCACGTTTTACTTTTCTTCTTTTTATAAACCATGTTCAAAACTATTAATTTCATTTATGTATTTGTATAGCTTGCCAGCTATAAGTGATTCGAGACTTTATGGATCATCCATCCACAATGTGGATGATGATATATCCAGTGGTAACCATACTTTGGTTACGATTGCAACACTACGAGAATCAAATCAGGTTAAGTCTTTGTATAATTTATGGTTTATATTTTTAAGTATTTATGTCCGTCTGTATGTGTGTGTTATGAATGAACATGGTGTAGTATTTACAAGTAATTCAATTATGTATTAATATTAACTAATTCAATTTTCTTAATTCTAAATATAGGTAGGGTTCTATTGGATATATGGAAAAATTGACGCTGTTATCACCAAAGCAAAATGGTGCTACTTATCGTGCAGTCGATGCTCGAGAAAAGTTGCTGAAGTCAGTGGAAAATATTTTTGTGATAAATGCAATATGAACGATGTAATTGGAACGTATAGGTATTCATGTTATTTTGTTGCTTTGTAATTTGGTGTTTGATACATTTATTTATCATCTAATTATTCATACCATTTACACATAGGTATATGATAGTTGTGAAGATATGTGATGAAACTGGCTCCACTTCTTTAATTTTATGGAATAAGGAAGCGGTGGAATTGATTGGTAAAACAGCAGTTCAACTAAAAGCACAATCATTTGAAGTAAGTATAAGTAATTGCCTTTATATAATTCCTCAAATTCCAACCTCTTAAATTTTTTGTTATTGATACTTACAAGTTATATATTTACTCTTTTGTAAGGCCATTGATTCCGATGAGTTACCCACTGAAATTAAATGTCTCATTCACAAAGAGATGTTATTCAAAATTCAAGTCCGAGAAAATAACAACAATCCTGAAGGCCCTTTCAGTGTAGTTCGCATTTCTTTGGACAGTGAGCTAATCTCAAAATACAGTGGAATGCGGCCCATAGAGAATGAGGTTTGCAATTATTTTGTAGAACAATACGTATTTCATATATCTGATAAATAAATTTGTGCATAAGCAATGGATAAAAAAATAAACCTCAATTTGTATTTTAATACTCTTTCTTAATTATTTATATTCATATTCTTACTCAAATATTTCTTATTTCAATTTATAGAGCACTTTTCCGGATCTGCTTACAATTCTTGCCACTGCTGACTTTGTTGATGAGAAGAAGTGTTCTTCAGAGCGGTCGGTTTCCTCAGCTTCAACACAAAGTTCAACTACAAGGTTGATGGTGGATAGCTCGATAAAGAAAAATCTGAATATTGAATTTTCTCCAACCACAGTGGACGACAAAAAGTTGAAATCTATAAAGATTGAGAAGAAATGAAGTTGGCATGATGAAGTTTATTTGGAGTTTCAATTTGTTTGAACCTATGGTTTTCGTTTTATATTTCAGTTTTGAACTATTGACTTATGCTTTTTTATTTTATTGCATCGATTTTAGTTTGATTAATGTTCATTTCATCGTTTCGCTTTTAAACGATGAATGTGCATGTTTCGAATATGATTTTAATATTTTCAATAAAGTTATTTAGTTTTTGAATGCTTACTACATTTTGCCAACAATATTTGAAAACTTTAATTAGCATAACTATAATGCTTCGTTAGCATTATGATAATACTTCGTTAGCATAACGATCTGTTATCAAATCCTCCGCGATTTTTATAAGAATTACCAAATTACAGTAATACCCCCGCGCGAAAAACTTTTCAGATATTACAAAATTGCCACCGCCTTTTTCATCAAATCTGGACCTTTGATTTTTGATGGATGTGTGGTGTGAGATGTGTTCTCATTTCTCACACAAAGGGTTATTTTTATATAATCCCACCCCTATATATATATAACCCTATGCAAAGACCAACCTTCGAAAAAATGATATTCGAATTTGTACCATTGTTCTAACAATATTTTTCAATTCTCATTTTCAAAAACAATCTTTTTTTTTTTTAATTTGATAGGGTATTTAGGTAATTTTTAATTATTTATTTTTGAATTAAATTTAATAATGGTGTATATTAAAAAATTATTAGTGTATTTAAAAACACCATATTAGTAATAGTTAAAAGTTAATCATTTTAGATTGAGAGTTCGCACTTCCTTCTAATCCACATTACAAATTCATGGTTAAATAAGCTTTTGCTCTCCAATATTTTCAATTTTAGTAAATGTGAATGATTACATACAAATGTCGCACACAAAAAGGGGGAAAGATTTGCTCCCCTAGTTTAACATAATTTTATTCTAGGATTTGTTCCCTACTTGTAACGATGAATTAGTTCGATGCCCACTTATGACATAAACTAATTAATCGAATTCATGTAAACCTAAATTTTCCAAACCTTCAATTTTATATATAGTTTATTCCTCTAAATAGTCCCCAACCGTCCAACCGAATTATATATAAAAAAACTTCAATATAATATTTTTACTTTATACACCACCAAATTGAAAAAAAAAACAATATTTTTATCATACATACTGATTAACGATTATTTATAACTTTTTTTTCCCGTAAATATTATTAAAGCAACAGTTAAAAAACCAAAGTTGTCCCAAATTCCCCACCCTTAATGTTGTGAATGATTATATTCTCTTTATTGAAGATCACACAATACTTGTAAGCCATCATTAAATTTTTGTTTGAAATCTAGAATTTGCTACTAAGATTCAACACAACACAACTCAACTAATTCCTTCAACATCCAACGCAACATAAACAATTGTGAATAAAACACGAAAGATGCGCTGTCCAACCAATCTTTCCACTCAGTCTAGCTACTTTTTACGAGTCTTGAACGAAATGATATTTATCTTTACTAAGGAAAATTCTAATCACGCCATTAATTCCCCAAAACTATGATTGTGAATCCCTATTTTTCTCCTCATGAAAAGAAATCCACTACAATTATTCATACGTATAATTAAGATAAAGAGTCATACATATGTAACACCCTCGATTTAAGATAAGAATTACAGTCGTGCATAATTCACCCTCCATTTAAAAGAAATATGAATAAATGATGATCAACACTCTACCAATCAGACATCTCAAATGCGGTGATATATAATTACATAGCTTGAAATAGAAGAAAATACTACGTAGCCATATCACCAAACATATATCACATGATATTCATTACGCAACCACACGGCCATACAAAATCACATTTTCGAACAAGCAATTAGACCTAAAAAAACAAATACTCACCAT
Source organism: Perilla frutescens (assembly GCA_026008535.1). Taxonomy (NCBI): domain Eukaryota; kingdom Viridiplantae; phylum Streptophyta; class Magnoliopsida; order Lamiales; family Lamiaceae; genus Perilla; species Perilla frutescens. The sequence continues at coordinate 10,259,831 of BRKX01000004.1, forward strand.
CATATAAATGTAAGAGCTAGAGAAAACAACATTAGACACGCCAAATATGTATGGCTCCCCTGACTTCATATGATACATGGTCCTAAATATATAAAAAGATATATCATCACATCACATGACCACACATGCGGAAGGATTTTCATCACTGAAAGCAGTGGTGTATCGGACCTCGGTCGAGCTCGCCCGGGCGAGCTGCGACACATGAGGGTCGTCCACATTCCGGACATAACCGGCTGGAGCCTTCTTGTCGTAGACACCGGGCGCATAGGGGTGCTCGACCACATCGTACGGGACATAAGGCCAGAGCTCGGCCTTCTTTCCCGTACGATATGCCACGCGTGACACCACCTTCTCGGGGTTGACGTAGCCCACCACGGTGAGCTTGCTCTGCTTAGGGTTCACCTCCACTGATGTGACCCCTTTCATTCCTTCCACCGATCTTCGAACCTTTCTCTCACATCCTTCGCAGTCTATCTTGATCTTGATCTCCACTGTCTGTACATAAAAAATAAAATAAAATTGAGATGTCCGGTTTTTATTTTTATTTTTGCATATACTACCAAAATCAGCTGACATTATCAAGATCTTTAGGGATGCAACTGCAATATCAACTTCAGTCATGCAAATACAATGCAAGTATGTAACTATAACAGAGTTAGCCGGGCCCACAAAATTTTCCATCATAAGTGCATCGCCTTAATATTTTATTTTTTTTCCATTATATTACTAAAATGTGCAGAACATATTCGCCAATGCTCCCAATTTTCTATTCGTTTAATATAATCAAGGAAAACAAATACTAAAATTTAAAGTACAATTAGATCAATAATTTGCTACGCGATGCTGTTGGAGGGGTTGAAATTTCCTGTTACACTTTTTTGTGTTTTACTTCGTGTTTCATCAATAGATATATGATTTTAACAATAATTATTATAAAATAAAAATTAATTATAACATAAATAATCATAGTCAACATTTATCAACAAAAAAAATGAATTAAAAAATTATAAAACATATTTTTTAAAAAATAAACCATATTAATGAATTATTAATTAGAAATCAAAAATTAAATATTAAAAAATAATTATAAACCCTAATTGGGTGGGGTGAACCCTAAAAACAATCATAAAATTAAACTAAATCACAAAAAAATAAAATTGAAGAAAAAAATACAAGAAAAACTCGTAATTTAAAAGTGTAACACGGGGTGTAACACAGAGAGTGTAACAGGAAATTTCAGGAGTGTGGAAAAAAGCAGCCCATTTTCTTCTTTTCCAAATTTAACTGTCCAGCTTAATGAAAATTTTCAAAAAAGGGAACAATATAATGCAACAACTCTTCCCAAATTTGTAACGATATGCAGATATGATTGCTAGCACATTCATACACATAGTCAACAAACGTAATTAATTCGATAAATAATTATTATTCAATTCGCTAGAATACAAAGAAGAAGGTGCCCCGAAACTGCCGATGACTTGTCAGGTGATAGGTCTAGACCGTGACAAACAACTAAGTTTTTGTCGAATGAAATACAGTAGATTCGATTTATTATCTATTATGTACGATGTGTATGATAAAATATTGAGGTGAGATAGCACAAAAAAAAGTATATATACTACGATTTTGATCTAATAAATCCACACCAAAAAATAAATAAAGGGTCAGTCTAGATATATATAAAATTTTCGGAATTGGTGAAGTCGGCTGTCGGCTGTCGGCTGTCGCCATTAGTTGAAAATAAGTCCAACTGGGACAAATGTATTCACATAAATAAATTAATGTAATTAATTCAATATAATATATCTCATAATTAAGCGCAATAAGTAGATAGCTCCCAAGAAGTAGCTAGTTCCAAGAAAGCCAGAACCTTTTACTCTACCCCAGATCCATACCTAGCCAGATCTCCTCCTCATTTTTACTAATATAATAGTAACGATTATGCATAAACTAAAAATTTTATTTCAAGATTACTGACCCCCCCAAAGAAACACATATACATAATTACGTAAAAAAAAACAGAGATGCGCACAAACACACACTCTCTCACGCGCGCGTGTGTGTGTGTGTGTGAGAGAGAGAGAGAGAGAGAGAGAGAGAGAGGGAGGGAGGGAGAGAGAGCATATTAATTAACTACCTGCAGCTGTTTGCGTTTCTTGAGCTTGGAGTGGCCACTCGAGCAATCAAACATGTTAGAGAGATGATCCAAAGCGCCCATTTTTGTGCAGATTAATTATAATTAAGATATGGATCGATCGATTTGAAATTTGAATTCCTCGATGATTTTATTACAGCAACTGAACTGAAGTGTGTGATGTGCGTGAAAGTGCGGACAGAAGAGTTGAAACTATCTGTTTTGCTTCGGCCGAACGTTTGACAAAAAGTGATGATAGTTTGTTGTTTTGCTTTCATTTGGTGAAACCGCACGCTCTTTAAATAGACATTTAACAGCTGTGTTTTTCTATTTTAAAACGGACCGTTGGATTGAATGATTCATGGAGCCATGGATGGCCGCCACGTCGCCGTCTGGCCTTCGATTAATTCTCCGCACCGACCCGGATTTTGGCGGTTCGTCCGGATATGGACTCCGCCGCGGATTTCGAGTTTATATCATTTTTTATTTCTTATTTCAACTCTTGCATTTTTGTTGTTCATATTTCAAATTTTCAGATTTTTATCAATTATTTTTGTGGATAACTATTCAATTTCTTAGTTATAGAAAATCCGGATGGATCATGTAATGGGAAATTCCTACTATTTTCTTAACAAAAGATAGCATTCGAACATATATCCAATGGCAAATGAATTCCTCTATTCTAAAATAATATTTTATCTTTTATTTGAACAAATATATTGTTATCAGTTGCTTACTAAAAATAATTAATACTCCCTTTATTTTTTAATAAGTGTCATTTTCAATGAATATACACGATATGAATTAGATAAACAAATTCCTTTATACATTCTTACATAAATACATTAAATGAGTTAAATATGATTGTTTGAATACATTAACTAAGGACAAATATGAGAAAAATATGAAATTTTTTCACATTTTTCTTTACCTCGATTGCGTAAAATGACATTTTTTGTGAAATAAAATTAAAGTGTTAGAATGAGATTTATTGTGAAACGGAGAGAGTAAAATAACATGATAATTAGAATATAAGATATTAGATCTAATAAATTAATATTTTAGAACTGATCCTTTCGTTTGATCTGGTGGGACCCGCTTATTTGGGCTCATCTGGCAACACTTTTTTTTTTATTATATTTTTTTTTTGTGTTTTCTTCGCCGTGTTGATTTCTATTTTTATTTTGAGTTTAATAAGTTATTGAATGAGGCCCATAATGTCCATACTTGTGATTTTTGAGTTGGCCCATCCCCTTTTAATGTAAAAGCTACGTCGAATAAATCACTATCCACTTTTTATATGAATATATATACATTGGATAGCTGGATTCAAAATTTGTGCATGTAGCTTATTCATTAAAGATTAACGCCATTAATTAGATGTGTTAATTTGTATGAGTTAATGTCGTTAATTATGTCATTTTAAGAACAAGAGATAGATAAAACACAAAAGAATTTTAGTGTCTAATTCGACCTCAAAAAATAGTTCAAGAGTTTGAATGGAACTTTTCCCTTTTTGCACATATATACTGTAATAACATATGCACATACCATGTGCAAATGCCAATAAATCGAGATATAATACTCAAAATTTATTGAGGGTAGTGTATGCATGGTCACATGCATTGCACCATCATCGCTATGCAAAAAACAATACATTTATATAAGATTGAAATTTCATTATTGTGGGTATTGAAGGATGTGGTTGTTAGGTCTTTATTCTTAACCACTGGTATGGCGGGATTGTTTACAAAATTCAAGACTCACCGCGTTAATTAAAGTTGTATTTCGTCATGTATTTGAATATGACTAACACCTTTTCATTCGGAATATTATGTACACCTATTACCTATAAAACAACAATGTAATATATGACAGCTTCGGATTATAAATAGTATTATGAATACATATGTCTCGTTGTGAAGAACCATCAATGTGCAACTACGTAATTTTACGACCTACTACAAACTATAAAACACTTACTTATGCATTGAAAGCTCTCCACCACCACTTTTGTGCATAGAAATATATTTTAGGATGATGTAACTGATGATGTTAAACATTTTTTAAAAAATTTGCTCTAAACTAATGAAGATTCCTAAAAAAAATAATAAGGTCAATGTGACAATGTGCATGAAGAAAATAATAATATTAGATAATTGATCAGGAAGATTAAATTTGTACATTAATTTTGTGTTACGACTCCTGGAGTGCAATTGAGTCTGGTAAGTGGTAAAACGCCGAATTAAAGCTTGAGCTCGATAAAAGGATATTGGAGTTCTTAACTTGTAATTTGATAAGTTCGAGTCCCGTGGTTATTTGCTAAAGGGCGGGTCTTGTGTGCACTAGCTAGGTGCACATCAGACGGTCAACACGCGGTGACCAAAAAATCCGCCAAAATTAGTATCATTTATAATACTGAAAAATATCAATTTCAAAGCCCAATGTGGAGATTGGCACATTTCCCTTTTATCTCTCACGGCCCATTACCCCATTTCTTTTACAAGCCCAGTTGATGGCCCAGTTACTACTTAACCTAATCTTCCATATATGATTTCTTAACCCTACTTTTCCTAATCTGATCACTCTCTCTCTCTACTTAATCTCTTGCGCCCCTTCATCTCCCTCAAGCCCTACCTCTGATCTCTTCACCGATTAAGCTCTGTAAAGCCTTCTTCTCCATTCTTTGGCCGGAATCCTGTGCCCTGAATTCCTGAGTGGCTGTGTTGTGAGATTAATTAAGTGTGAGCCTTACCTGTGAGAGTGATTTAGAGGGCTTCAACGCCTGCAATCTCACTGTCCTACTCCTTTGTGGCTTGAGTCTGTGTCGCCGGAAGAGCAGTGCCCCCTGACAGGAAGATCTGAGCCAAGTGTCTTCGAGACACAATTTCTCTTCCATCTTCAACTCTCGATTTCTTATCTTTCTTTTACTTTTACAAATCCTCATTTTGTCTGCTTCTGTTGTGACTTTTGTGTTATTCTGCAAGGTTCTAACTACACTTATGTTTGTAGATACTATTACTTGTGTTCGAAGCCCTAGTCTGTGAAGAAATCCTAATCTGAGACTATCTTGACCAAGAACTCGCTCCCAAGCCACTTGAGTGGCCGTAAGACAAACTGAAGGGGTTTGGGAACCAAGTGGTGAACCCCCGGCTAGGCTAGATACCCAACAGTGGTATCAGAGCCACGGGGACCTAGCCAGGGGCACCCTCCAACCCCCATTTGCCTCACCCCGCCGCCGGTAAAGGTCGCGCCTACTTCGCCCCCGACGGCCTCGAACGAAAAAGGTAAGTCCGGTCTCTCCCCTGCCTGGGAGGGCCGACTCTGGTATAACTCCTGAACTTTAAACTCTTATCTGTGGTATCTTGCGATCCTGTCTTATCTCTTGCTTCCGCCTTACTCTCTCTTGAACCACCTTGGCATTCAAAGCTATCTTTAACCCTAGCTTATGGTCCGGACCATCTGGACTCCCCTATGGGTTTCCTCAAAGCGGGTTGCCCAGATAGCAGGGTTAGAAAAGGTGTTCTAGAGTGATTTCTGGTGATCAATCTGCCTTCTGCTGTAATCTCTGTGGTTGTTTGTGTTCCTGTGTTGTTTCTCTGCCTGTGCTAGTTGGTTTTTTGCCTGTGTGATTCCTGTTTTTGATCTCTCTGTAATCTTGGTGAGATCTGAGTGGAACTCTGTGTTTTTTGAGTTCCTGTGAACTGACTCTAGTGATTGAGTCAGTTATTTGTGGCTGATTCAAGTGTGGGATTGTCCTGAGCGACCCCTTGCTCCACAGATAAATCTGTGTTGAGAACTGGGCTAGCCTCAGCACTTTATTCCCCGGAGAACTTGATTTCAGTGTTTTAGAGTGTTATCTCCTGGTTTTCCAAGTATTTTATTGTATTTGGGCATCTCTATGCCATCTCTGCTGTGTTTCTGGTGCTCTGTTGCTTATCTGGTGTGATTTGGTTTCTATACTTACTCTGCATCATAAACAACTTCCATACGGTTCCCTTTAATGGTTGAAAAATAGTAATCCGTGCTTATATAATTTTTAGTTAACTGCTTAAAAACTGTTCTATGATATGTGTGGAACAGATGCAAGAACATAAACAAATAAAGCAGTAAAAACGCACGAGATGGTAATCCAGTTCAGTTCAACTAACCTACTCTGGGGGGATTGCTCCCAAACTTGAAGTTTCGACTGTCACTCCTTCGAAGATGGTATTAAGGATCTTACACATACAAGCCTCCTGCCTTATGTCGCCCGTTCTTGTTCTCGAACTCTTTCGCTAGCCAAAAGTTGTAAGACCCCCTCACAACCGTGACACTAGACTCCCTCTAGCTACTCACGGCTTCAACTTACAATCTCTCCCGAGATTGCGTACAAAACGGAATAAAAATCCCCTCATGTGTTTCACTCGAAAACACTCAAAACTAGTCTATCACGTTGAACTGTTTAAGGAACAACTACTAGTTACAAAAATGAACACAAACTGATTCTAACACTAGAATCTAAACAAAATAATAGTGGCATCGATTGCTCCTCAATTCGATCTTCATATAGGCGTCGATCTCCATCCGCCGCCAACATGGTAAGTAGTTTGTGGCCTTCAAAATGTGTGTAGATACTTCCCAAGTGTAGGAGGGTTAATTCAGCACCGGATCTATACCACAAGGTAGTAAAATGAATCTATCTTGACCTTCCAAACTGGTTTGGCGCAAGATCTTTCCAACAAGGAAACTGCCATAAATAGAGTGTCCCTGGTTCTGTCTGGGACATACTCTGGAACAGTTCACCAACTGTTCTTCTTTTCTTGCACAGCGGAAAATAAAACTTCGTGGGACATACCTAGGCACATTTTCTCGAACATATCTCGTCAATTCAACAACACAAATACTTAGTGCATGATGGTGGCTTCACCGATTTGGGGGTTTCCCAGAGGGCTTCACCGATTTGGGGGTTTTTGATGAAGACCCCTTCTTGGCAGCAACTTTCTTCGATTTGGGAGGAGGTACTTTCTTTGCAGCAATTTTTGCCAACACCTTCGATTTCAACTGGGCAATAGGCGTGTCATCTTCATCATCAGACACCGGAGGGGTGATTGGGTCATCTCTCAATTCCAACTTGCGTTTAGACCCGCGAGTTTTAGAGGAGGCAGCCTTAGGAGGTGGGACAGAATCATCCTCATAAACAGAAGAATCTTCATCGAGGAAGGAGATATCAACATCATCATCACCTTGACCTTGATCAAGGGTTTTATCGACAGCAGGAGGTGACACTTCACCAAGTGGAACTTGAACAGTGACAATGGGCATGTCACTAGGAACAACAGCAGAAATAGACGGAGCTTGAACAAATTTCAAAGCATCAAGAGATGCAGCAAATTTCTCAATAGAGGTAGGATCTTCGCCAACAACAGAGGCGGTGACATTATCTTCAACAGAAGCCAAGGAGACTTCATTACCTCCAACATTCTCTATTACAGCCGCAATTGAAACATCCAAGATTTCCGCAGACACCATGGGCGGAGAGGATGGCCCTTCAGAAACCCTAGGAGAGGGTTGAACAGTGAGATCTGTCTCAGACACAGACCTGGGTGGTGAAACAACAGAAGGTGCCACAGAAGTTGGCACAGAAGCAAGGGCTTCGGAGGAAGCAGCAGATGGCTTCACAGGAGCAGGGACAGAGGTTATTGAAGACGAGAACACTATTGGTTGAGAAAGCTCCGCAAGCTATCGTCGCAAGTCTTCTGTAGAAATTCTGGGTTTCTTAGCTTGAGAGGGCTTAGAAGAAACAGCTTTGTCCGCTATTGGAGTTCGAACAACAAAATTCAAGCAAACACCAGAGAGAGAGAGAACGACTTGGAAATTTTGCTAAGATTCTGTCTCTTTTGAAAAAAAATCAATTAGGAAATTCTAAAAGGAAATTTTCTTTACTCACTTATTCCACACACATCACCCCGCAACTTGGTGTGGAGAAGTGGAATCGATCATGGTGTGAAAAACAAGGCACTACTAGTCGTTAAAAAGTAACCGTTCCTCCATAGCAAAAACTGTCCAGGACAGATATTGGCACAACATTTCACAGACCATATTAACCATGATCATTTTATACTCTCTATACATACATCACTGACCAAGACTGTATAGAGAGTCTTCTTGCAGAAGAGAAGATTAGAGAACACAAAGACCCAAGGAGGATCTTAGTGTTTCAAGCCTTGCACTATCAAGTGCCTTAATGAAGATGTCCGCAAGCTGTGCCTCTATTGCAACATAATCAATCACGAGAGATCCGTCTTCAACAAGCTCCCGGATGAAGTGGTGACGAATGTCTACGTGCTTAGTTCGAGAGTGCTGAGCAGGATTCTTCAAAATGTTTATTGCACTCATATTGTCACAGTATATGGTAAGGACAGATTGTGGGACACCATAGTCAAACAACATTTGCTTCATCCACAAAAGTTGAGTACAGCAACTCCTGACAGCTATATATTCTGCCACGACGGTAGAAAGTGATATCGAATTCTGCTTCTTGCTAAACCATGAGACCATATTATTTCCAAGGAAGAAACATCCACCTAAGGTACTTTTCCGATCTTTAGTGCAACCAGCCCAATCCGCATCACAAAACCCTACCAAACTAAGGTTTGTATCATAAGAAAACCAAAGTCCCAACTCAGCTGTACCTTTTACGTACTTGATTATGTTCTTGACAGATTTCAAGTGACTTTCTTTGGGATCAGATTGGTAGCGTGCACAAACTCGAATGCTGTAACTGATATCAGGCCGACTCGCAGTGAGGTATAGTAGGCTACCGATCATCTTTGGTTAACTTCAAGTGAGTTCCCATAGGTGTTCTCTTTGGGCTGCTACTTTCCATGCCGAATTTAGTGATCAAATTCCTTGCATACTTTGTTTGAGACACAAAGATACCATCATCCTTTTGATTTACTTGAAGACCCATAAAATAGGTCATCTCACCAACCAAACTCATCTCGAACTCAGATGTCATATCTTTGACAAACTCCTTCACCAATTTTTCTGACACAGATCCAAAGACAATATCGTCGACATAAATCTGAACAATGATCACTTCAGATTTTTCTCTTTTAACAAAGAGTGTTCGATCAAATCCTCCACGAACATAACCTTTCTCCAACAGAAACTTTGTGAGTCTCTCATACCAAGCGCGAGGTGCTAGTTTGAGTCCGTACAATGCCTTCTTTAATTTATACACATAATCAGGATAGTGAGGATCTTCAAAGCCTTTAGGTTGACACACAAAAACATCTTTGGATAAGTACCCATTTAGGAAGGCACTCTTTACGTTCATTTGGTACAATTTGAACTTCATCCATGCAGCCATGGCAAGAAGCAACCTGACAGATTCAAGATGAGTAACTGGAGCGAACGTCTCATCGAAATCCACACCTTCAACTTGGGAATATCCCTGAGCCACAAGTCTTGCCTTATTTCTGATTATGTTCCCTTCTTCATCGATTTTATTCTTGAAGATCCACTTCGTGCCGATCACATTTACACCTTTAGGACATGGAACCGAATCCCATACTTCGTTTCTTTCAAACTGCAAGAACTCTTCTTGCATGGTATGAATCCATCGATCTTCTTGTAAGGCCTCTTTCACATTCTTGGGCTCAATTGTAGAAGTGTAGTAGACATTTGCAATCATCTCACGATAGTTCTTTCGAACTCTTCTGGTTCTAACTCCTTCACTCACATCACCAATGATGTCTGCTGCAGAATGATGCTTCTGCACACCCTTTGAAGGTTTGAAATTATCCAGTTTCTCATTCCTCAACTCAGGCTGGTCATTATGTTCCGAACTATCTGTAACAGAAGCTGGCACAGGAGTTGTGATATCAACAATCTCCTCATCAATCTGGGCAACAGGATCTTCCAGATCATCTACAACAATGTTGATGGACTCCATCACCGTCTTGGTCCTCTTGTTGTACACTCGATAGGCCTGACTATTCCTCGAGTACCTGAGAAAAATGCATTTATCTCCTTTGGCATCAAACTTGCCAAGCTGCTCTCGGTCTCTTAACATGTAGCACGTACTGCCAAAGATATGTAAGTACTTTAAATTTGGTTTCTTCCCTTTCCACAACTCGTGGGGAGTGACTCTGGTCTTGGGTCCAAAATACACCCGATTGATAACATGACACGCTGTGTTCACAGCTTCTGCCCATAAGTTGTCTGGGACAGATTTTGCCTTCAACATGACTCGTCTCATTTCTTGAAGAGTCCGATTTTTCCTCTTAACAACACCATTTTGTTGAGGTGTTTTTGGTGTAGAAAAATCCTGAGCAATACCTCTTTCTTCATAAAAGCGTTTGAAATAAGCATTTTCAAATTCACGACCGTGATCACTTCGAATTCTCATCACAGCTGTTGCTTTCTCCACTTCAAGCTTGAGACACAGAGTCTTGAATGTCTCAAAGGTTTCTCCCTTATCTCTAAGGAACTCAACCCATGTGAATCGTGTGAAGTCATCCACACACACAAAAATAAACTTCTTTCGTCCAATACTTTCAGTTTGAACAGGCCCCATCAAGTCCATATGCAACAGCTCCAAAGCTTTTGAGGTGGTAATCTTCTTAACAGATTTATGTGATGTATGAATCTGTTTTCCCACTTGACATGGTCCACAAATTTTTCCACGATCAATATCAAACTTCGGGACTCCATTCACAGCTTATGTCTTCATGAGACGTTGCATGTTTCTGTAACTCACATGGCCAAGATTTTCATGCCATATGTTTGCTTCATCAAGTTGAGTTCTGAAGCAATTACCTTTTATGTTGAGAAGGTAACAATTGTCCCTTGATCTGTCTCCATCCATCAGCAACACACATTCTTTGTTCTTCACAAGACATTTGTCTCTAGTAAAATGAACCAAGAGACCTTGATCGCAGAGTTGACTTATGCTAATTAAGTTAGCTTTCAGTCCTTCAACAAGCAGAACATCCTCCAAGTTGGGCATCCCTTCAATATTTAGATGACCACGGCCAAGTACTCTTCCCTTGACACCGTCTCCAAAAGTAACGAATTGATAAGAATAATCCTTTTGAATATTCTTCAGCATACTGGCATCTCCAGTCATGTGTCGTGAGCAACCGCTGTCAAAGTACCAGCTGCTCTTTGCATGAATATTGAGGGCTGTGTGAACAACATAGTTCCTGTGATTGTATCAGGATCTGTTCCGCACAGTTTGTCTTCTGAAATTTAGGTCATTCTGAGATCGACCTTTCCTCCTCATTCTTCTGAGATCATTGATGTAGTACCTACAATATGGTCGGATGTGACCAGGCTTTTCACAGTAGTGGCAAACAACTCCAATCTTTCGAGGCTGAGACTTTTGTGGCTGTGGCTGCTTGATATCTGGTTTAAATTCAGGTTCTGGAACAGATTCATTATGCGTTCCAGATGTTTGTCCTTGTCAGAAATGATCAAAGAACTTTCCACCAGTGTATCCAAGTCCTGTATGGTCCTGAGGACTTTTTCCTTTAGAAAGAATGTCATCGAGCTGAGATGATCCTGAATTCATCATCTTGACAAGCTTCTTTAGATGCAGCAGTTCACCATTCTGGGAGTGAGAATTGTTTCTGGATTGTTGAAGATCATTCTGCAATTCATTGAGTCGCATGGACAAACTATCTTTCTCTTTAATAAGATCACTATTCTCTTTCATCAGCCCTTCATTAACTTTAACCACCATGGTCTAGCTCTCATGAAGGTTTTTGTATGCTTCAATGGCAGTCTCTTCAGTGAATTCTTCATCGTCACTGCATTCCGAAAGATTGTCATTCTGTCTGTCTGAGACAGTATTAGGCATAGATTCTTTATGAGAATGTGTCATGAAAGCAATATGATTTCTCACGCATTCTTCATCACTCCCACTATCATCTAGATCTTCACTTTCAGTAAGAGTGGAACTGTAAGATTTATTCCTCTTCTTTAGGGTGTTCGCACATTCGGCTTGATAGTGCCCAAGAACACCACATTCTCTGCACTTCACCTCCTTATGTTTTTCTTCAATAGAATCTTCATCTTTAGTTCTCCAAGGTTTGGAGAATCTGTTCTTGACAGAATTATTCTGTGAAGACTTCTCATAACGTTTGACAAATTTTGAGAAATTTCTTGTCAGCAAGGCAATTGACTCAGCTAGATCATTTTTGTCAGAGACAGTACTTGGCACATCAGGACTGAAGCCGGCTTGAAAGGCTATGCTTTTCTTCTGAACTGTCTCTTCATCTGTAAGTCCCATTTCAAAAGTCCTCAGGGACCCCATCAGCTCCTGTAACTTCATCTTGCTCACGTCCTTGGCCTCTTCGATCGCCGTGACTTTATATGTGAATCTCTTAGGAAGAGACCGTAGAACTTTTCACACAAGTTTTTCCTCAGATATGGCATCACCAAGTGCAAAGCTTTCATTAGCTATGTTACAAATCTTGGCCTTGAAATCAACCAGCTTTTCACCTTCATCCATTCGAAGATTTTCAAATCTGGTAGTAAGGAGCTGCATACGAGATGCACGAACACTGCTCGTTCCTTCGAAAGTAGTCTGAAGGATATCCCATGCATCATTTGCCTTGTCATATATGGAGATGAGTTTGAACACGTTCATGTCTACTGTAGAGAAGATGGCGTTCATGGCTTTAGCATTCAGCCCCATGATCTGATAATCAGCATCGTCAAACTCTTCTTCTGGCTTCAGCACCGCTTTGTCTTTCTCATGTCTCTTGGTAGGAGGCTTCCACCCTTCCATCACCATCTTCCAGGCACGCTCATCAATTGAGCGAATGAAAGCTATCATTCGAGATTTCCAATAGGCATAGTTATTACCATCAAGGAGCGGAGGTCGCACCGTCGAGGCTCCTTCTTTCATCGAGTCCATCTCGGCAAAAACAACACAAGAACACGGATTAATACCCCAAGATCAACCCTGAATACAGGCAACCTGCTCTGGTGCCAATTGAAAAACAGTAATCCGTGCTTATATGATTTTTAGTTAACTACTTAAAAACTGTTCTATGATATGTATGGAACAGATGCAAGAACATAAACAAATAAAGCAGTAAAAACACACGAGATGGTAACCCAGTTCGGTTCAACCAACCTACTCTGGGGGGATAGCTCCCAAACTTGAAGTTTCGACTGTCACTCCTTCAAAGATGGTATAAAGGATCTTACACATACAAACCTCCCGCCTTATGTCGCCCGTTCTTCTCCTCGAACTCTTTCGCTAGCCGAAAGTTGTAAGATCCCCTCATAACCGTGACACTAGACTCCCTCTAGCTACCCACGACTTCAACTTACAATCTCTCCCGAGATTGCGTACAGAACGGAATAAAAATTCCCTCACGTGTTTCACTCGAAAACACTCAAAACTAGTCTATCACGTTGAACTATTTAAGGAACAACTACTAGTTACAAAAACGACCACAAACTGATTCTAACACTAGAATCTAAACAAAATAACAGTGGCACCGATTGCTTCTCAATTCGGTCTTCATATAGGCGTTGATCTCCATCCACCGCCAACATGGTAAGTGGTTTGTGGCCTTCCAAACGTGTGTAGATACTTCCCAAGTATAGGAGGGTTAATTCAGCACCAGATCTACACCACAAGGCAGTAAAACGAATCTATCTTGACCTTCCAAACTGGTTTGACGCAAGATCTTTCCATCAAGGAAACTGCCATAAATAGAGTGTCTCTGGTTCTGTCTGGGACATACTCTGGAACAGTTCACCAACTGTTCTTTTTTTCTTGCACAGCGGAAAAAAAAACTTCGTGGGACATACCCAGGCACATTTTGTCGAACATATCTCGCCAATTCAATAACACAAATACTTAGTGCATGATGGTGGCACTAACAATGGTAAAGATAATTTTCAGGACTGGAAAATAAAAATTGTGTGTATTTTGGTCAAAGAAAAGGTTAATAAAGCTATTTTGACTAAAATCAATGAATCTATGGATGATGAGAAACTGCATGAATTAAATGATAATGCTAGAGCCACCATTTTGTTAAATTTGAGCAGTTCTGTGGTCAGAAAAGTGTCCCATCATAAATGTGCAAAAGATCTGTGGGATAATTTGAATTCTTTGTATACTGCATCATCTGAAGAGTCTGCTTATTCTTTGCAAAATCAACTTATGACCTATCAGATGGATAATTCTAAAGATATTGACACTAATATGGAAGAATTCAATAAATTACTCCAAGATTTGAAACTGGCTGGTGACCATACTCTTGAAAAATATGCTCCCCAAATTTTGCTTGGTGCTATCCCTGAGTCATATTCTGAAGTTAAATCTGCCTTAAAATATGGTGGTTGCAAGGTTACATGTGATATGATTGTGGCTGGATTAAAGACAAAAGAAAATGAGATGAAAATGTTGAAATCCAAACCTCTGTATAATGAGATCATGTACGTGAACAAAAACCCTAACCATGGTGATAGGACGTATTCTACTTGCTTTTATTGTTATCTTTTGGTGTCATTTCTCCTAATTAATTGCCCTATACTTGTGTATTTTGGAAGAATGATGTGTTTGTTGAGTTGTGTAGGGATGTAGTACAAAGTTGGAGAAAAGGTCATGCTTTTGGTGCAAAAAGAATCTAAGTGAAGAAAGAGCAAAATTCGAGTCTAAGTAGATCCGGCCGTAAGGGCTTGCAGCTGGAAAGCTGGAGCGAGTTTCTGGAACCTGGGCTTCTACACGCGTTTTGGGCTTGCAAAATACAACTCTTGGCCCAAGTTCAGACCTGGACGCGGAAATACACCTCTTGACCACCTCAAGAGTCCTTCTCTTGCTATGTTTCCTAGTTTAGATTGATTAGGATTTTATTTCCTTATCTAATGTTTTAATTAAGGATATTATATATAGATTAGGACTTATTTCTTTATTATTCCATTATTCACGCCAGACGCTAGAATGCAACAGCAAAGAAACGCTTGGAACAGATTTTATATTTCATCTTTCTCGTTAATTTATATTGCTCGATCCAAGCATGCAAGTTAGCTAATTTAATCATATTCCGGTGACAACGGCGAAGCTCTACTTATACAAACTGTGAGATCTAATTTGTTCGTTCATAATTAATTATTGTATGTATCTGTTGTTCTCGGATTTTCGAGTAGTTAATTATTCTAAGTCTGTTGGGTAGTTGCAAATATTCAATAGGTTGAGAATAGTTACTAGCCAATTAAATCAACCATACGTAATTGTGGATTGGGTTTAATAAGTGGTAAAACAGTTGTTCAAAACTAGGGGAATAACAGAATTAATTTAACAGTCCTGCGTCAGAGTCTGTGAAGTTAAAAACCGGGTCTCTCTTGTGTTCATTGCTTTCGGTTCATTAAACTTAAAGAGCGACTCTTACAGTTGTCAACCGATTAGAGAATAATTGATGAAGCGTCTTCTTAATTATCGACACTATATGGAGAGATTCGGTCATGTTAGAAGCGTCTTCAGTGACTATAACTGATTTGCATGGAATTAATTGATTAATTATTGCATCTCTGATCGGTCTTTATAAGTGGAGTGGAGTTTGTTGGATCCGGAATACTTCTTCTCATATTTTAAAACCGTTCACTTTATTCACTCGTGCATTATTTTCTATTTATTTATTAATTTCATTCAGCTTATTATAAGCACAAAAATCCTCTGGAAAGTTTAGTTATGCAGATTGAAAGTCAAGAGTAATTCTCGTCGGTCCTTTGGGAGACGATCCTGCTCGTCGCTGTACTCTGCAGTGTGGGCTTGCCGACGAAAGTCGGAACATTTATTTTTGGTGAAAAACGACGCACCACATGGTTTCAATAAAACCTTGAATCCTGAAAACCCTAGTGTTCTAGCTGCAGAAAGACATATGAGAGAAATGAACATTGCTCACAATCTTCCCCCTCATACTAGACATCATAACCTTGCTCAAATTTATTCTCAAAGCTCTACTCAATATGCTGGCAGAAACCAAAATTTTACCCAAAACCAAAATTCTGATATGAGACCTAGGAAAACTTGCTGGAATTGTGGTAAACCAGATCATTTTTCAAACAGATGCAAAATGCCTAAAAAAATAAAGTTTTTGGGAATTATGATCATCATGCTAATCATGTTTATGATGGTACAAATAATGTGCATGAAGATACTGTGAACTATAACTATCATGAAGGAGATGGCATCTACATGGTTCATACTGCATATGAATTTCAATTTATTAATTTTACCAATGTTGTTTCTAAAAATGTGCATGAAAATGAATGGTTAATTGATTCTGGATGCACTTTTCATGTCACACCTCACAAACACATGTTTCACAACTTGCAATATTTGAATTCTGGTCATGTTGCATTGGCTGATGGTCAACACTGTGAAATTATTGGAAAAGGAGACATATGTTTGAAATTTGAGAATGGAAGCATGCTTACTCTGAATGATGTTAGATATGTGCCCAAACTGAAATTCAACTTACTTTCTGTGTCTAAAATGGCTGATAAAAAGCTTGATGGGTCTGTGAACTACTTGAGATTTAAATTTGAAAAAGATTTCATGCTTTACTTTAATGCTCCCAGAAAGGGAGATCTATATGTTGTACAAGCTATCTCTGTGCCTGTTCATATTGCTAATATTGTGCATGATGATAAGACTGCTATTTGGCATGCTAGACTAGGGCATATGAGTAACAAGGGGCTTGATATATTGAATAAAGTTGGTGCTTTTAAAAATGATAAAATAACAAGCATTCCATTTTGTGAACCTTGTTTGATGGGAAAACAACATAAATTGCCTTTTCCTGCTTCTATCCCTTATCCTAGAAAGCATGTAAGCTCTGAAATTCTTGAATATCTACATGCTGATGTCTGGGGCCCTGCCAAGGTGCCTACTCATGGTGGAAATATTTTCTTCTTGTCTGTGATTGATGACTATTCTAGAAAAACTTGGGTCTTTCTTATGAAAAATAAATCTGAAGTTTTTCAAAAAATTTCAAAATGGGCTGTTGAAATTCAGAACCAGACAAAGAAAAATATTAAATGTCTAAGGACAGACAATAGATTAGAATTCTGCAATCTTCCTATGGATAATTGGTGCTCTGACAGGGGTATAAAAAGATATAAATATGTGCCATATAATCCTCAACAAAATGGGGTTGCAGAAAGAATGAATAGAACTCTCCTTGAAAGAGTTAGAAGTTTGTTAGCTGGTTCAGGTCTTGATAAACAATTTTGTGGAGAAGCTTTGATGACTGCATCCTATTTGATTAACAGATCCCCCTCTGTTCCTTTGCTGGGAAAATTACCTGAATCTGTGTTCTGGAATAAATCTATTTGCCTGTCTAATTTGAGAATCTTTGGTTGCTCTGCCTATGTTCATCATAAATTAAGTAAGATTGAATCTAGGGCTAGAAAATGCATCTTTCTTGGATACCCTGAAGGGGTAAAGGGCTACAGACTTTGGGATAAAACTGTGTATGGCTTTAAAACTTGCATAAGTAGAGATGTCACATTTAATGAGCTTGATTTCCCTTGTCTACATGAATCCTCACTCTCTGTTGCTCCAAGTGAGGTGGAGAATTTTCCTGAGTTCCTGTTTAATCCTGTTGTATCTATTAAGGTGGATGATTCCATCCCTGTGCACTCTGATCCTGTGCCTCATGAGGATGATATGCATAACAATGAGGATACATTGCATGAACCTGAAATTGATGATGTTGATGTGAATGACTCTGCCTCTAATCATGAATCTGGTAATGATCACTCTGATAACATGATGGTGTCTGATACTGAGACAAGTTCTAACTCTGAAAATGAACATGAAATTGCTTCTGAATCTGTGCCTGAACCTGAAAATCTTGATAACTATCAGCTTGCTAGAGATAGACCTAGGAGAAATACAAGAGTTCCTTCAAGATATGATGACTATAACTTGTCCTTATATGCTTTTAATGTGTTCAGTAACGTGGACAAGACTGAACCTAAAACTTACAAAGAAGTTGTGAGTTCCCCTGATTCTGACAAATGGATGGCTGCGATGAATAGTGAGATAAAATCTTTGCATGATAATCATACTTGGGTGCTTGTTGAAAAACCAGATAATTGTTCTATTATTGAATGCAAATGGATGTATAAAATTAAGCAAGAAATCGATAATGTCAGATATAAAGCTAGGCTTGTAGCAAAGGGTTTTACTCAAAAAGAGGGCATAGACTACAATGAAATATTTGCTCCTGTGGTAAAATTCACAACTGTGAGAATCATGCTTGCCTTAACTGCTCATTTTGATTGGGAACTAAAACAGATGGATGTTACAACAGCTTTTTTGCATAGTGAACTTGAGAATAACATATACATGCATCAGCCTGAGGGCTTCATTGATAAAAATCATCATAATCATGTCTGCTTGTTGAAAAAATCCCTCTATGGTCTGAAATAATCTCAAAGGCAATGGAATATTAAATTTGATAAATGCATGCAAAGTATGAATTTTACAAGAAGCAAATTTGATCATTGTCTATATTATATGCAAACCAAGGTGCCTATGTTCCTATTGCTCTATGTAGATGATATTTTTTTTATTAGCCCCTGTTTGAAAACTGTGAAGCATGTTCAGACCTGCTTGTGTGCTAATTTTGACATGAAAGACCTTGGAGATGCTAAGAAAATTCTTGGCATGATTATTGACAGAGATAGGAACAAACACACCCTTGTGCTACATCAAACTGCATATGTTGAACAAATTCTGAAAAAATTCAATATGGAAAATTGTAAGCCTGTCTCTGTGCCTCTTGCATCTCATTTCATGCTAAGTAAAGATCAATCCCCAAAAAGTGATTCTGAGATAAATGAAATGCAAGGTGTCCCCTATGCTAATGCTATTGGATCTGTTATGTATTTAATGATTAGCACAAGACCTGATATTGCTTATGCTGTCTCATGCTTGAGTAGGTACATGGCTAATCCTGGGCTACCTCATTGGGAGGCTTTAAAATGGTTGTTCAGGTATCTAAAATCAACTATGTCTAGTGGCTTAATATTCTCAAAATCCTCTGATGGTGTTAAATGTGTGGGATATGTTGATTCTAATTATGCTAATGACAAGGATCAAAGAAAATCCACTACTTCATATGTGTTTACTCTCTGTGGTGCTTGTATAAGCTGGAAATCTCAGCTGCAAAGTATAGTTGCATTGTCATCTACTGAGTCTGAGTATATTGCTGCAATTGAGGCTGTGAAAGAAGCCATTTGGCTCAATGATATGCTTACTGAAATAAAATTCATTGATGATAAACCATTGCTATATTCTGACAGTCAATCTGCTATACAATTGTGCAAGAACCCAGTGTTTCATGATAGGACCAAACACATAGATGTGAGATTTCACTTCATCAGAGACATCATTGAAAAGGGTGAAGTGTTGCTGGATAAAATTCCTTCAGAATTTAACCCAGCTGATATGGGTACCAAATGTCTTCCAGTTGCAAAGCTGGAGACATGCAAGAGATCCCTGCAAATGGATCTTGGTTGAATTCTAGGGAAATTGATGGTATACTAGGATACCTGATCAGCCTATCAAAGGCACCTGTGACCCCTGGTTGTTATTTACCCTGTTGGTACTATGCTAGGTGCAATCCAATCAATGACAGCCATTGAATGGCAAGAGATGGGTTGAATTGGGTTGGTCTCTAGTGTTGAGACTGAGATAAATACGCAGAGTGTTTATCTCTCCCTCTCATACTTTGTCTTTGTGATGAGTATGAGTAAAAAGGCTGTGATGATCAAATCCAAAAGATGGCAAGCACTTCCTTGGTGACACAAAAGACCAATGTGTCAAAGGTGGATATGTGGAGATTGGCCCATTGCCCTTTTATCTCTCACGGCTCATTACCCCATTTATTTTACAAGCCCAGTTGATGGCCCAGTTACTACTTAACATAATCTTCCATATATGATTTCTTAACCCTACTTTTCCTAATATGATCACTCCCTCTCTCTACTTAATCTCTCGCGCCCCTTCATCTCCCTCAAGCCCTACCTCTAATCTCTTCACTGATTAAGCTCTGTAAAGCCTTCTCCTCCGTTCTTTGGCCGGAATCCTGTGCTCTGGATTCCTGAGTGGCTGTGTTGTGAGATTAAGTGTGAGCTTTACCTGTGAGAGTGATTTAGAGGGCTTCAACGCCTGCAATCCCACTGTCCTACTCCTTTGTGGCTTGAGTCTGTGTCGCCGGAAGAGCAGTGCCCCCTGACAAGAAGATCTGAGCCAAGTGTCTTCGAACCACAATTTCTCTTCCATCTTCAACTCTCGATTTCTTATCTTTCTTTTACTTTTACAGATCCTCATTTTTCTGCTTCTGTTGTGACTTTTGTGTTATTCTGCAAGGTTCTAACTACACTTGTGTTTGAAGATACTATTACTTGTGTTCAAATCCCTAGTCTGTGAAAAAATCCTAATCTGAGACTATCTTGACCAAGAACTCGCTCCCAAGCCACTTGAGTGCCCGTGAGACAAACCGAAGGGGTTTGGGAACCAAGTGGTGAACCCCCGGCTAGACTAGATACCCAACATTACAGAGCTTAATCGGTGAAGAGATCAGAGGTAGGGCTTCAATGCCTGCAATCCCACTGTTCTACTCCTTTGTGGCTTGAGTCTGTGTCGCCGGAAGAGCAGTGCCCCATGACAGGAAGATCTGAGCCAAGTGTCTTCGAGACACAATTTCTCTTCCATCTTCAACTCTCGATTTCTTATCTTTCTTTTACTTTTACAGATCCTCATTTTGTCTGCTTCTGTTGTGACTTTTGTGTTATTCAGCAAGGTTCTAACTACACTTGTGTTTGCAGATACTATTACTTGTGTTCGAAGCCCTAGTCTGTGAAGAAATCCTAATCTGAGACTATCTTGACCAAGAACTCGCTCCCAAGCCACTTGAGTGGCCGTGAGACAAACCGAAGGGGTTTGGGAACCAAGTGGTGAACCCCCGGCTAGGCTAGATACCCAACAGAGTATCATTTGTATCATTAAAAAGTATCGGGCAGAAAAAAAAATAAAAAAAATTGTTAAAATTAGTATCAATCTAAACACTAAAAAATATCATTCAAAATTAAAAAAAGTATCACTTGTGTCCCTAAAAAGTATCATCTATTTTGATGATTTTTTTGGTCAACGCTTTGACCGAGTCAACGCGCGTTGACCGTCTGATGTACATTTTTTTTTATCGAAGATAACCCGCAGTTGCTATCGAGGTGCGCACTGGGTAAACCCCGCCCCTGTGTAATAGCCTGCAAGCCACACAGAGGAGGTAAACCACACTTGACAAGCCAGGTGTGACAGGCTCACACCTAGTGGTGTTGGTGGGATTCGAACTTGAGATCTTTGGCCTCAAGATATCACCACTCCACCACTAGGTCATTCTCATGGGGACGTCTGATGTACATCTTATGTGCATGAGTTTTTGTGTTTGCTAAATATTTTGAAAATTATTTGAGTTCATATCGATCCAATTTAAAAATGAAAAAAATAAATATATTAGGATTAAATTTTCGGTCTTGACTATGCGTGCTTCAAGAGACAAGTTCCAGTTATGTTAGAAACGAGTAGTTCACAAATCAGTTCAATTTTAACATTTTTTTTTATTTTCAATGAAATTAATATATATTACTCATAAAAATCGCAAACGCGCTTTATGTAGACAGGATATCAATATTAATTATGTAAATATTTCACTTATTCAGTTGAGTATGAGTGTTTTTCAAGTCAATCTCGAGAAGATAGGAAACAAATTCAATTCGTCACAACCCGCAAAAGCAATGGGCATAGCTACAATGTGAAGGTAATAAAGTCCATTTAATAAGTCAGAAGACAACGGTTGGGCCCATAATAAATTAGGGTTTAATAGGCTACAGCCCATTCCTACTAAATAATACATACGAAAATGGGGCAAAGGGCCCAAGCTGTGTACAATTTAGTAAAGATAATTGTCAATTTAAGACTTTAGATTGATAATTTATCAATTCAGAAGTATGAAAGATGAAAACTATCAATTTAGGATTCAAAAGATGAAGAATGTTAATTTAGAACCTTAAAAATCATGTATTTTGATATCTTTTTTTATTTTTTAATTATTTTTATATTCATTTTCAACAAAAAAAAAACATTTATTAATGTAACACCCCAGAAAAATATAGTATTATTTTATAGCTAGAAATTTCATGAAATTAGAACCCAATTCATTATGGCTAGTTAATTATGGGCCTAGAGTCACTATAAGACTAAGAAAAGTCTCGATCTTAGTTGAGCATCTAAAATAAAATTAGAATTTATATAATAAAAGTAGAAATTAATGGGATCGTTTTGATACCAAAATCATCCAATTCAGACTTCATTTGACCTCCCAATGGAATTTATTTTGTTAAACATTTTGGAATCAATTTTTTTTCCACCAAGCCGACTTTATAAATTCAAGCCCAATATTATACTTATTTTTTTAAGCTCATTTGGCCCATGTCTTTCGAGTCCACTTTCAACTATTGTATAAGTAATGTATATACATTTTATTATTTAAATGATTAGAAATTTGAAAGTAATTTTAAAATGATTTCTCCCACCACTCTAAATTGCCCATTTGGAAGCTATTTGATTAGCACTTGTACATAGAGCACACGTGCATGATATAAATTTGTGTATATATGTAAACTTTAGAATTGTGTCCTCATAGGTAATATTATATATACATGCTTAGTCATATAAAGATAGTTATGGCTTGTTGCACTTGGGTGCACGTGTAAAGGTAAATATATGTATAAGTTGTATGAATATAATTATAGGTTGGTTTGGGAAGGAGAAAAAAAAAAAAGATAAATGAGAAAATTTGATAACCAATCAAAATTTGCTAACTTAGAACCCATGTCAAAGGGATTAGTAGATTGCAAAGTACACGTGTCCTATGAATATGTTGACTATATATATATATATATATATATATATATATATATATATAGTTTAAAAGGGGTTTGGAATATAAGTTATCAAAATCAAAAAAATAAGATAGAGGGAACATAAACGAAGACGAAAGAAAAATAAGGTGAATTTGAAGCTTTCTTTTATTTTCCAATCAATCTAATAACTTTTATGTTATTGTTATCAAATTTTTAATCTGATGTTGTTTGATTTATTAATATTCAGTTTTTGCAATAATATATTAAATGAATCCAATTCTCATATTCATAATCTTTAGTTCTAGTTTAGTATTTGAGAATTAAATTAGAATTTTTAGAAAGTATTATTTGAGTCCTATAATTCTCGAATGTTATATGTTGTTCCTAAAGGAAATTCTAAATAATATAATTCACTTCTAAATGTTAAATCAAACTCCATAGCCATTGAATTCTATTTGATTCATCTTTATCCACTCATATTTAGTCTAGAAAGTCCGATAATTTCTCAATCAGGGTCACCAAGTTGATCTATTCCGTCAAATGCGCATTAATCGCCCATTTGACTCCATTTTAATTCTAAATGATCCCAAGACATAGGAAATTCTTATTTAAGTCATTTAGGATCTAAGTTATTACCTTTATTGACCTATTTGAGGATTCTAAGTTAGGATTTTAATTTTATAGGTCGAGACGAGCTGAAAGCGTAATAGCATCTCACGCATAAATTGCACTGTTATTGAGATCATCCAGGTGGGTTTTTCTATAACTCACAACTATGTTTTAAATTCGTCCATGAAAAGCATGTTAAATGTTTTAATAGCATTGTTTACGCAATGATTGGATGTGTTGAGACTTCATGCATAGAGGAATTCCGACTTACAAGCAAGACGGTTTACGTTGTGACTAAATATCTAGATAAGTAACCGTAAAGTATTCATGTGATCACATTGGGTCTCTCATCCAATAAAGAAGAGTAAACTATGTTATAAAGTATGTTTATGATTGATTTTAAAGCATGAAAGTATGACTTGGACGAATGAAAATGCCCACTGAGTGTTTTCTGGCACTCAACTCAAATATTTTCAAATGTTTTCAGGTCCTGGAGATCAAGCTGGTTGAGGGCGAGCTGTTGGAGTGGGTTAAATGGTTGACTCTTGTATGATTTTTGCTTAAAACCATCTTTAAACTTATGTTTGTATATTAAATATTAAATGCTTTCGTTGATACTCTGCAAAACCTTTAAGTTTGAAGGTTGTTTACCTCTGTGGTCAATTTTGACTGTATATACAAATATTTTGAATGTATAAAATGGTTGACCGTGGAGTTTTTGAATGAGTGACTTGATTGGCTATGTGTATTTTCTTGTTGACAGGTCATAATTTGGTTATATGTGAGTTTGTGATTTTGAAAAGCCTTGTTGAAAGTTGACTTTGAAAGCACTTGAGTGCATGGTTTGAACATTTTTAAGTTGAGGTGCTGTCCGTTTATAAATTAGTTATAAAGTTAATTTAATTTCTTGGAAAATATTTATCACGTAAGCATGTGTGCATGTCTTTTGGTGACGTTTTGGTCCTAGTGGGACTGGGGCGTTATAATTAATTATCTATTAAATTTAATAAAAAAATTATTAAAATAATAAAAAAATAAAAGAAATCGAAATACATGAGTTTTGTGGTCCTATATTTTGACAATTTCAATTTTTCAAATCCTGTATTAATAGACTATTCATCTTTCAGATCCTAAATTGGCAATTCTCCTTTAGTAAATTAGGGAAACATTATATATAGAGAAGTACTTTAAATTATAAGAGAAGTACTTTAAATTACTTGATTATCTTAATATATAATAAAATAATAATATATACTAAAAAATCGAGAGGTGCTATAGAAAATTATAAACATAATATGGAAAGAATTTTATTCCACTCTCTTTGCTCTTAATTAGCCGCAAATCTGCTAGGAACTAATCTGGAGTGTTGGATCATTTATTTTGTAAGGCTGAGATTAATCTTGGAAAAATGGGGTCAAAAATGCATTATGTTAATAGTTATATTAAGTTAAGGGTATATATGTCATTGTAATACATATTAAAAATCTGCAGTAAATATATCTGTTCCATATATAGAGGGATTTTAGATTGGAACGGTTTTTTTTTTTAGCGATTATCTCTGATATTTTTTTACAGAGTTGTATATATCGTTGTTTCATATTTTAATTCATCACATACCTGTTCAACATCTTCAAAGGTACGACTCTTACAATCAAAGAAGTCGTTCCAGATTAGTTTTCATCATCTGTCTGTTCTTCGGCGTCGACTTTGTCGGATTTCATCGTCTGTCTGTTCATCTGCAGGAGTCATTTTTCACAAGTTCTTATTCGATCGTATATTTCACAAGTTCTTATTCGATCGTATATTACCATCACGCCAGTTATCGTATATATTATGGAAGATACATGTATTATGTTCTTCATTAATGTTTCTTTGTACGTGTAAAGTTCTGGGCGGAATCTGTTAGGGCATCGTATGGCCGAATTTTAGCAAATTTTTCATACATTATTATCAAATTATATATGTGCTAATAGCAACTCAGTCATACTTTTATTTGTGAGTTTAATTTATTTTTTTTTTACGATAAGGTGGATATTTTTTTTGAAAATTATTTCAATGTGTTTTACATGATACTGAGATGTTCGCATATAATAATCATATCATATTTATTATATAAGATAGATGCTTTTTCTTATTTGGTTGTGGAAGTTTTCAAGTTCTTAAGAAAAAAATAGTTAAAATCGCATGAATGTATGTGAGCAAAAGAATAATGTATTTTTAGCAGCGTATGCATATGTTTATTAGCAAAATATATATGTGTTAATAGCACGTCAATCATATTTTTATTTGTGAGTTTTCATATGTCCAAACTTTAGCAAATTTTTCATACGTCATTAGCAAATTATATATATATTAGTAGCAAGTCAGTCATATTTTTATTTGTGAGTTTAATTTTTTTTTTATGATAAGGTGGACATTTTTTTTGGAAATTATTTCAATGTGTTTTACATGATACTGAGATGTTCTCATATAATAATCATATCATATTTATTATAGAAGATAGATACTTTTTCGTATTTGGTTGTGGAAGTTTTCAAGTTCTTAAGAAAAAAATAGTTAAAATTGCGTGAATGTATGTGAGCAAAAGAATAATGTATTTTTAGCAGCGTATGCATATGTTTATTAGCAAATTATATATGTGTTAATAGCACATCAATCATATTTTTATTTGTGAGTTTAATTTATGATTTGACAATAAGGTGGATATGTTTTTTAGTTTGAATTAGCAAATTCATCTTCTATTTTATTGAATGGGTTCATGTTGTTTTTTTGGTTTGACCCTTATATGATATGGGCATGTTGTGCATTGATTGTACACAATTTCATTTTGAGAACAAAATAGCGTATGCATGATTACTTTTAAAGTATGAAATTTTTTATAGCATATTATATACACGTGTATAGCATATACTGTACGTGTTTATAGCATTATTTTATATAGCAGAAATTAATGCTGATTCAGTTTTGGGTCCTTGTGGAAGCTACATACCAAAATGTAATCAATTTTTGAAGCCATTTGTCAGTTTAAAAATCTCGAAGAAGTAATTACCTTTTATCGGATTTATGGTGAAGCAGGTGGTTTCGATATTCGTCTTGGATCGGAAAAAAAGATTGATGGTGTTCTTATTTGGAAGTACGTGGTATGTAATCATGAAGGGCAAAAAAATTCACTTCCAAATGAAGTGAACAATGATGATAAGAAAGAGAAGAAGACGAAGAGACGTGGAGTTTCAAGAAGAGTGGATTGTATGGCTCATTAGGTTCTAAAATATGTTGCAGAATATGATTACATCGTGACTGTTTTTATTCAAGAACATACCTACACATTAGTTTCTGATCTGGGCGGCATCTGTTCGGGAATCGTATATACGACTTTTAGCAAATTTTGTATAAGTTAATAGCAAATTATAGATGTGTTAATAGCAAATCAGTAATATTTTTATGTGAAAATATATATATATATATATATATATATATATATTTTACAATAAGATGGTCATTTTTGTTTTAAAATGGGTTCAATGTGCTTTACATGACACTGATATGTTTACAGATGATGGTCATTTCATATTTCTTATAGAAGGTAGATAATTTTCGTATTTGGTCGTGCAAGTTTTCAAGTTATTAAGAAAAAAATATTTAAAATCCCATGAATGTATGTGTGCAAATTTTGTATATGTAATTAGCAAATTATAGATGTGTTAATAGCAAATTGATAATATTTTTATGTGAAAATATAATTTTTTTTTACAATAATTTTTTTTTAAATGGGTTCAATGTGCTTTACATGATAATGATATGTTCGCAGATGATGGTCATTTCATATTTATTATAGAAGGTAGATGATTTTCGTATTTGGTTGTGGAAGTTTTCAAGTTATTAAGAAAAAAAATACTTAAAATCGCATGAATGTATGTGTGCAAATTTTGTATATGTGATTAGCAAATTATAGATGTATTAATAGCAAATCGGTAATATTTTTTATGTGAAAATCGGTAATTTTTTTTTTACGATAATATGGTCATTTTTTTTAAATGGGTTCAATGTGCTTTACATGATGCTGATATGTTCGAAGATGAGGGACATTTCATATTTATTATAGAAGGTAGATGTTTTTCGTATTTGGTTGTGGAAGTTTTCAAGTTATTAAGAAAGAAAATACTTAAAATTGCATGAATGTATGTGTACAAATTTTGTATATGTAATTAGCAAATTATAGATGTGTTAATAGCAAATCGGTAAATTTTTTTTTGTACAATAATATGGTCATTTTTTTTAAATGGGTTCAATGTGCTTTTCAAGATACTGATATGTTCGCGGATGAATGGATGATGGTCATTTCATATTTATTATAGAAGTTAGATGTTTTTCGTATTTGGTTGTGGAAGTTTTCAAGTTATTAAGAAAAAAAATACTTAAAATCGCATGAATGTATGTGTGCAAATTTTGTATATGTAATTAGCAAATTATAGATGTGTTAATAGCAAATCGGTAATATTTTTTATGTGAAAATCGGTAATTTTTTTTGTGAAAATCTATTTTATAGATGTGATTATAGCATTATTTTTAAATAGCAAGAATTCAATTTTCTATATATACAATATCAATTTGCAATAACACAAGCCAAATACCCATAACTTTTTTTTTAATCACTTGTAACTCATTTGAAAACATATCTTATTAATTTGCTTAATACATCAAGCCAAATAAAATCAACACAAATAAAGATCATTAATAATATGTTGCAAATTTGCTAAATACACCAAATCATATTAATTAAAAATCAATACACACAACGATTAAGCAAAACCCAATACCTATAACCTTTTTTAATCCCCTGTAACTCAATTGCTAAAAACAAACTATAAATTTGCTAAATACAGTGGGTAATTTTGCTATAAACAAAAAGCACCCGTTAAAAAAACATTTCTTAATAATGTGCTATTAACATTTAACTAATTCGCTAATTATATGTATATAACGTGCTAAATACACAATCATATCAGATAAAATCGAAACCAATGAATAGATCAAATAATCAAAAACCTAAACCCATAAAAAATGATAATCATATCTTAATAATATGCCATAAACAAATTTTAATTGTGCTATATATTTAAGGCTAATTTGCTATTAACAAAACCCAACAATAAAACAAAAATATATTCCATACAATTGGGTAATTGGATAAACTATACAAATATCCACATTCGAATGAACTTGCAGCTGCAATTTGAAAAGACCATGAAAAGAACCACCGAATATATTTTGTGTCCAAATGATTACTAACTTGCTAATAATTGCATACAAATTTGCTATTAATAAAATTTAAAACTGCTATCAATAACCCAATTTGCTAATCATACAACATATCAATTTGCTAACCATATATTCATAATTTGCTACCTTGCTAATAATATCTTACTAATTTTCTAAATGTATCAAACCAAACCAAATGAAGACCATTAAGTAGAACGATTTAAAAAAACCCAATCTCCATAAAATTTGCTATTCATATTTGACTAATTTGCTAACAAATTCAAACCAAATAAAATCAAAACCAATAAATTGAACAATTAAACAATAAACACTACCATCAAATTTGCTACTTAAGTCTGATTAATTTGCTGAAAAATTCAAACCAAATGAAATCAAATATTGCACATTGCCGAACAATTTTTCAAGATATATATAGGTCCAAATATTGTATATTACATAAACGACTAACAAATGTTAACTCAACTTAATTTCAAATATAAAATCGTTAACAAAATTCTCCCATGGTCTATAATCATACAGCCTATCACTTTGCTAATCATACAACATATCAATTTGCTAACCATATATTCATAATTTGCTATAAACTAAATATAAATATGCTATAAACAAACCCAATTTGATATAAATAACAAATATTCATAAAACAACAGCATATCAAGTTAATCTGCTAA
Organism: Perilla frutescens; assembly: GCA_026008535.1. Lineage (NCBI taxonomy): Eukaryota > Viridiplantae > Streptophyta > Magnoliopsida > Lamiales > Lamiaceae > Perilla > Perilla frutescens. The sequence goes on from BRKX01000004.1 coordinate 10,289,471, forward strand.
ACATACATTACTAACTTACTAATCAAAACTTATTAATTTGCTAAATATATCAATACAAATCAAATCACAATCAATAAATAAATAATGAAACAATAAGAAATACCGATCAAAGTTGCTAATCATATCCATTTAATTTGCTAATAATATTCATTTAATTTGCTAAAACTCAAACCAAATTAGATCTAAACTAAAGAATCAATTTTTAAACACGTTAAACAAGAGCAATATAAATGTAAAATTCCACAACCAAAAAACGCATCCCGACATAACAAACACGAGTCACGAACCTTAAACCAGAACATTAAACCACTATCCTATCATATGAGCTATAGTTTCTCTAAAAAAAATTCTCAGCATAACTTAATAATAATCATACATTAATAATTTGCTATAAACTTAACGTAAATTTGCTATATACTTAATGTTAATCTGCTATACACGAATTCACTCATAAAACAAAAATATATCTTACTAATCTCTTAATAATGTCTAAATAATTCGCTAATCATATAGCATTAATTTTCTACATACATCAAACAAAATAAAATAAAAACCAATTGCCATAAAATTTGCTATAGAAAATCGAGCTGTCCACGCAAAAACAAGAATAAAACAGATTCAAAACACCTAAATATTATATTAAATGGTGAAAAAATACTCATTCGTGAGACCCTAGTGCCCTTCATTGTTGTTGGCCGCAGTGGTAGCGGTTTCTGCAGCTGGGCGTTGAGGAGGCTTGCGACTAGGCGCTCGGCCGACGTGGAGTCTGGTGGCGGTGGTCCATTCAGTGACGTGGAGGAGGGAGGATGGTGGAGGAGGCGACGTGGAGGCTGGCGGCGGCGAGACATTCATCGATGTGGAAGAGGGCGGAGGTGAGGCGTTCGTCGACGTAGATGAGGGCGGAGGCGGCGACGTGGACGGGGGAGGTTGGAGGCGGCGATGAGGAGGGCGGTGGGTGGAGGCGGCGGCTGGACGTGATTTTTGTAGGTTTTCCTTCTCTTTTCAATAACCCAAATTTTGCTATTAATGTACCCTATAATTGAAACTATCAGATTCTATATTATTTGTAAAATTCATCCCATAATTATGCCTAGATATGTGGAACGTGATATTATGGGGATTTTCAGTTTGTCAATAATACCCTTATGAAGCACGAATTTTTGTTAAAAAAAATATTATTTTGCAGTTTGATCCCTAAAATCTAAAATCAATCTGGTCCATTAAATTGGTTGAGATCTATGGATGTAAATGGTTCTTAGTTCCTACATGGGGTATGGTTCTCATTTTAACCCACCCCTATATATATATATATATATATATATATATATATATATATATAGGGGTGGGTTATAATGAGGACTGTGCTTCGCGTGAGACCGTGAGAACGGTGCTTATTTACTATGATTTTATAGCTTACCTTTTTGTATTTTAGTGCTATTTACACTAACACTAAAATATAACAAGATAAGCTATAATTATTTTTTTAAAAAATTAGCAATAATATATAATAAAGTAAGCTATAAATTCATAGTAAATAAGCACTGTTCTCACGGTCTCACGCGAAGCACTGTTCTCATTTGAACCAAATCCTATATATATATATATATATATATATATATATATATTGGATTGACTATTATTTTTTCCTCTCAACTTAACATTAGTTATTTAAGTTATAACCACCTACTATCCAGCTCAAAATTCTATGATATATTTGTAATATCTTAAGTTTTAATGGCAATATTTAAATTGTGTTAATTAAATTTTACCTGTATATTCATTGTGCAAGAATTCGAAAACGTGGAGAAATCTTAATAGAATGGAGAGAATTAAGGTTAATCTATTTATGCTAATTTTAATTATTTTCTTATATGTATGGAAAATATAATTTTGATTTCTATTTAAATTTGTGTCTACATGGAAGTTGATCACAGTAATTAGTTCAACGAATTAAATTTTTAAAAAAAAATCTGAATTTATATATATATATATATAACTCACAAAATAAGAGAAGTAATTTAAATTACTTGATTATCTTAATATATAATAAAACAATAATATATCCTAAACATCAAATGGTACTGTAGAAAATTATAAACACGATATGGAAATAATTTTTTCCATCCTCTTTGTTTTTAATTAGCCACAAATATGCAAATAATATTTAACTATCTTTAAATTTGGAATACACTGATTGATTGATTGATTGCATACACAAAAAAATTAATGCAAGATTCATACATATATTATTATACAAATTAAATTACATTAAATAAATTACACTAATTATATAAATTCCGTCAATTTACACAAATTACGTTACAAATCAAATTTGATTTAACTAATTAACAATGGAAATAGATTTGATTAGATTATTAAATACAATGTTTCCAATTATCCTACAATAATCGTTAGATTGCATTTTAAATTTGGTATAATCAATCATTAAAATTAAAATACTCAATAAATTAAAAATATTCCAAATTTACCACCACATGCTCATCTATATATAAATTCAAAATTGTATTCTACCAACTCTTCCAACCAACACACTTTCATTACATGTATTCTTCTAAAATTTTGATTTGAAAGCATATCCGTCAAGAATTTTTATATATTCTTAAAACGTGATGAAATGATCAAGATATAGAAGACGAAGCAACGAAGTCTTTTGAGATCTATTCTAACTTCAAAAATTCTAAATTCAATTTTGTAAGAGAAAAGTATCCGAATATTGTGTATCTTTTATCTTTTATTTCCATGAATAGTAATTTCGATTTCGATTTTGATTTGTATATAGATATATATATATATATATATATAGATGAGATCATGTGAGAACCACACTCCCATGTGAGAACTGAGAACCAATTTTAACCACAGATCTCGCCTATTTGGACGGCTAAAATCTGTTCCAAACTTAAAAAAAATGCGGTGGCATTACTGTAATATTACTGACTTTTTAATGAAGCAAGGGTATTTTCATAATTTAGGAATTCTATTATTTTTTACATGAAATCTCTTCCCGTCTCTTGAACCCTCATCTCCACCTCTCTCTCTATCTCTCTTCCTTCCCACCGCCACACAACCCCATTCGCAGCCATTGTGTGGACGCCATGCCGAAGTACTACCGTCTCGCCGTAAGTTCGAATTTATCATCATTCGCTGAAAGATCTCTTTGATTTCTCTTCGATTTTGTTGTGTTTATGTAATCCAGATTCCAGTCGATTCATTTAATCGATCGTTGTTCATGCGAGTTCTCCTAGAGTTTTGGTTGTTCGTTGTTCTTGGATGATGATGCCGGGTAAAAATATTTTTATCGTACTTTTTCTGTGATTTTTTCACGCGATTCTCTTCAGTTCTCTATGATTTTGTTATGTTTTAGATTTGTTCGATAATGTTGATTAAGCTGATTAAGTTGAACTTTTGATTTTTGAGGATCAACATGTATTTTTAGCTCTGCAGATCATGATTTCATATTTCTATGTACTTGTATCTCTCCATATTTGTAATTACTATGTTCGTAAATCTTTGCGTATTTGCTAGAATTACAAATTGTAAAAACAATTGAGATTTAGAAAAATATATTGCCAACAAATAGTTTAGCACTAGTATTAAAATGTTTAGCACTTCTGTAACCTATTTTAGCACTACTGTGAATAATTTTAGCATTATTAAGCATTAACGTGATTAGTTATGTATTGATTAATGTGCAGATTGTGTTTCTTCCACTTTGGAGATTTCACTTGTGTTTTCTGTAATTAGCTACATTCAGTTACAAACCAGACATATTCCTCAGAAGTTACCGTCTTCCTCCGCGCGGCGAGTGTCCAAATCGAGGCCGCGCAATCGGCTTCTGTGCTGCTGCAGAACATCCTCCACCACTGACGCCACCGAAAATGCCCCTCTCTCTACAACTCAGCAAACCTCCAATTTCAATTCTTCGGTTCGAAGTAGAATCATTCAATGAAATTTCAGATACAATTTACTCCTATGGAAAATCAGTACTTAGAGCTTCAACGTCAAGGTAGATACATACATACACGCGATCATATATATAGAGAGAATAGTTAGCTTTTAGCACTGATAGTTTATATTTTAGCACTGATAGTTTATATTTTAGCACCGATAGTTTATATTTTAGCATTTTCATTTCCTTTTTTAACACTGTTAGTTTAATGTTTGAATATTTTGGTAGGTGATAGTGTTAGCATTTGTAGTCTGCTATTTACTATGAGAAAGACATAATAATAGACAATATCATCATCACTCTTTCGAGCAAGTTCAGCAGCTCGAAGCGTATGCATTCTTCTTATTAATTTGCATCTAATTTATATCTTTATTAATTTGTGAATGTATTTTGCTTTCGCATGAAGCTTTGGAAATTAAACGCTACACTTGGTTGTTTTACTGATTTATGAGATGAGATTTTTTTGGATTTATTTTGTATGTTGATGAGTTGTATTAATGTTGTGGGATTTTATTTGAATGGATGAAGCTTTTTTAAGGAACATCCATATCCTGATGAGGATCAGAGACTGCAACTGAGAAATGAATTATGGCTTGACCCTAAAGATGCAGATGATATTTTTTTATTGTAATGCTAAACAATTGTCATGTTAGTGCTAAAATAAATTATGACAGTGCTAAAATAGGGAATGACAATGCTAAAACCCTAAATTGAAAAATATACGCGTGAATCACATATACAATGCTAAACTTTTAAAATCATGTTCCATGTATCATCCAAATATTGATGTGATATAATTACTATCGAATAAGTCGGACTCTATGATTCCAACTTTAATTTTAGATCAACTCAATCGTCATCGTTATCTTATTTTAATGTTGGTGTGTTTTTTTCATTACGTAATTTAGTTCTTTGTATTCATTTCCAAAAAAAATGTGAAGTTTTGCAATATTTATATCCTTTTTAATTGATTTACTCAAGTTCTTAGAAAGTTCTCAACTTCCATTTAAAAAATAAAAGAACATAAGGAAATTGAAGTGATGGCCTATGGCTTAAGCCATAATTTATTTATTAAAGAAAAAGAAAAAAAATAAGAAGTTACATTAGAGAGATATAGTTAGAGACGTACAAAATGTCTATCTAGCCAGTTTAACTTTTTTTGCAGTGTGAAGCTCTGTAAACAACAGTATTTTTTTATTGTAATGCTAAACAATTGTCATGCTAAATAAGGGTCATGTTAGTGCTAAAATAAGTCATGACAGTGCTAAAATAAGTCATGAAAGTGCTAAAATATGGAATGACAATGCTAAAACCCTAAATTGAAAAATATACACGTAAATCACATATACAATGCTAAACTCTAAACTATAGTGCTAAAAATGGAAGATCATGAAGCATAAAAAGATGTCGATGAATTTTTTTTATTGTAATGCTAAACAAGGATCATGACAGTGCTAAAATAAGTCATGACAGTTCTAAAATAGGGAATGACAATGCTAAAACCCGAAATTGAAAAATATACGCGTGAATCACATATACAATGCTAAACTTTTAAAATCATGTTTCATGTATCATCCAAATATTGATGTGACATAATTACTATCGAATAAGTCGGACTCTGTGATTCCAACTTCAATTTTAGATCAACTCAATCATCATCGTTATCTTATTTTAATGTTGGTGTGTTTTTTTTCAATATCTAATTTAGTTCTTTGTATTCATTTCCAAAAAAGATGCGAAGTTTGCAATATTTATATCTTTTTTAATTGATTTACTCAAGTTCTTAGAAAGTTCTCAACTTCCATTTGAAAAAAAAAGAACACAAGGAAATTGAAGTGATGGTTTATGGCTTAAGCCATAATTTATTTATTAAAGAAAAAGAAAAAAAACAAGAAGTTACATTAGAGAGATATAACTAGAGACGTACAAAATATCTATCTAGCCAGTTTAACTCTTTTTGCAGTGTGAAGCTCTGTAAAACAATCGTATATTTTTTATTGTAATGCTAAACAATTGTCATGCTAAACAAGGCTCATGTTAGTGCTAAAATAAGTCATGACAGTGCTAAAATAGGGAATGACAGTGCTAAAACCCTAAATTGAAAAATATACGCGTGAATTACATATACATTGAAATTTCCAATTTTACCCTTACTAAGATTCAGGGGCAGCGAAGTTGGTTGTTATTACAATTATGCCACCGCATTTTTTTTAATTTTGGAACAGATCTTGTTCGTCCAAATAGGTGAGATCTGTGGCTGAGATTGGTTCTCAGTTCTCACATGGGGTATGGTTCCTTCTGGAACCCAACCATATATATATATATATATATATATATATATATATATATATATTGTAGTCAGTGTAAACCAATTACATGATTTTTTTAAAGTAATTGATGAAATGGTCAAGATGGAAGATGAAACTACGAAGTATCTTGAGATCCATTATAGCTTCTAAAATTCTAAATTTGATTTGTAAGGGAAAGTGTTCGAGTAGTGTGTATCTTTAATTTTATCTTTTATTTCCATGATTTGTTATTTCTATTTTGATTTGTATATATATTTATATATTTATTGTAGTCAATGTAAACCAATTACATACTTTTTTTTTAATATAATTATCAATTTTGTGTTCGTACTGAAAATCAACGTAGTAAACATATTCAACATATCTTTTTTAAAGTAAATGTCTTAAAAAAATTGAAATCCATATGAGTGTAGTTTATCTATATAATATATATTAACAAAATCGTGGCGGCATTTAGAAATCTTTATTTTCCAACCTAAATGATATTTCCGGATTTGAAAATTAATTCATTCATATTTCATTTACTATGAAATTTATTTAAATTGAAACTAATACGATTTATATAGCCTTATTATTTTAAATATGGTGGAATCGTATTTAATTTATTGCTACCTTCTTTAATTTCTTTGACTTTTGTAACCTATATTTTATTCTAGCTTAAATTTGGATCATAATAGATTCATAATAATCAATTGATTGATTCAATTGTAGTGATTAACAAATTAAACTATTGGATCACTATATTGTGGTATAATGGATGGATATAAATCATATATTGTCTTGCCAATTTTAAATCTACTCATTATATATCATTTCTGAAATTAATGATTTAATCTTTTTATCATTATACTACCTCAGAGGAACGTGAAACATCCCTATATTTTTACTAATTCCCAGATCTTTGCTAAAAGTACATAGCGAATATTTAATATTTAAAGGCCAAAGTACAAATAATAATAATTTTATGTTATATCAATGTTTAATTTAATTATAATATAATATTATACTATTAAATATATATATTTTGCTCACAAATATTTAATATAATGAAATGCTTCAAGTTTTAATATAATTTTATATTCTTTTATGCATAATAGATATAATTTTATTATTTTATAATTTTTTTAAAATTTACTTGAAATTATGAGGTACATTCAAATTTATTTTAAAACTTTTGAAATAACTATTGTACGTTTTTGTTAAATTTCAGGCACGTTTAACAAACGAACTCTCCACAATTATATATTTTTTAATTGACAAAATAAGTTATTATTTTTGTAAAAAATATAAATTCTTATCTATTTTATTTAGCATATTACTAAATATACAAACAAATGTAGCCTTCTAATATATAATTTGTTTCAATTTTTTAAAAACCTATAAGAGATAAATCCATTTATGAATACTAAATATATATTTCTACATTGTATATTTATCCATGCAAAATGATTGGGTCATTATAAGTTAGATAGTCTATTTGGAAACACTAGGGAGAGAAGGAGAAAGAAAATCAGAAACAAAGATTAGAAGAATCATGACCGACCGTATTCACCAACGAGACTACGAATAAATAAGGTCTAGCTTCTATTTTTTCCTTTAAAATACAAATGTGATGTTAAGGTCAACTCGCCTTTAAAACTATTATAAATCAAATGAATTAGAAAAGGTCATTAACATGAATATTTATCGTTTGAGGTATTCTGTTAAAGTCATACAAACTCAAGCACATTGTGCTCCATTTCTAAACATTTCGTTCTCTTTGTACATTCATTCTTTCTAAATAAAAATTATGCATATGATGTCTAAATTTAGCCTTTTCTTTTTTGGATGTCGAGGGTAACCCGCAGCCGCTACCGTGGTGCTAAATTTAGCCTTTTCTTCGACTACGAATAATGGGGTTAGGAGCTTTGTTTTTTAGTTGGAGAGCAGGGAGAGCCGTAGATTTAGAATTCATTTTTCTTAACACATTAATCTTTATCAAGGTCAGCCCTGGATAGACAAGATGGGTCGTCGCCCAAGCCCAACTTTTTAGAGCCCTCAAATGAGAAAAAAAATACATCTTCAAGTAAAAAAAATAGTTTAGTAAAAAAACATAATCTTAATATATTTATATAAATTGATGTTGCAATAATTGTTTAAGAGGTTTTAATTTTTTTTTTTAACAATATGGGAAGGAAGGATTTTAATCAACCATGACAACAAGTCAAGGAATTTAAATCGATCTAAAACGGAAATTGATCATATATTTTTTTTTTATGAAAATCGATGACTTATAAAAGTAGGAAGAAACAATTTTATGAAAATAAAGATTATGAAGATATTTCATTATTTCCAAATGAGTATTGTAGGATCAATTTTTTTTTTGTAGTTGATATTCCTATTTTATCTTTACAAAGTTGATTTGAAAAATTGAAAAAAATTCAACGGCTTTTTGTTTAATCATAATAAAATTTATTTTTTGGACAATAATTATTACATTACAAGAATGTTGTCTCAAGCTTCAAACTTAACAAATTTAGTTTTATGTATGCAAGGTTTGATCAATTTTTGTATGATTCTAATATTATTAAGATAAGACTTAAATTTTTTTAAGCATGTTCGTTAAAAAAATATTAGTTCCCCCTTTTTCATCTCGTCATGGATCCCAAAATGTTAGGATCGGTCCAGGTCTTTCACATGCGTATATTCAAAGGGAGCAATAAAAATTTATTCTATAAGATTTATAATTTGTTAGAAGTTGTTATATAAATTAACATTTATTTTTTAATATTTTTTTCATAACTGTAATTTCTAAAAAATATGAATATGTACATATTTCATATCTCATTCGTGCATCGCACGGTGGGTCATTCTAGTTTTACTTATCATAACCTCCTCATTAAAATGTAATATAAATATTATTTGAATTTACACATTTATCTTTATGAATAATTAACATATGACAATCTCGGTAGCTCCTTTCCCTAACCACATCTGTTCTTCACAGCCCCTAATTGCAGTTAATTTCTTATTTTCTTCCATTCACACTTCCCCCACCCGGCCATCGGCCTCCACCCCTCCCCCTCTTCTTTAGAAAGCAATTAACATCCCCTTGAATTAGCCTATAATTTAAAACTAAGAATACGAAAAATGTTTTTTTCCTCAATGTTTAGGCATTCGAAAAATTAAAAATCAAATCAATATTTTTCTCTCTTTAAAACATATTCTAACTGTTGTGTGTGAGAAAATAGATGTAAGCAAAATAAAATTAAACATTGAAGATCAAAATTAAAATTAATGACTTCAACGTTTCTAAAAATTTGATAAATTAACTAAAAAATTCAGTGTCAATATTTTGGATTCAATCAATCTACTATGAGTATTTTCGCATCAAAGCTAGATCTTTCATCACCATCAACTCATAAAAAATTATCATCCAACATCTATCAAAATCAACTACAAATAATTTTCGTGTGATCTTCAAAGATTACTTCTTCTTCAAGATTTCAACCATTGCTTCGGATAATAGAGACATTGGGGTGGGTTTCCTTGGTTTCATTGATGCGTGATGAACTACGCAAGGTTTTGATTTAAGGGTGGAACATAAAGGTTTTTAGAGAAATAAGAAAGGAAGGGGGTTGTGAGTTGTGTGCGGTTGCTATACGAGATTTATGGCGGCACAAGGGGGTGAAAATGTTGCTGTGAGAACGATGAAGAGAAGTTGAAAATTCCAACAAGAGAAAGGCTATGTCGAGAAGGAAGAAAGAGAAATTGAAGATTTGAAATAACTTGTGAAGAAATCGAATTCTCGGTTCAGACAGAGTTGTGTACAAAGTTGTATCTGAAGTTCAGACAGCTTTGCTTACGCAACGGAAAAACTTGTAACAAACAATGGATTGAAATTTCACGAGATTATAAATTTATAACCTCACGAAGTTCTTCAGAGCAAAAGATTCACTATATGAAATTGTGAATTACAAAAACACTTCGAGTAAACACTCACGAAAACTAAAGACAATTTATCACTTCCTTCACAGAAGGTCGTGACTAAAGTTGTCTTAACTATCACTCGAAGAAAACAAATATCTGAATCTAATACAGATCTAATCTATCTGAATATATCTGCGAGCTCTTGTCTAATCACTACAGATTCTATCCCTATTTATATAAAAACAATATCTTGGGCTCTACTCCAAGTAACCTCACGAACTCCACATTATCTCCACTTCCTTGACTTTAGCTGCAAGCAACCGATTTTTTTAGATATAGGAACGACCCAATCTTTGACTCCATCCTCCTAGACTTCGTCAACCGCACATGCTCCATATTCTTCTCAACTAATAACTCTTCCTGCACACAATAACACAAAGAAAGACAAAACTATATAGATATAAATCTAACGGTTTCAACAATCTCCCCCTTTTTGTCTTTCTTCCCAAAACACTCATACCCATGCAATTATAACATAACTCCCCCTAAATAACCATATACTCAGAAAAACAAAATAAACCAAAATAGAGCACAGATACTCCCCCTGTCATACAAACTCCCCTGTCACAGTGACTCCAACTTATATCACATACTGCAGATTCAAAAAGATCATCAAAAGATAAGACAAACAAAAAGATCAACAAAAAGATCTTTTAAAAGATCCACAGTCAAAACAAACATAAAAAATAAAAGATGAAATTGTTTGTTTGTTTGTTAGGGCAAAAACATAAAAAAGAACTGCACTGCCATCTGCCCGTCTGCCCTTCCTTCTGCCTTCTTCTTCTTCTCTTCCACTCCCCCTTCTCCTTCACTCTTCTTGCTCTTCAGCAACATCTTCACTAGCAGCTCTTCCTCCTCGGCTACTACCTTCTCCACCATCTTCTCCTTTTTGGGAAGAAAGTAGACGCTGGAACACCCGCCTTTACTTGTCAAATATTTGAATTTGAGCTGTGCAGAAATTGATTTGTTCCTGTAAAAAAAAAAGTTGGTATAAAGAAGTGAGGGCCTGTAGGAGCTGGAGTTGAAGATTCTTCATCCGTCCAAGGAAGATCTCGTGTTCTAGAATCAGCAAGGAAGGCCTTTTGAACAGTCTGAAGGGGAAGCCTGGGAGATAGAGTATCTCTCTTCTTGGGTTTAAAGCCTTGATCCAGCAGCATGTTGTATATCAGAGAATGTATAACCAACTTCTTGTTGGATTTGGTCATGGCGATCTCAGCAATAGAGTTGAAAATATGTTGACCCAAGTTGACCTTCTCTCCAGAATAAATCTTGTATAGCAGACAAACATGCTCAAAAGGGACCACTGTTGTGTTTGAAGTAGGAATCCAATTACAGATGAAAATCTTATGAAGTGTGGAGAAAAGTGAAGTAAGAACAGAAGCAAGTCGATTTGGCTTCTTGTTAGCACACCAAAGATCTGCTTGTCCTCCAGTCAGTACATCGGCCATTTTGGCCTCCAAAGCTTCATCAATTTCTTCATCAGACTCAACAGCATTAGGAAGACCCAGAATTTTGTTAATCCTAATAGGAGTAACACAAAAAAATTTCCCGCGCACATACACCTTACCATATTACTTCGAAGATGGATTTCCAAACTCAAGAGAAAGGTTAGCATAGAACAGCCTAACTATCTCAGCAATATAAGGTCTAGCATAAGTGACACTTCCCAACAACTTCCGTTTCTTCAAAAATGCAACCAAATTATACCCAGAGAAATCTTTCAAATCAACAGCTCTATCACTCAAAATCTCCCTATTCTTAAAAAATTCCCAATTTCATCTAGCATTATCAGAATAGAACAAGTCAGAGTTAGCCTTCGATACCTCAATATCCGATTCAGAGTACGCGGCCTCTTCATCCGGATCAACACAGCGTTTAGCTCTCTTTGGAGTCCTGCTAACTTTGCCTCTGACTTTTGAAGGAGGTAAAAAAGGAATTTTCCTCTTGCCCTTCCTTGAAGCTGCTGATGCTGTCTCAACCTCATCGTCAGTCTCGCGACCATCCCAGCTTTCTTCCGAATCAGACACATGCACTGTTTGTGTCTTCTCCGATCAGCCATTCTCTGAAGAATCCTCACTGGCCTCCTCTTCCGGTTCGCTTGTAATCTCTATAGGTCCCACCAGATTCTTCGAGGAACTACCTGTGAAATGTAGGTGCTGAGACCGTCGAGTCAGAGGGACTCGCTTGGTCTTGGCCTGTTTCTTCTTCTGAGAGGATTTGTTCGGAGCAGACTTCTCCGCAGTTTCCATTGGTTGCTCTTGTTCCACCTCCGAGAAGGGCACTTCAATTGGACCTCTGTCGTGAGGGTTTTCCTCATCAGAAGGGAAGAGAGGGTTGAGCGGCTCATCCTCGGGGAATGCGAGAACTAGAATGTCAAGTGGCGGCATTATCACTCCATCGGGGGCTAGGATGATGGCTTGGGAACTCTCTAAATCAGAGGACGGCGACACCAGGGAAGGTTGCACCGGAGAAGGAGTAGGTAAAGGTAGGGCCTTCGATTGGACTTTGGAGTAGCTGCCAATCTCCGGTGATATCTCCATCGGAGCATTCCCTCTCGAGGAAGAGAGTACTTTTGGTCGGAGAAGGGGAGTTGTGTCTGGGAACAGAAAATGAAAGGGGCTAGAGACTAGGGGCCTCGGCGGTGAGAAGATTGGCTGAGGAGGGAATGTTGAGAGGTGGTGGAGGTAGGCTGGGGCTTTGGGGTCACTAAACAGCTCCTGAATCTTCCTCATTTTGTCGGAATCCATGGCGATTCAGGGGAAAGGAGCGAAGGTGACGGGTTGAGGAGATGAACGGGTAATGGTTTTGTGAATAGTGAAGGAACAGTTTGAAAGAAATTTGACCAAGTGAGGAGTGAGAGGGACTTTTAAAATGAATAAGGAAGAATATATATATACTAGATAGATACCCGCCTCCTTAAAAATAGGAATCACCATATTAAAGGTAAAGTCAAAGTAAATATTAAAGATAGAGTAAGATATGTTCCGGATTCATTTAACTGACTTTCAAAATAACCCTTTTTTTTATATATAAACAACTGTTGTCAAGAAAAATATTTGTTCAGCTTATCACTTTTGATATATCATAGAAAATTTCAAGAAGAAGAAGTCAGATGATGAATAGATAAATAACCAAAAGAATCTTATAATCACCACTTATCAAGATCTTTGATCTAGTTATATGGTTTTCTAAGAACGATCATGGTTTCACCTTAACAAAGGCTTTTTCATCCTCGAATCTGTCCTTCTTCATAATTAACTATGATATAACAAAAGTGTGACAACAGTTGAGTCAACTTTACTTTTTATATAGAACACAAGCCAAGAGATTTCCTCAAAATTGAGAATCTCTCATAGGTTAAAGCTTTTGTAAACATATCAGCCAGTTGATTATCCGTACTTATATACTCTAACTTTAATATCTTCTTTTCAACTAAATCCCTAATAAAATGATACCTTAAGTGGATGTGTTTGGATTTGGAATGATGAACTGGGTTCTTTGCAAGGTTGATGGCGCTTGTATTGTCACAGAGCATCACCAAGGGATTGCTTTCCAGTCCGTAATTATCCAACATTGACTTAAGCCATATCAATTGTGTCGAATAGCTCCCAGCAGCCACATACTCGGATTCAGCTGTGGACAACGAGATACAGTTTTATGTTTTGCTGTGCCATGAGATGAGGTTGTTTCCAAGATAACAACATCCCCCACTTGTACTTCGCCTATCATCAATTTCTCCAGCCCAATCGGTATCACTGTATCCAACAAGATCTGTAGTAGTGCCCTTTGTGAACCATAGACCTAATTCAAAAGAGCCGGTAATGTACCGAATGATCCTCTTTACAGCCTTAAGGTGCTCCTCCTTGGGACAGGACTGAAACCGAGCACATGCACACACACTGTACATGATATCTGGCCGGCTAGCAGTCAGGTAGAGGAGACTTCCGATCATTGATCTGTATAAAGTTGGATCAACTTCAGGTCCAACTACATCCTTCGACAGCTTTTCAGTCGTACTCATGGGAGTTCTCATGTGCTTTGCATTCTCCAAGCCGAACTTCTTTACTATATTCTTGGCATACTTTGTCTGAGAGACGAAGACGCCATTTTCCTTTTGCTTGACTTGAAGTCCAAGAAAATTACTAAGTTCCCCCACCATGCTCATCTCAAATGATGTGGACATCACCTCCACAAACTCCTTCAAGGCCTTGTCGCTTGTTGATCCAAATACTATGCCGTCGACATATATTTGAGCAATTGTGAGAAAGTCTTTTTCTTTCTTGAGGAAAAGTGTCCTATCGGCATGATCCCTGAAAAAACTAAATTCAAGCAAGAACTCCGTTAGCCGACTATACCAAGCTTTAGGAGCTTGCTTAAGTCTGTACAAAGCTTTGTGTAATTTATACACATGATCAGGTTTTGTTGGGTCTTCAAAGCCTTTAGGTTGTTCCACGTATGCTTCCTCTTCTAGTACGCCATTTAGAAATGTTGTCTTAACATCCATTTGATGAAGAGTAATGTTAAGATAACATGCAATAGCAAACAACAACCTGATGGACTCAATTCCAGCAACTGGAGCAAAAGTCTCATCATAGTCAATGCCCTCTACTTGAGTGTAACCTTGGGCAACTAAGTGGGCTTTGTTCCTAATGATATTTTCAAATTCATCAGTTTTATTCTTAAAGATCCACTTAGTTCCTATTACGTTTATTCCTGAATGTCTAGGCACAAGTGTCCAGACTTTATTTCTAACAAACTCAAGTAGTTCGGCTTGCATGGCACTTATCCAGAACTCATCTTTTAATGCTTCAGACACATTTTTAAGTTCAAGCATAGACAAAAAGACAACAGTACCGACTTTGTTAATTACACATGATAAACACACCATCCTTACCATTTCCTTGTAGTTGACAGGAGTTTTACCTCTTGTTCTGACCCTTTCACGAACATCTCCAATGACTTGATTGATTGGATGATCTTTTCGGATCTTGCTCGGTGGGTCTCTTCTAATGCTTTCCTGAACTACTTCTGGAGTTTCTGACTCATTTGAATGGTTATTGGATCCAAATTCTTCTGTAGATGCATCCTCACTTGTCTCTAAAGTGGACTCGACTTCAGGGTTAACTCTACCTTCATCCTCAGCGGTTTTTCCTGTTCTTCCATGTATCTCAAGCAAATCGTCAATATTTTCTTCAGGGGTGTACAGACTAGCCAGATCATCAAAGCGCACATTTACACTTTCCATAACAGTTTTTGTTCTGATAAACGCGATACGCATGACTGTTAAATGAATAACCTATAAACACACATTTATCACTTTTAGGATCAAATTTGAACAAGTAATCCCTATCATTCAAAATGTAGCAAACGCAACCAAAAATATGGAGATATTTTAAGTTGGGTTTTCTGCCATTTAGAATTTCATATGATGTCATGGTGGTTCCGGTTCTCAAGTTCACCCGATTACTCACACAACATGCAGTGTTTAAAGCTTCAGCCCAAAACCGTTTGGACAACCTCTTAGAGTGTAGCATGACTGTAGACATCTCTTGCAAGGTTCTATTCTTCCTTTCAGCCACACCGTTTTGCTGGGGTGTTTTAGGAGCAGAATATTCATGATGAATGCCTTCTTTTATGCAAAAGTTTAGGAGTTGAAGATTTTCAAACTCCATTCCATGGTCAGATCTAATTCTTTTAACGCAAGAATGGTAGAAATTTCTAACCTTAGCATATAATTCTAAGAAAGCATCATAGGTTTCACCTTTGTCACTTAAAAATTTTACCCAAGCATACCTGGAGAGGTCATCCACTATCACAAAAGAATATCATTTACCTCCAAGACTCTCTACCTCTGCTGGCCCCATTAGATCCATGTGAAGCAATTCAAAACAGCTTTGAGTGGCAAAAGGTCTCTCTGAAGTTGTCACAACTGGATACGACGCTTTTACTTGCTTTCCTTTCTGACAATCTCCACACAGACTTGGATTTGAGACGTTCAGCTTTGGCACTCCAAGAACAACATTGAGTCTCTAAAGATTCTCCATGTTGCGAAAATTGGTATGCCCCAATTTTTTATGCCAAAGTTGTATGTCATTTACCTGCGCACTCAAACAACTTTTTCTTTTAGTTTCATAAATGTTATTAGAAGATCTTACCTTAGAAATCACATGTTTGCCATTGTTATCAACAACAGTACAGCTTTGCTTATCAAAGATGACAGTAAAGTTGTCATCACAGAGTTGGCTAATGTTGATAAGGTTTGCTGTAAGACCCTGTACATGTGATACATTGTCGAGCTTTGGAAGACCAGGGCTGTATAAGATTCCATGGCCTACAATCTTACCATTTGTTCCTCCTCCGAAGGTAACTTCGCTGTCGTTGATCTTCTGGTAGTTGGATAGGTATCCTTGAGACCCAGTCATGTGACAAGAGCATCAGCTGTCAAAATACCAAGTTGCTGAATCATCAGCTACTAATGCAATGAAGACAACTTTGCAGGTGTCTTTGGGGACAGATTTTGGTTTCCAAACCATATTCCTTGTTTTGTCACTTTTAACCGTGAGGCCTGACTTTGAGGCTTGTGTCCTCAGATGAATCTCTTTCTTATGTTCCTGTAAAAACCTATGGCAGAAAGGTTTTATGTGTCTAGGGAGGAAACAATAGTGACAAACGAATCTCCGGCGTTTCTTACTCACTGATGTAGTAGGATGTGCTTCTTGAGCTTTCACAAAAGGTTTTCCATGGGTGGACATGATTTGTGTAAAGGCAGTCTTTACAGTTTTGTCATAACCTAAGCCATGAGAAGTTACCTGAGTTTGAGCAAGAACTTCATCAAGTTTGGAGGTACCAGTGTTGAGCTTTCTGAAAGTTTCATTTGCAAGATTGAGTTGAATCCTCATCTTGTCAATCTCTACATCTTTCTTCATCAGCATTACCTCCAATTTTGCAAGTGACGCCTTCTGGCTAGTGGTTTCCTCATTGAGTGACTCGACTACCTTACACTGTTTGATCCACTTAGCATACAGCTCCTTGTAGAGTCCCTGCAACTTTATCAGCATCTCCAGTGTCTCTTCTTCAGTAACTTCTTCTTCCTCATCTGCAGTAGTTATCACAGTGTTGAAACAAAAGAAAGTTTTATAGTAGGAATCATCATACCTGTCAGAAGTTATCTCAACTTCTGTGAGTTTTGAATTGTCCATTTCAGAGCATACTGCAATTAAGGCTGCATGTTCGTTGGTTGCATCATCTGAGATTTCTTCCACAGATATTCCTGAGGTGTCCAGCTCGCTGTCGCTAAGAGATAAGAATGTGACGGGCTTTCCAAGCTTTCTAAATGTTGGCACATTCATTTGCAAAGTGCCCATAGCCTTTGCACTCATAGCATTGAACCGTGGAGAAATCTTTCACCTCCTTTGGTCTAAAGTGATATGATGCAGCACGCTTTATGATCCTAGGTTCTTTATCAGGTGTAATCATTTTCTCATAGATAACTAAAGGCTCGGATGAGTCATGTCGAGGCTTGCGTTGTTCAGCACCTCCCTTTAGTTTGCGTGTATTTCAGATTGTGTGTGGCGCCCATGCATGTGCGTGGGCATCACGCACCCGTCTATTTTGTATTTGTTATTATTATTTTTTTTCGATTTCTTTACTTGTTTTACTATTTTCTATTTTTTTGTATTGCCCAAAAGTTATATACCCTAAATAAAATTAATGAACCCTAAAATTAAAGTGAATTGATTTATTTGTTCGAAATACATATAAATATATATTCTAAAATAAAATTAATGAATCCTAAACTTAAAGCGAATTAATTTAAATTTTTTGAAATCTGACGACTTGCACAATGCACTCACCTGACGCTAATGCGCGGCTCATGCTTTGCATTTGACAATTAATTTTTTTGAAATAAATATAAATGATAATTAAAAATGAAAAATCTAATTTCGAAATAAATATATACCCTAAAATAGAATTAGTGAATTATAAAATGAATATGATTTTTTTTTTAAATCCAGTGACTCGCGCAATGCACTTGCCCGACACTAATGCGTGGGCTCTTGTATTGCGCTTGATAATTAATTTTTTCAACTTAAATATGACCTCTAATTGAGATTAATAAACCTTAAAAAATATAAACACAAAAAAAACACAAAATAAATACTTAAAAAATTAAAAAAAAATCTTAAAATACTAAAAAACCCTAAAAACTCTTAAACTCTAAACATTAATTGAAATGAAAAAAAAATTACAAGTGATACCTTTAGGATTTTGAGTAATATTATTAAGTGTTATAGTTAATAATGATTTTGACGGGTTTTCTATGGATCAGTTGGGTTACCCCAACTTCAGATTTCGATATAGTTGGATGATGGTGGTCTTTCTTTGCATTGTTTTTTTGTGGTTGTTTTGTTCTTGTTTGGAGTTGCAGTCGGTTTGTGGTTGTGCTTCACGTTTGAGTCCTTCTGTTGGTTTAGGGGATAGCAGTCGGTCTGTGGCTGCATCTTCTTATTTTTGTTCTTTCGTTACGTTTTCTAGTACTTGGTTAGGGGTGTATTCATTTTTGGGACACATCCCGCTCATGACTTTGTACGAGACGATTTATCATATATATACTGGTTGGGCATGGTGCCGAATGCCCCACTCCTTTTAGGGGTATTCCTTAAAAAAAGACGGGTTTTCTGTGGATCAACGTTGATTGCCCCGTGAATTTGACCTGATCGTTTGAAATAAGCATTATTTATACATAATGCATGGAAGTTTGTGCCTAAATCAAATTATTAGGATGAAGCAATGCGAGCATCATAGACCAGGTTCAATTGATCTTTTTAATAAAGGGTTAGTTACAAGATTTAACATAACATTTGCATCATTTTACGATTTCGCACGATGTCTAAGAATTTGCAATTCATATCACAATCTTTGATATTTTTGCAATTGTAATATTTCCAATATTAATCTGACATATCTATCATACGTGTCCGATTTACAAAACATGTGTACTATTATTTCCAGTTACCTAAACGACATCGTTTTCTAGATTTACTATATACAACAAGATTTTCATCAGTTTCATCTTCATAAAATATCGTTTTATACCAGATTAATATTGAGATGTTACAATTGCAAAAATATTAAAGGTTGTTATATGAATTGTAAATTTTTAAACGTTGTGCAAAAATTACAAAATGGTGCAAACGCTGTGTTAATAAATGATGGTGTACTTGCCCTAAAAAATACCTTAGTTGGTGAAGTAGTGAATTCATTACAAATAATATAAGTCCATGACAATAATTACTATGCACCGGGTGTAAATAAGGCTTATTTCAAACGACCGAGTTGACCGGATCACGCGTTGATCGGATCAACCCATACAAAAAAATCCCATCAAAATCACTATCAACATTAACACTAAAAGGTATCACTAAAAAATATTTCAAAAATATCTGTAACTTAAAAAGTAACAAGTTGACTAGTGTAGAGGTCAAAAACTCTACAATTGATCGTTTCTTCAAGTTTGGGCTTCGGCGATCTACAAGACAAAGAAAACACAAGTGAAGTCGAAGGACCATCGGGGGGTTGACGATCCAACAGACTCCGACGCTCAAGTCAGAATCGAATTTAGTGAAATAATAACAATACGAAATCGAAAAGGAAATAATAAGTAAAGATGGAAGAGCTTAGTTCTTGGCATTATAGAACGTTAGGAGTATGTCGTTTGATGGATCATATGAAAATGGATCAAAAATATCGAGAGCTTCTGCTGTATAGAGGTGTTATATGAATTTCAGTGATACACGGTGATGGTCTCTCATTCGATGATAACTTGTGAATGAGTCAGAAATAAGAACTGCGCGAGTGATAGTTGATTTCCGATCCTCCCCGCTTATTATGAAAAAAAACGAATATATAGATTGGAGAGCTTAACCGATTTTCGATTTTTAGGGGATCATTTATATCCTTTTTAGGATTTTTGACAGGGTCTTACTTATCTTCAACGGATACTTTGACTTGGTCTCTTTCAGGAGTCTGCTCGATCTTGGACTCTTTCTTTAGACCTCTGAACCTTGATTATTGAGGCGTCGACTTCGAGGTGTCGACCTCGAGGTATCGATCGCGAGGTATCGACCTCTTCAGCTCTTTAGACCTTCAAATGGTCGTGGGCCTGGTCTTTGGGCCTATGCAAAAATAGGGTCTCTACAACTAGTATCTTATACGAATTTATTTAGTTCAAATTGTAATTTTTTTCATTCCAATTAATGTTTAGAGTCTAGGAGTTTAGGATTATTTAGGGATCATAGTTTTTTAGGGGGTTTTGGTTTTTAGTAATTTTGGATTTTTTAAAAAATGTTTTAAGATTTATTTTGTATTTTTAGGGTTTATGTTTTTTTAAGGTTTATTAATCTCAATTAGGGGTTATATTTAAGTTGAAAAAATTAATTCTCGAGCGCAATGCATGAGACTATGTGTTAGCATCATGTGAGTGCATTGTGCGAGAGTCGTTGGATTCTCTAATTTTGAGGAACGTTTCCATATGAAATTAAACACCAAAATTACGCTATTGTCCCTACTTGATTAATTTAATCTCTAATAACTTATTTATTATATTTTCCATTCATTTAATCTCATCCACCCATCCACAAAAATTAAAAAGTTGAGATTTGTTACTATTTCTCACATAGGAATTAGTCCTTATTATAATCAATCCCTATATATTTCCTTAAAAATCCATAAACTATATAAAGAAATTATATTATTAATTAAAAGTATTAACCAGCAGCTAACCGACATGTGATGGCAGAATAATATTACGAAAATATAAAAGTATTGGAAGGAATATTTTTGAGCCATCAAAAGTGTCCATATTGCATGCACTATATATCTGTCTATAAATTTTTAAATGATTGATTGAATCTTTCTAGTTTCTATGCTAAGAAATTTAAAAAACAAGATATATAGATCCAATTTAGGTGAGAGATTGAGGTAAGCAATTAACGATTCCAATGTAGAATTACTAATTTAAATTATAGGTCATATCACTTTAGATTTAGGGATTATAAATTGACAAGTATCTTTATAATTGATGATTAAAACGTTTTGGATCTGATCGAGCCAATAAAAATTATACTATATAAAATATTAATTACTATGAAAACACGAAGTTCTCAATCTGCGTAAGGCAATGCCGTTGCGATTTTGTCAATGGATGACCACATGATCATGTACCTCCACACGACTCATTGCGTTTTCCACTCCTCGTCTATCTATTTTCTTTTCATCTTTAATTAGAATAACTTTGTTTATTGAAAAAACTATGAATAATAATAATAATAATAATATATTTTTATTGGACGTGAAAATTTTAATTTAAGGTGAGACAAAAAATTGATAGTAATTATGTTGGAACAAAATTTATGTGATTGGTGAGACAAGTTTGGTGCAGAGTGAGTGTGGTAGGGAATTACTACACTCCGATCCCCAACTGCATAAAATCAAAATTATTGGTGCACTGCACACTTCTCCATTGATAATGATACAGACAGCTGCTTCTGCTGCTTATTGACACTTCAGTATTGTTTCCCCACTCCCCTAATTTAATTTCAATTTATTCTCTTATATTTCATTTTATATATTACATATGATCGAAGAGTAAAAGTTCACTTATGGTCTCTGATCTGATCATATATAACATCAATTGATATATAATTCGACCATTTCTTTTATTCTATATTATAAATTATTCATAGCTGGTTGACCCAAATGAGAAGGCGGAGAAGATATATACATGAAATAATCTTGCAAATTTAGTTTTGTTAATTTGATCATTCACACGTTAGCATTTTATTAAATATATGAACCTTATAAACGCATTAAATGAGCACTGTTTTATTGATTAAATTGAAATAACGATTCAACTTAATTGGTCCTTTGAAATAATTCCACACCAAAATTTAGAGTTTTAGACTTCTGTTAAGTTAATGCTTTCTCGCCACTAATCAGCATGGTCTGAATATATAGTTGGGATTCAAATTTTATTTTATTTTTATCTTACAATAAGGGTTAGAAACAATAATGACTGCATATATTTTATTTGGAAACATTAATTTTGAAGTTTTCACATTTCAGATAGTCAGCAACCATCTATTTTCTGAAAAAAACGAAGAAGAATAAGAAGAAGAAAAGAAAAAGGAAAAAAAAAAGAATTTAATTAAGGATGTATGAAGATAGCTATTTGAAAGTATAGTGGTCAAATTCAGATATAAATGCAGTGTACTATAAATATGGAAGGTAGTAAATTAATTAAGGGATCACGAAATACTGCAAAGTAATAATTCCTTGTATTTAATGTTGGGAAAGGGGCAGAATGGTCCAATTATAGAGGGACAACGTACAAATACAGCCAACGTGGTCCGTGGGTACTACTACCGGTTTTCCGTATTTATTGAATACATTTAACAATAATTTGTACCACTACTTTGTTTTCTTTCTATAAATTAAAGTAATTTAACAACTCATAATAATAATAATAATAATAATAATAATAATAATAATAATAATAATAATCCAACTCTTACAACTTATTTGGATTTAATCATTTCTTTTAAAGTTATCAATTTAGTAACATTCTTATCAATCGATTATAAATTGAGTTCAAATTATTATTTTACTTCGCTAATAATGAATACGGTTTCTGTCATAAAAAGAAGGTTGAAATTTGTCACAATTAAGCACTGGTTTTGACCGTCGCCAAATATTTCAAATTCAAATTCTTCTATCCTCTTTATCTTGTTATATCGAAATTTTCTATTGCAATTTATTTATTCTGAGTTATTTTACACTCAAACTTTTGTACAAAAAGTAACTTGTTCACATCATCAAATAATAGTTGTGAATTTCCCCGCAACACCAGCAAAAAAAATGTTGAAATTTGACCTTATATTATACGAGATCTTTACACTTGATAATACTAAAACTAAATCAAACCTTGAACACGACAACATTTATCATAATGAACTAATTTTAGTTTGTATCTAAATAATATTGGTGCATTACACTTGATTTTTAAAAACTGCTGAAATATTAAAAAAAAAAGTGCTAGTTAGTGTGTACAATTCACATTTTTTAGGATATGATATATTAGTCCAAATTATTGCTGCGCACTACATAACAAGATAAGTATATAACAAATGCGATGCAAAAAAAAAAAAAATAGTTTGACGTTTATAGACAATTTATTTATTTATTATATTGATATAGTTTTATCTAGGGAATAGACCTCTTATCATATATATTGTTGTTATTTAAGTAAATACATTAAATTAGCGTGTACCCTCTACCGCAGAGGATTAAAGTCAAATAATCTGTGCATTGATAACACAATCAGTCAATCAACCGCAGCTAAGAAAATTTTATGCTATTTTTTCACCAACACCAATATTTCAAATTTTTATACCAATATTTTCATCTAGCTAAGAAAATTTATGACGGAAAAGATCTGCAGTTATTACTTGCAACTATACTCTGAATATCTAAATTCATAAATTTTAAATTATAACTAACTTATTCTACTAGTTATAAGTTATTAAAAAGGATTGAATAATAATCATTTTTTTAATTTTTATATATAATGAATAGATATAATAAATTTATAGGGTGTCTGGTTGATAAACTTTATAATTAATACTGATTTGTACAATTAAGTTAAATGATTATGAGAAAATTATTTAATGTGAAAAGTAGTACAGTATTTGTTTTAGAATTTCAGGACAAAATTTTGTTTGTAAATATTCAATCATATCAAATTCCTAAACAAATATATCATGAAACTAATAGTGTTAAAATACATTTCGAAGCACGTTCCTTAAATAAAACAAGCTCTTGGATAGTTGAATATAGAATGTAACAAAAAGATAGTATATCTTCTTAATTTATATTTTATATGTAGGTGCACTCATGACATATGTAGTAATAACAACAATAGCAATAGAATAATGGTAGCCAGCCAGATTCTGGCTAGCCAGAATCTAATTTTTTGATGATTAATAAAATTGTATTATTAATAAATTAATTATGTTAATTATTAAATGTTATGTTTTCACTATATTATCTTTCTGTCATGAAATTAGTGATTTGTAATTAATTATTAAAATCACTTCAGAAGCGGATCGGAAGAAAGAGGCGCAGCTTCATCTTTTTTCTTTTCTTCACTTCTTTATTTTTTTTCCATCTTCGATTTTTTCTGAATTGAAGCGCATATAGAGTTGCCCTAATTATTATGAAGGGCATCAATGTAAATTTATTGAATAATTAGTATTTTATTAATTAAATTAATTAATTATTAAAAATAATAAAAGATTCTGGCTAGCCAGAATCTGACTGAAAATCACTACTCATAGCAATATTATAAATGTTGAATACATTTATGGACAGATAAAAAAAACAGAGATATATATATATATATATATATATATATATATATATATATATATGAAATTACATCTATAATATAATTAGAGTCAATATCTAAATATCTAACTTAGGGGTTGGTAACAATAAAATAAAATTTCATTAATTAATTCGAATTAGAATAAGATGAATTCCCCTAAACCCTATATATTCATCTAATGTTAGGAAAACATGACTTTCAAAATAATCGCTTGCCTACTTTTACTCCTTTTAATTTCAAATTAAGATTGATGGAAAAAGTTGTGCACGAGTTGTTCATGCAATTAAGTTTGATGTTTACTATTATTTCAATCATAATAACTCCTAACTTTGTAGTGTTCATTTACCTAATATTTTAAATCATCAACTCAAGTCAAATGTATCGTGTGATTTTAAATTTGTTTTATTTTATTTTTCCAATGTTTTGAAACTCAATTTTGATCGCACACGCGTGACACACACACACATTCTGATGAAAACAACCCCTAGTGTATAAACTATAAATCAATCTCCCACCACACATTCTTCAAAATTCAATGGTCTAGATTTGATCAAAGGGCGGTGGCATTATTATAAATTAGAGGAACTTAAAAAAACGCGAGTGTCATTTTGGTAATTTCCGCGTCTAGGTCAAAATTTTAAAAATAAAAAAAAATAACGGACTTCCAGAACGCGGGCTAACGAAGACACATTCATATGCTGACAAACACATAATTATATAATGCTAACGAAGCAATATCACTCCATTCACAACACCTAACTTTAAACACAAAACTAGTTTTGTTATGAAATTATTTAATGGCGAGTTTTATTTGGTTGGAAAACTAGTTAAGCCTAATTTTCAACACAAAATAATTTCAAAAAAATATGAATCATGGACAAAGTTATAGTTGTTTGATTAAAGGTTGTTAGTTGCATTATTTGGCTTCAATCCACAACATTATTGCTTTTGTTAGCATTGTGTATTACTTTTTTTAGCATTACATAATACTTATGTTAGTGTACGACAGTGCTAACAGCAACAAATGATAAAATTTAATAAAATTAAAATTGTTGAACTCTAAAATTGATGTAATAGCAATATAACTAATCATGATGCTAGTGAATCATCTGTCATATGCTAACGAATCATGCTTAATTGAGAAGGATGTTATACATTGATAATACACATGCAATATTAAACACATATGATTCTATTACCAGATATAATTATACTACATTAGCATTATTATAATATTTTAGTTAGCATATGTCAATGCTAACGTTAGCAATGCATTAGCATTCTCACTTAAAAAATATCTTAATGTATTAATGTATTGTTCATTGTGAATATAATTGATACTAATGAAATATTTATTATATGCTAATTAAACACATCCTAATTGGGATTAAATAAACATTTATAGCAGTGATATCAATGAAACATATATTAATTGAGATGTAATAAACATTTACAGTAATATAAACGATGCTAATGAAATATTTGGCATATGCTAACGAAGCATTTGTCATATGCTAATGAAACATTTTTTATATGCTAATGAAACATACCTAATTATAATTGAATAAATCTTTATTGCAATATAACTGATGCTGACGAAACATTTGTCATATGCTAACGAAACTTATGTCATATGCTAACGAAGTATTCTGAGCTTGAATACACGTGAAAAATGAAATTTTTGTATTTTTTGTCCATATTTTTCTAAATAAACACATGTTGCACTAATCTTAAATATTGAAAAAAAGATTAAAAGAATTTTAATTTGATATATTATTTGCGATAATCCGATGAAAAACGAGCAAGATATGATCGTTTGAAGTTTTTAAGAATTTTTTTAGTGCTGAGTTAGCATGACATCATCTTTTTTTTAACAAACGGGTGAAAAATACCCCCCATAGATTGAAAAAGGTTGTGAAAATTATAAAACTGCCACCGAATTTTTTTCCAAATCTTGACCGTGTAATTTTTTAGATGGATGGTCGAAGATTGGTTTACAGTTTACACACTATGGATTAGTTCACATTTGATCAATTCTTTATGTGTGTGTGTGTGTGTGTACTTTGAACAATCTTTTAGGACAAAACCTTACATGCACTGGGTGTAATATAAGACTTATTTCAAACAGGCGAGTCAATTTTGGGGGTCAACTCGCCAAAAATAAAAAAAAAAAAAACCCATCAAAATCAGTATCAATCTTAACACTAAAAAGTATCACTCAAAATTTCAAAAGTATCACATGATCCTTAAAAAGTAATGAGTCCGGTACTTATTTTATACAAATTTATTTAGTTCAAATTGTGATTTTTTCTATTCCAATTAATATTTAGGGTTTTTTTAGGGTTCATGATTTTTTAGAATTTTTTTTAGTTTTTTTAGATTTTTAGGGGTTTATTTTTTTTTAAGGTTTATTAATCTCAATTACGGTTTATATTTAAGTTAAAAAAGTAATTATCGAGTGCAATGCATGAGCCCATGCGTTAGCATCGAACGAGTACATTGCGCGAGTCATAGACTTTTTTTTATTTCAAAATTAGATTTTTATTTTCAATTAGTATTTATATTTATTTTGAAAAAATTAAATTAAAACTCCCAGAAACAAAAATAGAAGAAGAAGAAGAAGAAGAAGGGCGTGTATGTCACGCGTCATCTGAAATAGCGCCCATGAATAGGGTGGAGAGGGGCCTGGTGCACGGAAGTCGTTCTCATCTTTTAGATATATGTCTCATAAAATTAATTTGCGTGTATAATCATAAATTTTATTTTTTCAATATAATTATAGGCTACTTAGTGCGTATGGGCAAAAAAAACAAGACTTCAAATTCAAATCGTTTTTTTTTCCGATTCAATTGCCAATTAATGGACTGATGACTAACCAACAACATATATATATTCTCAACCATCGGTTTGAAACGAAGATCAAATATTTAATTTTACTTTTTAAAATTACAATTGTCATATATACATGAACTGCACGCGAGTTCAAATATCACAATCGTCTTACCATAATAATAATAATAATAATAATAATAATGCAAGCATAGATTGCGGGATTAAAAATGTAGAACCCTTAGCTAAACTAAGAATTAAAGTACAAATCACGACGGCATCATGTCATGTCATGTCATTGAAGAAATCAAATCTGTAATTGATTAATATAATTATGACGGATTAGTGAAGGCCACCGCCAACGAAGAAGCGAGGAACGAGGAAAAAGCCATCCACTAACTTGAATTATCCTAAATTAATGTCGTGTTCATATTTAACTTATGATGATAACATAAAAACAAAACTATTTTTATTTAATCATGATTAACACTTAACATTATTAGATAACCTTTGATTTTTTTGTCACGTCTATCTATTTAAAGTGTGGACTATGATGGCATATGCTTTCAAACAAGCCAACTATATACGTGATTATTCTGGACATATATAGTGTGCCAATGTTGTATATGCACACGTATATATAATATTATATAAATATATGGACCGATGGTTACATGTTTATTGATGTTGAATTAACATGTCAACTAATTATATGAAAATGCTACGTAAGTAATTGTGTGTGGATAAAATAACTGGAAATTCAATACTCTAAATGAGTGATGATATAGAGATGGGAAGTGCCACACGATATGTAGGCGTGACATGCTCCTAATTTGAGAGTCGACTCGTTGCCAACACGTGCTTCTTCAACAATCTTCTCTTTATCTCGATTGCATACTTGTCCTATACATTGCATGTTTCGAATTAATGACACATTAATATATATGAATATAATTATATTATATATGTTGAGTGTTGTATGACATTGAGGTTCAATATTGCACGTAATGTCAGACAGACTCCCTGCGATATTGTCTGTGACATAGTCGTAACTAATCTTATCATTTTCTAGTTTTATTTATTATTTTAATGAATAAAATAATTTTATATATCTTAAAATATATGTGTATATCCACGAAATAAATATTTCAAATAAATGGATATATACATATTAAATATATTATTTAAATAGAGTTTGACGAAGTCAAAACTCTATCTCCTATTTTTAGGGCGTCTTGTTTTCTTTTATTTAATCTCTTTTCTTTTTCAGATTTTTATTGCTGGAATACTTGGAAAATAGGTGAGAACGTGGGATATGGCTTCAACCATGCCATGGAGACGGTTTTCTTCTCACACACGATGGAGTAGTGATGAAGAGCGGTTATCTCCAACCCACGATCAAGAAAGAGAAGACTTGAGCCTTGTCTATTCAAGTGAAGAAGCATATAAGGGATATGATCGACACTTGAAAACTTATTCAAGCTCAATCCATTTTCCGCTGCGTGAAGATTTGAAAAAGCTTGAATCACAAACATAGTATAGATTTTGTTCTTGGTTCCTTCTTCTAACTTAATGTTTATTGTTGTTCATTCAATTCACGAGAGTAGTTTGAACAAGTTAGGATAGATAGCAAAGTTGTGAAATGTTGGAAAATAGGATTTAATAAATTGAGTTTTGACTCATTTTTTCCGATTTTTCGTGACCGGGATATTTAATTTTGGAGGAATTAAATACCGTACAATTGTTCTATGTTGTGAGTAGATAATTGTAGTATTTTTATTTGCTCAAATCTGATTTTCGGTGAGTGAGAAATAAATGGTTGAAGTTGGTCACACGATTGGGCATTTATGGTGTGTGGGATAATGTGTTTAAGACACATTAAATAATCCCACATTGATTTCTTAATAAAGTTAAGAAGTGTATTTAAGTGTATTAACACTTAAGTGAAGTAATTAAGTGCACAAGGATGTGGGCCATGAGCACACATGCGCGCGCCCGCCCGTGCCCGAGCCCGAGCCCGAGCCCGAGCCCGTGCTCGTCTCGTCTCATCTCATCTCGTCCTCGGACTTGGACTTGGACTTGGATCTTGGCAATTGGACTTTAGGTGCTGGTGGAGTTAGTGGGTTGGACAGTAACCGAAAGTAACTCCTGTCGGGAGTCAAAGTCTGCAGCTGACTTGGACACGTGTTAGGATCCGAGCCGACATGGGACACCTGTCGGGATCTGCAGAAGGTAACTCCTGGAGGGCTTAATGGTAGAGCTGTAACTCCAGGGGGTTACAACACCTGGTTTGAATGCCCTCAAACCCTAGCTGTCCCCTGCAGTGAACGAACACATCTTCATATTGTTGCATACAAGTTCCTTCGAGTCATAGCTTCCAGTTCTCGACATTACCTAGTCATAGCATACCTAGTTCCTTCGAGTCATAGCTTCAAAGTGTACCAACAATCGCAAGACAAATATTAAGACTAAAATCAATCAACTACCTTTGCTGGAATGGCGTCATCATCCAATACCGTTGCTCCAAGGACCATTCCCATGGCCAAGCTGAGAAGCCGGAGAAGTTCTCCGAATTGGACTTCAAGAGGTGGCAGCAGAAGATGCTCTTCTACCTCACTACATTGGGCGTTGCTGGTTACATCAAAGAAGACGCTCCAGTGGTCGAAGAGAACGAGCCGGGCGTCAACAAACGGACTACTTACGACCAGTGGATAAATGGAGATTTTCTATGTAAAAATTACATTTTAAATGGCTTAGTAGATAGTCTTTATTCTGTATACAGAAATGTAACTAGTGCTAGGGAATTATGGGAAGCACTAGAAAAGAAGTACAAAATGGAGGATGCCAGAACTAAGAAGTTCGTTGTGGCAAAGTTCCTCGATTTCAAGATGGTGGACTCCCGGTCAGTGATGGATCAAGTGCAAGAGCTTTAGCTCATTGTGCACGACGTTCATGCTGAAGGGATGGTCCTTCCCGACTCTTTCACCGTTGCTACGGTGATTGAGAAGTTGTCACCGTGTTGGAAGGACTTCAAGAGCTATCTCAAACACAAACGAAAGGAGATGACTCTTGAAGACCTTGTGGTTAAGCTTCAAATTGAAGCTGATAACCGAAAGGCGGATCCGAGACCACGAGTCCCGATCGAGGCCAAGGCTAACTTGATGGAACGTGGTGGACCATCAAATAGCAACAAAAGGAAGCGTCCGGGTCAAGTTGACAAAGGGAAGAAGCCAATGACGAAGTTCAACGGCAATTGCTTCAATTGTGATAAGCCGGGGCACATGTCCAAACATTGCACGACACCAAAGAAGAAACGTACTAACTATGGTGCGCACTTGGTGGAACATAACAATAAAGGCAAAGGCAAGGCCCATCAAGATGATTGGGATGACGATGATTTGGCTGCCGTTGTGTTCGAAGCCAATCACGTAGACAACCCGAGAGAATGGTTCGTCAACACTGGGGCTACTTGTCACGTTTGCTCGGATAAGAGCTCGTTTGCTACCTATAAAGTTGTTGAAGGTAGAAAGTTGCACATGGGGAACCAAGCCTCGTCTGAAGTGGTTGGTGTGGGCAACATGGTTTTGAAGCTGACTTCAGGCCAAGAACTGATATTGAAGGATGTGTTGCATGTTTCGGACATCTGCAAGAATCTGGTTTCGGGCTCACTGTTAGTCAATCATGGTTTTAGACTAGTGTTTGAGTCTGAAAAGTTTATTTTGAGCAAGTATGGAAGGTTCCTTGGTCGAGGCTATCTCGCCAATGAGCTTTTCAAAATGAATGTAATAGCTATGCGTTGTGTTGCAAAAGAAAATGTTAATAAAGTTGATTCTTCTGTTTCCTTGCTTGTTGAGTGCTTGGATTTATGGCATTGTAGATTAGGACACGTTAATCTAAATGCTATAAAACGTTTAGTAAATTTAGATTTGCTAAACGTGAACCAATTTAATACATAAAACAAATGTGAAGTTTGTGTCGAAGCTAAATTGGCTAAGTTACCATTTCAATCGGTTGAACGGAGCACTAAACCTCTAGAACTAATTCACATAGACGTGTGTGACTTAAAGTTTGTGCAAACTAGAGGCGGTAAAAAGTATTTTATTACTTTTATTGACGATTGCACAAAGTACTGTTATCTTTATCTTTCAAGAAGTAAAGATGAGGCAATTGAAGCTTTTAAGAACTTCAAAAATGAAGCTGAAAATCAACTAAACTGTCGAATTAAAGTAATTCGAAGTGATAGAGGTGGAGAATATGTAGTCCCGTTTGAAGAGTTATGCGCAGAGGCGGGTATAATTCATCAAACTACGGCTCCCTATTCACCACAGTCCAATGGTGTTGCTAAACGCAAAAATCGAACTCTTAAGGAAATGATGAATGCTTTGTTGATTAGTTCGGGATTACCACAGAACTTATGGGGGGAAGTTGTGTTGACAGCTAACTATATCCTGAACAAAATTCCATTTAAGGGTAAGGATATGACGCCTTACGAGTTGTGGAAAGGACGCACGCCGTCTTATAAATACCTCAAAGTGTGGGGGTGTTTGGCTAAGGTTGAAGTGCCACTTCCTAAACAAGTTAGAATCGGCCCTAAAACGGTTGATTGTATCTTTATTAGGTATGCACTCAACAGTAGTGCATATCATTTCCTTATTCATAAATTGGAGATTCCTGAGTTGACTGAAGGAACGATGATAGAGTCAAGGAATGCTATATTCTTCGAGAATGTCTATCCTTGTAAAGATAAGGATAGGGCAGAAGGTACTTCTAAGAAAAGAACTTCTGAAGCTGCTACTAGTTCTGATCCTGTGGATGAAGAACCGAGACGTTGCAAGCGAGCTAGGACGGCTAAGACTTTTGGTCCGGATTTCATGACCTATATGCTAGATGATGAGCCAAAGTCTTTAAAAGAAGCTCTATCTAGTCCAGATGCTGCGTTCTGGAAAGAAGCTATCAACTGTGAAATCGATTCCATCATGCAAAATCACACTTGGGAGTTGACAGATCTCCCAAGTGGGTGTAAGCCATTAGGATGCAAATGGATCCTAAAATGAAAATATAAGGCAGATGGTTCTGTTGATAAGTATAAAGCTCGTTTGGTTGCCAAAGACTTTAGACAAAAGGAGGGGTATGATTTCTTCGATACCTACTCACCAGTAACAAGGATTACATCTATTCGGGTGCTTTTAGCGATTGCTGCTTTGCACAATCTTGAAATTCATCAGAACGAAAGTTGCTTTGCAAGAACGAAAGGTGTGTAAACTTGTTAGATCGTTGTACGGTCTGAAACAAGCACCTATTTAGTGGCACCTGAAGTTTGATAACGTGATGTTATCAAATGGTTTCAAAATCAATGAGTGTGATAAATGTGTGTATATAAAGAGCAGTTCTAATGGCTATGTCATAGTCTGTCTTTATGTAGATGACATGTTAATCATGGGCAGTAGCCAACAAGTAATTGTTGAAACGAAACAAATGTTGAAATGAAATTTCGACATGAAAGATATGGGCTTAGCCGATGTGATTCTAGGAATCAAGATAGTACGGACAAGTGGTGGAATTGTCTTAACACAATCTCATTACGTAGAGAAAGTGCTTAAGAAATTCAATGCTTTTGATAGTCCGCCAGCTAAGACCCCGTTGGAACTCAATGTACACTTGAGCAAAAATCGGGGAGAACCGATAGCTCAAGAAGAGTATGCAAGGGTCATTGGGAGTTTGATGTACATCACTAACTGTACTAGACCTGATCTTGCATGTTCTATGAATAAGTTGAGTCGGTACACGAGCAATCCAAGCAAAGAGCATTGAAAAGCTCTAGTACGAATTCTAAGATACTTGAAGTATACTTTGAACTTTGGGTTGCATTATACAAGGTTTCCTCTTGTACTTGAAGGGTACAGTGATGCGAATTGGGTATCAGACACAAATGATTCATTCTCGACTAGTGGATTTGTTTTCACTATCGGTGGTGGAGCAGTGTCGTGAAAATCCACGAAACAGACTTGTATAGCCCGCTCTTCCATGGAATCTGAGTTTATCGCTTTGGATAAAGCGTGTGAAGAAGTAGAATGGCTTCGCAACTTTCTAGAAGACATTCCATATTGGAAAAAACCAGTGTCGTCAGTGATGATTCACTGTGATAGTCAAGCGGCTATCGGAAGGGCACACAATGCTATGTACAATGGTAAGTCTCGACACATATGTCGGAGACATAATACTGTGAGGCATATGATCTCAAGTGGGATTGTCTCAGTTGACTATGTGAAGTCAATAGATAATCTAGCGGATCCGCTAACCAAAGGGTTAAACCGAGATCAAATGGCTAAGTTGCTAGAGGGAATGGGTTTAAAATCCACACTCTAAGAATGCTTGTAGTGTTAACCCAACCATGATGACTGGAGATCTCAAGAACTTGGTTCAATGGGAAAACTAAGCTACAAACGTTCGGTTTGGTAGCACTTGGAAACTTATAAGTGAACCTTTCCTGTGAGCAAACCAAGTGCACACCTGTCAATGTGGTGAGGATAAGTCATATGACTTTTAATGATTCCTAAACCTAATGAGGTTGAGTATGGCAGGATACTCGGAAGAGGAGATCACCTATATAAGTGAGAAGTGGGGGCCGCTTCTAAGAGATACTTATGAATTCAAAGAGGTTGTCCATGGCCTGAAAAGGACACAAACGTGAGAACAGATAATGTTTGAGACATAGCTGTTTTCAATACTATTGTCTCGGTATACACTAAGGATGTATAGTTCAAGGCATCATGTCCACTAAATAGCCGGTATACTCGATAGTGTTGAAATATGAAAGGTTCAAAGTCACAAGCTACCTATCCTATTACAGTTGTGTTTCTAGAGAACTAGGCTGCTTGTCTGCATACATGCATGCACTATTTCCACTCATGTGGGGGATTGTTGGAAAATAGGATTTAATAAATTGAGTTTTAACTCATTTTATCCGATTTTTCGTGACCGAGATATTTAATTTTGGAGGAATTAAATACCGTACAATTGTTCTATATTGTGAGTAGATAATTGTAGTATTTTTATTTGCTCAAATCTGATTTTTGGTGAGTGAGAAATAAATGGTTGAAGTTGGTCACACGATTGGGCATTTATGGTGTGGGGGATAATGTGTTTAAGTCACATTAAATAATCCCACATTGATTTCTTAATAAAGTTAAGAAGTGTATTTAAGTGTATTAACACTTAAGTGAAGTAATTAAGTGCACAAGGATATGGGCCATGAGCCCATACGCACGCACACGCGCGCGCCCGCCCGTGCCCGTGTCCGTGCTCGTCTCGTCTCGTCTCGTCTCATCCTCGTCCTCGTCCTCGGACTTGGATCTTGGCAATTGGACTTTGGGCGTACGTGGGCTTCCGAGGCTTAGCGGTACCAGTTTTACGGTGCAGAAACGGTCGGGTCGTGGAGTTGGTCTGCGGATCGGCTATCCGGATCTATAACGGCTGTGGACCGGGTCGTGGGTGCACATGGTGCTTGTCCAGCTTTGAAGGGGTGTAACTCCCATGAGTAGAGCCTTCAAATCAGTAACTGTCATCTGGAACTGGTGGAGTTAGTGGGCTGGACAGTAACCGAAAGTAACTCCTGTCGGGAGTCAAAGTCTGCAGCTGACTTGGACACGTGTTGGGATCCGAGCTGACATGGGACACCTGTCGGGATCTACAGAAGGTAACTCTTGGAGGGCTTAATGGCAGAGCTGTAACTCCAGGGGGTTACAACACCTGGTTTGAATGCCCTCAAACCCTAGCTGTCTTGCGGAGAGAGGACTCCTCGACTCGGCTTGCCGGAATCTGCATATCGGTTCCAGCTTCTATTTGTTTTGTTCATTTCCAGTTTATATTATAATTGCTCTATTTCTACACCTTTTTTTCTGTACTTCAGTTGTATCTATTCCAGTCAAAGTGTACCAACATGAAATCTATACTAGTTTGTCTACAAATTAACGGGAGGTTAATTTGTACGTTTGAGTTTTTTTTTAGTTGTAGAACTATATTAGAATTTGTATGTAGCCGAAGTGTTGAGAGCCTTCGCGTCCAACATTGTAAGCTTGAAAAACAGTTTGTGCTCATAGTAGCATAATTTCGCCCTGTGGCAATCACACACATGTTGTGTGTGATTTAAAATTATTTCGCGTGTTATTGCATATTTATTTCCAGCATATTTGTGTTAAGATAGTTGTGTTAACTGTCTGCAACATTGAGTTTGACATTACGATTCTGTGTCTAATTTCAGTGTTTACGCCAATAAATTTCAACAATATATATATAAATGTAATGATACACACACACTTTAATATGAACAACGAATGGAGAAGTCTTGTGATGGTTATGCACATTATGTTAGTTGGAAACTTCTTGGAACTACTAGCTTTGTGAGGTTTAAAGCAACTTAGTTAAGTTAGATATAATGAGCGTTACTCTACGTGTGATAACTAGACACTAAGGCAATGTTTGGTAGCCTGGATAAAGACATATTAGTATAGGTATCCAATAATAACCGTGTGTTTGGTAGTCATTATTCGTTCACGCGAGGCCCGGTCTTAATGCGAGGCCCGGGGTGTAATTTACTAATTCGGCTGGATAATGTATCCGACGCCCCCCCTCGGATACAGTTTCTGGCGTAGCAATCTTAGTATATATGCCTTTATCTAGGCTACCAAACATTGTCTAAATTAATTTGCTCATTCCAGAACTTAGTCTACCAAATAAAACAATGTACCAAACAGATGTGTGAAATAATCTTAGTATATTTATCTTAATAACCAAACACACAATTAAAATAGCTAATACACAATTATCTTTTAAAGCAATCCAGATTTTATTAATGTGGGTATATCCGTACCAGTATACCAAACATTGCCTAAATATTAATATCAAGATAAAACAAATTAAACATTAAATGTAATATACGAAAACAATAAAAAATAACAAAAATGTGAGAGATCAGGGATTCGATCCCCTATTCCCTCGTCCTAACTAGAAAAATAATTACCACTGAAATGCAATAAGATAAATAATATACTTAGGCAATGTTTGGTATACTGGTACGGATATACCCACATTAATAAAATCTGGATTGCTTTGAAAGATAATTGCGTATTAGCTATTTTAATTGTGTGTTTGGTTATTAAGATAAATATACTAAGATTGTTTCACACATCTGTTTGGTACATTGTTTTATTTGGTAGACTAAGTTCTGGAATGAGTAAATTAGTTTAGGCAATGTTTGGTAGCCTAGATAAAGGCATATATACTAAGATTGCTATGCCAGAAACTGTATCCGGGGGGGGCGTCGGATACATTATCCAGCCGAATCAGTAAATTACACCCCGGGCCTCGCGTTAAGACCGGGCCTCGCGTGAACGAATAATGGCTACCAAACACACGGTTCTTGCTGGATACCTATACTAATATGCCTTTATCCAGGCTACCAAACATTGCCTTAGATGATGAATACAATATAAAATTTGAACTGCCTAATTTGACAATTTAAATTGAAATAAAGAAAATATATATATATGGACGTTTGATTTAATATGTGAAGAAAAGGCCCACAATAGTGATCACACTTTGTTTGAATTTGACAAATTGTCGCTGAATTATTATATTTCCTAAAATCTTGCCTATAAA
This sequence comes from Perilla frutescens, assembly GCA_026008535.1. NCBI lineage: Eukaryota > Viridiplantae > Streptophyta > Magnoliopsida > Lamiales > Lamiaceae > Perilla > Perilla frutescens. Next base: position 10,326,648 of record BRKX01000004.1, read on the forward strand.
ACACTAAGGGGATGGCTGGTATGTCGGAATGGAATCAAGTGGGAATGGAATGAACTTAGTAATGAAATGATGATGGGAATGGAATGGAATGACTATTACCATTCCTTTGGCTGGTATCACAAGTAATAAGATAGGAATGAAACTTACATTTTTGAATTGTTTATTATAACAATAGCTAATTAATAAATAAAATGCACGAATTGGCTTATTTAGTTCTAACTACTTCTAAATAATAAATTACTCTTCTTTCAAAGATACTATTATATTTTAATAACATATTGTTGAATATTATGTGATTTTTTTTACTTTATTAACATTTGTGAAAAAAATTGAGTATACTTTAAATAAGTATTTCGCTAATGATTAGCGGGTTTGTATATTTTATGTAATCCTACAATATCATTAGTACTTTTGTGAAATTTTACAAAATTTTATGAATCATTAATAAATTATTAATGATTTTTTAAGAAAAATTCATAAATTTGTTTTTTTAATAAAATATTTTATAAGAATATAAGATTTCATTTGTCAATACAAAAAACAAAGTATAGTTTTGCAAAATAAAAATAAAAATTTATTTTGATAATCAGGAATACATAATACCATGGGAGTGGGGAGTAATGGCTAATCATATGTTCATGGTAATGTGATTCCTTCGGGAATGACCATTCCCAATTGAAAAAATCATACCAGCCATAGGAATAGGAATGGACGTGGGAATGTGATTCCATTCCTATTCCATTCCATCATACCAACCATGCCCTAATGCGTTTTTTTTCTTTTTTGCAAGAGCCACGTTTGTGTCATCAATAATGAATACTTTCATATTTTTTATGGGACAATTATGAATTTTGTATAAACAAAAAATGAAAATAAAAATGAGAGATCATAGTTCCACAAAGATTTAAAGCCAAACAGAAACGGTAGTTGCATAAGATCTTGAAATTAAAGCCATATCTTTGCTTTTGTCATGGCATAGGTTTTGCAAATAAAAGTGTTGAAAAGTTCCATCCTTTTTTTTTTTTTAACTTTAATCCTTATTGAAGGAGCTACGAAATTTTTTCCTTTAATTTGGGGTATCCATTCATGACTTTGTCATTTAATTTGTAGATTTTTTAACATACTAAAAAAAAATATACCTTTTTAAAAATATCACATAATTCTACTTCACATAAACAAAAAAAAAAAACTGACGAGCGACTAATAATAGATAGATGAGAGATCTCAACATTGTACTTTGATGACAGATAAGATTAGATGTATTTGAAATACCTAATTCACATCTCCACTTCAGAATTAAGGCCCCAAGGTGTAACTTTTTTTGCACACCAAGAAAAGACGGGCCACGAAAAAAAATAATATTCATTGACTCAATTTATTTCCTCCTGTTTAGATGGTCATTTTGAATAAATCTCACTAAATTATTTAGATGATAAAGGAGACGTTAGTGATATATTACACGTTTTATTTAATATAATAGGTAAAAGATTTGTTGAACGTATTCACCCAAAACTTTTACTGCGGTCATTAAACACAAGATCCAAATATAGGCTCGCTAGCATTATGAAATGAAGGTTGGGAATCCTATTCTCCAGCATTTACAACATGACCCAACTGACAAACCCCTGACTGACTCTCTCTCTCTCTCTCTCTCTAAAAACTATATACTATTTGGAAAAGCAGAAAGTGAAGAGTTATTGACACACGCACAACAACACACTTTTGTAGCCCCAAACCTCACGAAATGCACACCACCCCAACCCAACTTGTAAATTGAAATGAAATTTCTCTCTCTCTCTCTGAAATCACTGGCCCCGATAGTTTAGTCACAAAATCTGCATGTGTACGCCTTTTGCTCAACATCCCTCTTTAATGCTTCACAAGAATTGAGATTTGAGACTCACAAACACATACAAATTCAAGAATCCTAGCCCCCCCCCCCCCCCACCCCCTTCCTTTCTTACCTTTCTTCCACATTTTTTCAGTACGTTACTTTTAATTTAATTCAATCTTGATTTATCTAAATTTAATTTCCTAGTAAATCTCTCCCCACCTTCATCTATAAATTCAACACTCACCCCACCGCCTCGCATTTGGCTAAGTTTGCTTTGGAAAGTGCATCCATCAAGAAGAGTCTTTAGGTGAAGGGCTTTTTTGTAGCTTTGTTTGTCTAGAGAGAGAGAGAGAGAGAGAGAGAGAGAGAGTTATCAAGAATGGCGATTCAAGCCCAGATAAGTTCGGGGTTCGTGTTTGGTGGCTGTCAAGATCTGCTTACAGAAAATGCTTGCGGATTAAACAATCTCTGCTTCAATCTACAACAACATGAATCGATGCAGAGAATTCCCAAAATCATCGACGATCATTACTCGATATCTCAGATCATTTCAGCTCAAATCGAGAATCAAAAAATCGAGATCGATCACTACATCAATTCTCAGGTAATTAACACACACACACACACACTAAAAAAACTCTTTTTTTTTCTTCTCTCCTAAAAGGCTAAAAGATTAGATTATCATATTTATGTCCGAATAAACAGAACGAGAGATTGAGAATGGCTCTGCAAGAGCAAAGAAAGCAGCAATTGGCGGTGCTGGTGAAGAAATATGAATCAAAGATGGAATCTTTGATGAAAAGAAAGGAGGAAGAAATCTTAAAAGCAGCGAACAAGAACATGGAGCTCCTAGAATGTGTGAAAAGAATGGAGATGGAGAGGCAAGCGTGGCAGAGATTAGCGCAGGAAAAGGAGGCGATGGCTGCATCGTTGAACACCACGATCCAACGGCTGAGGGAGGCTGCCTCCTCGGGGGCAGCAGAAGACGCAGAGTCGTGCTGCCTAGAGAGAGAGAGAGAGAGAGAGACATGGTGGGGGGAGCAAGGAACGAGGAAGATGGTTTGCAGATGCTGCAATTCTAGGAATTCGTGTGTAATAATGCTTCCCTGCAGACATCTCTGCTCATGCAGAGATTGTGATGCGTTTCTTGATTCCTGCCCCGTTTGCAATCTGCCCAAGAAGGCCAGTTTAGAAATACAACCCATGCTTTGACATTATTATTATATTATTATTATTATTTTTGGAAGATCTAATTAAGATACATTAATTCTATTTGAAAAATATGTTATTATAAGGTCTATTTTATTTATTTAATTAATGCTTTTTTCTAGGTTGAATTTCAACATACTGTATATAATATCTCTTTCGCTCAACCGTGTATGTTGTTTCTGTAGTCTTTAAATGTTCTTTCTATAGCTGTTAATTGCAAGTTATATCGTTTTATAACAAATCATCTCAATCATGATATATCTTTATTTAAAAAGTACGTGTAACTCTAAACTGATCAGTTTTATTTGTTAGAATATATCTTCAATATCCAAGCAAAAACTAATACAATTTCGTAAATATGCAAGTGTCTGAGGACTGAGAATTAGGTCAAGGAAATGTAGGACTTTCAATTTGTATGAATACGTTGTGTTTATATAGAATGTAACTATTAGCCCATTCATATCAAATTTTCAATTGAACGGATAGATGCAAAAAATAAAATAAAAATATGAAAAACAAATGAACAGAACCCATTTAGCAAATGTGGAGAAGCTTTTCTTGATTCTATAAAGACGAAATATCGAATTTTTGGAATCCATAATTATTACTAATATTGTGCAAAGATGATGTTACGTTGTGCCTTCGCTTTTTCTTCAGTCTGGACGTTTGTAAATTGTAATGCATTAATTTGATGTCCTTTTTCGACTTTTCATGTCTTAGCTAGTCCCTGTTGTTTTTCCCTTATAATCCATGAAGTCGAAAGATTTTCCCTTTCTTTTTTTACCTTAAACAGAGTGAATAATGAATGTACATCAGCCCATCACTCTTTCCTGTCATTCTTTTTTTTATGCAATGGCATGTTTCATTTATGGCTCTCCTCAACATTGATAAAATATATCCCCTCCTATTTACTGCCTATTTGGGCTATTTTCAATATTTTTCCATCAGCCCATAAAATAATTTTGGTTTCGTATTATCATAATAGGTAATTAAGTATCACAATATATTAATTGAAGTGTCACGATAGATTTTTCGGCTAGTAGAAACTTTTGACCGAAACTTTCGTTCCTAAACAAAAATAAAAGAGGGTTGCAAATATCCGGAAATTATTGGGCCCGGGACACATGTTACTTTTTTAAATGAGTGATGCAGTACATGTGTTTAACATTATAATTTACCATATACCCCCCTTCATTTCATTTTAATTCATATTTTAGAGTTTTTTTTTTAATTTGTTTTAAAATATCTTAGGTTTAATTACTTTATTTTTACACACTCTCTCTTAATATGATTTGATATTAAAAAATTACTTTATTTTTACACACTCTCTTAATATGATTTGATATGATTTTAATATATTTGATATGGATGAAAAGAGAAAGATGAGTATATTTCTCACAATAATCTACATTTTTTTCAAATTATGTGAAAAATTATAAAACATCAATTTAAATGAGGGAGTACTATTCATATTATTTTAGTACACACCATATATAATATATTATAGTAATGTTATAAATATAAGATGCCATCAAATTAAATATTGGATCTCATGTGATCGATGTTTGTTCAGTTAGGCATGTATTCCTTCGTGTTTCTATTTTTTTACAACCTCACATGATAAATAAATTATGGATACAATTTATGAACGACCAAATTGAGCCAAAAGTGAGTGTGATTCGAAAGTTTTGATATTAATTGGCCTCAAAGGCTCCAACTCGATTACTCTAAAGCGGTATTATTCTTTAGTGGGCAATTGTACAATCTCCTATTTATGTATACAATAAAAATTATTGATTCAAACTCTACCACTCTTTTTTTTTTAAATAATAATAATAAATAAATAAATTTAATATAGGGTATTTTGTGTAGCGTGTCATCAAACGTCTTTGCTTAGTACTTGATTGACAATAAAAAAAAATCAACAAGTCAACCACTTGTGTACCATAGAGAGAGGGGCACTTGATTGCTCTCTCTTTGTGCTTTTTTTCTTATTAAATGTTTCCAACTTCAATCTTTTTTCACCGTGAAATGACATTTAATTTTATTTTCCCATTTTCATTTTATTTCAAGTTCCAAGTAATCAACTTTGAACTATAATTATTTATTCATCTGATTTTAGAAAAATTCAAGTAAATATACTACGTTATTCTACTCGAAATGAATTTTTCATATCTCCGATTTGTTTCCACAAAAAACAAATCAAACATTGCCAAATAAATTTGGTAAGTTGGGCACTTAATATTTTAATTCAATAGTTTTTCCAACATTTAATAAATAAGATAAAATAAAATCAAAATGGAGGAGAAAAGTATCGAGGTGAATTGTCATGAAATGAAAATGTGAATCCATCAATCTTGTCACTCTGTATCTATCCATTTTGTTATGGACTAAAAACTGTACGTACAACTCTACTCATATCAGGCTACAGAATAGGTCAATTGGATGATTTTTTATTTTTTTTACTTTACTGTAGTTACTATTTTTTTACCATGTCCGGATTTAGTTTTGATATTTTATATCATCTGCATCACTGCATCTGCATGTCACGGATGTATTTAATAAGTTAGTGTGTGTGTATATATAAAATTTGAATAGAGGGGACAGTCGGTGAGGCCTAATTTGAGTGTGCTAGATTTTTTATATGGAAAAGGAATAGTATCATGTGTAAATCTATAAATATAGACAAAAAAAAAAGTAAAAAAGGGAAAAAAAAAAGGCAACATGTAAGGATGTAGTAGTTTCATGGGCAATTTGGAGTTATGACACACTTGTCCGTACACCCAATGATTGGGAAAATGTACTTTTTACATTTTTTTCAAAACTAAACATTAAATGCACCCTAAAACCCTAAAGTTTAAAAACCCTAACATATACAAACCCTAACATATAAAAATAAATACATGATCGACCCCTATCAGTTTTTTGTAGACAATTTATTTTTAAAATTAATAATAATGAATAACGATAAGGATAACGAAATTAATAGTAATGATAATAATAATAAGAATAACGAAAGTAATAATAATAAGAATAACAAAAATAATAATAATAAGAATAACGATAGTAATAATAAGAATAACGAAAATAATAATAATAAGAATAACGATAGAAATTAATAGTAATGATAAGAATAACGAAAGTAATAATAATAAGAATAACGAAATAACGAAAGTAATATATCATTATATATTGTTGTTGTTGTTATTATTATTAAATTATTATTACTATTATCATTATTATTATTATTATTAGATTATTGTTGTTGTTGTTATTATTATTATTAGATTATTATTACTACTATTATTATTATTATTATTATTATTATTATTATTATTAAAAAGGTATTATAATTTATATTAATTTTTTTTGTTATTTTTATTTTTTATTAAATAGTATTATTTGGACTAAGGTTATCGGTTGTGATTACTTTTAATTAATTTAAATTAAATTGTTATTAAGGCACCACGGTAATGCTTTATTAAATTAAATCATAACGATTAAGGTAATTACATTAAATTAGTGTGCAAAATGATATTTCGATTTATTATAATTAGCATAACGATTTGAACTAAAAGACCATAACGAAAATGTAATTTAAAAGCATAACGAAAATAATTTAAAAGACATAACGAAAATCAAAATTCAATGTAACGAAAATCACAATTCAATGTAACGAATATCTAATTTTACAAATAACGAAAGTTTTAACTTTAATATATCAAAATTAAAAGGCATAACGAAAATTTAACTTTTACCATAACGAAAATTAACTTTTAGCATAACGAAATATTAACTTCTAGCATAACGAAAATTAACTTCTAGCAAAACGAAATTTACTTTAGGCATAATGAAAGTTTATCTTTTATCATAACGAAAATTAAAAGAGATAACGAAATAATAAAAGACATAACGAAAGTTAAAAATGCATAACGATTACTATAACATGGATAACGAAGAACAAATCTAAAGATAAGCATAACGATTATGATCTATCATTTTAGCATAAAAACAATCGTTATGGCAAAAAATTATAATCGTTAAGCAAGATCTAAGTTTTCGTTCATCCATGTTTTCGTTTTGGCAAAAAATATCGTTATATCATCGTTACAACAATTGTTATATCTCGACTTATCGTTCATCTCTCTAAACACATTTTTATTACAGTAATCGTTAAATAACAATCTTAAGAAACTGTAACACGTTGAATCTAACCTCTCTGTCAGACGGTGGCGGTCGTATATCTTCACTTCGTTCCTCCATCGTCTTCTCGTCGAATCCGGCAATTTAGTGGTTTTTTTTTACAGAACTTGCGAGAGTTGGTGAGAGAGAGAGATTAACGCTGGTGTGAGAGAGAGAGGGTAGGGAGTGGTTAGTGGTTACAGAAAATTGAATAGGGAATTTAATAGAGCACGGCTGTTTTTTTTTTTTTTTCAAATTAAAATCGAGTGAGTTTGTACAGAGATAATAGAGATTTTGTTCGAACTAAAAAATTTTATTCTTTTGCATGGAAAATACAAATGTGTAAGGTACTTTTTAGAAAAGGGAAGGAAGATTTTTGTTGTTATGGTTAGTTATAGTTTTAATTTAAATTTCATTATGGTTAAATTGAATAATTGTTATGTTGAATTGAATGTCGTTATTGTTAAAATTGAATTATCGTTATAGCTAAATTTAAATATCATTATAGTTAAAATGAAATTATCATTATTGTTAAATTTAAATTTTGATAAAATTAGATTTTCATTATAGTTACAAATTTCGTTATAGATAGATTAGATTTTCGTTATACATAAAATTAGATTTTCGTTATAGCTAAATTTAAATATCGTTATAGTTAAAACTTTTGTTATTGATGAAATTAGATTTTCGTTATGTGTTAAATTTTTATTTTCGTTATGTTAAAATTTATTTTTCGTTATGCATGAATTTAATTGTCGTTATCTTTAAAATTAACTTTCGTTACGTTAAAATTAAAATTTCGTTATAGTTCAATTTAAATTATCGTTATGTTAAAAACCAAGATTTTGTTATTGATAAATTAAATTTTTGGGGAAGAGAGAGATAGTGTGGATCGAGGGTAGTTACCAAAATTTATTAGGGTATTAAATATGAATTGATTCACAAGCCACCGATTTTTTTTTCCAAATTTAAATTGAGTTTAGATAAATTTTGATTCGAAAGAGACGTGATATGCATTTTATTCCATGCATGAAATTTTTTTTCTAACCCTACTTTATGCATGGAAAGTACAAAAGTATAAGTACTTTTCAGAAAATGTAAGAATATTCAGCTTTTTTAAAGTCAATGTAGTATAAATTGCTCATAAAACTTCTACCCCTTAAAACTTGTCCAACTATACCAATTTTAACATTTTATTGTCTAGATAAAAATTTCTCCCAAGTATCGTTATCCATGTTACAAATTGACAGCCCAATTTGTATAAAATAATACAAAAATACAAAATCAAATAACAGGTTTAATTAAAACAAAAAAGCAGTTAAACCGCCAAGCAACCGAGATAGAGCGTTGAGGAATGAAAAGATACAGTTAAAGTGGTAGGAAATGAGAGGGCTCAACTAATTGGGGATATTTTTTTAGGGTTCACGCCTGCAAATTCTTAACAATGCAGAGCCTAATCTATTCCAATTCTATTCCTTTTAAGCTCCACCGCGCTTCCCCGCGATTTTCCCGACTCCACTCACCCCGGAAACTCGTTCCACCGTCGGCCGAGTCGCGCCGGTTCAGTCCGCTCTCCTCAGCTCTGCATTCTCCTTATTTGTTAGTTTCTCCCAAGCCAACTGATGAATGCTCGAAAAACAAACTGTTTTTTTGTGTGGGTGAGGAGAAGTCGCGTTTTCTGACACTGACCACTCAGAAATTATTTCATCAGCCCAAGGTATTGACGGTTTTTTTATGCATTGTGTTTATGTTTCTGGTTGTTTGAATTTGGTTTCTTACTCGGTGAGAATTTAATATCAGCTGCATTTTCTTTTTGTTAGTTTCTGCATCAAGTAGGAAATAGAAATCGTCAAACAGTAACTCAGTTATGGAAATTCCGTAAGTGCGCATCAATTTTGAGATTTAAAGATCCTTCTTGAAAGATATCCGCGGTTGTTACTTGTAGACTTGTAGTGCGTTTGGACTTTAAAGGTGTTGATGGGGTTCGAATAGTGCCCTTTTTGGTGAGGAGTTTGCTACTCCACCATGGACATGGTGTGACTTTTGTGGATGAAAGTTTTATCTGTGATGACTGATGAGTATATTCGCTTTTGAAGTAATGTTGTTGTAGCTGTGAAAAAGTGAGGCCTTAAATGGGTAGACATGTTTTGTTCCTTCTCATTGTGCCATATGTTGAAGTTTATTCATGATGCTTAATTTCTTGAAGAATAATTTGATTATGGTTTTGGACACTCGTTTGCCCTTCTCCAGCAGACCACATCTGTTTCTTCTTTGGCTGGAGAACGTAATTCCATGCACTAATTTGTTTTTCTTTCTAGTAGAACAAATGGATAAAATCATGTGGAATTCGGGGCAGTTGCGAATTAGCAAAGATTGTGAATGCACCTTGACTTAGCTTGCGTGGCATCAACTGTTCTTCTTTCTATATTTCAGGTGTTTAATATTGGTAAAGTGTTGATAATATCAGCATTAGTTTTAGCATCTCTCCATCCGGCCTTCATGCTACCGGCTTTTGCTAGTTTTCCGAATGCTGGAGGTGCAACAGGGAGCAGTCTCGTACGCTGTGAGTTATTCAGCAGTGCATGGACCGGCTTTCTGGCAGGTTGCCTACACACACTATCTGGTCCTGATCACCTTGCTGCATTAGCTCCACTCTCAATAGGCCGGACGAGGATGGAAAGTGCTGCTGTTGGAGCCCTTTGGGGATGCGGCCATGACACCGGCCAGGTTATATTTGGCCTAGTCTTTTTGCTGTTGAAAGATCAGCTTCAAATTGAGGTAATCCGAAACTGGGGGACGAGAGTGGTGGGCGTCACTCTGCTTGTAATCGGTGCCATGGGAATAAGGGAAGCTTCTGAAGTCCCTGCTCCTTGTGTTGAATACAATGTTGGGGGCTATGAAGCTGTGGCAACCCCATCCATTGCTAAGATTAAGAAGAAGGTCGGATTTGGCACTTTTGCCACAGGGATAGTCCACGGGTTGCAGCCCGATGCCCTGATGATGATCTTGCCAGCACTGGCACTGCCTTCTCGCCTGGCGGGTGCTGCATTTCTGGTGATGTTCTTGGTTGGGACCGTGATTGCCATGGGGAGTTACACCGTGTTTATCAGTTCGTGTAGTGAGGCTCTCAAGGATAGGGTTCCTAGAGTAACTGAGAAGCTGACTTGGGCATCTTCCCTTGTAGCAATTGCTCTAGGGCTTGCAATCATCATCAGCCAATTGTTCGGATTTAGCTTGTATTGATTTGTGAGGAGGGAAAACTGTGATATAGCTCTGTAATGATTTGTTAAAAGTTAAATCATCTCTCTTTATTAACGGGAGTGATAAAATCTGAGAGCAGCAAAGCTCATTAATCTTGTAGCATATAAGCCTAATATGCTTCTGAATTTTGATATTCATTTCTAGTTCCTCCTCAAACAATTGTATTTTATTTTTGAATGAGTAGTAGACATAGGTAATTTACACTAAAAGTGGTACAAAAAGTATATATGTTATTAAATATTAGACATGTAAATAACAAGCTGGTATGTAGGTTGATCACTACATTATCAACTGTCCTCGGAGATGAATAGATGATGGCATTGGCATGACGTAATTAAACCATTCAAGATATATTTTTTCCCAGACTTTCTGCTCAGTCTCTCGACCCCCGGTTCCTCAACTCTTTATCTGAAAAGTTTAAAAATAATATTGGACAACAAGTTGAGAAAATAAAATTTGAGATAAAAAAAAAGAAAAAAGATTGGTACTAAAAGGTAAATTCACCTAACATTTATTTCAATTAGACCTTGAACTTTGAAACTTGTCAATTTGACCCTTTCATTAACTATGTAGGTGAATAAGTTTAAGGGTCACACTTTAACATATTTTTTACACGGATCAATTCACATGTTAACATACACTTTTTACATATATACAGTTGAACACACATTTTCGAATTTCAAGATATTTTTGTAACTTTAATTGAAAATACTAAAACTTATGAAATACAACCAAACATCCCCTAAAACATTCAAATTTAAATTAAGTATTTTTTACTAGTAAGTATATAAGAAATAATTATTTATAATAACAAGTTACCTCCTATTGATGAAAGATATTCATGTATGGAGCATCCTATATATATTATTGCACCTTCATCCACCACTATATCATGTGAATTGTGATCGTCTGGTATAGTATAGGCATGCCGTATGTTACTTCATTTTTGCAACAGAACATTCAATCATATTTCCATTATCTACACATTCCTCGATCTCAATCTTTACATTTATGGTCTCAAATTTATTTTCTCAACTTTTTTAGTTCTATATTTTATTTTTTGAATTTTTTTTATGCCTCAAAACTAACAGCTTCAAACAACGGTTATGTGGGTTGTTAATTTTGAGATCAAAAAATTTGAAAATAAAAATAAAACAGGGACAAAAAAAAGTCGAGTAATAAACCTTTTGAGACTAAAAAAAAAAGGATATGTATTATAAATATTTTGATCCTATATTCTAATGAAAGCATCTCTAGGGTTTTGTATTACAGGGACTATTTATCCGTCTTATTCAATCACAATCCCAATCCGAGGCCTGTTTTGAGTTGAAGAACAGTAACACGCATGCATCTATAAATACATACTATCCCAAGTCCCAATACGGGACGGCAATACCTTCCCTCACACAGTCGCATCTCTCTCTAGAAATCGATCTCCTCCCTTTAGAAGTTGATTGGTATGATGGAATGGAATGATTATTCCCATGTCTATTTTTATTCCTGTGATTGGTATGTCTTAATATCGGGAAACACCATTCCGGAAGGAATCACTATTCCTAAAAGTAAGGGAATAGTCATTCCACTCACCCCCATCCCATGGGTTTAGCTATTCCTAATTAATCAAAAAATTAATATATTGTATATTTATACATAATCGTGTCTTATAATATCATTTGATCATATTTAGAAAAATAATTCGAAAATCATATTAAATAATTTATTATTATTATTATTATTATTTCATAATTATTTTTATATTATTTAGTTATATTTAAAAAATTAAAATATATATTAAAATAAAATTTTGATAGTTTTTAAAATTGTATTGAAGAAAAATGAAAGTGGTACCAAAATAAATGTAACATATAAATATATTCTAATAAAAAAAAGTAATTATAATTTAATATATTCATATAAGAAATTGAAATGATAAACTATTTTTCTATGAAGTAAAAATATTTTTATTAAGGTATACAAATTATTATGTGTATTAATTAAATACTTTGGAATAAAGTTTTTAATAAATTAAATAAATTAAAATTTTCTAAAAAAATTAGAAAAAAATCACTTATGATAAAAGAAATGAAATTTAGAAATATAAGAAAAAAATTACAACACGTGTTAATAATATTAGTTACTACACTTTGTTCAATTATAAAGAAATTTGAAAGTATTAAAAATATTCATTTTATAATATAAAAAATAAAATAATATTTCATTCCGTTCTTTATTCCGGTGACATGTCAATCATAAGAATTGTCATTCCATTCAGACCTTCATTCTATTCATAAGTTCATTCCATTCATACCTAATTCCATTCTTTCATAACAATCACCTCCTTAGATGTTTGACAATTAGGATATACATTTTGCATTTTGGATGGCATGGTCTAATTGGTCTTCTTAGAGCATCTCCAAAAGATGCTCTAAACTCCATATTTAGAGCAAAATGTCCAAAAATTATGCTTCAAGAGATGCTCATAATGTGCTCTATTTTAGAGATAGAGGCTCTTGTGCTCTATATATATAGTTGCACTGTAGCAGCTCTATATTTACTCTTCACATTTTTTTTTATCTTATACTTGAATTAGATTAATTTCTATTTACGATTTATATATATATATATTAATCTTATACTTTAATTTATTTATTTCTTAAAAATATTGAAATAAAAAAATTGTATATCAAAATAAAATGTCATCAAAAAAATGACAAAGAAAATTAAAATCACATTTAATAAAATTACATAATAAAACTACTAAACATAAAAATAAAGAAAATACAATGCATTAAAAATACAAATAAAGCATTGAAAAATGCTAATTTAAAAATGCTGATACAACATTGAAAATATAAATAAAGCAATTCAATAATATTTTCTAATAATCAGAGAAATCAGAGAGACCACTCCCACTTCTTCCTCCAATATCTGAAAAATCCATTCCAAATAAGTTAAAAGTAAAGTTGGCTTGTAGTTCTTGCCTCCGCTTTTGCATAATTGTGTGTTGCTCCATTAATCGAATAAATTCACGTCGTGTTGGATCGGCAATGACGTCGAGATTGATCAGTAAAATTTTGTCATCTCTCTTTAATTCATCTAGGCGTTGTTTACGCTTTTGAGCTTCTGATTTTTCTTTCTCCAACTCTATTTTTTTTCATCTGCATCTCAATGATGATACTCAATTTCAAGATTTTCTTGGTCGTTTTAAACAAATCAAAGATGTTATTGCTCATTTGGCGCTTTGAAATGCATTAATCGATCATTTGTGGGAAAAATATTCTAATTTGGATTTTTAGAAAAAATAGTATGTAATTTGTGTTTTTTTCGCTGTAATATTTTTTTTCTATTTTGCAATATTAGTCTGTATTTTTTTTTTTTGCAATATTAGTATGTAATTTTTGTTCTTTGCAATATTATTATGAAATGTTTCCATGTTCTAGTATTATTTAGTTTCAGAAATTTTAATAGTTATTTTTGTTAGAATAATCTTGATTAAAATAAATACATAAAAATGAATATTATGAATTATTCCTTTTTAGAGTATAATTTAAAGTAAACTGTTTGAGATGAAATGAAGATTTTACTATTTAATACAAATAGATGTGCTGTAAAATGTTAGAGATGAATTTAAAAAATATGTTAATTCTATAATTCTTGTCAGATCTCAAATTGAATAAAAATCCATCTAAAATAGCCCAAAACCCAACCTGGCCTGCGCTCCCAAAAAGTTGGCGCCCCAATCAAGCCCACCGAATTAATGACCCCCCTCCTTAATTTTTCTTTTATTTTTTCTTTCCGTGTATTTTTTTTCAAAAACCATCTATTTCACCCCAATTAATTATCGAGCGTAATGTACAAGTTCAAACGTTAGCATGAACGACAAAATTTACACGACACAAAACGACTTTTGTTTTATGATGAAATGGAAAATATTATCAACCTTCACACCAACATGAAAGGATAACCTTTGTGTTTGGATATTAAAAAACTAATATTCAAAATTCAATATCTCGATCTCTTTGTAACATAATTTTTTATATTTTAATTTGATAAAACATAAAATAGTGTACAAATAAAATGATTTTGAATCAAAATATAAATATCGCATTGGCTCTTTAATATTGATATATATCTCTACAAAGATATTTACTTGTTGCCAAAGACTCTTGATGTTTATCATATAATAATATCTTTATTATTTAAATATTTTATCTAATTTTGAAGTTCATAAGATTCCAAAATTAAATAAATATATAAAAAAATTAATAAAAATATTATATATAATATTAAAATTTCGTTATCTACGCTCTTCTCGCTCAAGCTGATCAACTAAGGGTGGGAATAGTTATTGTGATCGTATACAATTTCCAAACTTGTCAATACATCAAGAAGATGAAGCAGCTGTAAATACTTTATATTAATTTTTTAACAATTTTCTTGTTTCTTTATTTCTTCGAATTTCTCTAAGCTAGTTCCCACTCCTTCCCGCCATAATATTTTTATTTTATGAGTGTGTCTGTTTTATTGAGATGATGATTATCGCATGTTCTCTTTCAGGACGTTTTTTTTTTCTTTAATTATTTTATTAAAGTTTTATTAGTAATTTTTAATAAATTGGATAGGTTAAAATAAAAAAGTTAACAAATTCGTCAATTAAATAATATCAATATAGAAACTGATGGATATACTAAAACACACAAAAAAAAAGAGGGAAATACTACCCTTATTCAATCTGAATCCGAATTCAAATCCTGTTTTGAGTCAAATAAGAAAAGGTACATCTATAAATACATACTCCCAATATTAAATACATACTCCCAATATTTTCCCCGGCATCGATCTTCTTTCTCTTTGTTTTGTTTTTTGTTTTTGAATCGATGGCATCGTGTTCTGAAGAAAAGAAATTAATTCTGATTAGTTCCGACAACCAAAGGTTCGAAGTGACGGAAGGCGCCGCTCGGATGTCGGAGACTATTAGGAACATGATTGAAGATGGCGTGGGCGGCGAGGGAATCCCGTTGCCTAACGTGGATTCGAAGACTCTGGCGAAGGTGCTTGAATTCTGCAACCGCCACGCCGTGAAGGAATCCGCCGACAACGCCCAGGCTTTGAAGGAGGCTGACCACCACTACATTGAGTCCGTGAAGCATGATCGCGATGTGATGTTTAGCCTAATTTCGGTAATTTAATTCTGCTTTCTTTCTTTCTTTCTTTCTAAATTCTAAATTAACCACTCATGATGGATATATGTCTGTTTGTTCAGGCGGCAAACTACTTGACCATCAAGGAGCTTCTAGACCTGACATGTTATACAGTAGCAGATAATATAAAGGATTTCAGTCCAGAACAAGTTCGTCAGTTTTTCAACATTGAAAACGACTTTACTGAAGAGGAGGAGGAGGAGCTTCGCCACCAGTATGCATGGGCCTTTCAGTAGTTTTTTTCTTTTCTTTTTTTTACCAATTTTCAATTGATTACTCTCTTTTAGCTTTTCACGTTTTCAAATTATATTTTATTTCAAGGCCGGCTTTCAAAGAAACAATGTTTATATATCACCCTTGCTATTCAATTAATTTACCCTTATAATGCTTTTTTTTCATGTTGGCTATAGAAATTAACAATATTAATCTCATGTCGGACTACTGTTGGTGGATCTTAATTAATTAACCCTGTAAGTTATTGATATTCATTCTAAAATTAAACACATGTCATCAACAGACTAAATCTAAAATTAATTACTTGAAATTATATAATTAATTTATAGAATTAGACACTTAACCGTGACCAATATTCACGAACATCAAATTAAAGAATTTAGACCATAACACTAACAAAACTGATGCAGCTTGTTAATTTCACTTCAAAAATTTATGTCAATTATTCAATCGAAAAAACAAATGTTTTATCAGAGTCGAGTGGGCAGTGCACGACTATATTCTATAGCCATTAGGCATTAGCCAACAACATTCTCTCTCAAAAAAAAAAAGGAACGCTTAAGCGTGACAATAAATCTACACCCAACAACTCGATCTCATTGGCATATACTTAAATTGATAACTTGCACGATTAGGTCGGTGCAAATAAAAAAATAATAATAATAAAATAAAATAAAAATTTGCAACTTTTACCACAACTGATCATGATCGAATTTTCAGTTGAATGCCACGAATTGAAATATCAACTTTCTAGCGATATATGTTGAGTTAGTTAATTAGTGGACGTCTCCTAATATTAGCAACCTAATATAATAAGAGGTGGACTTGCGTGCAACAGGGGTTATTTCCGCCTATTTCAGATGGCCACGTGGCCCCACGCGGGCGTGGTTGATACCTTTCTTTATCGTACTTGATACTTTTCTGTTTACCACATGGTACTTTTTATTTTACTGAACTCATGTTTTGCTTTCCTTTGCAAATTCTTGGAATGATGATTGTTTGAGATTAAAATTTTTGGAATGATGATTGTTTTAGATTAATCTCAAGACATATAATATAAAAATTGAAAAAAAAATCAGAATTTGAACTAAATAAACTTATATAAAATAACTAGCAGACCCCTTACTTTTTAATGATACAGATGGTACTTTTCGAATGTTTTGTGATACTTTTTAATAGGAAGGTTGGTACTCACTTTGGACAGCTTTTTTTATGTGTTGACCCAGTCAAAGCGCGGGTTGACCCGCGTTGACTGGGTCAAAAGCGGGTTTGACTGACCCGTCTCATATAGTGTTATTTGCATCATGATGCATGCAAGTGTTTGCCATATAATAATATAGCATTTAAAATATACATATATAAATATATATATATATATATATATATATATATATAAAAGAATATAGCATTTTGTTTAAATTATTTATAAAATCTTAATTCATCTATTGATAGTTTTACATTCGTGCAAAAAGAAATATAAATAATATATTCATGGATATGATGTGCTTTTTTATTGTCTTTAATAATTAATGTTGATATTAATTAAGGCTATGCACGACTCTAGTTAAGAAGATAATATTTATCCATATGATGTTGTTGGATTTGATGGTATCTTCTTTCAATGATATCAACAACATGATATTGATAAATATCATCTTCTTAATTAGAGTTGTATACAACCTTTAAAAACACTCAAACGGTGGAGGTCTTTAATTTATACAAAATTAAGTTAGGATGATGTTTAGGGTTCAAGATCTAAACAGTTTCTCTTCCCCAATTCATTTTAAAAAAATCAGTAATTAATATGAATTCGACTGCTATATTCTTTATGGGGAACTATATCCAGATTAATCTTTATTTTATACTCTAGGACATTGATTCAATACACCTCGACACGATTCTTCTTGTATAGTACGTAATGATATAAACAAAATGAACGAAACATTAATTTATAAAAAATCATTTATAATATAATAAGGGAAAAACACTAGTAAAATGTGTGTGTGTGTCTGTATATAATATGAAAGAATTCCTTGTTAAATGTTAATAATTTCAAAACACGTGCATTCTATGGAAGCTTGAAAAAAGCTTTAGTAATGAATGTACTAGTGACAAGTGACAAGCGTGAATAAGAATTGATCTGGGTTACAAGTTCGCTGATGATGACCAAATATTTTATTTGTTATTATTTGGAAAACTTGAAACTAAAGGGCGGAGTCTAAATTAAAAAAAGAAAAAGAAAAAAGTTTTTATCAATTTAGAGCTTAAAAAACATGTACAGGTGACTATCAATCTAGAGTAAAAATTAAAAGATGAAAACTATAAATTTAAGTCCTCAATAATTAAAACTAACAGTTAAGTTTAAAAGTATTTTTAAATACACCGTAATTTTTTCTTTATACACCACGTATTTTTTACTTTTTTCTCATTTTTTCTTTATACGCCACGTTAAAGTCATTTTTACCTTCCTCTATCAAAAGATTATAAAAAAAATAATAAAAAAAAAACTCCAACCAATTGGAGCAGATGCTCAGCACGGCTGACTGGAGTGGCGATGGATAGGAAAAAAAAAGAATAATAAAGACACAACGAAGTACAGCACCGGTTGCCTTCTTCTCTGACCATTGTGCCGACGAGATCTCTTCTGACCACTGCACATACCAAGAAATATGTCTCCCCTTTCTTCTTTCTCCATCCAAGGTCTCTTATTCTTCCTTCTCGAGTTTCCATCAAGAAACCTATCGCCCCAGTTTAACGACAGAACATGCCCATATTTTTCTCCGGTGGGTCGCCGTCGATGATCACCACTACCCAAACATTTGTATGTGGGTGTGTGTTTAATATGTATATGGAAATTTGTTGCGTTGGTGAGCGAAGAAGATGGTCGGTGAAAGAAGATGGTCAACAGATTGTTGGGAAGAGATCTCGTTGGCTAAGTGCTCCCGTCCGGTGGATTGTTGGGAAGATGGTCGACTGCTGCCTTTTATTTTATATTTTAAATATTTTTATTTTTAATTTAGTAGGGGTATTTAGATAATGATATATATAATTATTTTTGAATTAATTTTTTTAGTGGTGTAGAAAGAAAAATCAGTTGTGTATTCATAAATACCCTAAGTTAAATCATGTATTTTGAGTTAGTGTGGATCGGAATAAAGGGTGGTGTTGGTGTCGGGATTATTATACTACTAGGGCTCGTTTACTTCGGTGGATGGGATTGGGTGTGATATCCCATGAATTTAAAGTTAAATTTATAAAACATGAAATATATGGTGTGATAAAATATATAAACATATGAATAAAATGAAGGAGATGAAGGATAACTCATAACCCACTTGTTATGAAAGGATATGAATCCTTCAATTAGTCCTTATTCACAAGGAAAAATATGTAAATGTTTGTGTTACACACATTCATTTCAACAAAACTTTGTATAATTTTAGCCTTGCATCAGTGGGATATCCCTATCATCCAAAGTAAACAAGGCCTTAGTATATCTCCCGTACGATGTACGGAAATCGGTCTACACATTTAAAATTTAAAGTTTGATAATAGTTGAAATATTGGTTGTAATAGTATTAGTATATAATATAAAATAATTATAAGTTTATCAAATTATAGTTTACAATATATTTCAACATTATATTTGTAATTTTTTAAATATATTCATAAACACATTTAGATTTTTTTTTTAAAAATTTAATCCATTGGAGATTTATATTTACTTATTGCATATGAACACATAACACATGATAATTTTATTTTCGATAGACAAAATTGAATAATTTCTTTATTTCATAGATTTAACATATTAAATATATTTTATGCAGCCACATATAAATTTAAATAAGTAGATTCATACCACAATATAATAATAATAATAATAATAATAATAATAATAATAATAATAATAATAACAATAATATTATAATCTATGTTATATGACATATGTGCATAACTTATTGACATGGTTAATTTTCTAATGGTTAAAATAAATAGATAACAATGATTAATAAATATGTATTAGCTCTTTAATTAATAGAATTTATAGAATTAATTCAATTACTCCAAATTATAAAATAAATCTTATATTTTTTAAAACCCTTCAAAAATAATGATGTTAATATATATACATATATATTAATAAATAAAATGTTATGAGAGAATTCAATTAGCTGAAATCTTTCCGGAATTTGAAAGATTGACAACTAAACACATATTATTATTATTATTATTATTATTATTATTATTATTATTATTATTATTATTATTATTATTATTATTATTATTATTTTGGTCTTATTTTTTTAATTTTTTGTCAGCCATTAAAAACTCTCATTAATTATAATCCTCTTTGATTACACGATAAGCGAATGAAATCATAACCTACATTTTGTGGAAAATTCATAATTTCAATTGTGTGCGTGGAGTATTGCACAAAATGTAGCAGGGAATTTTATCCGCACCGTCAAAATTATATTAATTAGAAATAAAAAAAATGTAAATGTTTGTCATTCAAAATATCCGCTAATTATATAATAAGTAATTTGATTACACCAAAAGTAGTATTATAATTAAAAAAATAAAAAATTAAATATTTTCCATGAGCATATTTTTTTATATTTTGGTGATATTTTTTATATTTAGACAATCTAAAACATTAAAGATGTGAACGGTTGTTAATTTCTATCTATGCATGTTTTGGTGATATTTTTTTATTTAAAAAAATTCTAAAAAATTTAAAATACGAATGTTTACACCATAGGTAGAACTATAATTAGAAGGGTATTTTATTAAGTTTTAATGATTTTTTTATTTAGAAAATCTAAAAAATTACAAATGTGAATGATTGTTAATTTTTGGTGATATTTTTTTATTTAAAAAAAAAAAATCTAAAACAGCAGAAATTTAAAAAAATAAAAATATGAAAATGAAGTGGGTGAGTGTGAGTGCGCTTGTTGAGGAATTGAACCCTCATGCTTGAGGGTCTAATAAAGACCATCAACCATTTGCTCTACTGACCATTTTGCACAAATTTTCGCCAAACAATGCTATTTTAACACAATTTTGTCTGATTTATTTTTATGACAATTTTACCCCTACGATTTTGCTTTAATATATGTATAGATAATATATATACATATATTAAGGCAAAATCATGTAATAGATAACGGTTCTGGTGAGAACCGTTATCTATTACACATTTTGCTTTAGACAACAGTTTTAAATTGATAGACAACAATAGAGACAATTATTGTTGTAAATTTTCCTCTTTATTTTTTTTTTACATTTTCCACGACGGTTTAGATTACAACCATTGTATTTTAAGAAATTTTTGCAATCTTATTTATTATTATTTTTTTACTTGAAATTTTGATATTTGCAATATTTTTTTATTTTATTTTTTTATGTATAGATGAATGATGAGTAGTGCTCTACATTTATCAAGTAAAAAAATAGCTTTCATTTATATTGCACTATAATAATAATGATAATATTAATAATAATAATAATAATAATAATAATTTGCAATAATTTGTTATTTTTTCTACTTCAATTTCATCATTTAAAATAATTAAATAATTATATTTTTTATATATGTCATATAATCAAAGAAATCAAATATTCTATAATCGTGAACAATTATTCATTATTATTTATAAAATTGTGATGTTGGAAATATTCTAATTCGATCTTTCTAACATAGATTTTCATTTAGTCCCTAAAATTTAATATTCTTTTTGTTTGTCGTAACTATACAAAATTGATCTTCTTGTCTAATTAATTAACGCATGTGCATATCATTTTATTAATTTTAAAAAATTAAATACAACATATAAAATTAAAAATAATCATAATATTACAGATCTAAAAAAAATAATTATTATTTGTGCATCGCACGAGGAGAAATAGTAATCTTATCTTAATATATATAAAAGCAAATAAATATGTCGTTTATAGTAACTTTAGTTTTCCCGCCTAAAACTATCTCAAAATAGTAAGATGACTAAATACAATGTAATATATATATAGTTTATATATAATATGATTAATAATTTATACACTTATATCAGTATATATATATATATATCTAATCTCAAATACAAATAAAAAATAAAATAATGTAATGTACACATAATGCATAATGTAATATAATATTAATATATATAAACTAATGTGATCAATATATTATCATAATTATATTGTCTGTCTCAAAAAATAATTGTTATCTTTTATTATTTAATTATTAATTCAATTTTTTATTGCATTTACCTTTAATCAATACCATAATATATTAACCGAATGGATTTGCTTGGGTAGTGTTAATTTACCATATGGATATATTAAGATTTTTTTATGGATATATTAAGGTTACTAAAGAAATAGGCAGCTGGCGTATCGTAGGCTAATTAACCTTAATTAGGCGCATTAATATTATAATTTAACATATTATATATCAATCGACCAATCTCATTTAATTATTTTCAACATTTATCTTGATACTATACTTATTTCTTAATTATTTTCAACATTTATCTTAATATTATACTTATTTCTTAATTATTTTCAACATTTATCTTTATTGGTTATCAATGTACTTAATACCCTGTCAAATCAACCGCAATTCTTTATTTAAATTATTAATTTAATTATAAGATTGTATAATATAGCGAATTTTGATGTGGTATTTATAGTATCTGTATCAACATTAATTATGTTATATATACACACATAAAAAATTTACCTAAATTAAAAACTTAGTAACGTATATTATAAATCATTTCAATAATATTTTATTTATATTTTTATTTTATAACTTAATTATAACTCCCATTAATTACGGACAAAAAGATATATAATTGAGTTATGCTATATATATACTGTATATTTCTCCATATCATATATTTAGGGGGTGTATTGGTTGTGGATTTTGATGGATTTTATTGGACTTTTAAAATCCGGATGTATTCAATTCAGACTTTTAAAAGTCCAATGAAATTCTGGTGTATTCAATTCAGACTTTTAAAAGTCCAATGAAATCCTGGTATATTCAATCTAGACTTTTAAAAGTTCTTTAAAATTCTGAGGTATTCAACAATCCACGGACTTTAAAAAGTCATTGACTTCGTTGGATTTTGGCTGGATTTCACGTGAAAATTACGAAGGATGAAATCCGACCTCCAGACGCAAGATTTCGATGGATTTGGAAAACCCGGGGAGCGATGTGTCCCAGCAGCAGCTGGGTAGATGAAATTGGCACCCCAGCAGTCACTTGAAGCCAGCGGCCGCTGGCTTCGCTGATGATGACACCCCAGCGACCGCTAGGTGCCAGCCTCGGCTGGGTTTAAGGCGGTGGCAACCCAGCGGCCGCTGGGCCTGACCCAATCCGCTATAAAAACTCGATCACATCCACTTTTTTTCATCCATAATTTTTTCACAAAGCGGCGGCGGCAACGGCTATATTCTTATTCCCGAGCGGCGGCGGCTACAATCTTCTTCAGGTACTCTCTATACTATTCTATTATGATTATTATTTTTTACTCGTGTCATCATTATTGATTGAATTTATCTTGAATTTATTGCATGTAAGAATAAAAAAATTTTACTTTAATTTTGAATTACTGTTTAGTCTCTGTTTTGGTTTTGGTATAATCTTACTGATTATTGAATCATCGAAAATTAGTATATATGTTTTTTTTTAATTATAATGATTAATAGTATATATACCATAATATATTAGTATTATCATGTGTGACTCACAACAAGATTCGAAAAAGAAGACAGCTTATGAACCATGAACTAAGGAACAGACTGACCTTCTGCTAGAACTTATGGTTGATAGCGCGCGTCGCGGATGGCGTGATAATAGTGGCATATTTAGCAAAGCTACTGTGGAAGAAAGAATACTTTCTGTGCTTAATGAAAGACTCGGGTGTAATAAGACCTACAACAATTATCAAAGCCGGCTCAAATGGTTTAAAGGTCGTTGGATCGCTTATTCGAACCTGTTGAAGTGTAGCTCTGGTTTTGGATATGACAACAATATGAAAAAATTCACAGCTACAGATGAAGTGTGGGATGCATACTTAGCGGTAAGTATCATATTGCAATAATATTATTCAATATTTTTATTTAACTAATAAAGTGAATTAATTAAATTTTTTTATAGTCTCACCCGAAAGACACACAATTGCGATATGGAGAATCCCTTGATTATAAGGACTTGAAGATTGCGGTGGGTAATGGTGTTGCCGTCGGAAGAAATTCAATTAGGTTGGGAATTGCTACTGATGCAAACACATTAGGAGAAGATGAAAATAGAGATGCGCGCATAGAAGATTTGACGTTTGATCCTGAGAGTGATACGTTTGTCGCACTATCACAAGATGACCAACCACTGTCTGG
Source organism: Perilla frutescens (assembly GCA_026008535.1). NCBI lineage: Eukaryota > Viridiplantae > Streptophyta > Magnoliopsida > Lamiales > Lamiaceae > Perilla > Perilla frutescens. Next base: position 10,350,975 of record BRKX01000004.1, read on the forward strand.
TTTCACACCACCTTCTGGGCAGCCTGAATTGCCTGAGAGCTCCACTCAAAGACCAAAGCAACCCAAAAGAAGTAGAACTCGGTATGAAGCAACTTCTGACTCTAGTGAAAAGATCATGGAAGAGGTGAAAACACTGTTTGAGGAAGTTCACGGTCTCTTACTGAAAAGAGATAGCGTATTGGAGAAAAGAGAAAAAGAAAGATCCTACACTACATGGGATGCAATCAAAGAGATCCCAAATTTGGATGCAAACACTCGGATTAAGGTATTTGACTTGCTTGTCACGAAGTCCCAGAAAGATGGTTTTTTGAAGTTGAGTGTTGAGGAACGAGCTCAGTGGATAGCTTACAAGATTAAGGAATAGGGATAATTTGCTTCATATTTGACATACTTTGATGTTGGTTTATTAGTATTTTTTCGGATGTCTTGTTAGAATTTATATTGATTATTTATTTGATGTTATGAATTATGTTTTTTGATTATTTAACATATTTGGTTTTATTTTCTTTAATGCTATGCGTCGTTCATATTTTTTAAATGCACCATGAAATCATTAATCATGATTTATTCGAAATTATTAATTATGTTTTTTTAGTTAAATTTTTTTTTATTTGTTGATTTATTAAGTTGTATGCATTTGGATATATTTTTTATTTAACACAATCGCTTTAATCAAGAACTTGTTTTTTTTTTTTAAATGCAGCATGGAAAATCATGAAATATTGGAAGAAGAAATAGAAGATGAAGAGATGGAAGAAGACATTGATGAGGAAGAGGAGACAGAATTCTATGAAAATGTTAAGCTCTTGCTATTGACAATAAAGACAGTGTTAACACTATTAGGGGAAATTGCTATGATGCGTCAGCGTATTGAATGTTCTTTGCAGTGACGGCTAATTACTAGAATTGGATATCATTTTGTTAATAATATGATTGAAGGAGATCCACAAAGTTTTCGACAGCTATATAGAATGTATCCTGATGCATTTATGAAGTTATGCTCTATCATAAGAGATAAAATGCCTCTAGAAGATACAAGACACATATGTGTTGAAGAAATGGTGACAACATTCTTGATCATTGTCGGGCACAACGACAGATATTGTAATGTTCGTCAAAGATTCAGTCGTTCTCATTTTGCCACTAGTCAAAATTTCAATAAAGTATTAAAGGCATTGAACATGATAACACCGGACATGATGGTTAAGCCGTCTACATCGACCCCGGCTAAAATTCAGGATTGCACAAGATTTATGCCTTTTTTAAGGTATGTATCATTTATTATGTAATGTATTTTAAACGTTTTATTTTTTTATATCTTATCTTCACTTTATTTTAGGATTGCATCGGGGCTATAGATGGAACTCATATCCCGACAATGGTACCAGGCCGAGAAGTAAGCAGTTTTCGTAATCGTCATGGTATGCAATCACATAATGTTTTGGCAGCTTGCAACTTTGATTTGCAGTTCATATATGTGCTAAGTGGATGGGAAGGTTCAGCACATGACTCCAAGCTTTTAAGTGATGCATTATCTAGAACAAATGGCCTTCAGGTGCCGCAAGGTATGTACTATATTTATAATTGTGTTTTTTTTTAAATAATGTAAAGGCAGTTATTTGACAAATAATAATAAAATTGTGTTGTTGTAGGTAAATATTTTCTGGTGGATTGTGGATTTGCTAATAGACGTCAGTTTTTAGATCCTTTACGTGGTGTTCGATATCATTTAAAAGATTTTGGTGGTCAAGGTCGTCACCCCAGAAATGCAAGTGAATTATTCAATCTCCGTCATGCGTCGTTAAGGAATGTGATTGAGAGGATTTTTGGTGTCTTCAAATCTAGATTCACAATTTTCAAAATCGCACCTCCCTTCCCATTTCGAACACAAGCTGAATTAGTTTTGGCATGTGCTGATTTACACAATTTTCTCCGGAAAGAGTGCCGCTCTGATGAATTTCCAGTGAAATATGAAGGAGATCAAGATTTACCACCTTCTCCTCCAGAAGAAGAAAATATGGAATGACTATCTCAAAGCCAACTACAACAAAGAACGGAAGCTAATGCATGGAGAATGAGCATTGCCAATTCTATGTGGAAAGCGAGGCCCATGTATAACGGCGATGGAAATGACGATGATGAGACTGAAGATGGGAATGCTGAGTAATGGTTTTTTATTTTTCCTTTTTATTGTTTATGATTTTAGTGATATTTTGAAAACAATTTGTTCATCTTGTGTCTAATTTTTATAAACAATTTTGAATAACAAATATTTTTATATTGTTGTTGTATTTTTCCTTAACAATTTGTGTTCGTAATCTATGTATCCAATCAAGCATCGAGTAAAAGTGAAAAGAAATCAACAAAATGATGTAGAAAATGTTTAATACATAATTGCGCGACATAAATTCAAAATAAAACAAACACATTGTTCAAAATAAAAATAATCCAAAACACCGAAAAAAAAAAATAAAAGGCCAGCGGCCGCTGGGTTCCAACCGCGGCTGGGCAGGAGAACAAAAGGCCCACCCAGCGGCCGCTGGGTGCCAGCCGCGACTGGGGTCCTCTTCCGACGTTGATTTTCTTCGAACGAGCACACCTACATGATTCAAATCAACCAAAAATCAACATATTTCAACAAATTCAAACACAATCATTACACAAATTCAACTTAACTCCACAAAATTACAACTTCAAAATACAAAAACTCCAACAAGTGTACAACATATTCAAATAAACAAATCAAACTCCAAAATCCAAAACTCCAACAATTGTACAACATATTCAACTCAACAAATCAAACTCCAAAAAATCCAAAAAACATTAAACATTTTCAACATCAACTTCAAACACTACAAATTCAACAAAAAATCCAACCAATCCAATATGCACAAAACTCATCAAATATATCATTAAACATCAAACATAACATTAAAATAATCATATAATCCATGAAATTCAAAAAACAAACCTTTAATTCTGAGGTGGTGGTTGTGGTGGCAGATAGAAGACAGTCCAAGCATCCCACTGAGCCTGTAAGGATGCAATTTGTGCATCATGCGCATCAAAGCGGGCGTTCATCTGCTCGGTATACACATCAAACCGGGCGTACATCTCCTGGGTATGCGCATCATATCTATCGTCGATATGCTGCCTCAGTGATCCAAATGATGCGTCAATATGCACCCTCATATCATTCTGGAACTGCGCATAGAAATCTCCAGGCATTGTAAAAGGAGGTTGTTGAGGTTGCTCTTCCTCCTCCTCCTCCTCTTCCTCCATCTCGACATCTCTTTGACCACCAGTCGACGAGCCGGCACTAGCATCATCTTGGACTCGGGCAATATCGACATTTGTTTGCCTGCTCACACATGGCCTCTTCGCAGGGGGGACGAGGGTGAACCGATCAGAAATAATCTGAGCTCCTTTTAGCTCACTGAAGTTGATCGAGTACGCCCTGATCTCATCTTGCCCCTCCTAGGGCCCCGTCGTGGCACTGAGAATCCCGAGGCTATGTGCCAACCCCATCACAATAGGAGCAAGCGACGGGTGCATTCTTGCGCGAGCCTGCATCTTCTTCATAGTCGCCCAAATAAAATTCGAAATGCAGACTTTTTTTCCCCTTCAACGCACAATGCAACAAATACACTTCAGTTGCATTCACCTTGTTCCCCTGCTCCTTTCCCGACACATTATACGCAAGGAATTTGTGCACAATTGCTAGTGTCGGGTCTTGGATGTACCTATTCGGCCTACTCGAACTATCCCAATTATCAAACCCAGTCAATTCATTCCACGCCGTCTCCACACTAAATGAGATGGGTCTATCCCATTCCCCATCAGTAGGAAGCCCAAACATATTTTCCATCTTTGTCAAATTAATTTGATAATCTCGGCTGTTCATCCTAACACCAATCTTCTTCTTATCCTCAATCACATACATAGTGCACAAAAACTCATAACAAGAGCCTCGTAACCAGAAAAATCAACATTTTTAGCATAATCTTCAAGCCCTAAAACCTTCAAATATTTAGTAACTTTTGCAACAATTTTCAAATCCCTCAACAAATTCCAATCAAAATAACGAGGGTTTGTAACCGTATGCTCGCTAAATTTCTTATACAATTCACCCTCACGCTTGGTTCGTAAATGAAATGGAGCCTCCTTCTCGTGAGGTCCTCCTCTTCGTATAGCCCAACATTGGGAATTTTCATCCGAGGAGGCATGGTGATGGTGGTAGCGGTCGTGGGCTTTGAACTGGGGTGGTCGGATTTGTGAGTGATGGCTCGAATCGAGCAACGGCTGGAGAGAGAGGCGGGTGTGATTTTTTTCACTATTCTCGATTTATTTTCGATTTGGGGATCTATTCTGGGGCTTTCTGTACTTAAAGCCACTTATTTCCCAACGGTCGTTGGGATCGCGTAATTCGACTCCCCAACGGCCGTTGAGCCCAGAGGTCACTGGGCCTCTCTACTTGGCTACTCAGTGGCCGCTCGGTTCGGATTTTTCACGTGTCCACCACTCGTTGTGTTCCAACGAGCGTTGAAAAGTAGGATTTCAAATCCATTGAAATCGATCCGAAATCCGTACACGAAATCCGTCAGACTCTGCGTGGAGTCTATGAATTTTATAAATCCATGAACTTTTAAAAGTCCAATGAAATCCATCAAAATCCACAACCAATACACCCCCTTTAATATTCTGAAAATTTTGAAAATATCAGTAGCAACACAGATAGTATAAATAGCTCATAACTAAGGAGAATGTTTAATTAGAATATTTTTGCTACGTTTTTTTTCCTGTATGAGTTGTGTTGAATGATTGTAGGTATTTAATTATTTTGTATATTATATCTACTATTATTATGTTCCTCAATTTCAATTTCTATTCATTCTTCTTATTTATCATTTTTTAAAATCAGTAAGTCGAGTGTTTATGTTCCATGTTGATAACTGATTTTATTTTATTTCATGCAACAGGTATCACAAGAATAATCAGAAAATAAAATCTCCATTTTCGAGGTTGATTACACAAAGTGCTTCTATAAGTTGTTCAAAAAGTTTTCATTGTGCTGCAGATGGCCATATGGAAACATGGGAGATCTATTTAGCTTTCAACGTGTTTTACATAACAATGAGATTCGTGTTTTCATAAGTAGTACATATGTATTTATTTATTTTTGAAGTGTCAATTTTAAAACACATCTCATTTTATTCTTATGATTTGTCGTTGTGTATGTTTTTGCGCCTTGCAATTCAAATATTTGCAATATTTTTTAATCATTAATATACAATCATCTCATTTAACTTGGTGTTTATTATCATATACCCAAATTTATATGACAAATGCAAAATAAGAATTTTACGTATTGTTTCGTTTTTGTTGCACAACCGCGCGTGTGTGTGTGTATCATTGAGGTTGCAACTATGTACTTGTTTCCTATTTCAATTTGAGTATTTTTTCAGTTTTATTTTTGTAATATGATTTGTGTGTTATGATGTATTTGTATTCATTAATATTTTTTATTTTCTTATTGACAGAAAAATATGAAACATATATATTTCTTGAATTGATGATGAAGGTACGTTAGTCGCTGCGTACGATGTTATTGCATATCGGAATGAAGGAAATGAAATTGTTAATTGATTTTAATTTCGTTATTCATGAATATGTATGAGGGACCTAACAAGTTCATCAATTATATTGGGGAGAGTAGAAGATATCGTAAGATTAGAATGATATTTTGTCTGCATACAATTCTTATTTTTTAGTTTGGTCATCAAACATTCCATCACTATAAATATGTGATTTTTTAGTTTGGTCATCAAATATGGAATCCCATTATGGAATTTCCTATTTATGCCTTATTGAAAACATTTTGCTTTAAAAAACACACACACACATATATATATATATAGATATAAATTGTAATGTAGTGGTATATTTCATTTCCCTTGATATATAACTTGCATATCATTCCTCTTGATTTCTAATTTAAATCCAAAAAAGTTGAAATTATTAACAAAATTACAGTTCTATCATGTTATATCCATGCTATTATATATGTATTTAATTGTTTATGTATTAATATATATATATATATATATACATAATAATCTTAGTGTATTTTTCTTTAATATCAAAATGTATTGATTATAAACTCAATTAAAAAAATGAACTCCATTAATTACGTGATATATTAAACAGACAAACACGCATAGATATTTTAATTGCAATTGGTGTTATCCAAATATTGGAACTAAATTACGATCAAACACCCAATATCCACTTATCACAGTCAGGAAAATGGCGAAGTTGTATATATAATAATTTTCTTAAATATGTTTTAATGTGTTGTGTCATTATCTTCTTAATTTTTCATATTGTGCCTAAAATTATAAAGAATTTTAATTATGTTTTTGAATGGATTTCAGACGAGTCAATTATATTATTTGTTTTACTTGGGTACAATAAATGAAAACTGTAAATTTATTCATGTATATGGATTGTTTGCCAATATAATAGGGAATAAACTTGAATATTTATTTTTAGATTTATTTTATTAATTATTTAAAGGGTGTTGCTATTTGCACCACTAAATTTTCAATATACACCACATTACTAAATACACCACTCCTTTAATTTTTTTTAGTATTTTTTTTTCTTCATACACCACACTCTTTTCCTTTTTTTACCCTTAAGCTTAAAAATTAGTTTAAATCAATACCTACTCATTATTCGGAGGTGAATCATAGAACACCAAAAGCTGTGGTATCTTATGGACCAAAAGCTGAAGACGGATGTGACGAGCTTCCGCTGCCCTTGTTTCCGCTGCTTGTAGCTATCGAACAGAGAGTGCGCTACTAACTGAGTACCAGCACGTAGCTGTGTTTGTGTGTATATTATCTCTCTCTCTCTTTCTCATATATATATATATATAGCTTAATAGTGATGAAATATTTCTTTAGATAAATGATTGAGCGCAATGCTAGCAAATTCAACATCTTTGTTCCAAATTTATAGTGTTGTTGCAAGTTTGAATTGTAATTATGTGGCTCATTATTATTATTTTTTATCTTTATTGAATGCCTCTTCTCGGACTTGAGGTCATTTGTTCAGCTTCATTTTTAGAATTACAGTGCATTATAATTGTTGAACTTTTTGCTGTAAACTGCATTCCTACTTAATCTTTATTTTAGCTAATCTTGTGATGATAGTATACTAGAACTTATCATTTTTTTTGTAATACTATGTAAAGAGCTGAACGAGGAGAATAAAGTATTGTTCAATCAATTTGTGTAACACAATATGAAATCTTTATTCCTACGTTACTTTTTCTGCCAACTTCTGTCTGTGTGTGTGTGTCTTATTAGATTTCATCAAATCATCAACTAATGTCCAGAAACCATCTTTTTTAATTTTAACAAAGATCTTTAGTATTATGTTTTACACTTAATAGTTATATAATCTTTCTTTAGATAAATAATATTTTCGAATATGTTGTCGAGGAATTTTAAGTATGTTGTCAAAAAATGTGTACATCTAAATAGCAAATACAAGTAGTGCTCAAGTTCAGTGGTCCTCTATCGAAACTCTATGAACTATTACAGTTTTGTAGATGGAACATTTCCCATCAGACTGCGCATTCGTCATGTTGTTCTTTCCATTGATTTGATACAGGGGGTAGTGGGTGGCCCGGAGTTAAGAATACCTGCAGTTAAATGATTATATTTTATGTTTGAGTATATAATTAAAATTACAAATAGCCATGTACCAAAATTTAAAACTTTACCCGAACAAAGTGATTGAAAGTTTTTGCTCCCCCCATTTTCACCAATGCAATGCAAATACACTTTGGATCAGATGGAACTGGAGATGATAACGGTAAGAATGTAGTTGGGTATCTACCACCCAATGTAACCAAAGCAATGTTATACACCGTAGCAATCATGTGACCCATGTCAGGCAACACTAGCCAGTTTGCGCAAGGAGCAAAATCCTCAAAACAATTGAGAGTTTTCTCTATGACCGTGTATCTTCCATGTTCGATGAAACATTTAGCCCACATGTTCGGTTTTTTTTTTCAATTCATTTAAAAGTTCACTTCGAATACAGGACCACAAATCCTCATTACCATAAATCAATCCAGTGATGGCACGAAATCCACAATGACCATCTGCCTTAACATCTTCAATGCCCGAAACATAGGGCTGAAAATCACGTGATATTTGATTTATGTACTCAAAAATAAAGAGGTTGGAAGATGCTTCCGGTGTGCGACGAACAACCTATGATATGAAAAGAACATAAAATGTTAAACATGACAATAAATCAATATCATAGGCTTGAAATGATAGATTACCTTTTGTTTTCCTGGTCTCGTTATGCTGAACATGACATGTGAGGTTGGCGGTGTAACAAATACAAATTCATCTTGCACAGGTGAGTGATTATCAATGATTGAATTTGTATATTCAAATGCACTCTTATCACGTTTGGTTGATGTGGCATGTTTTGTTTTCACAATTTTTGGTCGGCCACGAGTTTTAGTCTGCACCTCTGGTTCGATTAACGAGGTAGTAGATGGATTGACAATCTCCCTAAATCTCTTCAACATCAACAACTTTGCAGACTTATCTGTATTTTGGAACTTGTTATTTGCTTCGCACCAAGTCTCCATCCAACGACTCTCAATGTCACATCCTAGATCAACATCAGCACTAGGAGCTTATTTTATATCCAACTTTCTCCAAAACGGGTCCACACTGTCTAAAGAGATTGGCATTGATCTACGAACATGTTCATCAATCTCATGTGCACAAGGGAGACCACATTTCGTTCTCAAGACACACCCACACAATAAAGGATCTACTTCAAATTCACCCACACTCTTCATTTCATCAAGCACTTTATCCAAAGCAACAATAGAAATCATACTTCGAAGTAATTGAAATATGGGAGATTTGTATCGATGTTGAACTACATTGATACTTTTCTCAAATGAAGCCTTTATAGCATTGATCGATGTCTCGAGGAGATCGTGCATCTTTTCCCAACATGTCTCAAGATTGCCCGTGTTTGATCCAAGAAACTTTTTTAGTTTGGCATGTGTACCCTCAGCCCTACATTTACCAAGAAAGTTCAATATACACAACTAAGAAAAATTTAGATAATTATCACCATATAATTATTTAAAATTACCTGCAAGTTGTAGTATTGTCAAAGTGCAACACTTTGTTAGTCCAACAATTGATGAATCTTTCTTTGTATGGGATGATCCAATGGTCTACAACATACTTCACAACATCTTGATAAATGGAATAGTCCTCGTGGAATCTCTTAAGAAACTCATTATACCGAGATTCAGTATCAGCTAATACAATCATATTCCAAGAACTAAGGAAGGAATTCAACTGATCATTAGTACGAAATTTTTTCTTACAATTAACAGCGATATTTTTATTAATCTACCACTGACACAAAAAATGTCGTGAAGTAGGAAAAGTTCTCTCAATTGCATTCATCAAAGCAATTTCACGATCTGTTACAATTACAACAGGTAAGTACCTTTGATCAATCAACCCTTTCAACACAGTGAGCGCCCATGTGTAATTATCCTTTTTCTCTGACTCCAAATAGGCACATGCAATTGAGAATGTCATGTTTGTTGAAGTGACACCCACAATCTCAAATAATGGTAACCTATATCGATTTGTCTTATATGTGCAATCCATTAATAAAACACTGGGAAAAGCACGAAGTAACTCCACGCTTGTAGAATGCGCATAGAACATATCTTTCACAGTGCCAGTTTGCTCGCATCGCCTGCTACATTGATAGTAACCATTCTCCTCCAATTTTCCCAAAAAGTATTGCATTTGCGACCGACCAGCATGTTCCACATATCTCATCTTGTGAAGATTATTGTAAATTGTCTTTATCGTTGACTTGTTATTAATAAACCTTTTTTGCAATGCAGCCAAAATTTGCTTTGGCCGAGTATGGCTTGATGACAAGCTGGCAACAAATTTTTCCTCCTCAGATGTTAAACGGTCGGCATATGCATGACCTTCTAAGTACTGTGCAGGTTCATGGTTATGAGAACCGCAAACAACTTCCAATAACCAATGACTATTCTCTGAAAAATAACGTCCCTTCAACAGAAAGGGACATCCACATTTCTTAGTCCCAGTTAGCCTCTCATTTTTTAACTTCTTTCTTTCTTTTTCCACATCTTCTGTTTCCTCCAAATGTTCATCTATACAATCATGTATTTGCCTTGGAATTTTCCGTTTAAACTCACGGTAATTCCCACCTCGCTCACAACCTAACTCTAAACGAGGACGTCTCCTTTTGTTTCCAATTTCAGAATGTCTAACAATGACAACAATGCCAAGTGGAATAGCTCTTTCACGAACCCAATTGATCAAACTTTCACGAGACTTAAATAACTCCATCATGTGGAATACATCTCGATAATCAGTAACTAGCTCATATATTGGATTAACAACACTATTACTCTGTGATACCTTGAAAAATGTTGCAAAACCAGTGCTAAATTCAGAATATTTTCTTACATATGATGCAAGTTTGAAACCAAAATATCGAAACTTCATGATCACTTTCGAAAAATTAATTTTGGACAAATCATCAATCTAAACTCATTAAAATCTTCGAAATTATTGCAAAACAATAGAGTAATTAACTTACATCATTATTGTCTTCTCCGTCAACGCGTTGCATAATTGATTTGTAGTCAATCTTTCTTCAATTGTTGAGAGAAGGGTTTTATCAACAGATATTAGACGGCGAGGACTTTAATGAATTGAATTGAGTTGTTATAATTTTTAGTTATTAGGATTTTCTTTTTATTTCTTAGTTTTTTAGTATGGATTTAAGTACACGGGTATTTAAGTAAATTGATAATTATTTAATTTTGAATTAAATTTAATAGTGGTGTATATTAAAAAATTAGTGGTGTATATAGAATCACCCTTATTTAAATATAGTTTAATTATGTTATTTATACAAACTATTTATTATAAATTATTTATATATTTTTCACCGTGCATCGCACGGGATGTAATACTAGTACTTGATTCAAATGGAAACTGAAAAGCCAATTAAGAGAGTGGTTTCTCAACTTGCGGAAGGAATGGGTGCTTGCCAGTTGCCATGAAATGGAATGGTGGATGCTACACCAATTAAGCCTTGACTGGCGTTAATGAAGATCTCTCCTACACAAGGGCCGTTTCTGAGGCTATACATTTACAACAAGTAAACCTATAGTTGGGCTCGTCATACCTGGCCTTAAACTGATAAAAAATTCTTCACGTGTTAGCTATTAAATTTAATAAAGAATTTTCGGGTTCTAAACTGATAAAATTTTAAAATACGAAAAGAAAAGGATCAGAACTATACCGACGTTTATGCAACTTGTTTCACATAAAAAAATAATTACTTCCAAACCGTTGATTAATTTCACCGTAGCTAATTACGGATGAGATCCTTTAATCCAAATTACGTGTTCGATCTGTGTGCCAATATCAAATTTTTGTAGTTTTAATAATGTATTTCATAAAAATATATATTTTTTATATTATAACTAATTTATAGTTAATATTTATTGCTAAAAATTGAAATTTTTTAAAAAATATATATCCTAAGTTTGGAATGATCAACCCTAAAAATTAATTCTATTAACTAAAAAAATGAAATTTAAATATTAAAAAATAATTATAAATACTAATTAGGTGTAATAAACCCTAAATAATAGTGTAAAATTATACTAAATCCAAAAAAATCAAAACTGAAGGAAAAAAAATAAAAATTAATATTATGATATTTAGAACACGGTTATCACACATAATTTTAGATTAGAGAATCCATGTGAACTAAATGGTGCCATAAATTTATTGTATTGACTAATAATCAAGCTCGTCCCACACGATTATAAATCATGTCAAAAAAACTATTTATTATAAATAATTAAACATATAAAAAAGTTACATGCAGGCTAAGCATAATTGGGCGAAAAACAATATAATATAATCTATCATGCATCTAGTTGGTTACTATTTTTTTTTTATTCATGCATACGCCGATATTTTCATATATATATATATATATATATATATGTGTGTGTGTGTGTGTGTATTATTTTGCCCAATAACTATTTTCATAATTTGGTTTTGAAGTAAAAATAGTTTTATATTGAATTACATTTTGAGACAATTTTATATTTCTAACACTATACTTAAATATTTTTTTTAAAAAAAATCTAACACGGGCTAAATTTATTGCCTATACTTATTCCGGTGGGGATGATCTAGTGATGGAGTGACCGAGTGAGGTTCCTTAAAGACTAAAAGCCACGGGCAGGAAAGTTGTGTGAGTTAAAAAAAAAAAAACTATTGCCTATATTCTAAACAAACCCTCTCAAATACATCAAAAAAATAAAAAATAAAACAAAAAATGCAGTTGTTGCATTGCATCCAATTAATTATCTTCTTTCAATACATTACACATTAATGATCCAGAGTTTCCGTATATTTATTTGGATTATGATTCTTTCGAAAATTTATTTTTTTAAAATAAAACTATGTTTATAATATTGAACGTACAAACTACATTTGGAGTGTTCAAATCTAACAATATATCATAAGGATACATTAAAAACTCACATGAAATAAATTTACTATATATTTTTTAAAAATAAAATCAGGTTATATTTTAGATTTTGAAATATTCTAACAATATATATATATATATATTAGAAATATATAGCATAAACAATACATTATTGTATTTAATTAATTATATTTAATGTATTCATGCACCAATTTTTTCGTATATTTATACGTTACAGTTAGAAATTTCAATAATTTAAAATTTTCTGAACAAGATTAGTTAGGTATCAAACTGCATTTTAAGAGTTTCCTAACAATATACTACATCCTTGTCAATGTATCATATAATATATGTTGTTTCAAATTTTTTAGTTCGTGTCAAAATATTTTGTAGTTTAATATATTTTCACACTATCTCTCTCACTTTTAATCGTTTATTTATCATGAAGAGATAGAGATAAATATATCTTAATATGATTTGATATGTGTTGTAAAGAGAGATGATATACTTGTCAAAATTATTACATTTTAATTTCGTGGAAAAATTTAAAACGACATATATTTTAATTTAAGGAGAGTGGAGAGAGTATTGCAATTAATAAATATATAGAAAAGTCATACGAGATAAATTGCTACCTTTATTTATAAATAAAATTAGCTATACATGAAACTATATATATTTTGAAAGCTTCTAACAATACAGAACTTTAATTTAATATGATAAAACTTTAATTTAATTATGTAAAGTTGTATATTTTTGAATATTTTATTTTATACATATAAAATACCCTTTGACGATTTGTATTACTTCTTGACCACTACTGCGCTTTAACGAGAAGCAGAAAAGTCGCGTGGATCTCTAAAACACGTTCTATTGGCCGACTGAACCCTTCTACTTCTATATATTCCCACTTTCGAGACGTGCTCTATTCTTCAATTTTCCTCTCAATTCTCTCTCTCTCTCTAGGTTTTTGCAAAATTCTCAAGGAAGTTCCGATGTCGTCCGCAGGCGCCGCGTCTCAGAAGACAATCTCTCTCAAGAGTTCCGACGGCGAGACGTTTGAGGTGGAAGAGGCGGTGGCTGTGGAATCGCAGACCATAAAGCACATGATTGAGGATGACTGTGCTGACAACAGCATACCTCTGCCCAACGTCACCTCCAAAATCCTGGCCAAAGTTATCGAGTACTGCAAGCGCCACGTTGCCGCCGCTTCCAAGGCCTCCGGCGACGTCGCGTTGCCGGAGAAAGGCGTCGAAGAGGACCTTAAGACGTTCGACGCCGAGTTCGTCAAGGTTGATCAGGCGACGCTGTTCGACTTGATCCTGGTATCTCCCGTGTTTTTACTATTTTGCCCCTAGGCTTATTCGATTTTGCATTTTTGCCACGACCTTTGGAATTTTGTTGTTTCTCTAATTTTCGCATTTCGCGCTGTTAGCTGAACGGTTTGCTCTGTGTTCTGCTCATGTTGTTGAATTTATGACCTATAATTTGATGTTTTGTTTGTTCTAAACATAGTACATTGATATTTGGGGGTATTTTAAGGTGTTCCTTTTGGTGTGATTGTATTATGATTTGATCTATGGTTTCCTATCATCTAAAATTTTGTTGGGAAATTCTGATTGTGACTACTTAACTACATTGAATGTTGGCCTAATGTAAATGCTATTTAATATTCTTATTGTGGCTCTCTTTGCAAATAGCTAGCCTTGGTGCATGGAAATCCATTGATTTGTGTAATTGTGTTGGTTTCTCTCTTCCCAGGCTGCAAACTACCTAAACATCAAGAGCCTTCTCGACCTTACATGCCAAACTGTGGCGGATATGATCAAGGGCAAGACTCCTGAGGAAATTCGCAAGACGTTCAACATTAAGAATGACTTCACCCCTGAGGAGGAAGAGGAGGTTCGTCGTGAGAATGCTTGGGCGTTCGAGTAGTAATCCGTGCTTGATTATTGTCTATAAGCTGGTAGTTTATGCTCCTATTAGTTAGTGAATAGATCTAGTATCTTTTCTTTTCAAACTATGAATCACCAAATTGACCTTATTTTGTTGTCATCGCCAGTTTCATCATGTTTTGGGCAAATCGGAAGGTAATGTTGAATTGTTATTTTGATCATGGTCACCCCTCCAATGCAGCTCTGCGTGTGTGTGTGTTTTTCTTCAATTTGATTTGAACCAGCTGGTAACTGGTAAAGGATTGTTTTCTCTTGTGCGGTTGGTTATAGAATTGATCGTTAGAGTTGATTCTATCCATTTCGTGCTTTAGATGTGGCCGTGAAATTTTTCAATATATTTGAAAATTATCTTTCGATTTATATCTTTTTCTATTTTGACGTTTTGAGTTTTAACAACAATTTATATATTTTTCTTCGTTGCTGAAGTTCAAAAGTTTTTAAGAATGCCCTTCATTGCATAATCGCCGAAAAAACAATCAGAAAAAGTTTACGACTGATTAACGAAATTTTTTTCGTCACGTGAATCATTAAATTTCCAATAAGTCACAATGGTAAGATTGAAAGAAAAGAATGGTGAAATGTGAGTGCTCATTCGCCACATTCAATAATTCACAAGGGCTGGATTTTACGGGTATTAAGATAATTTGATTGGATTTTTCATTAGAATTGAGAAAATTATTATTCATATAGATTTATTGAGCTTTTACTACGGATTAAGAAAATTTGATTGAAATTTTCACTATAAAATTTACTATGATTTTTCATTATAATTAACAAAATTTGATTGGATTTTTCACTATAAGATTTACCATGGTTAAGAAAATATTATTTGATTTTTCATTAGAATTAAGAAAATTATTGTTCATAAAGGTGGATTGATTTTTTATTATTTTTTTTCCAGTAGGATTACAAAAATTACTGGAAAAAACAGTTTAATAAGTAAATTTTCTAATATGCTTATACTTATTTAGTTTGTCTATGAATTAATGCTTAATGTGAATATATTGAATAAGGGTAAACATTAAATATATAAATTAGTCTATATGTTGAACATCCAAAATACATATTAATGTGAGGATTAAAATTTAATTTTGCCCAAATTATTTTCTCGAATTGCACCTTTCGAAATGAGGTGATTTAGAGAGTGCATCTTAATATCTACTTTTGTTAACCAAGTTGACATTGATTTTGAATTAAAGTGAGTAATGAGGTGATTAATCTAGTTTTGTTTAATACTTGGAATTAAAAAATGACATTTATTAAGCCGTAGTTGGAATTGTTGAAGACAAAAGAAACTCTGGCAGCAACATGGCCCCATCATGTCACTATCCAATACCCTTCCGCCACGTCACGACATTCATTGGAGCTCTCATTTCTCCCAACAATTCTCGCACAGCGACTTCTACCAAGACTGCACAGAACTGCAGAATACATCTAACGCAGCCAAAATATTTAATATCTTAATCTGACCACCTGTTCCTCCAACAACACTGTGAAAAACCAATATTTGTTGATACCGTAAAACATTATTGTTCAAGTTCCAAAACTAAGAAAAATGGCGGATATTGAGCCGTTGTTGCGAAGGCGCGCCGCCGAAGACGAGGAGGAGAAGGCGTCGGAGCTTGAGGAGCCAGCTAATAGCAGCAGCACTGTTGCTCAAAGAAAAGCTGCTCGATTGGCTTCGCTTGATGTTTTTCGAGGCCTTTGCGTTTTCGTAACTCTCTCTCTCTCTCTCTCTCTCTTGATGCATTAGATGAGCTGTTAATTTGCTATGATTTTATTTGAGTATGTTCAATTTGCTATGTTTAGTGATTTAAGAATTTATTTGTGATCGGATCAGTAATGAAATGATTTCCCAAGTTGAGTAGCTGATTCTAGAGTTACATTTAGTTTGGGGCTTGCTCCTTATCCTTTTTTAGTTGCTTGAATAATTCTACATTTGAAGTGGAGGGTATGTCGGTATGCTTATGAGTTATGATCAGATTTGATGATGATGCTAAATTTGTGTATGAATTAATTTCAGTTGAGAGAGTTGTAAACTTGTGATAAGGATGGCCGAAAGAATCAGTTTCAATTGAGATTTATTTAAGTGTAGATTTATTGAGATTTATTTGAGTCATAAGTGATTCATTTTTCTGTTTTGACTTTAAGAATAATATCCTTTCAGCTAATGATGCTTGTAGATTATGCTGGCTCGATTTTCCCAGTTATTGCTCATGTTCCTTGGAATGGTCTCCATTTGGCAGAGTTCGTCATGCCATTTTTCCTTTTCGTTGCTGGAATTTCTGTGGCCATTGTGTACAAGGTAATTTTGTATATACTATCTGATTCTACTTATTGAAGGTATTATGATATGAGAGGTGCTTCGTTTTGACCTTTTAGAAGCATGAATTCTTAGTTTTCTTGGTTCACATCTGAATGGCTGCTGTGCCTTTAAATTTGCAGAAAGTTTCTGATAGAGTTGAAGCTACATGGAAGGCCCTCCTTAGAGCACTGAAATTATTTTTCCTTGGTGTCTTTCTTCAGGGTATTATAAGTGATCTTGTTTTGGATCTTGTATTAGTCTTAATGCTCATCTATTGGTACATGGAACATGATTGGATTATGGCATGAAGAAGCTGCACATTAAAGAATGATACAGCTATTTGCTCTCCCTACCAAAACTGATCCTGAACTCTACATCCTCCCATCAAGGTTACATCATGAAAATATATTAGGGTCTATATAATAAATAGACAAGGAGGAGAGAAACCACTTCAATCATAGAGAAAAGTAAAGAATTATGTATTTTTTTTTATGAGGGAAGAAATGTTAGGTTATAGTTCAATATCTGAACTTTCCAGTGCTCTCACTTCATAGTCCTATTTGTGTTCTCATTGGCAAAAGTGTGATTATTTTGCTTTGATGTATTTCGATATTTCTGATTTGATACCTGCTTGTTTTACTGATTGGCAGATAATATTCAGAGGTTTACTTCATTTCAGGTGGATATTTTCATGGTACTACTTCATTGACGTATGGAGTGGACATTGAAAATATAAGATTGTTTGGGATTTTACAGGTTCTTCAGAAAATTTCATCTTAACACCACTAACTAATCAGCTTTTATCATTATTCTCTAATCTCTAATTGCTGTAGAAAATCGGTATACATAATTAACTCTTGCAAATTTTGTTTTGTCTTGCATGTAGAGAATAGCAATTGGATATGCTGTAGCAGCATTGTGTGAGATATGGCTTCCATGTCAAAGGTGGAGAGGAGAAGGTATCCGCAGAATTTGTAATTGGCAATGGTGAGTCAAGACTGGTATGATTATGGGTTATATAAAGTTGGCAGATTATATATATAGTCTGATCATGTTGTATATATATAGTTGAAATGGAAGTAGTCCTACAGAATCGGCTACTTAAAGATTTATGTAATTATATATTTGTTGTTCTTTTGGACTCTATTTCCTGAATACCTTTCAAACTCTCCTTTTTGTAGGTTTGTTGTATTGTTGTTGTCTGTTGTATATTTAGGACTTTTATATGGCTTGTATGTACCGGATTGGCAATTTGTAGTGCAATCAGATTCTTCCCTGATGACCGCCAGTAATTACACTGTTTATTCGGTAAATAAATCATCTATCCCTCCCTCTGTTGACGATTCTAATTCTGTGATATTACTCATACAATTAAGCAGTTGAGTTTTAGAAAAATAAAATAATATTATGGAAGACACAGGAAAACATTTTAGATTTTCTGGAACTATATATTTCGTTTGGCAGTTGTGCTGCAGTTTAAGGAAATTAGTAGGTGGTATTTCCATAATTAATAATAAGCCAAGAAATTTTTGGTTTCCGAACTTCTATGGAATTCAAGTCATAGTTAGTACTACTAATATTCCAAAAGTATTGAGATTATAGAAATGAGAATAACTGTTTACTTTTTCTTTTTTTCTTCTCATTTGCCCAAAATCAATTCGGTTAAAACACAGGTTCAATGTTCTGTAAGAGGAGATCTCGGTCCTGCATGCAATTCCGCTGGAATGATAGACCGTGATATTCTTGGAATTGATCATCTTTACACGAAACCTGTTTATAGGAATCTGAAGGTATGCTAGTTTATAATGTTAGGTGCTGTAAACCTCAGGTTTACACCTTTCAATTCATTTTGGAATAATTGTGCTTTGTAAATGTAGGAATGCAACATATCCAGTGACGGACAAGTTCCACAAACTTCACCCTCATGGTGTCATGCTCCTTTTGATCCTGAAGGTATTTTGAGGTAAGATATAATACTTCTGTTTTCTAGATGCTCTCTAGCGTGGACTTTATTCAGATGCATTACTATTATTGTTTTCATTGTTTAATTATTAATTTTTATTAGTTTACTTTCTCGGTACCTATCTATATCGAATCTTAATTTGTAACTCCTTATGTAGACCCTGTGTGCTTACAGTTCACTGACGGCTGCAGCAACCTGCATTATTGGACTCCAGTATGGACACATTCTAATACAATTGCAGGTATAGTACAAGATTTACCTTATTTTTTTGCTCAGAGTGCACTCAAAATACATAATTTAAGTCGATACTGATGTGGCAAGAATTCAGAATGGAGAGAAATAACATTTCCTCGTATCTATCACATAAAAACACAGCCACTCTGTACATATAACACTATTTAGCTCAAGATTGAAGCACCATCTTCTGTGACTTGCATTTTACTCTTGACTCTTGTTGTGGAGCTAACTGTAGTCAATTATGTTTCAGAATCACAAAGAGCGGCTATGGAACTGGGCCATATTTTCAGTTTCATTGATGTGTCTTGGTTTGTTACTTGCCCTCGTAGGTAATTACATTTCTTCACTTTAGAAGATTTTACAAAGGGATTTTATGTTCAGAAATCAAAAGGTATTTTTAAAAAATGTATTGTCTTCATTAAAGACTTCGATATGCATGCTTTCGCATACTTACTTGAGCATGACCTTCATCACTTCTTTTGTTTAAAGTTAAAACTAGGCCAAACTAATACAATGCACAACAGATGAAAATTGTGAGTTTGCTTTAGTAAAAATTCTATAGTTCCTTCAAGAAACAACACTCAAATAAATGATCATTACTGACCAGATAAATGATAATGTTATGATCATTATTGAAAATACACACATACACATGGATGGATACTTACGATGAAATTTTCATCAATGTTGATTTTTAGCCGCAGTGCTTCTTTTGGCTACTGCCTATTGGTACTAGTGTCGGTGGAGCATTCACACTCAAGAGCAACCTAGATCAATCATCTTAACTAATATAAATGTATAGAATAAGGAGAGAATTAGGACGGTCGATTGTAAAATTATATTATGTGGAAGGAGATTATGACAACATAAACATATATATATATATATATATGTATGTATGTATGTATGGGCTCTATATTCATATCATTTCGTTGAGTGTCTTAATTTTGACGCTGTAAAGTGCTGTCATTTTCCTAGATGTATGGTGTTAACTAAATTGTAAGTTTTGAGGCTGGATGAAACCCTTTTCTTGTTTCTTTGCCTTCAGGTATGCCACTTAACAAATCTTTGTACACGATCAGTTATTTGATGGTTACCTCTGCTACTGCTGGACTCACTTTTTGTCTTCTATATGCACTGGTAAGTATTACATGACGCACCCTGTCATTACTTCTGGAAACTATTCCAGAACTTTTCACTTCTCATTGCTGCCACCTTGGCTCTTAATGGCCACAAGTGAACGTAAATAACCACAAGATGTAAAGACAAATGGATAAGAGGTGTGGGATGAATATATGTGTAATTTTATTTTTTTATTTTTTGAGAGGGAGTATATATGTATTTATTCACTACAGCAACATATTAATTATTGGTTCGTGCAAAATAGAGTTCATAAATGAGTTGCATAGAGTAATCCAAAATAGAAAAATGATCAAATTGCAATCGGTTGCAGATTTCAAAATAATAAGCATGACATTGTTTTTTTCTCACGACTTTACTGTAGGTTGATGTTTATGGCTGGAAACGCCTGACTTTTGCACTCGAGTGGATGGGAAAGCATTCGCTGAGTATCTTCATTCTCGTCACATCAAACATAATAATCATACTGGTTCAAGGATTTTACCTGAAATCTGCTGATAATAACATTGTAAGTGTTGTTCAGTGCTGAGGTGATTCTCATTCGACCATCGAAGTAATAACCTCAGCTGTAATGAATTCCATTTAAATAGGTACACTGGATCATAACGTGGTTTGTGCACAAGTGACCGATCCAACCCATTCCAACGCAGAATCTGGAGATCTCTTTTTCACATTTGACAACATTAAGGTTTGATTTCATCCAGGAAATTCAAGTTACATGCACTAAAGCATCCTTTTTGGTTCGCTTTTTCTGTTACACTTTTCTTACGGTTTCACTTGTTCATGAAACTGATCTATTAAACATCAAATGTTAAATCCCAACAGTTAACTGCTGCTTACAAGAAATTGAAACTTACATTAAAGCCTCCTTTTTCTTCATCTGGAAATCCTCGGATATTGATCTATTATCTATACTAACTACTGGTAATGAAAGAAGGCGATCCTATTAGTTAAGCAGTGTGTCTTCTAGATAATTTGTTAGTGTTGAATGTGTGCCAAGAAACATGAATATTGATTGAATTTTGTCATTACGACGCGATTCGATTTTCCTGCTAAAGTTGTGAATACACATCACACGTGTGTATGGACGATACTAGAACAAAATTTGGAACTTGAAACTGAGACCGTACCCAAACATAGCTTTAAAAGTCCCTTGGATGTGTCTGGGGCAAATATAAAGAAAATCAATGATTAATTTGTTGGGCCAGTCTGACATATTTTGGGCTTTAATTTAGTTCGGAGAGGGGTGCGGTGAGATTCAAACCCGACACCCCATCCTTTTATAGAGGAAGTCCACGGTTTGAGTGTTATTGAACGGACTATTTTAATGTATTATATTAATGCATGTGTGCATGTGGTTATAGGGTTGGATTCCAGAAGGAATCATACCTCATATGAGAATCGAGAATCAATCTCAGCCACAGATTTCGTCTATTTGGACGATCAAGATTTGTTCCAGAATAAAAAAAAAAAACGCGATGACATAATTGTAATAACGTCCAACTTCGCTGCCCCTGAATCTTAGTAAGGGTAAAATCGGAAATTTCAATATATATGTGATTCACACGTGTATTTTCAATTTAGGGTTTTAGCATTGTCATTTCTTATTTTAGCACTGTCATGACTTATTTTAGCACCAGCATGACCCTTGTTTAGCATGACTACCTCTACTTAATCTAATCTTTTTTTCCTTATCTTGCCTTATCACCTGCAGAAGATCGATCGATCATGCATATATAAAACTAATAAAACAAGATTTCACATAATATTCTTAAATAAAAGTAGCAATTACCTAGTGGAATTTCATTTCCAAGACAGCTATAGATTGAATCTATCCATCCCATGTCACTGATTCTTCTGCTTGTGACTGCAACAAGCAACGAAAACCTACAAACATCGACTTCTTCTTCTTTAGCTGATCTACCTACCTCCTCCCACCTCTCTAAACAAGAGTTGCACTCAATTAAGTTCTTGCACCCTTCATCTAAACTAGTCTGTAGTTCAATTCCTTGCTCGTTAACCACATCTTTCACCAAGTAATCAGAGCACCCTCTCTATTTGTCTTCAATGGTATATAGTATTAGTAGATGAATATTTTATAGTAACTGACACAATTTCTTATTGATGCACTATTTATTATGCACTATACTGCAACTAACACAGGACACTGCAATATAACTGGTGAACCGAATATCGTATCCACAGGGACTGAATACTTGACCAAACTGAGTACTAAACTAACAATTCACTATTATTCAGGTGACCTATTTCTCGGGTTTCTAGAACTAGACACAAAATTGAACGACACTAAATAAACCAATCGAAATCAAGACAACTTGAACAATTGCAAACAAAATGATTCAACAAATTCAAACAATTAATAGGGTATTAATCCTAGGGAATGCAAATCAAATGTATCCGCTATACAGTAATTCAATCCTAATAATTCCCAATTTAATTCAATTAAAGGTGGAGAAACAGAAATATAACTACCTATCTCCGCCAGGTCTCAAGGTAGTAGTAGATTGACAAAATGCCTATTACTTTCGTCTCTAGACAAATTATTAACTCCCTAAATCGTCAGTTAAATCTCCTACAGATTTCTCAGAACATGCATCAAATTATTCATTCAATCCACTAATTAATTTTCTCCGTCAGGTCTCAAATTAATTAGTTAGCATACATAAATTATGGCCACTAACCTATGCATGAGAGATAAGCACATGAATATTCGAACGCAATAATCGAAAGGGAAAAATAACAGAATTAAATTAATTGCATAGTTTCAACATTAATTGCAAACCCTAGAATTAATAAAGGCTTAGCCCTGCATGGCGAAATAAAAAACTAGATAAAATACGGTGATGTTCACACAACTCATAGTCGAAATTAAAATAAAAATAACATAAACAACTTATGCCGGATGAATTGTCTTTGTTCTTCGTGTTCTTCCTCTTCTCCGTGCTCTTCTATCTTCAATAATAGGGGTCAAAAATTCCCCAAAATTCGTCCAAAGAGTGGTCTTAAATAGTTTGGGAGAAACCGATCCGCATAAGGAAATTACTAAAATTCTGAAACAGTGCGGCACGGGCCGTGCCGTGCGACGGCACGGTCCGTGCCATTGGACAAAATCCCGTCACAAGTTACGGTTCGGGGCACGGTCCGTGCCGTGCGACGGCACGGGCCGTGCCGTTGATATAGGGAGTTTGATCTTCGGTTGCTTCGAGGCACGGTCCGTGCCGTGCGACGGCACGGGCTGTGCCGTGGTACATTCTCTTGAAATGCGATTTTTCGGCCCGTTTTCGCCTTCCCGGTCTCAACTCAAGCACTCCTTCGGCCCGGTAACCATGTACACTCCAAAACACGTCCAAAAATCGGCCAATTTCCTGTCAAAACTTGATAAACCCGTGATTGAGCCCACACAACATAAAACAATTCAAAACAATCACAAACACATGCATTCGATTCCAAAAATACGTACAAAGTACATCCGAACGCATGCAAAATCCGAGTTTATCAACTCCCCCAAGCTTACTCATTGGTCGTCCTCGAACAAACAAAAGAAACAATTTAACTCAAGCATAGATAGGATGTTTGACAATTCATTGCCTCAGGTACCACAAATATCAATCATCAAGATCAAGAACACAATGAGCAAAACTATTATTGCACAACACGACTACTATCTTGTCTTTAGCCTTGAACTAACGACCTCACCGGGTTCGTGTATCACTCACTCTCAAGTGTTTAGAATAGCAAATTATAAGCACTCAAAACTGGATATATTGAAGAATTAACCATAAGCTTGCCCCATTATCTTATCTCGCCTTTACATGCAATGCAATGTGGAATTAAGATAAAAAAGGACTTCATAATCGGGTTGTAATGTAGGCTCTTTGGACAAGGTAGGGAAAATATAGGCCAAGTGACTAAATCGGACATGTTGAGCTAGATTGCACTCATTACTTCCTCACTTAACACTCGACTCCCAATACCAACCGAGTAGAACTAGACTTTGTCTAGTTCTCTTCCTCCTTTTCCAACACCATGCAATTAAAAACATCGCCAAATTATGTTTATGGTCGCTTAGCTACAATTTCTATCCTTTTCTCTTCTTTTTTTTTTCTTTTTCATCTACCTTTTCTTTTATTGAATCTCCTTTTGCATTTTTCTAAGTGCCATATGAAAATCCCAACTTCATAACCTTTTCACACCCCACACTCCATCAATTTATTCTCCCCAAAGTTCATCAAAATAATTCATCCCTCCTCAATTGTTCTACCACCCAAACAAGTCCGAGTGAACAAAAACATATTGACAACAAGATGGAATCATATTGGCTAACAAGAAATGGCTCAATGGCTCAACGGGGCTTACAATGGACATTTGAAATGTTTTGGCCAAGAATGAACATGATAAGAAGAGGGTTAATCAAAAATGGTCTTAAATCATCTCAAAATCCCACAACATTCTGTTAAACTTGAGCAGACAAGAGGCAAGTTCTAGACATTCAGTCAATAATCCAGCGTTCACACACAAGAAAATGAATATAAGGCTCAAAAGCTCACAGGACCGTCACAGGTCAAGACAACCAAGCAATTCGTCACAATTTCACCTATCATGCTCGTAGTACACTCAATCAAGATAATCAATGTCAACAAACCCAACATTCATCATTGGCAATCATCATTCATCACAACACAATGCATGAGAATAATCCAATCCATCATACACCCGACATCATACAAGAAAGCAATAAACGTGCTTACTAACTAAACCCCTAACTAATGCAAGTGGACTAACTAAATGCAAAAAACGAGTAAAAAATTTTTTTAGAACAGGGATTCAAGGCATGACGTCCATCCACCCCCCCAAACTTATTCTCAAACGAGCATAAGTTTGAAGAAACGGACGGGAAAACCTTGAATCGCTAACCTCAAAAGGAATCAGGGCGGAGGCGGATTAGGGAGAAACTGCAACCCCCACTGCTGCATCATTTGTAGCATTGTAGCTACATTGGAGTCGATGGATCCTACTCGCGCGTTCATGTGGGTGAACTCGTCCCGCAGCCCTTGCATCTCCAATTCGACCGATGAGAGACGGCCCTCCACATCATCCAAGCGCTCCTCAGCTGAGCGGGGGCGAGCTCGACGACGTCCTCCAACTCGGGAACTAGAGGGGGCATCAGTGTCCACCTGCGAGTCAGCACCCCCGGTACTTGTTCCGCCATCATCCCCAGCAGATTGCCCGGCCTCCTCCTCCGCTTCATCATCCTCATCATCCGCTAATTCAACCACACGTGCTCGAAAGGGCAACACCGGCTGATTGGCGGTCATGGCGGCTTGATGGGCCGCTGAAGACATACTCCAATTTTTGGAGTGGCGCCAGTCAGACACTCTCGTCAGATGACGATTTGGCAAGGGGAAATGGCCGGCCGACTTTTGAGTGAAGAAGCACCTTCCAGCCCAATCCACGCGTAAGACATCCATGTTAATCAACGTCTCAGCAGACATCACCATATTTCCAGGCAGCACCTCCCAATCCGTGAAGTCAACCCCGTAATACTCCGCAATTGGCGTGATGATTCCACCACAAATGAGAACACCGTTTTTCTTGACGGCTGCGTGGCTCAAGTGCGCAGCTATGTGGGCCCCCAGATTGAAATCTTGCCGCTTCAGAGCACACCACAAGTAGAAGATCTCGCGACTTTGGACCGTGCCGCTATCATATCTCGCAAAAAGAGCATTGGCACACGCTCTTTGCAGGAAGCGGAAGACGGGGTTGCGGATCATGGATGCCTTAGTCGTGCGAGGTCGAAAGCTAGAGCCAGGGTCAGCTTCATTCACCCTTGTGAGAGCCTTCCAAAAGGCGTCATCATCCCAAGCATACTCAGTAGGATTTCCACACTCATTGTGGAAAATTTTATTCAAGTCCTCCATAGAAATGGTGAAAGGACGATTGTCCAGCTGAAAAGAAATGCTAGATGGGTACCGGGCTCCTCTCTGTTTGTGATACGAGACAGTGCTCAAAAACTCCAACATCATTCGTCGATAGGAAGGCCATTGTCCTTCCAACACATAGCTCACCCCTCCCCAGTGGCAAAGGTTCCAAAAATCCTCATTCAATCCGAGAGCGCGAAGCACGGTAGTGTCCGGGTAACGCGAGGGAAGGCACTCCAATTGAACAAGCCGGTCCCAACGGTCACGATGCTCAAAATCATTCAAAACGACCCCAAAATTGAGTGGGTCATTGGGGTTCTCGGGGGCTGCTCCCCGTCCTCCACGTCGACCACGAGCAACTCTTGGTGCCATGAGAAAGAAGGGGTACCTAACAACGATAAAAAATAAGCTCACGAGAGACACAATAAAGCAAAGTCGCACCCTATATGTTATAAAAAACATGTACACACTCTAACGCATGCAAAGTGGGAAATATTGTATCCAATGCCCACAATCATGAATTCAAAAACAAGTCAAAACCAAAATCTACCCCCCATACAATCTTATATTAATCAAAAGAATCAAAATCTAAATCCTATATTAAAACCATGCACCCCCCAAAAATCGCCTCACAACAACGACACCAAGCCTACGGAGGTGACATGAAAGCATGAGAAGCATTAGGACAAAAGAAAACCATCAATTTCACTCAAAATCCCACGCATGCCACATGGTCGACAAAATGTTCCAAAGAGAAAAGAGAATTAAATCACCAAATATAGCAATTCCAAGCAAACCCATCATCTTCCAACAACACCAAGCAACGTGAAAGAGGAAGATAGTAAGAAATTTCGTACCTTTGGGGAGAAATTCAACAAAATCTGACCTAGGGCACAATTGGGGGAAAATTCAAATTTTTCCCTGCAATGCCTCAATTGGAATGGTGGAGGAGAACCCAAGGCAAGAATAGAGGAGGGAGAGGTGAGGAGGGGGAGAAATCTAGTCCTAGGGGAATTGGAGAGGTAGAGGGGCGAAATTTTCTTGAAAAATTTAGTGTGTGTTCGTGTGTGAAAGTGAGGAAGAAAGAGAGCATACCTGAAATAAAAGGGGACGCGGGCTGGGCGTGCGCTTCGGCACGGGCCGTGCTGTCGAATGGCACGGTCCGTGCCATCAATACCGAGAGTTCGGGACTTGGTCTGTTTCGGGGCACGGTCCGTGCCGAAATTCAATTTTTTTTTTTTGGTTTTTTTTTAAACTGCTGAAAGTGCAATAAATAAAATAGAATAAAAAAAAACAAACAACACACGAAAAAAAAAGGCTAAAAGAAAAAGGAAAAACAAAACAAAACAAAAACAAAACTGAAAAGAAAACTAAAAACGGTGGGTTACCTCCCACCAAGTGCTTCATTTAACGTCTTTAGCTAGACGATACCTCATGGAGTCTCATGGATCATTGAGAAGTGTGACCCGTAAATCTCTTTCTTCAGTTGGGTGCCGGAAGTAGTGTTTGAGGCGGTGTCCATTAACTGCAAATGTGTTTCCATCGGCACGCAATAATTCACAAGTGCCATTCCAACTTGTCTTGTACACCACAAATGGACCCGTCCACCTAGATTTGAGTTTGCCCGGAAATAATCTCAATCGTGAATCATAAACAAGAACTTTATCTCCGGGGGCGAACTCCTTTTGCTTGATGACACGGTCATGGAATTTGCTGGCCCTCTCTTTATAGATGCATGAATTTTCAAAAGCTTCGTTTCTCCATTCCTCCAATTCCAACAATTGATGAGCTCTCTCAACTCCAGCTCCTTGGAACTCAAAATTGATCTTTCTCACAGCCCAATACGCCTTATGCTCAATTTCTACGGGTAAATGACAAGATTTACCAAAAATAAGCTGGTAAGGGGACATACCAATTGGAGCTTTATATGCCGTACGATAGGCCCACAGAGCATCATCCAGATGATCCGCCCAATCCTTTCGATGCACCACAGTCTTCTCGAGAATTTGCTTGATTTCTCGATTGGCAAGATCGGCTTGTCCGTTTGCTTGAGGATGATACGGAGACGTGACTTTGTGCTTCACACCATATTTAGCTAGCAAACTTCCAAGCCACTTGTTGTTGAAGTGCGACCCCCCATCACTAAGCAAAGCTCTCGGGGCTCCGAACCGAGTTAAAATATTTTTCCTCAAAAACTTCAACACCACCTTGGAGTCATTGGTGGTAGTAGGAACGGCTTCCACCCAACGAGACACATACTCCACAGCAAGCAAAATGTAGAGAAATCCTCGAGATTTAGGGAATGGTCCCATAAAATCTATCCCCCACACATCAAATAGCTCCACAACCATCATCGCCTTCTGCGGCATCTCATCCCTCTTGGTAATATTGCCAACCCGTTGGCATCGATCGTACTTGGAGATAAATGCATGGCAATCTCGATAAATATGCAGCCAATAGAATCCGCTTTGTTGGATTTTCATGGCGGTTCTATTTGCTGCGAAATGGCCTCCACTGGGCGAACTGTGGCACTGCTCTATGATAGCATGAATTTCATCCTCTCGAACACATCTCCGAATCACGGCATCCGCGCATCTCTTGTACAGAATGGGCTCTTCCCAATAGTAGAATTACACATCATGGAGGAATTTCTTGCGCTGGTAAGAACTGAGATCCTTAGATAGGACACGAATTACTATGTAATTCACAATATCTGCATACCACGGAGTTTTATCAACGGCTTTCACTTCTAGCACTTGCTCATCCGGAAAGCTCTCATTTATTAGCAACTTTGGATCCTCGCCGTCCACTGGTTTCTCCAAACGGGACAGATGGTCCACCACAACATTCTCACAACCCTTTCGATCCTTGATCTCCATGTCAAACTCTTGCAGCAACAGAATCCAACGAATTAATCTCGGCTTGGCATCCTTCTTGGCAAACAGATACCGGATAGCTGCATGGTTGGTATAGACAATGGTTTGCACCCCAATCAAGTAAGCCCGGAATTTGTCGAAAGCAAAAACCACTGCTAGCAACTCCTTTTCCGTGGTGGTGTAATTTTGCTGGGCACAGTCGAGTGTCTTGCTGGCATAGTGAATGACTTGGAAAAATTTATCCCTCTTTTGTCCCAACACCGCTCCAACGGCAAGGTCACTGGCATCACACATCAAAACAAAAGGTTCAGTCCAATTAGGTTGAATTAGAATTGGGGCACTGACCAGAGCCTACTTCAGTTTCTCAAAGGCTTCCATGCACTCGTCATCAAAATCAAATTTCACATCTTTCTCCAACAGAGAACACAGAGGCTTGGAGATTTTGGAAAAATCCTTGATGAATCTCCGGTAAAATCCAGCATGGCCAAGGAAGCTACGAACCGCCTTAACAGAGGTAGGAGGAGGTAGCTTCTCGATAGCTACAACTTTGGCTCGATCGACCTCCAGGCCAGCAGCAGAGACTTTGCGGCCAAGCACCACACCTTCACGTACCATAAAATGGCACTTCTCCCAATTCAAAACCAAATTTGTCTCCTTACATCGCTGCAAAACTTGAGACAAATTCTCCAAACAATTATCAAAGGAGGAACTAAAAACAGAGAAGTCGTCCATAAATACCTCCATAATTTTTTCGATGAAACCATTAAAGATGGCCATCATGCACCTCTGAAAAGTAGCTGGAGCATTGCATAGACCAAACGGCACGCGTCGATATGCAAAAATACCATAGGGGCAAGTAAACGCAGACTTGTGTTGGTCCTCCGGGGCAATCATAATTTGATTGTAACCCGAATAGCTATCCAAGAAGCAATAATACTCGTACCCTGCAAGTCTATCCAACATTTGGTCAATGAAAGGAAGGGGAAAGTGATCCTTACGAGTGGCCGCATTCAAAGCACGGTAGTCAATGCAGACACGCCATCCCGTCACTAGCCGCGTAGCAATCAACTCGTTCCTCTCATCCTTTACAACCGTCATGCCTCCTTTCTTTGCAACACATTGAGTCGGGCTCACCCACTCACTGTCAGATATGGCATAAATCATCCCGGTATCGAGAAGTTTCAAAACTTCTTTTCTCACCACCTCTTGCATCACCGGATTCAATCTCCGTTGTGCTTGCACTTTCGGATTGTAATCCTGCTCAAGTAAAATACGATGCATACAAATAGACGGGCTAATCCCCTTTATGTCAGAAATTTGCCAACCTATTGCAGACTTGTATTTTCTCAGCACTCTCAACAACTTATCCAACTCCGAATCAGAAAGAAAAGCAGATACAATCACAGGATAAGTATCATTCTCACCTAAAAAGGCATACCTCAGATGATCCGGGAGTGGCTTCATCTCCAAAACAGGTGGCGGAGGTGCCGATTTGGCTGCAGGGGTCTCAAAATTTTCAATGCTTGCAAGCGGTGGATCTCGAATATCCAAGTATTGGACTGGTTCCAGCAGGAATCCCTGCATAGAATCTAAAACAGCAAGATATCCCAAAATTTCATCACATGCAACATCAAGAGAGGTATATGAGTCAATAGAATAAATAGAGTGCTCGATACAGTGCTGCAGAGGGTCTTCCAACGCAACGGGCACCTTGGTGCCGGCCTCCACTAACTCGATCAATTCGCAATCATCAAATGCACTCTCCTGTGGCCTCTTCATAGCATCATACAGAGAGAATGTAATCTTCTCATCATTCATCCGGAATGTCAGCTGGCCGTCTTGCACATCAATCAAAGCACGGCCTGTAGCTAGGAATGGTCTACCAAGAATCAATGGGATATGCTTGTCTTCCGGCATGTCGAGGACCACAAAATCTGCAGGAAAAATGAAGTCTTCTACTTTCACCAATACGTCCTCCACTACCCCTCGAGGATAGGTGACGGATCTGTCCGCCATTTGCAGTGCAATAGAAGTCGGCTTGATATCACCAATTTCCAATCTCTTGAAAATTGACAAGGGCATCAGATTGATGCTAGCCCCCAAATCACACAACACTTTACTAAAAGTGCGTCCTCCAATCACACAGGCAATAGTAAAACTACCCGGATCCTTCTGCTTCAGAGGTAACTTCCGTTGCAAGACTGCACTACATTCCTCAGATAAATTCACAGTCTCAAATTTTCCCCACTTTTTCTTTTTAGAAACGGCATCCTTCAAGAATTTGGCATAACCAGGCATATCTCGTAAAGCATCTAACAGAGGGATGTTGATGTTTACCTTTTTGAAGATCTCCATAAATTTCTCCATCTTCTGCTCAGTCTTGGCCTTAGCTAGCCGAGTTGGAAATGGAGCGGTTGAACTAGTGGGCATCGTATGGGCGGCAGTAGCGGCATGCGCCACTTTGGGTGCAGGAGTAGGTGGAACCTCTGTAGCTGGAACTGCTTCATCATCTACGGTCTCGATCACATCATCATCGCCATCCTCCTTCAGTAGATGCTTATGATTCGTGTACTCAGTTCCACTCCTCAGCTGAATAGCATTGCATTGATCCTTTGGGTTGATCACAGATTGAC
The DNA here is from genome assembly GCA_026008535.1 of Perilla frutescens. Taxonomy (NCBI): domain Eukaryota; kingdom Viridiplantae; phylum Streptophyta; class Magnoliopsida; order Lamiales; family Lamiaceae; genus Perilla; species Perilla frutescens. Next base: position 10,382,653 of record BRKX01000004.1, read on the forward strand.
TTGGAAACTGGCCTGGCTTGTGCTGAATGGATGAATTGTTTGCCATTTGGCCCACTTGAACCTCTAGCATATTCAACTGCTTGGACAGAGCACTCACAGTTCCCTCGATCTGGGTAATCTTCGTTCCAGTGGCTCCGATGAAGCTGTTCTGATTAGCTATCAACTGACTCATCATCTCTTCAAGTGAAGGCTTCTTTGGCTCAGAAGGGCCTGTAGCGGGAGCAGCACAACCCGGAGGTTGCAGTGCGTTGTTGGGGTTAGCATAGGAAAAATTTGGATGATTCCTATTGCTTGGATAATACCCCATGTTGTTGCTCTGGAATCCTTGCTGGCCTCTGTTGTAGTTTCCACTGTTGAAATTTCTCTGGTTGACAAAATTTACACCTTCTACAGCAGAGGATTCAGAGCCTTGCTATTGTACTGCATTCACATCCATGTGTGCGCGCCGCTCCTCTAGAACTTGCTGCTTTAGATCTTCAATCTCAGCTCTCAGATCATCTATCCCAAAATTAGATACCGCAGCGGCTGGCCTGGTTTGTCGTCTCTCCATCGGCCACTGATAGCTAGTGGCTGCCATCTCTTCTATGATTCGTAGCGCTTCGGCTGCAGTTCTATTCACCAGACAACCTCCAGCTGAGGCGTCCACCAATCGCTTGGTATTGTTAGTCAAACCACTGTAGAAGTGAGTGATTTGTTGATCGGCGCTGAATCTATATTGTGGGCAAGATCGCAACAAATCTCTGTACCTCTCCCATGCTTCATAAATTGACTCATCTCCCATCTGTGAAAAATGAGTAATTTCAACAATTATTTTCTGAGCTTTTGATGGGGGAAAGTACTTAGCCAGAAAGGCCTGGCACATTGATCCCAGGTAGTGATGGATGCCTTGTCCAAACTCTTGAACCACTCCTTGGCTCGATCCCTCAGAGAGAAAACAAACATCCTCATGCGGATGATGTCGTCACTGACGCCGTTCATTTTGATAGTGTCGCAGATATCCAGAAATGCATCCAGATGAGCATTTGGATTTTCTGTAGCTCGTCCACTGAATTGCTCTGCAGCCACCATGTTGATCAATGCTGGACGGAGCTCAAAGTTGTTTGCGGCGATGCCGCCACCCCATCCGGCTCCCAAGTATCTGTCAGTTGGTGCCCGATACAGCTGGTTTAGAGGTGCTGCTTCGTGCTCGGGTACCACTTGTCTAGCCAATCTCTGCTCCATCTCACGGAGTCTTCTAGCCAATGCTTCCACATCCACGTTCTCATTATTGGCCGCCATTTCGACTTCTTGCTGTCTGCGTTCCTTATTCCTCTGTCTGTGAGCTCGATCAGGGGAATTGGGCACAGGATCTACGTGTGGCTGTGTAGATCTTGTTTTCATAAACTACCTGAAGTAATAGATTCTTGTCAGTAATAATATCAGAATAAAATCAAATTCAGTCCCCGGCAACGGTGCCAAAAAGTTGATGCACTATTTATTATGCACTATACTGCAACTAACACAGGACACTGCAATATAACTGGTGAACCGAATATCGTATCCACAGGGACTGAATACTTAACCAAACTGAGTACTAAACTAACAATTCACTATTATTCAGGTGACCTATTTCTCGGGTTTCTAGAACTAGACACAAAATTGAACGACACTAAATAAACCAATCGAAATCAAGACAACTTGAACAATTGCAAACAAAATGATTCAACAAATTCAAACAATTAATAGGGTATTAATCCTAGGGAATGCAAATCAAATGTATCCGCTATACAGTAATTCAATCCTAATAATTCCCAATTTAATTCGATTAAAGGTGGAGAAACAGAAATATAACTACCTATCTCCGCCAGGTCTCAAGGTAGTAGTAGATTGACAAAATGCCTATTACTTTCGTCTCTAGACAAATTATTAACTCCCTAAATCGTTAGTTAAATCTCCTACAGATTTCTCAGAACATGCATCAAATTATTCATTCAATCCACTAATTAATTTTCTCCGTCAGGTCTCAAATTAATTAGTTAGCATACATAAATTATGGCCACTAACCTATGCATGAGAGATAAGCACATGAATATTCGAACACAATAATCGAAAGGGAAAAATAACAGAATTAAATTAATTGCATAGTTTCAACATTAATTGCAAATCCTAGAATTAATAAAGGCTTAGCCGTGCATGGCGAAATAAAAAACTAGATAAAATACGGTGATGTTCACACAACTCATAGTCGAAATAAAAATAAAAATAACATAAACAACTTATGCCGGATGAATTGTCTTTGTTCTTCGTGTTCTTCCTCTTCTCCGTGCTCTTCTATCTTCAATAATAGGGGTAAAAAATTCCCCAAAATTCGTCCAAAGAGTGGTCTTAAATAGTTTGGGAGAAACCGATCCGCATAAGGAAATTACTAAAATTCCGAAACAGTGCGGCACGGGCCGTGCCGTGCGACGGCACGGTCCGTGCCATTGGACAAAATCCCGTCACAAGTTACGGTTCGGGGCACGATCCGTGCCGTGCGACGGCACGGGCCGCGCCGTTGATACAGGGAGTTTGATCTTCGGTTGCTTCGGGGCACGGTCCGTGCCGTGGTACATTCTCTTGAAATGCGATTTTTCGGCCCGTTTTCGCCTTCCCGGTCTCAACTCAAGCACTCCTTCGGCCCGGTAACCATGTACACTCCAAAACACGTCCAAAAATCGGCCAATTTCCTGTCAAAACTTGATAAACCCGTGATTGAGCCCACACAACATAAAACAATTCAAAACAATCACAAACACATGCATTCGATTCCAAAAATACGTACAAAGTACATCCGAACGCACGCAAAATCCGAGTTTATCACTTATTCTTGCGAATATTTTGGTATTAGCACTGGTAATTGAGGTTTTATCACTTGTCATTCCTTTTTTAGCACTGGTATTTGAATTCTAAAGTTTGAGCACTTTTATAAAGTATTTTAGCACTTGTAGTTTCTACTTTAGCAATTACATTTTTTTGTTTAGCAATGTTGTTACACACCTGCTAGAAATAATAAAACCCTTATTAGCAATGCAAAAAATGAAATATCAGCTATGTCATTCCTTTTTTAGCACTAGTATTTGAATTCTGAAGTTTTAGCACTGACATTTTGACTTTTAACCCTTACAAATCCCTTTTTAGCACCGCTACTATCATATAAGACTACCAGGTTTGTCTAGTTAATATTTAGATTCACAATTCTGAGTTTCCAGTAGTTTTATGTGACATTTAGCACTGGTAATTGAGGTTTTAGCACTTGTCATTCCTTTTTTAGCACTGGTATTTGAATTCTGACATTTTAGCACTTTTATAAAGTATTTTAGCACTTGTAGTTTCTACTTTAGCACGTATATTTTCTTGTTTAGCACTGTTGTTAGACACATGCTAGAAATATTAAAACCCTTATTAGCAATGTAAAAAATGAAATATGAGCTATGACATTCCTTTTTAGCACTAGTATTGTCATTTTCTATTTTAGCATTGTCAAAACTTATTTTAGCATGACTATTTTAGGATTTTATCACTGTCATGACTTATTTTAGCACTAACATGACCATTGTTTAGCATGGCAGTAGTGCTAAAATAGATCACGGTAATACTAAAGTACATGGCAGTGCTAAAATAATTCACAGTAGTTTGACTCTTGTCTTCTTCTCGAGATTTTTCATTTTTCCAATTCACAATAATACAATCATAAATAAACTTCAAATTTTAATGGAATGATTATTTCTTATTTTGAAGGTGTGAATATGGTTAAGGAATTGCGAGTGCTAAACGCATTAGATGTTGCCAAAATGCAATGGTATCATTTCACATCAATCATTATTGTCGGAATGAGATTCTTCACCGACGCCTACGATCTCTTCTGCATCTCTCTGGTAACAAAGTTGCTCGGCCGTATTTACTAACACCAAGATGGAGCACCAAATTTCAATCTCCTCATTAATTAATGAATGAGTTATATAAATATCACCAAACACAGAGCCTTCCATGACATCGGTGATTCTTGCAGGCTCCGATTTAATAAGCAACATCTCAGAGCTTAGTTGGTAGAGCGAGGAACTGTGTCGAACACCAGAAAATCGATGGAGTAGTCTTCGTCCCCATCCATCTGAAGACGAAGACGAAGACATTCGAACGCTGTATTTCGCGACCACATCTTCAGATCTGTATGCAAGATCTATATTTACCAAAATACCCCCGCATAATTAAAACTTGTAAAAATTCATAATTTTGCCACCGCTTAAAAGTCTAATTTGCAGCCGTCCAAATTGAATAGATTAGTTCTCAATTCTCATAGGGGGTGTGGTTCTCACATAATCCCATCTCTGTGGTTATATAAATATTTCAGCAGGTAAGAGGATCATATATTAGGGGCGGTGGCGTCTCTTTATTCCTTTTTTCCTTTCATGTTTCGTGTTCGTGTTTAGTATATAATTTTATTTTTTATTCATCATAATGCTTTAAAATCAATTTTGGTTGACTAATTCCAAAAAATGAATGCAATATTAAAATTACTGAAAAAATAAAACGTATTGGGAGGAACAAGCTGACAGATTTTGTTTTGCAATTTTGCAAGTTTTCATTACAATTTACAAGCCTCATTGGGTTTATTTTTTGCCAAAAAAGATTTTTTCAGCAAATCCGGTTGTAAATAATTATGTTTACAAAAGTGATGGTAATCACCGAGAATTGATCGTAAGTTGCTTCACTCAATCCAAAAAGGAAAACGTTTTCTTTTAGCACTAATAACAGTTACCTGAAAAACAATTTTATCCAGGAGCCTAACAAAAGACAATAATATGACATAAATGTTGTCAACTCTATCTAATTTTATTTGTTTTCATTCAGCGTAACAAGCTATTTCATCCAGAAGTAGAACCAAAACCGTAGCCATGTTCAGACAATATATCAAATAAATTGTGCAATCTTTGTATTACCTTTTTTTTAAAAAAAAAATATATATTAATATTAAGGGACCACAAGACGTTGAAATGCATATATTAAATTGCGAATTATATAGTTTATTTGGAAAACTTGGGATAAATCTGCATCATCATCATCATCATCATCATCATCATCATTCTCTCTCCCTCTCTCTCCATATGTGTGTGTAATTCACATAATACTATCTCGTACCGTTAATTAGCAATATGAATTAGAAAATAAACTTATTTTAAAGATGCAGAAAAAAAACACTTGGGACCAAAAGTGTCGAAAAAAAAAAAACACTAGGGAGCAAAAATGTCGAGCTAATAAACTATGTGACAAAAAACGAAAGATATGGGACCAAAAGTGTTTTGACCATATTCTAGTGAGACTAAAAGTGAAATTATCCCTTAATACGCTTAATGATTTTTTTTAAATGATAATTATTCAAAATTAATAACTATTAATTATATACTTTCAAAAAATTATATTTAATATTAAAAAATTAAATATTGTTAAAAATTAATAAATACTATTTATTAATTAATTAATTTATTGAGATAATTTATAATATAAATTAAATGAATAGATAATTTATAAATTAAATTAAATTTATTGGATAGTCCATTTAAAAATAATTTTAAATAATAAAATAATTCATTAAATGATGTGTGACCCATCAGCATCAATTTGGTACAACATCAAATTCTACCTAAAATTTAAACAGGATTTGATGATGCACTAATTTGGGACAGGGTTGAAGTGAAAATTCTGTACTAAATTGGTGTTCAAAATTTTTCATGTACATTTATGTGTGTAACCATATGCATGAATGCAACAACCCTGTCCCGATAGGAGAATTAACGAATGGGGACAAGGTGTTATTAAGGGATTAACGAATAAAGACGGAAGATTAACAAATAAGGTTTACGAATAAAGATATACTTTCGAAAGATAGGCGATGATACTCGAGATTACTTGATTAGGAAGGAAACATACTCAACGAAGTAAACAGCTAACTAATCAGATACCAACAAGCATAGACCCATTCATAGGTCAAAGCGGATAAACAAGTACCAATATGAACAAGCCTCTTCATAGGCGAAAGGAAGATATACTCAAGAAGCAGGTATAGAACTTAATATGCATCATTATATATAGATAATCATGTCTGGGGAATATTCTTAGAATCTCGATAAACAAAATAGAACTTGGGAATTATAAAGAGTGTATCAGAGTAGCAGAAACATCATGGGATTTCAAAAGAAACTTATATAATAGCAAAATAATCTTGGCAGCCAACCCACATTCACAGCCACCAACATCCTCAGCATCTCAACCTGAAAACATTTGAAAAAGAGGGGGTATGAGCACTAATGTACTCAGTGGGTTTTAACAAAACACTTTAATAACTTCAAGATATCCAATAATTAACTGACAGTATATGGAGAGCAAAACGCAAAAACCCTTTCCATATCCGTAAAACCTTTTCTTTTCTTTTTGGCCCATCCTGGCTCAATACTGCTGTCAACTGCACCCTTAGGCATGCCTTAGGACACAAGAGGGGTTACCTCAAATATCCTCACGAGTTTGCGAGGGGTAAATCCAGCAGTGACTCACCTAATGATTAAAGATCACAAGTCTTCTGAGCTCAAATTCTGCTTAAGCAAAATGCTAAGTTCCTTCCTTTCTTAACCTTGCTAGCAAAACCAAACCTAGAGCAACGTCTAGGGGCTAATCCTTTAATTTAGCATGATCTCGGCCTATGAGGGATTTATCTCTAACCCTAGAAGGCAGTCCTTTAACTATACGAACCTTACCAAAATAACAACATTCAAATACGAAGAAATGAACGTATAAAACACAAATTGCAACTAAAGACAATTCTAATATCTCATGCTAAGCATAAACAACACTTAAACATTTCTAGCATTTTTAAACATGCTCGAGAGCTCAATTAACATATAATATCTTCCTTTCCTTCCTTCCTTAAACAGAGATCAATCAGGCAGAGCAAAATATTTTATTGGATATCTCATTTGCCCTAATATACTTCTAGAGCTTCTTAGCTTAAACTTTAGATGAGTATAGATTTACCCACCTCAACTACTAAGCAGAAGATGAAGCAATGAGTTGATGATCTTTCTCCGAGTTTCCATGAGGATTACTACCTCCTACAAAAGTCGAATCATTGACTTAGCGGCCTCCTTCGAAGATTATAACAACCAAAATGAAATTAAACAATATCTAACTCATCTACCCTTAACTAGGACTTAAACATAGATAACACGACTTTAGAACCTTTAGAAAATATGAGGGTTTGAAAGACTCAATTTTAGAACACGATTGGAGACAAACACAGGGCAGCAGAAACCTTGCACGGGCCGTGCTAATTAATGGGGTGAGAAATAAAATGCCCAGACTTCTAACACGGGCCGTGCAAGGATTGCACGGTCTGTTCAAGCCCTAGCACGGTCCGTGCTAGCTGTCCAGACTCAAGGTTTGAGTTTTGCACGGACCGTGCAACACTTGCACGGTCCGTGCTCCTTCATGAACTTCCAAAACTTTCGATCAAAGTGTCGGTCGAGGCGTTACTTGGTTGCCTCTCCCTTTCCTCGACGTTTTAAACTTGAAACAAAGCTTACAACTTTGAATAAAATATAGAAACGAACATGCTTTAATCTTAAAAATAAATCGATATTATAGCAGCATAAACACGACAATCCTCCTTGAATACTTAAAATAATGACGAAATCTTAAATTTAACTTGAACGGAACTTCAACAAAATAAACAAGACTAATTACGAGAAATAATGATGAGAATAATAACGAGAATAGCAATTAGCAATATAACAGAAATGCTAATAACTTGGAACTTCAAAAAGAATCGAAATACTAAACTTTAGACGGAAAGTAAACGAATAATAATGAAGAATATAAAGAACACGAATAATGGAAAGTAAATACGGAAATTAAAAGATAAGAAAGGAAATGGAAATCGTGATTGACGAACAAGAATGGACGGAGTCGGGTGCGTCAAAGAAAGGTGGCTAGCTCCGCGTCTCGTCGAGTTGCAACAGCGGCAGAGCTGCCTACTACAACCCAACGGTGCCCCTAACGCATTCCCTTACCGCATCCCTTCCACACCACTCCGCTCGTCGTCTTGGAGAACACTCACGAAGAACGCTTTTTGCTTCGACAGAACTTCGACTTTTCTCTTAGAGCTTTCCCACTCTTTAACTTTGGAGAAGTGAAGAATGAAGATTTTTGGGGTGAAAAATGAGTGAGGGGTGATGGTGTAATTATAGGGGGAGCTTTGGCTTCCCTTGGAAGCCATTGCAGTGCCGGAATACTGCAAAAGTTACCCCGGATTAAGTTAAAAGCTGTTTTATTCGATGTCGAGGTTCAAATGACCTCAGACACGAAATCTAAAAATACTAGAAGACTCGGTGGCTCGAATACTAGTGAACCAACCTGACTCGTGATGAAGACGAGGTCATCAGAAGAAAGACGAGTAAAGATTCATTTTTTAGAATTACTTTTTACTATTTACTCAGACTGACAGATTTTGCCCCCGAGTGTTCGATTGATCTCAGAATGGAAATCCGTGAATGCCAACGAATTCCTTGAGTCATTTCCCATAAGTGGGGCCTGACAGAATAAGACTCGAATCAACGAGGAGGATTTCGTAAATTTCTCAAAATATGAACGCACGTAAAAGTTACTATTTATTCATCTTTTAAATACATTTTTCATCACCGGGAACTCAAATGACTTCAGAATAAAATTCCGGGAATACCGGCACACTCCTTGAATTAAAACCTTCTTAACAAGACCAAGATCAGCCATAACAGAGTTAAGATTAAAATTTCCAAAAAGACGATTTTATGAAAACTGACCCCTAAAGTCGTGACTGACATCTGACTTCACTTAACCTTATTTAAATTTCTTCATTAACTAATTAATTACCATTAAGAATCCTCTAAACCTTATCTGAAAATCTGAGGTGTTACATCCTACCTCCCTTAAAGAAATTTCATCCCAAAATTTACTAACCATGATAAACGATATCAGGGTACTTATTGAGCAGTTCGGATTCAAGCTCCCAGGTTGCCTTCTCTGAACCATGATGGTTCCAGATTACTTTTATAAGGCTGATCTCCTTGTTTCTCAACTTCTGGATCTTTCGATCCACAATGGCCCGGGGCTTCTCTTCATAGGCTAAGTCCTCATTCAGGACTATCTCTTCCTTGCTAATGACGTGCTTTAGATCAAACACGTACTTTCTCAATATTGAGACATGAAAAACATCATGAACATCGCTCAGGTTGGGTGGTAAGGCCAACCTGTAGGCTACTTTATTCACCTTCTCTAGAATTTCAAAAGATCTAATAAATCTGGGCCTTAAATTGTTTCGTTTGTCAAAACAAACCACTCCTTTGGATGGAGATACCTTCAAGAATACCTTATCCCCAATGTCGAAATTGAGCTCTGTTTTTCTTTGTCGGCGTAAGCTTTCTGTCTATCTTGAGCCTCCTTGATTCGCTGACGAATAAGCTCGATCCTTTAGACCGCTTCCTGGACCATTTTGGATCCAAGTATCATTCTCTCTCCAACTTCATCCTAATACAAGGGCGATTGATGTAGACTCAAAATGGAGTGTTTTTATTATCTTTGTTTTACTATTTTTGAGTCATTTAAGTCGATTCTAGAGTCAATTTGGAAGCTAAAGTGAAGCAGGGGGAAATGATGAGAAAAAGTTCCAGCAAAGGCATAAAAGACGGGAAGAGCTGCTAAGGGCATAATGGAGGAAACTGGACTTAGACAGTCTGTTGCAGATCCAGTGTGGAAGTCTAGCGCCGATCACTCCAACAAACGATGACCACGTTAAAACCGTTCCGAAAATCTAGGAAGAGCTGGCTGCTGAATTTAGAGAGTGGAGAAGAAGGGAGAGAAGAGAAGAGAGAGAGAGAAAGAGTCAAAGCTGAAAAATCCGCAAGAAGCCATTGAGGAGAAGTGGACGAGATCAACTAAGATAGTGCTCCTGCGTGGGCAGTCTTGGGCTGATTGTGGCAGTTAAACCCACTATAAATACTTTAATTCATGTTTTATTTTAGACATGAAGACAATTAGGAGCAGTTTAGCATTTTATTTTAGTTTGTGCATTTCAGTTTCTCGTAAAGAAAACACATATTGTCGGCATAGGCTAGAGCGCTTTGTTCCTATCTTTTGTTGGCTCATTTGTTTAGTATTTCCTTTCGTAATATAATTTCCTTTGCTATGAATTATCTGTTTATTTGTGTTGTGTTTATTAATATGTTGTAAGGCTAAGTAGTTAGTGTTCAAGTCGAGTGAGAAGAAGACGTAGGTCATGGCGATGCATGAGGCTAATCGAACTTAAAACACCTTGTGAAGATTCCGAATTTCACTTGGGGAGAATCCAAATACACTGCAACGGGGAAAGCTTCATAGCTGATCACTCTTAGCCGAGCCATTGCAGCTGTGCGTTAGGGTGGAAGTAAAGGTGACCGACTCCCTGATGAGCCACTAAGTGACAAACTGGGTTGAGAAGCCTATAGCCGATTGAGCCCGAAAGGTGAAGTCCAGGTGGATATGGGCACAACGCCAAAGGGGTCCCATATGCCAGCATTGGGTTCCTCTGATCAAATACTGCCATTTCTTGCAAACCCTCTGTATGACCCTTCTTCTTCAGGTCTTGAGATGGTGAGGTGCTAAGATGTCGCTGACCGTATCGCTCTTAGCGTACAACAAACGATGGAATTAAGGGGTGTAATCTCTATGAGTGGGGAAAGGATTAGTGACAGTAATCCAGAATCAGTGACAGTGACCCAATAACAGTTCTTCGAAGAGTTACCTACTCCCTATAACCAACCGGCCAGATCGAGGTATCAACGTGTATGAGCCCGAGATTGCATGCTTTCACCAGTCCGATTCTACGCTTGACTTGAACATGTTTGTTATTATTTGATTTAGTTTATCTTTTTAAACGCATTTCATACTAAGTTGCAGGAACAAGTTAGTGACAGTAACTACCCAAAGGTTCCAGTGAAGCTCACCCAAGATAGAAAGGTTAACACTCCTCGTGGGATCGACATCCGCCATCCGACACTATACTAGCCGCTGGAGGCACATTCAAGCATCTAGGGGATTACGTCCATAGGTGTAATTTTGCACGCTAAACGACGGCATGTTAAAATTTGGCAACATTGCCGGGGAGTGTAAGAGCACCTTTTCTATCCCATCCTTCTTAGCTTAACCTTGTTTATGGTACGCATTAACCGCACATGAGAACTAGTCTACGATCCAGAAATAGAGAAAACTGCTCGGAGAAGGCGGGCACAAGCAAGAAGAAGCCTGGAAGCCACCATAAACCAAAGAACACCGTTGGAAATATCGGAAGAAACCCAAACATCCGGAGAAAAAAACAATGCTAGTAGCACACACGAGGAAAAATATAACCCACTATTCTCGAAATCTGAAGTAGAAGAAATGGGGGACAGAATTCAAGAAGCGGCACCCGAACCTCAGCCCACTTTGAGGCAGCTCATCTTTCCTTAAATAATGAATATGCGACCATCAGGGATTACACTACCGCAACCCTCTGACACTTAGAAATTGAGATCGAACTTCATCTCAATTTTGCCCAAATTCCACGACCATCCTGGAGAAGACCCCCAAAGGCATCTTCAAGATTTTGAGATGGCCTGCGGCACGCAACGTAATAATACAAAAAATATGTCTGAATATATTCATTTATTATCATTTCCTTTCACCTTGCAGGATGGAGCACGGGAATGGCTTTACACCATACCAGCAGGGAGCGTGACCTCATGGAATCAACTTCAACAAAGGTTCTTGGAGAAGTATTTCCCTACCACTCGAGTGCAGGTAATGGGGAAAAAGATCTCTACAGTGAAGGTCGGACCAAATGAAAATTTCTACGATTATTGGGTGCGTTTCAAGCAAATGCTCACCAAATGCCCACATCATCAGATACCGGCACATGACTTGGTCCAGTACTTCATGTCAGGATTACGGGTAGAAGACCGCAACCTACTCAATGCAGCATGCGGATGATCAATCTTGAATAAAAGAACAGATGAGGCAATGCAGCTAATCGGAGAGATGGCCGAGAAAACATAAAAAGATATCTACGATAGACCACAAGCGGTAGCAATGGGCAAATTGACTTATGCGCCCGAGGCAGAGACAAAAATGGATCAGCTGTTTAGCAAGATGGAAAAGATGATGACCCAACTATTCACTAACACCTTACAGATATGTGGGGTATACAACATGATGGGACACTAATCAGATCAATGCCCGCAAGTTCAGGAGGGGAATGAATCCGTAAATATGATGGATGTGGTCGGAGGTGAAATGATCAATACGCCTAAAATTACCATCATTGACAGAGGTATCCAGAATAGTAGACACATACAGGGCCACCTTGCCATTTAACTATAGCGGGAGGACCTGCGCTGGAAGACATGGTGAGACAGATGGCTATCGAGTCAGTTAACAACCAGAAACGGGCAGCTTCGTTCGAAATAGAAATAAGGGCATGTCTTAACTATCTAAGAACTCAGATTACTCGGCTGAGTGTGGCCATTTCACGAATAGAGAAGGGGAAAGGGATCTTATCTTCCCAGATCGAGCCCAACCTAAGGGCTGATGTAAATGCGATTTCACTCAGAACAGGGAAGAAGCTCACAAACCCCTCACTTCAGACAAAAGGGGGAAGTGACCTTAAGAAAACCGAACTCAGCAAGGGACCAAAGAAGGATGGCCAAGTGTAAGAGCCCAAGAAAGGAGAGTTGACACCAGAAAAAGAAGGAATTATTGTTCCCCCACCATTTCCAGGAAGGCTAAGAAAAAAGTAAAAGGAGGCCGAGGACCGCGGCTTGATGCAGATTTTCAAACGGATGGAGGTTAATGTCTATCTCTTGGACATAATCTGACAAGTACCCCGATATGCCCGGTTCTTGAAGAAATTATGTACCCGAAAGGTTCGATTCAATGAGGAGGCTCAAGTGATTATGAGAGAGAATGTATTTACGCTGATACAGAGAAAGCTCCTGAAGAAATATGGAGGCCCGGGCATGTTCTTTATTCCCTGCGAGATTAGAGGGATTAAAATAGATCAAGCCATGCTTGACCTTGGGGCCTCAATTCACGTTATGCCCTTAACCATTTTTGAAGAACTGGATTTGGGACCACTAAAGGAGACAAGAACGGTGATTCAATTGGCGGACAGATCCAATGTGTTTCCTGAAGGTGTTCTGGAAGACGTGCTGATCAAAGTCAAAGATTTGATCTTTCTAGCTGACTTCTATGTTTTGGATATGGGCTCGTCCAGCAAAAAGTCTTCATGTATGCTCCTGGGGAGACCTTTCATGAAAACGGTGCATACGAAGATTGACGTCGATCAGGGCACATTGACGTGCGAATTCGATGGAGATACCATCACCTTCAATATCGTCGAAGCAATGAAACATCTTACCGATATTGAAAGTGTAAGCATGGTGGACATAATTGAGTCACTCATTCAAATTGAGGGAATGAAGATGCTGGCAAAAGATCTATTGGAGTGGGTAATCCAACACTGCCAATCAGACTGGGACACTCTCGATGAGAGAGATGAGAATATCAAGAAGGCAATCATGCAGCTATACAGTCTAGAGGCCCATGCAAATTCCAAGGAGGATCTGGATTTGCCCATATTGCAGTCTTCAGAAAGAATGATACGTTCCATCATTAAGCCACCAGAATTGGAATTGAAGAAACTTCCGAGACATCTGAAATATGCCTACCTTATTGACACTGATTGTGTCCCAGGAAACAAGATTGGTGGACCTATTGAAAAAATACAAGGAAGCGATCGGGTGGACATTGGCCAACATAAAAGGCATAAGCCCATCAGTGTGCATGCACCGCATCATGCTAGAAGAAGGAGCCAAACCAGTGAGGGAGCCTCAAAGAAAGTTGAACCCCATAATGAAGGAAGTTGTCTTGAAGGAAATCCTGAAGCTATTAGATTTGGGGATCCTCTATCCCATCTCAGATAGCGAATGAGTGAGTCCCGTACATGTGGTGCCCAAGAAATCAGGAATCCAAGTGGTTGAGAATGAAAAGAAGGAGTTGGTGTAAACCCGTCTCCAGACTAGATGGAGAGTATGCATCAACTACAGAAAACTCAATGCACTCATAAGGAAGGACCATTTCTTCCTATCCTTCATCGATCAAATGTTGGAGCAGCTTGCGGGCAAATCGTACTTTTGTTTCCTAGATGGTTATTCCGGATATATGCAAATATACATCGTGCAAGAGGATCAGGAGAATACAACATTAACATGCCCCTTCGGTACTTTAGCATACTGACGGATGCCTTTCGACTTTTGTAACGCACCAGGGACGTTCTAGAGATGCATGATGAGCACATTCTCGGATATGCTCGAATCCTATATTGAGATCTTCATGGATGACTTCACCGTCTATGGGGACCATTTTGACCAATGCTTGGAGAATCTGGAGAGAGTATTGAAGAGATGCATCGAAAAGGACCTCGTGCTGAACTACGAAAAGTGCCACTTTATGGTCCGGAAAGGGATCGTTTTAGGGTATGTCATTTTGGAAAGGGGAATCGAGGTGGACAAGGCAAAAGTAGACATCATTACAAAATTGCCTTATCCCACCACGGTAAAGCAAGTCCGAACATTCCTTGGGCATGCAGGGTTTTATAGGAGATTCATCAAAGACTTCGCTAAGATAGCTCAACCCCTCACATGCCTACTTCAGCAAGATGTAGTGTTTGAATTCAACAAAGAATGCAAGGAGGCATTTTATGACCTCCAAAGGAAACTGGTTTCATCACCAGTAATCCAACCACCTGATTGGGGGATGCCATTCGAAGTAATATGTGACGCAAGCGGGTATGCCGTAGGAGCAGTTCTGGGATAGAAATGAGGCAAAGAAAGCTATGTCATCTATTATGCCTCCAAGACACTGAATCCAGCCCAATGCAACTATTCGACCACCGAAAAGGAGCTACTCGCGGTAGTATTTGCCTTTGAGAAGTTCAGATCGTATCTCTTGGGAGTAAAGATGACGGTGTTCACAGACCATTCGGACTTGAAATACTTGCTAACGAAGAAGAAGTCAAAACCACGACTCATTAGATGGATTCTACTACTCCAGGAATTTGATCTGGAAATTAAGGACAAGACAGGAGCAGAGAACCTGGTGGCAGATCACTTAAGCCGCTTGATGATTGAAAGCAATGAAGAGATCACGGAAACATTTCCGGATGAGCATCTGTATCCTATTGACGGCACAAAAAGGTAAGACCCTTGGTATGCCGACATCGTCAACTACCTGGTAACCGGAAAATGCCCGATTTGCATGAGCGACTATCAGAAGAAGAAACTGGTCAGGAAAAGCAGGTTCTACGTATGGGAAAAACCAACTCTCTGGAAAATAGGAGCAGACTAGGTCATAAGACGTTGCGTGCCAGAACATGAGGGAAGAAACATCCTCAAATTCTACCATACGGATGTATGCGGCGGACATTTTGGTCCAAGAAGAACCGCCTAAAAAATTCTAGATGGAGGTTTCTACTGGCCGAGTATGTTCAAGGATGCTTATGTTTACTGCAAGGGATGTAGCAACTGTCAAAGGACGGACAATCTTTCTATTAGGGAGGCTATGCCCTTAATCCCCATTATGCCCGTCGAAATATTTGATATCTGGGGAATTGACTTCATGGGACCCTTTTCCAAGTCCGGGTTAAAATTGTACATCCTGTTAGCAATAGATTACGTGTCAAAATGGGTGGAAACCAAGGCCACAGCGAGCAATAATGCGTGGACAGTGATGGAATTCCTCAAATCCCATGTATTCTGTAGGCACGGGGTTCTCAAAGTGCTAATCAGCGACCAAAGAACACACTTCTGCAATATGATCATAAAGCGGCTGCTTCAGAAATATGGGGTCACGCACAGGGTCACCACAGCTTATCACCTATAAGCAAATGGACAGGCAGAAGTATCCAATAGAGAAATAAAGAACATCCTGGAGAAGGTGGTGAGTCCGAGGAGAAAGGATTGGAGTAACTACTTGGAGGATGCTCTATGGGCATACATGACAACATTCAAGACTCCGATCGGGATGTCCCCATATCAATTGATATATGGGAAGTTATGCCATCTACCGATGGGAATGAAACATAAAGCTTTTTAGGCAATCCAAAAATTAAATGCACATTCGAATGTAGATGGAGCCGAAAAGAAGTTACAGATCCAAGAATTGGAGGAGCTAAGAGCAGAGGCATACGACAATGCAGTGCTGTACAAGGAAAGGATAAAGAGGGTACATGATATGCTCGTAAGGAGGAAGGAATTCGTAAAAGGGCAAAAGGTGCTGTTATTCAACTCAAAGCTGCGCATCAATGCAGGAAAGCTCAGATTGAAATGGGTGGGACCTTACATCGTTCAAAATTAGCTTTCGAGTGGGGCAGTAAACATTCACAATCCTGAAGATAATGACATCTTCCGGGTCAACGGACAAAGGCTTTAAGCCCTTTTATGAGCATATGCAGGAGGAGGTGGTCGAAAAAGCTATGCTCATCGAGCCCACTTATCAATGAAGGAAAAAGGTACAGTCGAGCTAATGACTCTAACCAACAACGCTGGTTGGGAGGTAACCCGGTAATCTTACAATGTTTTAGTTTTTCTTTATTTAGTAAGTATATAGTCAGAACTAACCTGCAGATGGCATAAAGCAAAAGAAAAGAGTGGAAAGGTATAAACAAAAGTACAGAAAAGCTTAAGTGTGTGGGGATAGAAGTAAAAGCTGATCTGAAGTGAAAGAAAATGGTTGTGAGAAACGTTCCAGCTTTCCATGCACACGTCAAATCGGAGGAGAGAGAAAGGATTCAAAAATGGATATTTTAATCCTATCTCTGAGGCGGATCTTTGGTTTAAAACATATCTGAGAGAAAAAGTCCTCAGCATTTCAAATTCAAATCAGAGAAAAACCCTAACCCCCTCCATGAAAATCGGTAAAATCCCAACCTCGAGCTCTTCAAAACCGAGAAATTCTACCTGAATCTCTGAACCCATCAGCCACCCACTCTCTCATTCTTCCCAATTTCAACCATGACAAGAACCAGAGGAGGACAAATAAGCCGACCAGCTGGAAAATCCACTCGCGGCAGGAAGAAGGCCGTGAGTGAAACCCCGACGGAAACCCCTCTCCAATCATCGACCTCGTCTATCGGAATTAGAAGCCCACCACCCGAAACTGAAGTTCCTCTGAACGTTCAACCGATCACCACCGTACTAGAAGCAGAAAAACCTCCGGTGAAGGAGAAAAAGACAGTACCGGTGAAAGCACAAAAAAATCCACCGGCCAAGAAGGCTAAGGGCACAAAGGCCGACTCGGGTGCACTGGAGAAAGAAATCTTAGAAGCCCTGGCCTAGGAAATGCTGAAGAAACCAGAGCCACCAAAAAGCCCTATTATGCCATCGGAGGAACCACAACCAGAGTTGGTGATGGAGCCTGAAGTTGAGACTGAGCCCGAAAAGGTGACAGAAGAGGAGAAACCGGAAAAAAATGAGGATGAGGCAGAGGTGATGGAAGATTCTGCAGGGGAGGAGGAAGAAGTGAAAGAGGCAGAGCGGAAAAAGGTAGAGAAATGGAAAGAAATGGTAGTCAAGGAACATGAAAATGTGGAAGAGATAGAAACTGAAAATGAAGAAGAATCTGGAGAGGATGAATAGGAAGAACAAGCCAAGAAATCGGTGAAGGACCTCAATGAAGAGGAGAAAGCAGAAAAGGTATAACCACAAAAACGACCACAAAAGCCTGAGACAGAGGTAATTGTTTTATGCAATGTTCCATATACTTACATTGTAGATGATATGGTGTGGGGAGTCACACGGTAAGATCATATCATTAGAACCTTGTAATGTATTAAAGAGCTCACGGCTTAGATGGTCCTGAACACACCATCGGTACACCGTAGAATAATTTAATAAGTTAGTTTATCTTGACTAACTGATTATTCTAGTACACTCGTTAGTGTATTAAGGAGGATCACGATAGGATACTATTCTCTATCTCTGACCCAGTTACTGAGAGAATAAAGATCCACAAAGTTCGGGTTCTGAACTCATGTGATATTGGCGAGCATATGTGTGCGTTGTTTATTACTTTGATTTATCAATGGGTGAGATCTTTTCGTAGATCGAATTCGATATCTTGGGTAATGACAATGTATACATGATGTCTCGAGCAGTATGCATGAGCACCGTGTCCTGGTGCACCAGGTTGATGATGTTCTCTTGAGGAAACACAAGTTCATGTTGAAACCCTGCAGGTGGAATTTATTCCGTACATGAATAAAGCTTGTGTGGTACTACTCAAGGTTTTAGATGTTAATTAATTATAGCTGTCAGAGGCTGACATAATTAATTAATAAACATTATATCTTAAACACGGGGAATAGCTGAACTAAAGGAGAAAGCATATTCGTAAATATGCATTAAATTGGTAGGTCAGTTTTACTTCTTTAGTGGAATAAAAGTAAAACTTAATTTATTTAATTATATCCTAAGTTTATTGTATATTGGATATTGGATATTAAATAAATTAGTGGGCCAATTTAATATTCTTCTAGATCCCTGTTGTAGCCCAATTGACTGATAGTGGACTGGATATTGAACTTGAGATAGAGGCCCAAGCCCAGTAGGATTGGGATGATTATTTTTGCCCACCTCCTATATAAATATAGGAGGGGGGGATGAAAATTGTAGTATTATAATATCAGCCCCTCTTTGTCTCTCAAAGTTATCCACAAATTTCACAAGCCTATCTAGTAGATTTCAGCACACTCTAAATCTAGATACAGTCCGGGAATACAATAGAAGATCTTGGAGTAGAATACTGTGGTAGTCAAAATTTTGAGCTAGGTGGCGCCATTTACTGTACTCATTCAACAGCAAGATTAGATCTTTAATCTTGTCCACAGACTGTCTATCGAATTGTAAGTAGATTCGTTTTCTATGTCTTCCGCTTTATTAGAATCGAATCTGCTTTGCATGCTTTTATGATTAGACTGTGATAAACATGCATGTTACATAAAATTATGATTTACATGAACATGGATTAATGAACAACCAAATGATCCTGCGGTGGTTTAATTCAAAAAAACCCCAACAACTACTGCCATTGGTAGAGTTTCCGTACAACAACAGCTACCAATCATCGATCGGCATGGCCCCTTATGAAGCCCTGTATGGAAAGAAGTGTAGATCGCTGACACGCCGTCTTTTAGCGTACAAAATTACACCTATGGGTGTAACCCCCTAGATGCTTGAATGTGCCTCCAGTGGCTAGCATATGGGACCCAACGCTGGCATATGGGACCCCTTTGGCGTTGTGCCCATATCCACTTGGACTTCACCATCCAGGCTCAATCGGCTGTAGGCTTCTCCACCAGGTTTGTCACTTAGTGGCTCATCAGGGAGTCGGTCACCCTTACTTCCACCCTAACGCACAGCTGCTATGGTTCTGCTAAGAGTGATCAGCCACGAAGCTTTCCCCATTGCAGTGTATTTGGATTTTTCCCAAGTGAAATCTAGAATCTTCACGAGGTGTTTTAAGCTAGATTAACCTCATGCATCGCCATCACCTACGTCTTCTTCTCACTCGACTTGAACACTAACTACTTAGCCTTGCAACATATTAATAAACACAACACAAATAAACAGATAATTCATAGCAAAGAAAATTATATTACGAAAGGAAATACTAAACAAACGACCCAACAAAAGCTGTGAATAAAGCGCTCCAGCCTATGCCGACTATATGTGTTTTCTTTACGAGAAACTGAAATGCACAAACTGAAATAAAATGCTAAACTGCTCCTAATTGTCTTCGTGTCTAAAATAAAACAGGAATTAAAGTATTTATAGTGAGTTTAACTACCACAATCAGCCTATGACTGCCCACGCAGAAGCACTATCTTAGTTGACCTTGTCCACTTCTCTTTAACGGCTCCTTGCGGATTTTTCGGCTTTGACTCTTTCTCCCTCTCTCTTCTCTTCTCTCCCTTCTTCTCCACTCTCTAACTTTAGCAGCCAGCTCTTCCTTGATTTTCAGAACGGTTTTGACGTGGTCATCATTTGTTGGAGTGATCGGTGCTGGACTTCCGCGCTGGATCTGCAACAGACTGTCTAAGTCTAGTTTCCTCCATCATGCCCTTAGTAGCTCTCCCTGTCTTTTATGCCCTTGCTGGAACTTTTTCTCGTCATTTCCCCCTACTTCACTTTAGCTCCCAAACTGACTCTAGACTCGACTTAAAAGACTCAAAAACAGCAAAACAAAGATAATAAAAACACCCCATTTTGAGTCTACATCATCCCCACACACTTGGACCATACTTGTCCTCAAGTATGATTACAACCTAGTCTCAAAATAGAAAACAAACTCAAAACAAAACGACATACATGCATCCTTATCCGATTATGGGCAAAATGAGGACAACCACAAATTATGACTATTGGGATTAAAAGTGTGCATGGTCACCGCAGATAAGTATAAGTATGATTCACTCTGCTTACTTTACTCTCTGTGTATGTGAAGGGATGTGCTTTCACTCATAATTCCAATAACCAAAACAGACCATAGTGTTTGCATAAGACCTAAGTTAAACACCCAACATTAATCAACAAACATGCTTCTCAAAAGGTCTTATCGGGTTATAATGGGCATACGGTGCAGAGGTAGGAAAAATTTGGTCATAGCAGATATGGGCATATTCAGAACTGGCACCCGTTGTGCTCTCATTCAAGCAGAGAAATATGCATAACAGATGCTATCAATAACAGGCAGAGCATATATTTTCTGACTTTTCCTAGCAGACACGATATCAAATAATTTTTTTTTTGTTCTGCTGATCTTTCTTCTCTTTCTTTTCTTAATTTGGCAGGGCTACAGATTTGCCCTTTTTCATGTCATGCTCTTGCTGTGGCCTTAATCATGCTGTCATTTTCAGAGCTAAGCATATAATTCTGACCCACATCAGATTACTCTTTAAAGAGAGATTTTAAACACAAGGGCTAGAAAACAATTTACACAGGCTCAATATGGCAGCAATTGGAAGTATTTTTATGCAGTCGCGGCCAAGAGAGAAAGAAAAATGCCTTAATCATCTAAGTATGCTTATAATTAGTGGTCAGTTCATAGAGGGCAAAGGCAAACACATGTCTAATTAAGGTTATGGAATCCATAATCGCACAGATGGAAAAGGCAGGTGAAATGCAGTCTCAAAACTCGCACGGATATACTTATCTCATCTACCATTCTCATACACAGATTTAACCCCAATTTTTCATCCATCAAGTTATATCCTCAAAATGCCCATAACAGAATAATTTAGCATGCTTCTTACTCAACAGATATAGGCAAATCCCCCCCCTACACACTTATCCCAGAATGTGCCCAAATAGGTACCCTCAGTGTGTGATGGAGATTTGCCCGATACCAAACACCAACAAAACAAAAACAAGACATATATACAGACTTATAGAACTAAAAATAGATCCTAACCTACTACTAGGAAGGGAGAAATTTTTTTTAAGGGGAAGACAAGTACGCTAACCCGTAATGATCCAAAAGCTTCTTTAAGCTTTTCTCCAGATGGTCCACTTTCCGTTCCAGTTTTTTCAAATCTTCCGAGGGGAATTCTTCTTCATCATTTTCATCTTCAGCCCTGTCAAAGGTGGAGGTGCTCAGATTTGACTCCAGCAATAAGAAGTAAGGGATGTTATTTTTGTTAAACTCGACCAACTTCCATCGCTTCAAGCGATTTAGGTTGAAGTACTCGATCACATCTAAAGGCTCAAATGCAGAGTCAGAGAGAGAGGTTTCACTTACACTTTCATACACGTGCGAGATGAACGGTCCCATGAAGATGCAGGGGGTGGTCTTACTGCCAGCATTCATCTTCCATTGCTGTGCCACTGTAAAGCCTAAATTGACTTTCTTCTATGTCACAATGCACCATAATAGAAAGAGCTCCTGCTGCGTGACTTGCCCAGTTCCATCCTTGCAGGCATAAATGTTGTGTGCCATCCATCGATGGCAAATCTGGAGGGCCGCGTCATTGATCTCTGTGCTCTTGTTGGTCCCTGACTTGAACTGGCCAATCCCTCATATTTCTTCCCACCGATGTTGAATCTTCTTAGTCCATGAGTCTGCAGCCATCGTCATTGCCTACTTGTACCATTGCTTCTGCAAATCCGACACACCCACTATCCCCAGATGCAGATTCAGCTCTGTAATGGACATGATATACTATGTGCCTTGAATCGCAAAGGTGATAGCTCCAGGAGTATTCAGCAGGTACCCTTTGGTGGGTTTGAAGCTATAGGACAGCAGGAATTCGCATGACAGCTCCTTATACGCCTTATCATTCCATTGCAGTGCATTTTTCCACCCAATGTTGTCGAAGTACTGCAATACCTCCCTTTTAAGACCAAGATCCTTCAGGGTATCCTCATCGAAGGCATAAAGGGGCACCAGCTTCTTTTTGTCCATGGATTTGGCCCTCTCTGCCTGCTTTCTGTCTCCTTCCTTCCCTAGCTTCGTTGGAGCTATCCTGGTCAGGGCTTGAGATTTGGATGATTCTCCCTTAGCTTTGACTCCTGATGGTCCACTTACTGGCGGTGGTTTGGGGTCGTTGGATTCACTGCTCTCTGATTTAGCATCTTCCTCCTCAGTCTCTTCGTCTGTGTTCTCATCCCGTAGTTCAAATTTTTTCTTTGCTGAGGGCACATCAGATGTCTGGCCCTTTTTTGGCTTCAGTAGAGATTTCCCAATCGCCAACTTGCCGGCTTCTTTTTTCTTTTTCTCCATATTCTTCTTTGCGGTCTGGCCTCTCAGAGACACCCGTTAACATAATCTAAATGCAAATAGTGACTGCAATAACTTTCATTTCATATCATCATATCATCAGAAAAGTATACAAAGACGAATCTTCCAGTATACAATACTAATAATCTCCCACTTATACTTGAAGCATGTCTTTCAAGTATAATAACTAACTGGCTAATTCTCCAATCTAAACTATCAACTCAAACTGCACCACCAGGTCTGCATCTCACTCCCATTTTCTCCACGTGACCATCAAAGGTCTTAGTCGGCAGGCTTTTCGTGAATGGATCAGCCAGGTTGTCCTCCGATCCAATCTTGACCACCGCCACGTCTCCTCTCTTAACGATTTCTCGTATAAGATGGTAGTTTCTCTCTATGTGTTTATTTGCCTTGTGGGCTCTGGGTTCCTTCGAATTTGCCACTGCACCAGAATTATCACAGTATATCGTGATAGTCTTAGACAAACCAGAAACCACGCCCAAGCCCACTAGGAACCCGCGGAGCCAGACAGCCTCTTTTGCAGCCTCAGAGGCAGCTACATACTCGGCTTCTATGGTAGAATCCGCAATGCATTTCTGCTTAATGCTCCTCCATGCAATGGCTCCACCTCTTAATGTAAACACATAGCTCGAGGTAGACTTACTCTGATCTTTATCGGATTGAAAATCTAAGTCCGTGTAACCCAAAGGCACTAGACTATCAGAGCGAAAAACTAACATGTAATCTCGAGTCCGTTTAAGGTACTTGAGAATGTTTTTTACCGCAGTCCAGTGACCTTGTCCAGGGTTAGATTGATATCTGCTTACCATGCCAATGACATAACATATATCAGGCCTAGTGCATAGCATAGCATACATCAAGCTTTCCACAGCCGAAGCATATGGTACTTTCTTCATTTTCTCTATCTCAGACTGTGTTTGAGGACACATTTCCTTAGATAGATGAATTCCATGCCTGGAAGGTATAAAACCTTTCTTGGAATCTTGCATGCCAAATCTACCTAGCACTGTATCGATATAAGTCGCCTGAGACAGACATAACATCCTTTTCTGGCGATCTCGAATGATCTTGATGCCAAGGACATGTCTGGCTTCACCCAGATCCTTCATATCAAACTGCTTGGACAATCACACCTTAATGTTCGACAACGCCTTCTCATTATTTCCAATAAGCAAGATGTCATCAACATAAAGTACGAGGAATACCACCACATTTCCATCACATTTCTTGTACACACAGCTCTCATTCGGAGTTTGCACGAATCCATATGACTGGATAACCTCGTCAAATCGGATGTTTCAAGACCTCGATGCCTGCTTAAGTCCATAAATGGATCTCTTAAGCTTACACACCAAGTGCTCTTGGCCCTTAGCAATGAATCTCTCTGGTTGTTTTATGTGGATGTTTTCCTCAAGACTTCCATTTAGGAAAGCTGTCTTGACATCCATCTGCCAGATCTCATAATCCAAATGAGCGGCAATAGACAAGAGAATCCGGATTGACTTAAGCATGGCTACCGGTGAAAAGGTTTCCTCATAATCGATCCATTCTTTCTAAGTATACCCTTTTGCCACCAATCTTGCCTTGAAGGTTTCAACCTTCCCGTCAGATCCTCTCTTGCATTTGTAGATCCACTTACAACCAATGGGTTTTACCCCATCTTGTGGTTCTACAAGTTCCCAGACTTGATTGTGTTCCATAGATCCAATCTCAGACTCCATTGTAGTTTTCCAAGAATCCGCATCTTTATCTAGAATTGCCTCGTCATAGTTCCTGGGATCCAATTCATTGAGACCCTCTGGGAAATCTGAAGCCTCTCCCAGACCAATGAATCTATCAGGTTGGCGTACAACCCTCCCACTGTGATGAGGCAGTTCCTGTACTTCTGTGACACGTTGTGCAGTGTTTGGTGGTTTCTCTTCTTATACAACCGGTGTAGGATTCGATCTTCCCCTTAACTCCTCAAGGATGATTTGACTCCTTGGTTTGTGGTTTATGACATAGTCTTCCTCTAAGAATCGAGCATTGGTGCTAACAATGATCTTCTGATCCTTAAGACTATAAAATAAACTACCTTCCGTTCCTCTAAAATATCCAATGAATAGCCTTACATCAGTACGAGGAGCCAGCATATCAGCTTTCTTGTCCAACACGTGTGCTAGACTACCCCAAATCTGAATATGGTTCAAACTGGCCTTTCGTCCAGTCCATAGTTCTATGGGTATAGCAGGAACTGATTTCGATGGAACCAAGTTAAGAATATAGGCTGCTGTTTCCAGTGCATATCCCCAGAACGAAATAGGCAACTCAGAATAACTCTTCATCGATCTAACCATCTCTAACAGTGTTTGATTCATTCTTTCCGCCACGCCATTCTGCTGTGGCGTTCTAGGCGCAGTCAACTGGGATGTACTCCCATTCTCTGCCATGTAATCCCTAAATTCTCTTGAGAGGTACTCACCACCATGATCAGAACGTAGTGACTTGATACTTCTGCTTGTTCATTTCTCCGCTTCCACCTTAAACTCTTTGAATTTCTCAAAGCATTCAGACTTGCGATGTAACAGTTAGATATAACCGTATCTAGAGTAATCATCAATTAGAGTGACGAAATACTTGAACCCTCCTCGAGCTTGAACTGATATAGGGCCGCATAGGTCAGAGTGAATCAAATCTAATAGCCCTTCGGATCTATTTCCTTTTGACTGGAAAGGATGCTTGGTCATTTTACCTTCCAAACAGGATTCACACAAAGGAAACGATTCCAGTACCAAAGAAGACAATGGACCATCGTTTACAAGCCTTTATATCCTCTTAAGGTTAATATGACCTAGCCTTAGATGCCAAAGATAGGTTTGATTCAATTCCGAAGGTTCTTTTCTCTTGTTAGGGTTTATGATCGATGTATTCAACAGTTGTCTTTGCGTAGTGTTTTCAATTGGTTTAAGAAAGTATAAGTGTCCATCCAATGTGCCAGAACAGATAAAATGTTTACCACTAAAGATAACTACTTTGTTATCAAAAGAAACATAATATCCATCCATAATCAATTTAGAAACTGAAATCAAGTTTCGCCTAAAACCAAGCACATAAAGACAATCTTTCAAAACCAAAGTTCTATCACTACTGAAAGGTAAAACAACATCTGTAACACCCCGTATTTTTGGATTATAGTTAAAAGTTTTCTAAATTTATTTAGAAGGCTACAAAAAATTATTGGAGCTAAAATAAAGTAAAATAGATAAAAGACGCGACTTTAGGTATTATTTACGATTGAAAAAAATATATAGTTGGAATATTTTTGACACGTGGTCAATAATAATTTTCGTGGAAATAGAACAACTTGAGAATTTCAATGATACTTTTAAAATTTTAATTAGAGGTCAAACGAACTCCTGGCAATATTTTTGGTAAAATAAATAGTAATTTTTATTTAATTTAAAAAGGAATCTTTTCTCGTTTTATTATCAAATGATATTTTCGGTATATTATTTTGAATTGATTTAATAGGAAATAATCTAATGAACCTCCCGGTATTTTTAGATTTATAATGCGAGATCAATTGAACTCTCCATGAAATAAAATAATTTTTAATCGAGTTAAAAAAAACATTTTATTAATTCCAAAATATCCTAAATTATTTAGATAACCTTTCCCGTTGATCCTTATCACCCCTTTCCCCCAACTTTTAATCACACCCCCTTTGTGAATTGGCAATTGCCGGAAGAAAACAAAAAGAAAGAAAAGGAAAGAAGGAAAAAGAGAAAAAGAAAAGAGAGAGATGAGAGCCGAGAGAGAGATATAGACGAGAGAGAGAGAATAGAGGCCAAGAGAGAGAGGGAGGACTTCAGCTGCTGCTGTCACCACCCCCACCGACCTGCCGCCACCTTCCCACCACCGGGCCACCGCCGGAGACGTCACCGGAGCTGCACCAGTCGCCGGAAAATGAAGATAGCGCAGCCACATTGCGCGGTTATCGTATCGGTCCATTTCTCGTCGTTTCTAACCCAAATTTTAATATATCGTGTATTTAAATGTGTACTACATTTCGTATGTTGAACTCGTTGCCATCCGACGGCCGGAAACCGGCGAAATTGCCGGAAAACAGAAAATACAAACGTTGACGAGCTGCTGCTATAATTCTCGAATTTCGGCCTTTTCGAGCCCTCAAATCAAAAAAATTTATTCACGAAAATTGCTCGAAATAATATTTCCTATATGCCCGTCGAATTTCGTAATTTTTGGACGAGTTTTGAAAAATCTCGATTATTTAATTTATACAGTTATTTTTGTACCGGGAGCATGTGTTATCGAAAAATTCTAAAACTCTCAAACTATAGTCTTGTCATATATAGGATGGTCCTTGAATATTTTCGTAATTTTTGAACGGTTGAAAAGTATCGTCGTACAAATCTGATAAAAATCGATTAAAATGGCAAATTATGAAAAGTGACGTCTGCCAAATCTTTTGATTCCAATAAATCAAAAACAATATTTTAGAAATTATTCTCTTTTGCGGTAAATGCATACGAGGTCTCTAGAGTCATGTGATATATTTTTAAAAGAATAAAATTTAATAATAGCTCCAATTATAATAGATTAATTCCCGAAAATATAGCGATTATTCTGAGTCGAAAATCGACCCTTGTAGGACCTGCAGAGCCTGCTAGGATTAATGAAAATATTTTTGAAGTTATTGTGCCGCCATGTGCTCGTCATCCAGGTGGGTTATATATATCTTTCTCAAATTATGTTCAGCTATTAAGCTCAACTGTTTATCAACTGTGAAGCATGAATATTTGTATCAAAATGTTTTAGCTCACTGTTCGCGTTCGCCAGTATCCTATGAAAATATTAAGTGCTTAACTAGACTCGAGTTCGGATCCTTAAAGCTTTGGGACAGTATACACTATCCTTTATTAGACAGCTGGGCTGGAGGACGTGTATATAAGTTAAGACACTGTAGGAAGGGACGGTTGAGATAGAGCGTGCAAGTAAGGTTAAAAGAAGCTTTGTATACATGGAATGCTTTTGAGATTTGAAACCTTTCCATTGTTATACTTGTGTGGATACGATATTCATATTTATAAAATGTTTATGAACTGTTTTATCAAAATCTGCCCACTGGGTATGCTAATACTCAGCCCAAATCTTTTCTAAACATTTTCAGGTTGAGAGGCAGGCTAGAAGATGACGGAGCTGAGGCAAGGGCTAGCTTTTTGTTATATGCTTGCTCTTTTTTTGTTCCGTTCACTCTGATACAGTTTGTCTTCAATTGTTTGAAGCATGTTATGATTTCAGCATTATGCTATGATGTTCCTTTACAGTTATTTGGTGGGATAAGTTCCCTTTGATGATTGTTTATTGATTCAAGTTCCTTCTAAGACGCCTTAGAGTGTGGTTTAATTCCAGTTACAGAGGTTATGCTGCCCAAAGTTTGGGGCACTAACCTTATTCCTTCTGAACACTCTCGTAGGTGGTTCTATTTCAGTTACAAAGGTTATGTTGCCCAAATGTTTGGGGGCACTAACCCTATTTCTATAATTATCTTTATGCAACAACCCCTTCCCCCAGTCGCGCACCGGTCCCTTGTCACTATTCTTCCGGGATCGGGGCGTTACAACGTCTCCCGCTGCAACAGCCGCCACTCTCGTAGCATTGCCCATGTAGACGGTGATCTCGTCCTCACTCAGCTGTCTTTTTACTAGGAACCCCTGTAAAGACATGCAAACATGATCAGTAGCTCCAGTATCTACTACCCATGACTGGGTAGAACAAGTTGCTAAACATGTTTCCACAACCAGAGTGTGAGATATACCTCTCTTCTTATTCTTCTTCTTGTTAGGACACGCCGCCTTCCAGTGAACTGGTTGGCCGTACTTGAAGCACTTAGTCTTCGACTTGAACTCCTCGGGAGGAATCTTTGCCTTCGGCTTCTTTACCTTAGACACCTCATCTTCAGCCTTCTTAGGTGAGTTTCTCTTCTTCCTTTTTCCACCAGAAGAAGACGCGCCTTTTTCAGCTATGTGGGCCTGAGGATTGCTCTTTTGGAGCAATTCAGCCGCCTGAAGATCTATGAGCAGTTCAGTCAGGCCGACATCCCTTTTAATCATGTTAAAATTCAGCCTGAACTGCTCAAACTTCGAGGACAAGCTATGAAGAACAATGTTGATTTGAGAATCGCCATCTAACTCACCACCTAAGGTCTCGATCTCAGATAAATACCCCATCATCATGAGAACGTGATCCCTAATAGGTGTGGAGTCAGAGATTCTCGCATCCATTAGCTTCTTCATTGCCAAATGGCGTGCCGAGCGGTTCTGATGACCGAATAGCTGCCTAAGGTTGTATATGATATCATAAGCAGTTTTCATAGGCTCGTGCTGATATTGCAACACACTTGACATAGATGCCAAGATATAACAGCGCGATATCTCATTAGATCTAACCCACTTATCATATGCAACCTTTTGGGCTTCGTCAGAACCCTCATCTGGCTTCTGAGGACAAACCTCTTCAAGTACAAACTTGTGTCCCTCAGCAAGAAGAACTAAGTTAAGGTTATGAAGCCAGTCATTGTAGTTTTCACCGACAAGTTTGTTTTCTTTATGGATTGAAGACAGATTAGAGAGTGTCATTGATGATATGAAATAACTGAAATTAAAAACATGCAGTACAGTCACAAAACATGTTTAGGATAAACAGTATATAATCGAAAGTCTCATAAAAATTATATAATTTTCCACCGACACTTTAAAAATGTCTTCTATAAGCCACGATAGTGTGGACGTTTATAAAATTCATTTTTAAATAGGTTAAACCTTTAATTTGCCTCCAGTTGAGTTTCCTTACAACAAACAAATTAATAGCTGGATAATAAACACGGTTATGTACTCATCTAACTGATAAGCTACGATCGTGTGGACGTTTATCAATAAATTACATCTAAGTGTGCACACCATTATCTTTGCACCAAGAGAACTATTCGAATTTAACCGCTCCAGATGGAGGAGTCAATTAGTTCTAATAGTGTTCTACAGCTATCCTTTTAGGATATTTAATTTCTAGAGAAATCTGTGATATGACACATCCGATATGGAGGAAGACCGATGTCAACGCGCATGCCCATCACTTCTCAATTAAACCAGATTTTAATGGAGACCGTATGAGATTTCTTCATACTTTGGTATGAATCTCTCCCACTTAGTTATTTATGTTTGAGGTTTCATTTTATCCCATTATCGAACATGCAAACATCACATAAAATGATAAACATCCATTGCATGCTTTAACATAATAAGCAACAGTAATATTCCAACTATCATGGCTTATATCTCATGTTGATTGATGAGATAAAACTGGAAAGTCAGCTCCGGTACAGGGCTGGAACCGCCGCCCTCTTCACCGCGCCTCGCCGAAAATGCTAGCTCCATTTAGGATTTCGGGATGTGAACCGGTGAACCTTCCTTTCTTGGTGCTGAACCACTTTCCTTCTTTGAGTTGATCTCCGATCTTTATTCAATACATACTATCTATTCCAAAAGGAAAAATCTAATATTGCTAGAATAAAAATTACAACTCAAAAACTCGGTCTAACATCTTTATATTTATTACATTAAAACAACATAAAATAAAAC
The DNA here is from genome assembly GCA_026008535.1 of Perilla frutescens. Classification (NCBI taxonomy): domain Eukaryota; kingdom Viridiplantae; phylum Streptophyta; class Magnoliopsida; order Lamiales; family Lamiaceae; genus Perilla; species Perilla frutescens. The sequence goes on from BRKX01000004.1 coordinate 10,413,192, forward strand.
CTAGACCTAATCCATGAATTTTCTCATGGATTAAAATCACGTAGCCAAACCGACATACGACCAACATCCATTCAACATAAACATACATCACATAAAATAAAGGAGCCATGATAGTTGGTAAACCTGCAAACAAACATAGTCTACAAAACCAACAATCATGTATTATATGATCCACATAAAATAACATATGATATCTATGCATGAATATTAAGTAATAATCAAATTTTACAATTAGATTAATTCGATATTATCCACAAGATAAAAATTAGAAATTAAAATAATTATCCACCAATTTTAATCTTGTATTTTCGAAAATATCTCTCAAAATAAATCTGGAAATTATTTACAATTATCCACCAAATTTATTTAATATTTTCAAACCACCATAATTAAATAATAATTGGATATCTTGATATAAATAAAAAATCCAATCCAAATATTATCCATAAGAATCTAAATCTTTAAGGATAAGGTTTGAAGATTTGATCCACTTCAAAATCTTCCAAAACCTATCCAAAATTAAATTCTTATCACGATTGAATTTTGATAATTATTTGTATATATCCAAAATCGCCTTATCCAATTTAAATCTATAGATTTTCGAAAATAACCAAATAATAAATCTGAAAATTTGATCCACTTCAAATTCTTCCAAATTTAAAATTCTATTTTCAAATCTATCTAGATTAAAATTAGGTAAATTAAGATATACATCAAATAACATCAGATCTTAATCCAACATCCAAAATTTTTGATCCACTCTAATAAATAAATCTGGAAATTTGATTTTCATCAAAATCTTCTCCAAATTAATTTATTTAAAAATCAAAAATTACACCATTTATCACATTTGGAAATTTTGACATTAATCAAAAAACTATTCCAAATAAAATAGCTAGGTTTCGAAATTTACAAGAAAAATAAATCTGAAAATTTTGATCCACTTCAAAAATTACCAAAATTGAAAGTCTAATTTCAAACCTATCTAGATTAGAATTAGGCAATCTTTGATATACATCAAAAATCACCAAATCTAATTCTAATCACTTGAAATTTTCGAACCACCCCTAATTAAAATCTGAAAATTTTGATCTTGATCAAAAAACCATCCAAATTTTAATTACTAGGACCAAAAATTTAAAACAACATTAGGGAATTTTTAACACATCAAAAATCGAAATTTTTGACTCCAAATTTTCGAACACTATGAAATAAAATCTGAAAATTTGAAGATCATCAAATATAATCCCAAATCCTTATTCCATTGTGACCGAAAATTCTAGCACCTCAAAACTAGAATTCTCGATTTTTATATCTCATATAAAACGGCTATAACTCTCTCCACAGGTAAGCTTTACCCGTGATTCTTGTTGCGTTGGATTTCTAACTCAAATATCTACCCTACAAAAAGTTCAAATGGAAGAAACCCCTTTTGAGCCAACCTCTAGGTGATTATCAAGTTGATTTCCACAACCGTCGCCTCTTACGTAGGGATCGGGGTGAACGTCGGGTTTTTCATTGAGTACAACATTTTTGAACACTAGAGTCAATTATGAATCAAACCATATGACTATATATGCCTAATACACCCACTTTTGAAAAAATCAAATTTTCAAGCCCGCCCAAAGGGGCCGGTGGCTAAATTTTTCCCCGTTTTCTGGCAGCCGTATGTAAAACGGCTATAACTCTCTTCACAGGTAAGCTTTTCCCGTGATTCTTGTTGCGTTGGATTCCTAACTCAAATATCTACCCTAAAAAAAGTTCAAATGGAAGAAACCCCTTTTGAGCCAACCTCTAGGTGATTATCAAGTTGATTTCCACAACTGTTGTCTCTTACGTAGAGATCAGGATGAACGTCGGGTTTTTCATTGAGCACAACATTTTTGAACACTAGAGTCAATTATGAATCAAAACATATGACTATATATGCCTAATCCACCCACTTTTGAAAAAATCAAATTTTCAAGCCCGCCCAAAGGGCCGGTGGCTAAATTTTTCCCCGTTTTCTGGCAGCCGTATGTAAAACGGCTATAACTCTCTCCACAGGTAAGCTTTACCTGTGATTCTTGTTGCGTTGGATTCCTAACTCAAATATCTACCCTACAAAAATTTCAATTGGAAGAAACCCCTTTTGAGCTAACCTCTGGGTGATTATCAAGTTAATTTCCACAACCGTCTCCTCTTACGTAGGGATCGGGATGAACGTCGGGTTTTTCATTGAGTACAATATTTTTGAATACTAGAGTCAATTATGAATAAAACCATAAATTTATCATCAAATTTAATTATGCAATTCAAAATTATGCCCGGATTAAACCATAAACCCGCTCTGATACCAGTTGTTGGGGTTTTTTCGAATTAAACCACCGCAGGATGATTTGGTTGTTCATTAATCCATGTTCATGAAAATCATAATTTTATGTAACATACATGTTTATCACAGTCTAATAATAAAAGCATACAAAACAGATTCCATTCTAATAAAGCGGAAGACATAGAAAACGAATCTACTTACAATTCGATAGACGATCTGTGGACAAGATTAAAGATCTAATCTTGCTGTTGAATGAGTACAGTCAATGGCGCCACCTAGCTCAAAATTTTGACTACCACAGTATTCTACTCCAAGATCTTCTGTTGTATTCCCGGACTGTATCTAGATTCAGAGTGGGCTGAAATCTACTAGATAGGCTTGTGAAATCTGTGGATAACTTTGAGAGACAAAGAGAGGATGATATTATAATACTACAATTTTCGTCCCCCCCTCCTATATTTATATAGGAGGTGGGCGAAAATAATCATCCCAATCCTACTGGGCTTGGGCCTCTATCTCAAGTTCAATATCCAGTCCACTATCAGTCAATTGGGCTACAACAGGGATCTAGAAGAATATTAAATTGGCCCACTAATTTATTTAATATCCAATATCCAATAAACTTAGGATATAATTAAATAAATTAAGTTTTACTTTTATTCCACTAATGAAGTAAAACCGACCTACCAATTTAATACATATTTCCGAATATGCTTTCTCCTTTAGTTCAGCCATTCCCCGTGTTTAAGATATAATGTTCATTAATTAATTATGTCAGCCTCTGACAGCTATAATTAATTAACATCTAAAACCTTGAGTAGTACCACACAAGCTTTATTCATGTACAGAATAAATTCCACCTGCAGGGTTTCAACATGAACTTGTGTTTCCTCAAGAGAACATCATCAACCTGGCGCACCAGGACACGGTGCTCATGCATACTGCTCGAGACATCATGTATACATTGTTATTACCCAAGATATCAAATTCGATCTACGAAAAGATCTCATTCATTGATAAATCAAATTAATAAACAACGCACACATATGCTCGCCAATATCACATGAGTTCAGAACCCAAACTTTGTGGATCTTTATTCTCTCAGTAACTGGGTCAGAGATAGAGAATAGTATCTTATCGTGATCCTCCTCAATACACTAAAGAGTGTACTAGAATAATCAGTTAGTCAAGATAAACTAACTTATCAGATTATTCTACGGTGTACCGATGGTGTGTTCAGAACCATCTAAGGCGTGAGCTCTTTAACACATTACAAGGTTCTAATGATATGATCTTACCGTGTGACTCCCCACACCATATCATCTACAATGTAAGTATATGGAACATTGCATAAAAAAATTATAGAACATAATCTAAATGCAAACAGTGACTGCAATAACTTTCATTTCATATCATCATATCATCAGAAAAGTATAGAAAGACGAGTCTTCCAGTATACAAAACTAACAGTAACTCCTCCCAACTACTTCCTTAATCGATGACTACTTCTCTAAGCATATCTTTCGGAATTTGGATAGTCCTTTCGGACTGGCCATCCGTTTGAGGATGAAAGGTCGTGCTGAAATTAAGCTTCAATCCCATGGCTTCATGTAGGCTCCTCCAGAATCTTGACGTAAATCTCGTATCACGATCTGATGTAATCAAGACCGGCACTTCGTGCAAACACACAACTTCCTTAACATACACCCGGGCTAATTAATCTAGCCCATCTGTCATTTTAACAACAACAAAATGTGCTGATTTCGATAATCGATCCACGATTACCCAAATAGCGGTATTCCCCCGCTTAGATTTTGGTAAACCTACTACAAAGTCCATATTAATATGATCCCACTTCCATTCAGGAATTTCTAAAGATTGAAGCAAGCCAGAAGGTTTTTGGTGCAAAGCGTTCACTTGCTGACAGTTCAAACACCTTTCTACGAAGGCGGCTACTTCTTTCTTCATGTTATTCCACCAGAAGTTCCTCTTGAGGTCTTGATACATCTTGGTGCTTCCGAGATGTGCTGTGCATAGCATGTCATGTGCTTCGCACATGATTTCCTCCTTTAGTTCTTCCTTTCTTGGCACACAAAGCCTTCATTTGAATAAGAGTGCGTTGTCGACGGCTTCCGTGAAGTCTTGCGAGCTATCAGATCGCGCTTCTAGTCTTTTCTTTTCGAGAAACTCATCTCCTCTCTGGGCTTCAATTATCCTTTACCTTAGGTCAGATTGAGCGACTATCGTGGCGATTTGGGCTTTAATGGTCTCAGGTGGTGCTAGCTCCTCGATTCTCAACTTCTTGAACTCCTTGCAAAGATCCTCCTGGACTAGAACGAGACCTAACTCTACCTTTTCCTTCCTACTTAGGGCATCAACTACCACATTCGCCTTGTCTGGGTGGTAGTGAATTGTGTAGTCATAATCTTTTACGAGTTCTAACCACCTTCTCTGCCTCATGTTATGATCCTTTTGCTCGAAGAAATACTTCAGGCTCTTGTGATCTGAGAAGATCTCACACTTGGCTCCATAGAGATAGTGCCTCCAGATCTTCAGTGCATGAACAACTGCCGCTAGTTCTAAGTCATGTGTGGGATAGTTCTGCTCGTGATTCTTAAGCTGCCTTGAAGCATAAGAAATCCTCTATCCTCTATGCATCAACACGCATCATATTCTTGTCTTTGATGCATCTGCGTAAACCACGAAATCTTTATTCCCTTCTGGAATGGCCAACACTCGAGCTGTAGTTAGCATTTTCTTCAAGGTTTGGAAACTTTCCTCGCACTCTAGCGTTTTACTTGAACTTGGAGTCCTTCTTTAACAGTCGCGTCATAGGTTTAGATATCATCGAGAATCCTTCGATGAATCTGCGATAATATCCAGCGAGTCCTAGGAAACTTCTTTACTCATTCACGTTCCTTAGAGACTTCCAGCTGCTTACTGCTTCAATCTTGGCTGGATCCACCTTGATTCCTTCTACTGAAACTATGTGACGTAAAAATATAACTTCATTGAGCCAGAACTCTCACTTACTAAACTTAGCATAATTTCTCTTCTTAATGTCTCCAGCACCACTCTTAGGTGCTCTTGATGCTCTTTTTCATCCTTTGGATAGATGAGGATATCATCTATGAAAACTAGCACAAACTTATCTAGATACAGGTGAAAAACCTGGTTCATTAAATCCATGAACACCGCTGGGGCGTTGGTTAATCCGAATGGCATTACCACAAACTCATAATGTCCATAGCGAGTCCTAAAATTGATTTTAGGAATATCCTCTTTTCGGATCTTCAGCTAGTGATACCCGGATCTTAAATCTATCTTAGAGAAAACACTTGCTCCCTTAAGCTGATCAAAGAAATCGTCTATCCTTGGGAGAGGGTATCGATTCTTGATGGTTAGCTTATTAAGCTCTCTATAGTCGATGCACATTCTCAATGTGCCATCCTTCTTCTTCACGAACAAGATTAGAGCTCCCCAAGACGACACACTTGGTTGGATAAAACCTAGGTCTAATAACTATTGCAGTTAAACCTTGAGTTCTTGCAACTCCTTAAGCGCCACTCTGTAGGGGGCTTTTGAAACTGGGGTGGCTCCGGGTTCCAACTTGATGGCAAACTCCACCTGCCGGTCTGGGGGTAGTTCTGGCAGCTCCTTCGGGAATACGTCGGGGTATTCTCTTATGAGTGAAATGTCTTCAATTGACAGCTCTTCTTTCTCTTTCCTCGTAAGCTAACTAAAAATTCTTGGCAGCTATTCCTCTTCATCATCTTGGCGGCCTTCAGGGCGGATATCACTGGGACTTTGGTTCATAGCCTTGATCCGTAGATCTTTACCTCGGGTTTCCCGAGTGGTCGAAACACTACTTCCCTATCAGGGAAGCTTATGGAGGCATAAGCTGAGGATAACCAATCCATTCCTAGGATTATATCGAAGTCCTGAATCTTTATCACATAAAGATTTGACTTAAAGGTTTCTCCTTCTATGTTTAATTCCAGGTTAGAGCAGACCTTCCTAGACATCATTCTTTTTCCAGAGGGGATACTTATCTCAAGAGCATTCTCAGTGTTCTCGGGTTTTATCTTCAATTTCTTATAAACCGACTCAGCTATAAATGAATACGATGCTCTAGTATCTAAGAGAGCTAAAACTGGCATCTTGAAGAGGGTAATCATACATGCTAGATTACCTGGGGCCTTAGCAACTTGCTGCTGATTGAGAGCATAAGTACGAGCTGGCTGAGGTGGCCTTTGTCCTTGATTAGACCTTTGATCTCGTTCTTGGTTCGACCTTGGATTCATTCCCGACCTTTGACCTTGAGGTCCTCCTTGCTGCAGCTTTGGCTGATTTTCGAGAAATCATTGAAGCGGCTGTGAGTACAGGGGTTGTTGTGGTGTCTAAGATCATCTGTTGTTTCCTTTAGGACACTCCCTCTTGAAGTGTCCCTCTTCACCACAGTTGTAGCACCTAGTTTGATTTGCTCGGCAGGCTCCAAGGTGTGTCCTTCCATACTTTTAACATGGCCTAAGGCTAGGGGTGTGGTCAGGCTGATTTTGAGGTATCCCTAACTCTCGGCTTTACCAGTCGGATTTCTTTCCTCTATCATCTCTCATTCCTCCTTCCCACTTTTTCTTTCCTTTCGGGTCATTAGATGGCTGAGGGGGCTGAACTTTCTCTCGAGGGAGAATGGCTTCGATGCTTAAGGCCTTGGCTAAGGTTCGAGCATAAGACATGTCTTCTTGCCCAGCGAGGGCTATGCCAATCTTGGATCTAAGTCCCTTCTTGAACTTGTGCGCCTTCTTCTCGTCTGAGTCAACTAGATATGGAGCATTTCGTGACAATTGGTTGAACTCTCTGTCGTACTCCGACACCGTCTTCTTTCCTTGCCTTAGGTTCCAGAACTCCATCTCCTTTGCTTCTCGATAACAATCCGGGATGTACTTCTGATATAGGTCGTGCTTGAAATCTTCCCAACTATACTCCGCCCATTGCTCTGGGGTTATGGTCCTTCGAACAGACTGCCACCAGTAATCTGCATCGTCCGTAAGCATGCAAAGAGCACAACTTAACTTTTCTTCTTCTGAACAAGCTATGAAATCGAAAATTCGTTCTAAGGCACGAACCCATTTCTTAGCATCCATTGGGTCTCCTTGGTGCGTCGTTTTACACCAAAAATAAAGTTCTCGACAGCAGTCGGTATGCCCTTACTGCACGTGTACAGCGATGAGCAAGATCGTCTCCCAAAGGACCGGCGAGAATTACCCTATACTCTCAATCTGTATAACCAACTTTCAAAAAGGGATTTTTTAATTATAAATAAACAAACGAAATTAATAATTAAATATGAAGGCACGAGCAATTAAATTAAACAGACTTAAAATATGAGAAGAAGTATTCTGGAATCCAATTAACTCCACCCTAGCTTACCTAAACCGATCCTTGATGCAATGATTAATTCAATTAATACATACAAATCAGTTATAGCTACCGAAGACGCTTACTGACGCAGCCTAATTCCTCCATAGTTTCTCGATAATCAGGAAGACGCTTCACCAATTATTTCCCTAATCGACTGACAACCGTAAGAGACGCTCTATAGGTTTAATGAGCCGACAGCCTTAAAATCTAGAGGAACCCGATTCATAACTTAACAGACTCTGACGCAGAACCTATTAAATTAAGATTGTTATTCTCTCTGGTTCTGAAGAACCGTTTCGCCACTAATTAAACTTAAACCACAATTACGGATGGCCAGTTTAATTGACTACTAATTAATTCCAATTCACCAAGCATTTGCAACTACCTAGCAATATTGAAACAATTAACAACTCGAAATACAAAGAATAACAAATGCATGCACGTAATTGAACGATGAACACGATTAGTTCTCACAGTTTATTTAAGCCAGGGTTTCGTTAGTTGTTTCCAGAATAAGAAGAAATTAGCTAGAACTCATATTAAGATGTGATTGCAAAAATATTGAAATAACGAATACCATAAAACGAAGAGAACGAACTAATCTGCTCCAGAGAGGAAGACGTCCGCTGCCTTCGTTCTTGCGTTCAGAATTCAAGTCTGAATAATATATGCAAAATATGATAAATCCTAATCTATATATCAAATTCCTAAATAAGATAATATTAACAAGGAAATATCCATCCTAATCTATTCCAACAAGGAAGTTAACAAAAACAGGACTCTTGAGGCGGTGGGATCCTTCTCTCTCGCGTCCAGGCCTTGGGCTTCAGTAATTTCTGTGTTCCAGCCCATAAACGCATGTTCAGGCCCAGTTCTTGAGTTATCCGCTCAGATCGTCCTTCCGTATGCCCATACGGCATGGCTTTACTTCCTTCAACTTCAACTTCTTCTGCACAGCTCCTTTCTTCACCAAAACACACCATTTTCTTTATCTTTTCATCAATGCCCTGCAAAAACCCTCAAAGTACAACTTCTTCCAAAATAGCATCATTATATAACAATTAACACGATCAAACCACATAAAATCATCCCAAAATATCAAGTAGAATAGGCCCGATCAAATCCCCCCATACTTAGATAATGCTCGTCCTCGAGCATATCCAAGCACTTTGACCAAAACACACTCCGACAAAAAACAAATAAAGAACAAAAGGTACTAGCTGCCTTGATCCGAAAAGTGCTTGGAGCAGGAACTATGATTACCCTAACCTCAACCACAAACCTGTTCTATTCTAAGGAATACACCAAAACTTCTCATTTATGTCAAGAAAGTGCTCATTGATCCAGCCTCACCATGATTCACTCCAAATCTCTCAAAGAAGGGAATAAAGAAATTCACACAAGTCGTGATTTGTCATTCTCAGCATAGCTTTGCCTATATGTCACTGGAATTATCAACAATTAAGATCAAAACATAAATCAAAAGGGCTTTATCAAGGGTTGTAACGGGGCTCGGGATTAGAGGTAGGACTTTTTGGGTTAAGTGGTTAATAACAAGAAAACATGCAAGTCTTTCCAGAGTGTAAACTTAAAATATAGCTGCAATTATTTAGCAATTTCAACTCCAAGCTGGGCTTCATAATTCATATAAACACAAGGCATGCTTTCAATCTTTTCTCATTTCTCTCTCTTTTTTTTTGTTTTTTTACTTTTTCTTTCCTTCACTGAAGCTTTGCTTCTTCTTTCTGATCCTTCTCTTTTTTTTTTCATGAAAGCATAAGATTGCCCTTTTCACTTCCCAGCATCACTCTTTGTATTATTGCAGCTTAGCAACTTAAGGAATAACTTGCATATTTTCAGGGTCAAAAATAGGCTAAAACAAGGCTTTGGCTTCATGTATAGTGGCTGTGCAACAAATCATAAGGCATATAAAGCTCAACGGGCTCACTAATTGGCAACTTGAAGGACAGGGAATTTTTAGGCCAAAGCTGGGTTAATTCCTAGGTGCCTTTATCATTTTCATGTTTGATACTCAAAAGGGATAAAACGAGGGCAACAAGGCAAAGCAAGCATTGAATAAACATAATCCGACACTTTCACAACCGAAATGGGAGCTGCATATAGAAGGTTCATGCTCACAGGCTCAAAACTCACATTTATAGGCTAAAATAAAACGATCAAAAGCACAATCCATCGTTCACAAATTCATCAAAGATTGGGGTATCCTTATCACAGAACATCAACCAACAAACCATTCAAACCAAATCATAGCCCCTCCTCCTCATACGAATCAACTCAAGGCAACCAATACTTATCAAAATAAACAAACAACCAAAACACTGAAAAGAAGTAAATTTTTTTTTTTTTTAGACACATGACACAGCAACCACGATCACTCTCCCCCCATACTTAAAGACCACAGGGTCCTCACTGTGTAGGAGAAGAGAACGCAACAAAAAACACAGAAAGCGCAACACAAGCAATAAAAAAGAAAAAATCAAACTACACAAAACACAAGGGGGAAGAGAGGGGCAAACTCTTCAATCCGCGAGATGGCGCAGGACCTGCTCGAAAGCAGTGAGGCAATCATCGATGGCATCTAAACGCTGTCCAAGTCGGTCCTCTAAGCCTTGGGTGGCTGCAAGGATAAGGGCCTCAATCTCAGGGAGGAGAGAGACAGTGGCAGCAGGGGCGGTGGAAGAAGAAGAAGGACCTGCACTTGGAAAATGACTCGGGCCTTGTACGCCCGGTCGGGTGAGTTTGTACTGCCCTTGGGCATCAACACAAATCAGACGCATAGCAGGGAAATCAGCAATGGTAAAAAGTGTAGCAGGTAGAGGTTCAGGATCATCAAGAGGAATATTCAAATATTGTGCAAGCAACGTCACAAAATATCCTAATGGGGCTCGACAAAGAAAATGGTTGGCACTATACTGCCACTGACGTGCTAACCAAAATGCAAAATTCAACTTTGTGTGGGAAATCATGCAATCAAGAATGAACAGCTCTTGCAGAGTGACCACATTCAGCATATCAATATGGCCAAACAAATTGGCGACCAAAAACCGATGACAAAGACGCAGAGCATCATCACGAATATTGGCATTACGAGAGGAACGGGCAGCAAAATCAGATTCAATGCTCAACACATGCCAACGCTCAGAGGCAAGAGTGGAAAAGGACTCAGACACATCACACAAGGCAGACTCATACACGTCCTCACGAATCGATTCATCAGACTCGAACCCCAAAACCACATTCAAAGCATTAATAGACATGTGGAAATTTCTACCTCGTAAACAAAACACAACAGCATGCGTATCATTAAGGGCTCGAGAAGAATCAAACACATATGAAGACAGAAATTCGAGATATAACTCTCTATGGACCGGGGCAGAAACATCTAAAATTGGGGACCAACCAATATGATCAAAGTGGGATCTAATCTGGTCATTCACCCCTAGAATAGCTATAGCATCCCAATCAAAAACGCGAGCGCCGATCAGACCGCGCTTGGCATTCCTTTCGGCACGAGAACGTACCTGATCCGGCTGCCGGAACGGCGGCCGTGGGGTAGGAGGCAGCGGTGCAGAGGGTCCAGGCGCAGTAGACTTCGACCGAACACGGCGGCGAGGCGATGGTGAGGGAACCGCGGCAGAGGGAACGGTGGTAGGGGACGGTGGTGGAGAGGGCGAGCCTCGCGGAGGAGAGCTAGCTGGAGTAGTGATGCGCGCCGCGGAGAGGGTGGCGGAGGATGATCCGGAAGGAGCGGTTGAGGCTTCAGGCGCGGCGGCGACAGGGGTCGGAGCAGGGACAGGGTTGCTGGTCTCGCCGGCGGCGAGGTCGACGAAGAGCGGCGGCCGAGTGCGGCGTCGCTTACTCACGGAAGGGGTAGTGACACTCGTGCCCTCAGAATGGCGCTGGGATCGGCGCAGGAATGGAGGCGGTTGATTCAATTCTGGAATAGGGGTAGGGTTGGAAGGAGGCGGCGAGGATGCCGGTGGAGGCGCAGGAATGGACGGCGGCACCGGAAAATTCACTGTGGAATGTGGAGAGGCGACCGGAGGTGAAGGCGGTGGTGGAGATGAAGCGGTCGGCGGAGTGGAGCGAGTATCAGTGGGGGTAGTGGTCCGCTTCCTGGCACTTCGTTTCTTACCCATGGTGGTGGTGGCGGTGACCGGCGGTGATCAGAGAGACCGGTGGTGAAGTTGACGAAAGCGCGGGAAGGTGAAGAGGCGGTGAAAATCTGAAAAAAATTGCACAAGGGGGGGTAAGAGAGAGCTGTGAAAATAATTTTGACTAAGGGGGGGGTTAAATTGGGAAGCAATTAGGGCAAAAGGGAGAAATTCCCAAATTGAGAATCTCCTAATTGCAATAGGATCCCTGAAGGAATTAAAAGGTGCGAAAGCACCCCCCCATACTTAGAATGGTACTCAGCCGCTACCAGTCCCCTGTTTTTTTTTTTTTTTATTAAAGAAAATAGAAATAACGCAAAGAGACAGAGATATAAAAAACGAAAGGAAAACTAAAAGCATAAAAGGAAAAAGGAAAAAAAAAAGATCGGGTTGCCTCCCGAGTAGCGCCCTTATTTAACGTCGGAGGCTCGACGAAGTGAGCAGGCTCAGTTGGTGGGCACCGGGGTTGCCAAATCGACCCCATCAAAACTTGACCAGTTAGACGTGGCACAATAAGGCTTGAGGAGCTGACCGTTTACGTGCAACCGCTTCTGAGTAGCGAGACTACGAATTTCCACTGCTCCATGGGGACTGACATGAACAACCTCAAATGGCCCGATCCAACGAGATTTCAATTTACCCGGCATGAGTCGGAGGCGGGCATTGAAAAGAAGTACCTTATGGCCTACTTCAAAAGTCTTGCGCCGGATGTATTTATCATGGAGAAATTTAGTTCTATCCTTGTACGCACTGGCGCTGTCATAAGCTTCCAACCGAATTTCCTCCAGCTCTTGTAACTGATAACGCCTCTCATGACCGGCGAGATGAGGGTCGAAATTACATTGCTTGACTGCCCAAAAAGCTCGATGCGCGATCTCAACCGGTAAATGGCATTGCTTCCCAAAGATCAACCGATAGGGAGACATCCCGATAGGTGTTTTGAATGCTGTGCGGTATGCCCATACGGCGTCATCCAGGTGCAGACTCCAATCCTTGCGGTGTGGGCAGACGGTCTTCTCCAGAATATTCTTGATCTCGCGATTCGAGACCTCGGCTTGCCCATTGGACTGGGGATGATAGGCAGTGGCAACACGGTGGTGAACACCATATTTCTTGAATAAAGCTTCCAATGTGCGATTGCAAAAATGTGAGCCTTGGTCGCTAATGATAGCCCGAGGGGTGCCAAAGCGCTGAAAAATTTGAGTTTTGAGAAACTTACTAACCACCTTGGAATCGTTTGTCGGTGTAGCCTTAACCTCGACCCACTTGGAGACGTAGTCGACGGCTAGCAAGATGTAGGACTGACCAAACGAGCTCGGAAATGGGCCCATGAAGTCCATGCCCCATACATCAAAAATTTCACACACCAGAATAGGTACTTGGGGCATCTCATTTTTGGAAGAAATGTTGCCCAGGCGTTGGCATCGATCACAACCCTTGCAAAAGTGATAAGCGTCCCTGAAAATCGTCTCCCAATAAAATCCACAATCAAGGACCTTTCGGGCTGTTATTCTTGGTCCAAAATGGCCGCCGCAGGCATGGGCATGGCAGAAAGTAAGAATGGATTGGATTTCATCATCAGGAATACATCGACGAATTACTTGGTCGGCACATGTTTTCCATAAATATGGATCATCCCAAATAAAGTATTTGGCCTGGCTTCGTAACTTGTTCTTCTTGGCAGTTTCAGTACCCTTAGGGAAAATTCCAGAGGTTAGAAAATTCACCAAATCCGCGTACCAAGGGGCTGTGTCCGCAGCAGCAAGTAAGAGCTCATCTGGAAAATCATCCGGTATGGGCATACCGTCGGGCTCTGTCAACAGCCTGCTCAAGTGATCAGCAACATTGTTTTCAGCTCCTTTTTTGTCTTTAATCTCCAAATCGAACTCTTGCAGTAGCAAAACCCAGCGAATGAGGCGCGGCTTTGATTCTTTCTTAAAGAGCAAGTATTTCAGAGCGGCGTGGTCTGTGTACACCACCACTTTCGATCCAACAAGATAGGATCTAAACTTCTCACATGCGAAAACTACGGCCAAGAGCTCTTTCTCTGTTGTCGTGTAATTACATTGGGCTGGATTAAGGGTCTTGGAAGCATAATATATGACATGACTTTGCTTCCCACTCTTTTGTCCAAGTACTGCTCCAACTGCAAAATCACTGGCGTCGCACATGAGCTCAAAAGGGAGGCCCCATTGTGGTGGCTGAATGATGGGCGCAGAAGTGAGCTTTTCTTTCAAAATATCAAAGGCTTCCTTACACTTATCATCAAAATCGAAAGGGGCATCTTTTTGTAGCAGCTTGGTCATTGGTTGGGCGATCTTGGAGAAATCTTGAATAAAGCGCCGGTAAAAGCCTGCGTGACCTAAGAAGGCACGGATCTCCTTCTCATTAGAAGGATAAGGCAGCTTCACAATCAAATCAACCTTCGCTCGATCAACTTCGATTCCTTTGGCAGAGATGACATGGCCAAGCACGATACCTTGCTGCACCATAAAATGACACTTCTCGAAGTTTAACACCAAGTCGGTCTCAACACATCTTTGGAGTACCTTATCCAAATGCTCCAAACATTGCTCAAATGAATCTCCATGCACGGTAAAATCATCCATAAAGATTTCGATGCAGCTCTCAATCAAGTCGGAGAAGATACTCATCATACACCGTTGAAAGGTGCCAGGGGCATTACACAACCCAAATGGCATCTTCCGGCAGGCAAACGTTCCAAACGGGCATGTGAAAGTCGTCTTTTCTTGGTCCTCTTGGGCGACAAAAATCTGAAAGTAGCCCGAATATCCGTCGAGGAAGCAGAAGAATGATTTTCCAGCCAATCGTTCAAGCATCTCGTCAATGAACGGCAAGGGAAAATGATCTTTGCGGGTTGCATCATTCAATTTTCGAAAATCGATGCACATGCGCCAACCAGTTTGCAACCGCATTGGAATCAACTCATTATTCTCGTTCTTCACAAGCTGAAAACCAGATTTCTTCGGGACCACGTGGACTGGACTGACCCATTCACTGTCGGAGATTGGGTAGATAATCCCTAGCTGGAGTAGCTTGAGGATTTCTTTGAGAACCACCTCTTTCATCACCGGGTTCAATTTTCTCTGTGGATCTCTGGACGGTTTGTTATCTGGCTCCAGAAAAATACGATGCATGCAAATATCTGGACTGATGCCTTTGATGTCTGCCAAGGTCCACCCGATAGCTCCTTTGTGTAGCTTCAAAATCGTTAAAAGTCGGCCTTCCTGGTCGGGGGAGAGATCTTTGCTAATGATGACAGGCAAAGTATCGTGCTCTCCTAGATAGGCATATTTCAGATGTTCAGGGAGGACTTTCAGTTCCAGAACGGGAGCTTTCACATGAGAGGGCAGAATCGGTGCAGTGTCCGTCGGTATGGGCATACGGCCTGCGAGATTGCGAGCTGGAAATTCACTGGTGGCATAGAGCTACTGAATTAGCTCTCTGATTGTGGCTTCTTCTTCTGAGTTGGTGGCTGATTCAGTCATTCCACCAAAAAGAACCTGTTCTAAATGATCATCCCTGAAATTATGCTCAACAAACTCGTCAACTAATGTATCAGCAATATCAACCATATAAAGGGCCTCAGGATCCTCAACATGCTTCATGGCTTCAAATATATTAAATGTAACAATGTCACCATCAAATTCAAAGCTAAGCATGCCAGTATCAACATCAATCTTAGTTCTTGCGGTTTTCATGAAGGGACGTCCTAACATAATCAATGATCTATGGGCAGAAAGTGAGTCATCCATATCAACAATGTAAAAATCCACAGGAAAAATCAATTCATTCACTTTGACCAAAACATCTTCGACTACACCCTGAGGATATGCATTAGACCTATCGGCTAACTGTATGATGACTCGAGTATCTTTCATAGGACCTAACTGCAAGTCTTTGTACATAGATAAAGGCATGACATTTATGGATGCGCCTAAATCTAGCATGACTTTCTCAACCTTTTTATTCCCGATGATGCAAGGGATAGTGAACATACCTGGATCCCTGCATTTCTGTGGCAATTTTCGTTGGATCACTGCGGAGACATTTTCACCAACTTGGATTCGGGCATCTTTCCCGTATCTGATCTTCTTGGCACATAATTCTTTCAAGAATTTCGCATATCTGGGTACTTGTTTGATGGCATCAATTAGAGGTAGATTGATTTCAACCTTCTTGAAAAGCTCTAAGATCGCCTTCTCATCATTCTCTTTCTTGTTGCGAATCAACCTGGAAGGAAAAGGAGCTGCAACCACAGAGTTAGAATTTTTAGATTCAGCTTGTACCTCAACAGGGGTGGGCTCGGTAGCTGCAGAAGGCTGTTCTTCCTTTAGGTTGGATTCATCTGCAGTCTGTGCAGTATGCCCATACGGCATGTTCTTCTCGGCCTTTTTCTCTACTTGAACCAATTCTTTCCCACTCCGGAGGGTCACGGCACTCACGTTGCCTCTGGGGTTTTGTTCAGCTTGTGAGGGTAGCTTTCCGGTATGCCCTTGCAACTTGTTCATCTGCGTTGCTAGCTGAGTGATCTGTGTGCCCATACTGCCAAGGGCAGCTTGTGTTTCTTGCTGGAATGCCTTCTGATTTTGTGCCAAACTATTCACCAGAGCATTGCTTTGTTCCAGACATTTCATGATTTCACTCATGCTTGGTGCAGGTTTGTCCGTATGGGCATACGGCCCATCTTATGGCGGTCTTGAAGGCAAATCTCCAGGTGGTCTTTGATCGCCCGGTTGTTTCCAACGGAAGTTCGGATGGTTCCTCCAACCTGGATTGTAGGTGTTGGAATAAGGGTCATTATTTCTCTTCCTTCGGTAAGCATCTCCTTGCGGGGCATCATAATGGATTCCTCTGAGGGCATCTTGCTGTGCGTCGCCCGAGCCATAACAAGCTTGCTCGGTGGAAGGGTCCTGCAATGTTGGGCACTCATCGGTAAAGTGTCCACTCTCTGTGCATACACCACATCGGGAATGCTTTGTTTGGGCAACCGCTAAGCCTCTAACTAAAGAAGTTAGTGCATCAATCTTTTCATTCACTCCACAGTTCTCAGCTCGATCAATCCCTTTTACTGGCCTGTAGCGATCATCATCCTCGTCTTCATATTGTTGACCTCCAGATACCATATCAATTATGAGTTGTTTTGCCTCATCCAAAGTTTTGTTAATGAGAGATCCTCCACTGGCTGCATCCACAATCTTCCTGTCGAATGAAGACATGCCCCGATAAAAATAATTTGTGAACAACTGGTAATCAGAGAATCCGTGATCCGGGCATTTGCGGCACAGCTGCTGGAATCGTGCCCAGTATTCAGCCAAACTTTCATGTTGTTTCTGCTTGATACTGCTAATGGCCATTCTCAGATTTGCGGCTCTGGATTCTGGGAAGAATTTGCGTAGGAACTGCTCTTCCAGCTCCTCCCACGAAGTGATCAAACCAGATGGTAAATCAAAGAGCCACTCCCTGGCTCGTCCTTGCAAAGTGTGCGAAAAAGTCAGTAGCCGCAGGTTATTAGCAGAAAATCCTTGGGGGCGCAAAGTAGAGCAGACTAGATCGAATTCAGCCAGGTGTGTGTGTGCACTCTCTCCAGGTAGATCGCTGAACTTGGGCAGAACTTGTATAAACCCTGGCCGTATCTCTGCATTATTTGATATGGTAGGTAGGACGATGCAGATAGGCCTGTTGTTACGGTGGCACCCCAGCTCTCGAATCAACGGAGCAGGTTCAGCGGGATTGATAAGGGCCCGATTCTCGTTAGCCATACTTTCTTCGAACAATTGATGGAGATCAAAAGCTTCGTGTTCAGATATGGGAGCCTCCTTAGACTCCCTTGCAGCCCTCCTCAGCTTATGCAAAGTTCTTTCCGGCTCAGGATCGAACAACAACTCTTCTTTTTGCGAGGAACGGGTAATGCACTGAAAAGATAAAACAGAAATAAGAAAAATAACAAACTGTAAATATGAGAGTAATTACTGCTTTAGAACCGATCCCCGGCAACGGCGCCAAAATTTGGTGTGTCATTTTACACCAAAAATAAAGTTCCCGACAGCAGTTGGTATGCCCTTACTGCACGTGTACAGCGATGAGCAAGATCGTCTCCCAAAGGACCGGCGAGAATTACCCTATACTCTCAATCTGTATAACCAACTTTCAAAAAGGGATTTTGTAATTATAAATAAACAAACGAAATTAATAATTAAATATGAAGGCACGAGCAATTAAATTAAACGGACTTAAAATATGAGAAGAAGTATTCTGGAATCCAATTAACTCCACCCTAGCTTACCTAAACCGATCCTTGATGCAATGATTAATTCAATTAACACATACAAATCAGTTATAGCTACCGAAGACGCTTACTGACGCAGCCTAATTCCTCCATAGTTTCTCGATAATCAGGAAGACGCTTCACCAATTATTTCCCTAATCGACTGACAACCGTAAGAGACGCTCTATAGATTTAATGAGCCGACAGCCTTAAAATCTAGAGGAACCCGATTCATAACTTAACAGACTCTGACGCAGAACCTATTAAATTAAGATTGTTATTCTCCCTGGTTCTGAAGAACCGTTTCACCACTAATTAAACTTAAACCACAATTACGGATGGCCAGTTTAATTGACTACTAATTAATTCCAATTCACCAAGCATTTGCAACTACCTAGCAATATTGAAACAATTAACAACTCGAAATACAAAGAATAACAAATGCATGCACGTAATTGAACGATGAACACGATTAGATCTCACAGTTTATTTAAGCCAGGGTTTCGTTAGTTGTTTCCAGAATAAGAAGAAATTAGCTAGAACTCATATTAAGATGTGATTGCAAAAATATTGAAATAACGAATACCATAAAATGAAGAGAACGAACTAATCTGCTCCAGAGAGGAAGACGTCCGCTGCCTTCGTTCTTGCGTTCAGAATTCAAGTCTGAATAATATATGCAAAATATGATAAATCCTAATCTATATATCAAATTCCTAAATAAGATAATATTAACAAGGAAATATCCATCCTAATCTATTCCAACAAGGAAGTTAACAAAAACAGGACTCTTGAGGCGGTGGGATCCTTCTCTCTCGCGTCCAGGCCTTGGGCTTCAGTAATTTCTGTGTTCCAGCCCATAAACGCATGTTCAGGCCCAGTTCTTGAGTTATCCGCTCAGATCGTCCTTCCGTATGCCCATACGGCATGGCTTTACTTCCTTCAACTTCAACTTCTTCTGCACAGCTCCTTTCTTCACCAAAACACACCATTTTCTTTATCTTTTCATCAATGCCCTGCAAAAACCCTCAAAGTACAACTTCTTCCAAAATAGCATCATTATATAACAATTAACACGATCAAACCACATAAAATCGTCCCAAAATATCAAGTAGAATAGGCCCGATCACTCCTAAACCATTAAAAGACGGAGAGTTGTGTTTGAGAAACACACTTTCGGCTCTTGGATCGAGGTTTGGGACTTGCTTGGGTTTGTTCTCATCTTCGTTCTCGGCTTGACGTCTTTGAAGTGGCATTCTAAAGAACTAAATATTACCGATGCTCGATTGAATTCGTACAAAGAAAAAATGCCTTTCGATAAGGTCTTTAACTAATGTAAAATAGATCAAATAAGGCAAAAATTTAAATGACATCAAGCATAAAGTAAAAATTGCCTCATTATGAGGACTTTGGCATCAATATCATAAAAGAAGTTCTAGGTTACAAATAAAATAGGGCAATCTTCTGGAAAATTCACTGCCACTATTAGAGTCTAGAAAATTTAATGCATATATTACATATTAGGATCTTGGTTAAAGTGGATTAAACGGACATCAGATAGGTAGACAGACAGACAAATTAGATCAGCTAGGTCTTCTAACAGCAACACCTCCTACATCTCCTACTAACGCTTAATCATAAGCCGGGCCCTTTCCCTTCCTCTTGCATGGTGATCCCACTTCCTCTTCACCCTCCTCATCTGGGTCCTCTTCTTTTTCCTCATCTTCATCTGTCTCTAGGACCTCGAACTTGAACTTCCTCATGCTGATGTTCCCTTCGGGATACTGATGGGGCATACACTGTCCCAGACCCTAAGAAGTGAACGCAGGGGTCCACTGGTTCATTTGAAGAGTGCAGAAAAATAGGAACTCGGTGTGATTCACGATCCGGACGCTTGAAGGTCCCGCTCCTGAGGTTCCTTTATCGTGAGGGCGCGGTGCTTGAAATCTAGGGGGAATGTTGAGAGTCGCACTTTGCAGTTCTAGTTCCACCACGAGGGAGGGGTTTTGCTCGGCTGCTTATTGCTCAGCTAAGGCGTGCACGTGGCCATACTCTGACTCCCAACGAGCCATCAAGGCTGAGGAGAACTCCGTCAGATTCCCGATCTCGGCATACGTCTAGGGATCACGGGTGATGGTGCTTTGCAGGATACGGTACATTGTAGGTCTCCAAACGGGTGGTGTATGCTCACACATGCGGATGCATGTTTCCAAGTCAGATACGTTTTCGGGCTCTCCTATATAGCTGTTTGTCCAATCCTACCTTTCTAGGTACCTATCCATATAGGACAACAACTGCTCGTTACCATTTCAAGTTTCTCTTCTGAACCTCTCGACCCTCTCTTGCACAGGGTGAAAAAGAGGCACACTTTTCCTAGCTGTCGAACAATGCTTAACCATCTAGAAGAGAATAACTTAATCATTCTAGATTATATAAGGGAGACCTAAGGTCCTCTTGAGATCATACTAACATCTAGATTTTATCTTGCATGCATAGCTCCTTTAAAAGCAGTTGACATTTTTATAAAAATTTTGGTACCCAAAGTCTTTAAGAATACATATTTACCTTTTCTTTAAGTCCAAAAATATGAGAATGAATTTAAACCTTTTTGGGATCAAGAAATCTTTTCACAAACTTTCCATCTCAGAAATCGTCTTACCCGAACACCTTTTACTTGGAATTTCATTCTCACGGTTTTTCTCTTATCCATAAAATAGGTATGCTTGCTCAAATCTTTTCCTTTCCTGTATTCCAAAAATCATGAATCTAACATCCAAAATCTCTATACTATCATACATTGATTTTTGGTTGAGGATACAAGGGTAATGGCGAGCTGTGGGTTGCTATTTTAACTTATCAAAGAACAATTTATACATACAGAAACACTTAACTTATCTAACAAAAAGACAGGTCTGCAGAGTTGCAAACCTGGCTCTGATACCATCTGCAACAGCCTGGTCCTGAGAGGGGAATTAATGAATGGGGGCGGAGTGTTAGTAAGAGATTAACGAATAAAGACGGTGTTAGTTTTGTATACTGGAAGACTTGTCTTTGTATACTTTTCTGATGATATGATGATATGAAATGAAAGTTATTGCAGTCACTATTTGCATTTAGATTATGTTCTATAATTGTTCTATGCAATGTTCCATATACTTACATTGTAGATGATATGGTGTGGAGACTCACATGGTAAAGATCATATCATTAGAACCTTGTAATGTATTAAAGAGCTCACGGATTAGATGGTCCTGAATATACCATCGGTACACCGTAGAATAATCTGATAAGTTAGTTTATCTTAGCTAACTGATTATTCTAGTACACTGGTTAGTGTATTGAGGAGGATCACGATAGGATACTATTCTCTGTCTCTGACCCAGTTACTGAGAGAATAAAGATCCACAGAGTTCGGGTTCTGAACTCATGCGATATTGGCGAGCATATGTGTGCGTTGTTTATTACTTTGATTTATCAATGGGTGAGATCTTTTCGTAGATCGAATTCGATATCTTGGGTAATAACAAATGTATACATGATGTCTCGAGCAGTATGCATGAGCACCGTGTCCTGGTGCGCCAGGTTGATGATGTTCTCTTGAGGAAGCACAAGTTCATGTTGAAACCCTGCAGGTGGAATTTATTCCGTACATGAATAAAGCTTGTGTGGTACTACTCAAGGTTTTAGATGTTGATTAATTATAGCTATCAAAGGCTTACATAATTAATTAATGAACATTATATCTTAAACACGGGGAATGGCTGGACTAAAGGAGAAAGCATATTCGTAAATATGTATTAAATTGGTAGGTCAGTTTTACTTCTTTAGTGGAATAAAAGTAAAACTTAATTTATTTAATTATATCCTAGGTTTATTGGATATTGGATATTAAATAAATTAGTGGGCCAATTTAATATTCTTCTAGATCCCTGTTGTAGCCCAATTGACTGTAGTGGACTGGATATTGAACTTGAGATAGAGGCCCAAGCCCATTAGGGCTGGAACATGAAATTTCGCCCCTCCCTATATATAAGGGGAGGGGGGGCACGAAATTTTATGATTTTTTCATAGGAAATCAGCCCCTCTTAGTCTCTCAAAGTTATCCATAGATTTCACAATTCTATCTAGTAGATTTCAGCCCACTCTGAATCTAGATACAGTCCGGGAATACAACAGAAGATCTTGGAGTGGAATACAGTGGTGGACGATTTTGAGGTCATAGGTGGCGCCATTACTGTGCTCATTCAACAGCAAGATTAGATCTTTAATCTTGTCCACAGACCGTCTATCGATTTGTAAGTAGATTCGTTTCTATGTCTTCCGCTTTATTAGATTCGAATCTGCTTTGCATGCTTTTTGTATAGACTGTGATAAACATGCATGTTACATAAAATTATGATTTGCATGAACACGGATTAATGAACAACCAAATGGTCCTGCGGTGGTTTAATTCGGAAAAACCCCAACAACTGGTATCAGAGCGGGTTTTGGCACTGTTCTAGAATTAATTCTTACATAAAATTTGAACTACATATTAAATTTGATGATAAATTTATGGTGTTTAAATTTTCAGATTTAATTGGCATGTGTTTCGATTTTATGGTATTCAAAACTTGGAAGAATTTGAGATGTAAAAATCAAGAATTCTAGTTTTGATGGCACTTGAATTTTCGGTCACTATGGATTAAATTTGGGATGATATTTGATGTTCTTCAAATTTCCAAATTTAATTCTCATAGGGGTCGAAAATTTGGAGATCAAATTTTCGAATTTGATGTGTTAAAAAATTCCCTAATTTGTGTGTTAAAATTTTCGATACCTAGGAAATAAATTTGGATAGATTTTTGATCAAGATCAAAATTTCCAGATTTATTTGTGGTGTGGTTCGAAATTTTTGATGGTTAGATTTGGATTTGGTGATTTTTGATGTATATCAAAGATTGCCTAATTCTAATCTAGATAGGTTTGAAATTAGAATTTTAAATTTGGTAATTTTTGAAATGGATCAAAATTTCCAGATTTTTATTCTTGAAAGTTTCGAAACCTATAGCTATATAATTTGGAATAGTTTTTTGATTAATGTCAAAAATTTCCAAATGTGAAATATAGTGTAATTTTCGAATTTTAATAAATTAATTTGGAGAAGATTTTGATGAAAATCAAATTTCCAGATTTATTAATTAATGTGGATCGAAAATTTGGTTGTTGGATTAAAGATTTGATGTTATTTGATGTATATCTTAATTTACCTAATTTTAATCTAGATAGATTTGAAAATAGAATTTTAAATTTGGAAGAATTTGAAATGGATCAAATTTCCAGATTTATTATTTAGATATTTTCGAAAATCTATGTAATTAAAATTGGATAAGGGGATTATGGATATATACAAATAATTATCAAAATCTAATTGTGATAAGAATTTAATTTTGGATAGATTTTGGAAGATTTTGGATTGGAATCAAATCTCCAAACTTTATCCTTGAAGATTTAGATTCTTATGGATAATATTTGGATTAGATTTTTGATTTATATCAATATATCCAATTATTATTTAATTAGGGTGGCTTGAAAATATTAAATAAATTTGGTGGATAATTATTAATAATTTCCAGATTTATTTAAGTGATATTTTTGAAATATACAAGATTTAAATTGGTGGATAATTATTTTAATTTCCAATTTTTATCTTGTGGATAATATCGAATTAATTAATTTAATTAATTACAAAATTCGATTATTATTTAATATTCATGCATAGATATCATATGTTATTTTATGTGGATCATATAATACATGATTGTTGGTTTTTGTAGACTGTGTTTGTTTGCAGGTTTACCAACTATCATGGCTCCTTTATTTTATGTGATGTATATTTATGTTGAATGAATGTTGGTCGTATGCCGGTTTGGCTACGTGATTTTAATCCATGAGAAAATTCATGGATTAGGTCTAGGTTTTATTTTACGTTGTTTTAATGTAATAGATATAAAGCTGTTAGACGAGTTTTTGAGTTGTAATTTTTATTCTAGCAATATTAGATTTTTCCTTTTGGAATAGATAGTCTGTATTGAATAAAGATCGGAGATCAACTCAAAAGAAGGAAAGTGGTTCAGCACCAAAAGGAAGGTTCACCGGTTCACGTCCCGAAACCCTAAATGGAGCTAGGATTTTCAGTGAGGCGCGGTGAAGGGGGCGGCGGTTCCAAAGCCTATTTCCGGAGCTGACTTTCCAGTTTTATCTCATCAATCAACATGAGATATAAGCCATGATAGTTGGAATATTACTGTTGCTTATTATGTTGAAGCATGCAATGGATGTTTATCATTTTATGTGATGTTTGCATGTTCGATAATGGGATAAAATGAAACCTCAAACATAAATAACTAAGTGGGAGAGATTCATACCAAAGTATGAAGAAAGGAGCTTGAAAGACATGCTTCAAGTATAAGTGGGAGATTGTTAGTTTTGTATACTGGAAGACTTGTCTTTGTATACTTTTCTGATGATATGATGATATGAAATGAAAGTTATTGCAGTCACTGTTTGCATTTAGATTATGTTCTTTAATTGTTCTATGCAATGTTCCATATACTTACATTGTAGATGATATGGTGTGGGGAGTCACACGGTAAAAATCATATCATTAGAACCTTGTAATGTATTAAAGAGCTCACGGCTTAGATGGTCCTGAACATACCATCAGTACACCGTAGAATAATCTGATAAGTTAGTTTATCTTAGCTAACTGATTATTCTAGTACACTGGTTAGTGTATTGAGGAGGATCACGATAGGATACTATTCTCTGTCTCTGACCCAGTTACTGAGAGAATAAAGATCCACAGAGTTCGGGTTCTGAACTTATGCGATATTGGCGAGCATATGTGTGCGTTGTTTATTACTTTGATTTATCAATGGGTGAGATCTTTTCGTAGATCGAATTCGATATCTTGGGTAATAACAAATGTATACATGATTTCTCGAGCAGTATGCATGAGCACCGTGTCCTGGTGCGCCAGGTTGATGATGTTCTCTTGAGGAAGCACAAGTTCATGTTGAAACCCTGCAGGTGGAATTTATTCCGTACATGAATAAAGCTTGTGTGGTACTACTCAAGGTTTTAGATGTTGATTAATTATAGCTATCAAAGGCTTACATAATTAATTAATGAACATTATATCTTAAACACGGGGAATGGCTGGACTAAAGGAGAAAGCATATTTGTAAATATGTATTAAATTGGTAGGTCAGTTTTACTTCTTTAGTGGAATAAAAGTAAAACTTAATTTATTTAATTATATCCTAGTTTTATTGGATATTGGATATTAAATAAATTAGTGGGCCAATTTAATATTCTTCTAGATCCCTGTTGTAGCCCAATTGACTGTAGTGGACTGGATATTGAACTTGAGATAGAGGCCCAAGCCCATTAGGGCTGGAACATGAAATTTCGCCCCTCCCTATATATAAGGGGAGGGGGGCACGAAATTTTATGATTTTTTCATAGGAAATCAGCCCCTCTTAGTCTCTCAAAGTTATCCATAAATTTCACAATCTATCTAGTAGATTTCAGCCCACTCTGAATCTAGATACAGTCCGGGAATACAACAGAAGATCTTGGAGTGGAATACTGTGTTGGACGATTTTGAGGTCATAGGTGGCGCCATTACTGGGCTCATTCAACAGCAAGATTAGATCTTTAATCTTGTCCACAGACCGTCTATCGATTTGTAAGTAGATTCGTTTCTATGTCTTCCGCTTTATTAGATTCGAATCTGCTTTGCATGCTTTTTGTATAGACTGTGATAAACATGCATGTTACATAAAATTATGATTTGCATGAACACGGATTAATGAACAACCAAATGGTCCTGCGGTGGTTTAATTCGAAAAAACCCCAACAGACGGAAGATTAACAAAGAAAGTTTACGAATAAAGATATACTTTCGAAAGATAGGCGATGATACTCGAGATTACTTGATTAGGAAGGAAACATACTCAGCGAAGTAAACAGCTAACTAATCAGATACCATCAAGCATAGACCCATTCATAGGTCAAAGCGGATAAACAAGTACCAACATAAAAAAATATCTTCATAGGCGAAATGAAGATATACTCAAGAAGCAGGTATAGAACTTAATATGCATCATTATATATAGATAATCATGTCTGGGAAATATTCTTAGAATCTTGATAAACAAAATAGAACTTGGGAATTATAAAGAGTGTATCAGAGTAGCAGAAACATCATGTAATTTTAAAAGAAACTTATATAATAGCAAAATAATCTTGGTAGCCAACCCACATCCACAGCCACCAACATCCTCAGCATCTCAACCTGAAAACATTTGAAAAAGAGGGGACATGAGCACTAATGTACTCAGTGGGTTTTAACAAAACACTTTAATAACTTCAAGATATCTAATAATTAACTGACGGTATATGGAGAGAAAAACGTCAAAGCCCTCTCTTTATCCGTAAAATCTTTTCTTTTCTTTTGGGCCCAACATGGCTCAAACCTGATGTCAACTGCACCCTTAGGCATGTCTTAGGACACAAGAGGGGTTACCTCAAATATCCTCACGAGTTTGCGAGGGGTAAACCTAGTAGTGACTCACCTAATGATTAAAGATCACAAATCTTCTAAGCTCAAATCCTGCTTAAGTAAAATGCTAAGTTCCTTCCTCTCTTAACCTTGCTAGCAAAACCAAACCTAGAGCAATGTCTAGGGGCTAGTCCTTTACTTTAGCATGATCTCAGCCTATGAGGGATTTATCTCTAACCCTAGAAGGCAGTCCTTTAACTATATGAACCTTACCAAAATAACAACATTCAAATACGAAGAAATTAACGTATAAAAACACGAATTGCAACTAAAGACAATTCTAATATCTCATGTTAAGCATAAACAACACTTAAACATTTCTACCATTTCTAACATGCTCGAGAGATTAATTAATATATAATATCTTCCTTTCCTTCTATCCTTATACAGAGATCAATCAGGCCGAGCAAAATATTTTATTGGATATCTCATTTGCCCTAACATGCTTGTAGAACTTATTAGCTCAAACTTTAGATGAGTATAGATTTACCCACCTCGACTACTGAGTAGAAGATGAAGCAACAAGTTGATGATCTTTCTCCGAGTTTCCATGGGGATTACTACCTCCTACAAAAGTCGAATCATTGACTTAGCGCCCTCCTTCGAAGATTATAACAACCAAAATGAAATTAAATAATATCTAACTCATCTACCCTTAAATAGGACTTAAACATAGATAGCACGACTTTAGAACCTTTAGAAAACACGAGGGTTTGAAAGACTCGAGTTTAGAACACGATTGGAGACATAACAGGACGGCAGAGACCTTGCACGGGCCATGCAAGCATAGCACGGGCCATGTTAATTAATGAGGCGAGAAATATAATGCCCAGACTTCTGACACAGGCTGTGCAAGGATTGCACGGTCCGAGCTATCCTTGCACGGTCAGTGCTAGCTGCCCAGACTCACGATGTGAGTTCTGCACAGCTTTGCACGGGCTGTGCAACACTTGCACAATTCGTGCTCCTTCACGAACTTACAAAACTTTCAATCGAAGTATTGGTTAAGGCGTTACTTGGTTGCCTCTCCCTTTCCTCGACGTTTTAAACATGAAACAAAGCTTAGAAATTTGAATAAAACATAGAAACGAACATGCTTTAATCTTAAAAAGAAATCGACATTATAAAGGTATAAACACGATAATCCTCCTTGAATACTTAAAATAATGACGAAATCTTAAATATAACTTGAATGGAGCTTTAACGAAATAAACGAGACTAATTACAAGAAATAATAATGAGAATAACAATGAGAATAGCAACAAGAATAACAACGAGCAATATAACGGAAATGCTATTAACTTGGAACTTCAACAAGAATCGAAATACTAAACTTTAGATGGAAAGTAAATGAATAATAACGAAGAATATGAAGAACATGAAGAATAGAAAGTAAATGCAAAATTTAAATGACAAGAAATGAAATAGAAATCGAGACCGACGAACAAGAATGGACGGAGTCGGGTGCGTTGAAGGAAGATGGCTAGCTCAGTATCTCATCGAGTTGCAACGGCGGCAGAGCCACCTGCTACAACTCAAAAACACCCCTAGAACCTTCCCTCACTGTATCCCTTACATGCCACTCCACTCGTCATCTTGGAGAACACTCGCAAAGAACACTTTTTGCTTCGACAGAACTTCGACTTTTCTCTCAGAGCTTTCCCACTCTCTAACTTTGGAGAAGTGAAGAATGAAGATTTTTGGGGTGAAAAATGAGTGAGGGGTGATGGTGTATTTATAGGGGGAGCTTTGGCTTCCCTTGGAAGCCATTGCAGTGCCGGAATACTGTAAAAGTTACCCCGGGTTCGGTTAAAAGCTGCTTTATTCGATGTCGAGGTCCAAATGACCTCAGACACGAAATCTAAAAATACCAGGAGACTCGTTGGCTCGGATACTAGTGAACCAACCTGACTCGTGATGAAGACGAGGTCATCAAAAGAAAGATGAGCAAAGATTTCTTTTTTGAAATTACGTTTTACCATTCACTCAGACTGACAGATTTTGCTCCCGAGCGTTCGGTTGACCTCAGAATGGAAATCTGTGAATGCCAAAGGATTCCTTGAGTCATTTCCTATAAAATGGGCCTAACAGAACAAGACTCGGATCAATGAGAAGGATTTCGTAAATTTCTCAAAACGCGAACACAGGCAAAAGTTACTATTCATTCATCATTTAAATATGTTTATCATCACCGGGAACTCAAATGACTTCAGAATAAAATTCTGGGAACACCGTCACACTCCTTGAATTAAAACCTTCTTAACAAGACCAAAATCGGCCATAACAGAGTTAAGATCAAAATTTCTGAAAAGACGATTTTACGAAAACTGACCCCTAAAGTCGTGACTGATATCTGACTTCACTTAACCTTATTTAAATTTCTTCCTTAACTAATTTATTATCATTAAGAATCCTCTAAACCTTATCTGAAAATCTGAGGTGTTACAATGAGAGAGAGATAGAGCAAATTTTTTCATGTACATTTATGTGTGTAACCATATGCATGAGAGAGAGAGAGAGAGCGAGTATTCTTTCCTATTCACTATTCATTTTAAATTTTGGTCTCATGGTTTGCTTGATCTTTAGAGATTTGCATTCCATAATTGTTGGATCTCTTGCAGGTCATAAATCATATGGTGACAATATTTGTCCGGCCATTTTGAGTATATGAAAATATATTAATTAACATGCACAACCTCTTAATAAAATATAAGATAACCACATTGTGATAATGCATAATTTCTAAATGTCTATTTTTTTTTCCTTATAACGAATGGAAATATTAGTTATATAAAAAGGGTTAATTATATATATAAAAACCTCATTTCACCTTATAAGCAATTTCAACATTACTTTGAAGTGTTTCAATAATGATATCACCTTTGGAATTGTAACAAATTAGACACTCCCAAATTATCTCGGTGATAAAAAATTCAATGTGAATTTTTTTCAATGTGTACATGTCATCTTTCAAGTAGTTTAAGGTCGTTGAATTCATCTACGTGTTGAAAAAAGTACACTCCCGATTTTCGATCGTCGGAAAAATTTTGGGGTGTAGATTTTTCTACAAATCAAATCATATATTACAACGTTTCGAAAATGATGTTGAAATTACAAATAGATGAAATGTGATGTTTTTTTAATCAATCTCTCTCTCTCTCTCTCTCTCTCTCTCTCTCTCTCTATATATATATATATATATATATATATATATATATATAGGGAATGGTTCAAATGAGAACCATTCCTCCATGTAGGAACTAGGAACCCATCTAATCCATCCATGCCTTAGATCTTAATGCCCACACCACAATTCAGTCAAAGTTTGGTCAAATCGAAGGTTACAAACTTGTAATTATTTACAATTTTAAGTAAAAGAGAGTATTATGATAATTCAATAATTCTTATGCTTTTGAAGCCAAACAATGCATTGATGATTCAAATCCGGAGTTGGAATTGAAAAGTCCAATCATGAGATTACGAGCGAAGCAATTGCAAGGCTATTTTCAGTTCTATGTCCGGAAGAAGGTTGAAGATGGAATCGAGCTTAACCAGGTCAAATTGGTTAACTTGATCACAATTGAAGATTGATGCAAGAGGAAAGTCATGTCACGCGTTTAGAAGTATTCGAGCTTATCACTTGATGGAGTTCGAATTTATCCTATCTAGTTTATATTTTCTTTATCTAATTTTTGGTATTTAATTAATGTTTTAGATAAGCTTAAATTAGTATTCTAATCAGATTAGAAATCATATCCTAATTAGATTAGAATTCCTAATTCGATTCCAACATGTCTAGGGGATCAAATTTTGCATCTATAAATGTATGTTCTTTTTCATTGTTCTATAGACTAAGTTTGAATATTGATTAGTAATATCACTTTGTCTCACCAAAAACAAAACTTGTGTTCTTTATTTTCGAAAATTGTGAATTTTAAGTTTGGCAACTTTAAATCTGAAATCAAGAGTCGTTCTTGATCATAGAAGATCCAGGGTGACCTCGTCATTTTGAGTATTTGCTTTAAGGTACGAGGTTCTGTCCTCAAGGACCGAGGTTCGTATCAGGTAAGTTCTCACATCACAAATCCATTCCATCTATCCTATCTACTCCAACCATTCATCATGCATGCCTGTATCACCTTTCTTCTACCTTCACCCACATTTTTCTAAGTGCCCCAACTCATTAAAAGAATTATCAAATCGTTCCCAAGTCAATTCCAAGTTCAGATCATATACGTGTTCAGTTTGAGCTAAATAGCACATATAACCAAAAACACACAAAATAGTTGTTCTATTCATCCAATTCGCCCATTATACCAATAATATCATCTATACTTTGGATTAAATCCTTCCATAGCTGTCGTGTTTCGATTCTAAGTCTTCCACCGTGTAAAGTCAATTTCTGGTAAATCACATCATAAATTTGGCATCAGAGCCATGTCAGCATAGCTAGTCGTGGTTCAATCCAAACTAGTGGTGTCGATTATCTAGAGTAGGTCTAACAAAAAAAATTATTGCAAAAAAAATGAAAAAAAAATTAAGCATACCCTAGTGTTTTCAAATTCATGTGTTCTTCTCTTGAATCTTGAAATTCTTGATCTCCATTCGAATTTTTGAAGTTTCTTGATAGTTATATGATTCTAAATTTGTTTCCTATTTCAATTAGATTTTTATTTACTTTTTAGTCTTTCATCCTTATCCATAAGGATCTTTCCATAACAACCAAACCTCTCATCTTAATCTACTTGAATTTGATTTAATTTCCTACTATAACTAGGAAATTCTATCCTAATCCACCTTAACCTTATCCTAAACCACCCCCACACATACACCATATACATCATACTTCCGATACCAACCGTGGATCATCGATAATCAAGTTCGAGCTCTTGACTCAGACTAAGGAGCTACACTTGAAGCTTCAAATTTTTATGTTTTTAGACAAAAAAAACGAGTCAGAAAAAAAAGTGAGAAAAAAGTGAGAGTGTAAGATTTCTCTTTTATTTTACGTTTGTTCATCTTTTCAGGTACATGGAGCTAGATGAAAGACCCGGTTCATCCAGTCCATCCCAATCGTGGGATGCGAAATACCATTTTGATGTTCTAGCCAAAAGTTTTCAGAAACGAAACTAAACATTAGAGAACAATATGTTAGATCAATTTGATCGAATGATGGCCAAGTTTGAGCAATTAACAGCTCAATTGCAACATCCTCAACCACAGCCTGAGCTCAAAAATGTCAAGCCAATCCGAAATTTTGAGATGGCAATGAAGATGATGAGGAGAATGAAGAAGCTGAGATGGATCCGAATCCACCTTGAGGAACCCGAGCCACGCACAACCATGGTCGAGGTCCTCTATTCCACGCCGTTTGTGGAAACTCGCACCTGAATTAGCCCCACTTTGGAGATGCCAATGGTCTACTTAGCAATATTAAGACCACCATACCCAAATTCGAGGGTATACATGATCCAAATGCCTACCTTGATTGGGAACGGAAGGTCGATAAATTTTTCGACTGTTATGATTTTCCAGAACTGAAAAAGGTCCAGTTAGCGTCATTGGAATTCAGAGGATACGCAATCACCTAGTGGAAATATCAACAAAATCGCCGTCGTTGTGAGCATCATTCGCCGATCGATTCTTAGCAAGAAATGAAAGATGTTATGCGAGGTTATTTCATTTCGGTTCACTATGAGTGGGAATTGGAACGTAAATTAAGCCAGATTCAACAAGGTACTAGATTTATTCAAGAGTATCACAAAGAGTTGGAGACAGCCCTAAATCGACTTGGAAAAGAAAAATGATTATCGACACAATCAATCGTTATATTAAAGGGATGGATCCAGATATAGCCTATGAAGTTGAGTTGAGAGATTTCAACAACATCGAAGAAATGGTGAACTAAGCTTCAATTGTGCAATGTCGGCTACGTAAGGGATGCCATTGTTGAACCTATTCCATACCGACTTCCAAGCCCTATTGGAATTGAATTGAAGCTCAGTCACCTAAAAGTGATTTCACACAGGTTCAAGCACCGCCTGGACAACAAATTAGACATTTTGAGCAGTATGCACCACAACTGATCCGCATGAGCGAACCCAGTACCCATACTTCACCTCGGGCACCGTCTACACAACCACATCAGTCCAATCAGCCGCCCATTGCTACACCAAGTCAAGCCCATGATGTACAATGTCACAAATGCAGTGAATAGGATCATTTTCAAGCCTAATGTCCGAATCGATGAGTCATGTTCATTTCTGAATAAGGCGAAATCGAATCAGCAAGTGAAAATGAGACCGAACCAAGTGCAGTCAAGCCCAAGGTCGAACTACATGAAGAAATAATTTTCCCATCCGAATTGGAGGAACTGACTCGCATGACACCAACATCAATCTGGTCTCAATTCGCACACTAAGTATGCTAGACGAAGAAGGTCTACAAAATCAACGGAAAAATATATTCTTCACACGTGTATCAATCAAAGATAAAGTGTGTTCGATGATTATTAATAGTGGCAGCATCATCAATGCCATTAGTCAATATGCCGTGGATAAATTAGCACTAGCCACAGTAAAGCATCCAAAGCCATATCGACTGCAGTGGTTGACCGATCGAGGTGAAATCCGCGTAAATGGCCAAGTAAGTGTCGAATTTCAAATTGGTAATTATTATGACACTATTTTATGCGACGTCATCCCTATGGAGGCGACACATATTCTTTTAGGTCGTCCATGGCAGTTTGACCGCAAAACAGTCCATTGTGGATCTGTCAATAGTTATTCAATCATAAGAGATGGTCGAACCACCATTTTGAAACCACTGTCACCAAAAGCTGTGTTTGAAGACCAGCAAAAGATGCAAGAAAAATTCAGAGAGCTAAGGAAGCAGGCAGCCGATGCCAAACAAGTAGAAGCCGCAACAAGTAACCCTAAATCAATTCCGGCAGAATCAAAGTCTCTGAAAAACTAACAACCATTCATCGAAGAGTTCAAACAAGCAAGTTAATGCTATGAAGTCATCCAGTTTGATTAACCCTGATCGAACAATTGAAGATCCAAAATGCAGCAATCTGTTCATTAGTGTAAAGGGAGTCGAAAATCCATAAAACCTGGTAAGCCCATCGTTCTTCTATCTTATAAGAACGGTGCTACTAAAGAATCTCCATTTCCTAGTGTTTTGTAGTCGTTGATGGAAGAATTCAAAGACTTGTTTCCGGATGAGATTCCAAGTGGTTTACCGTCAATTCGTGGAATTGAGCATCAAATCAACTTCCAGCCCGGAGCAGTTTTGCCAAATCGCCCAACCTACCATACCAGCCCTGAAGAGACAAAAGAAATTGATCGTCAAGTCGAGAAATTATTGGAAAAGAAGCAAATTTACGAGTCATTGTCACCTTGCGCAGTCCCTATAATTCTCATTCCCAAGAAAAATAAGGAGTGACGCATGTGTATGGACTGTTGTGCCGTGAAGAAAATTATGGTAAAGTAGCATTTTCCCATTCCTCGTTTAGATGACATGCTAGATGAACTATCTGGATCCTATTTATTTTCGAAATAGATTTAAGATCTGGTTATTTTCAAGTTCGCATGTATGAAGGTGATGAATGGAAAACTGCATTTAAAACTAAGCATGGTTTGTATGAGTGGCTTGTTATGCCGTTTGGTCTCACAAATACACCAATCACATTTATATGTTTTATGAATCATGTCTTACGTGAATTAATTAGTAAGTATGTAGTTGTCTACTTTGATGATATCCTGATATACAGTAGGACGATACACACCAATTTAGATCACTTTAGGCATGTTTTTGAGTTGCTACATTCTGCAAAATTATATGCCAATTTGTCTAAGTGTTCATTTTTCATGGAAGAAGTCGTGTTTTTATGCTTCATTGTGAGTAAAAAATGAGTAGAGGTCGAACATTTCAAGATTAAGGCAATCGAAGAATGGCCAACCCCAAAAACCGCATCTGAAGTTCGGTCGTTCCGTGGCTTAGCTGGATTTTATCATCGTTTTGTACGTGATTTCTCTAGTATAGCCAT
Source organism: Perilla frutescens (assembly GCA_026008535.1). NCBI lineage: Eukaryota > Viridiplantae > Streptophyta > Magnoliopsida > Lamiales > Lamiaceae > Perilla > Perilla frutescens. The sequence continues at coordinate 10,448,049 of BRKX01000004.1, forward strand.
GCCTCTAACTAAACTTAGTAAGAAAGATAGGAAATTTGAATGAGGTGAAAAATAAAAGCATGCTTTTAATGTGTTGAAGTCGAAATTATATAATGCACTTATTCTTGTTTTACCTGATTTTTCTAAAACTTTTAAAATTGAGTGTGATACTTCGGGCATAGGGATTGGTGTTGTTTTGATGCAGGAACAGCGTCCAGTTGCCTATTTTAGTGAAAAATTGAACGGTTCAGCTCTTCGATATTCTACATACGACAAGGAGTTGTATGCGTTGAAGAGATCATTGGAGACATGGCAGCACTATTTATGGCTAAAAGAGTTTGTGATCCATACCAATCATGAGTCACTGAAGTATTTAAAAGGCCAACAAAGTCTGAACAAGCGACACGCACGGTGGATCGAGTTCATCGAGTCTTTTTCGTACGTGATTAAATACAAGAAAGGTGAAAAAAACTTAGTGGCAGATGCATTGTCTCAAAGGTACATACTTCTTAACCTAATGCATGCTAAGATGTTAGGATTTGAGTTTATTAGGAAGTTGTATGAATCTGATTTCTATTTTGCATCCATCTATGCAATAAGTTTTATGTGCATGATGGATATTTGTTTTATGGAAATCAACTATGTATTCCAATGTGTTCTATGCGTGAGTTTCTAATGTTAGAATCGCATGCGGGAGGTTTATAATGGGTCACTTTAGTGTGTCTAAAACATTAAGTCTTTTGCATGAACAGTTTTACTGGCCACGCATGAAAAGAGATGTAGAATGAATCTGTACCTGTTGCATATCATGTAGAAAGGCTAAGTCAACATCGAGTCTACTTGGTCTATATACGCCCTTACCTACACCATCTTCTCCTTAGGTCGATATATCTATGGACTTTATACTTGGTTTGCCTAGGTCTAGATCGAGTAAAGATTCAGTTTTTGTAGATCGTTTCTCAAAATGGTTCATTTCATTGCATGTAGAAAAGTTGATGATGCTGTGAATATTGCAAATTTGTTCTTTCGCGAAGTTGTTCATCTACATGGGATTCCTAGAACTATTGTTAGTGATAGGGATTCGAAATTTTTGGGTCATTTTTGGTGAGTTTTATGGGAAAAGTTAGGTACTAAGTTGTTGTTTTCTACTGCTTGTTATCCAGAAACTGATGGTCAAACTGAAGTAGCTAATCACACCTTAGGTACTTTATTACGTGCTCTAATTAAAAACAACTTGAAATCATGGGAAGAGTGTTTACATATGCTGAATTTGCTTATAATCGTGTTATTCATTCTTCTACTAACATGTCACCATTTGAAGTTGTTTATGGTTTTAATCCGTTAATCCCAACGGATCTGTTGCATTTACTTGTTGAGCATCTAACAAGTGTTAAAGCTATGAAGAGAGATAGGCATGTTAGAGAGATGCATGAGAAAGTTCGAGCTCGAATTGAACTTCAATGTGCCAAAACTGCCGCCAAGGTCAATCTATGCCGATGCCAAGTGTTGTTCAAACCCGGTGATCGCGTTTGGGTACACTTCAGCCCTGGCCGGTTTCCAAACCTTCGGAAATCAAAGTTGATGCCACATGGAAACGGTCCATTCACCATCGACACCCATGTTAACGACAATGCCTATCGCATTGATCTTCCAATTGAGTATAAGTGTTCATCAACATTTAATGTGTCTGATTTATCTCTGTTTTCTGCAGATGAGTTCGATCACAATGACAATTCAAATTTGAGGACGAATTTTTTTCAATAGGGGGGAATGATGAAGCCAAATAATGCATTGACGATTTTAATTCGGAGTTGGAATTGAAAGGTCCAATTACGAGATTACGAGTGAAGCAATTGCAAGGTTATTTTTAGTTCTATGTCCGGAAGAAGATTAAAGATGGAATCGAGCTTAACCAAGTCAAATTGGTTAACTTGATCACAATTGAAGATTGATGCAAGAGAAAAGTCGTGTCACGCGTTTAGAAGTATTCAAGCTTATCACTTGATGGAGTTCGAATTCATCCTATCTAGTTTAGATTTTCTTTATCTTATTTTTGGTATTTAATTAATGTTTTAGATAAGCTTAAATTAGTATTCTAATCAAATTAGAAATCATATCCTAATTAGATTAGAATTCCAAATTCGATTCCAACATGTTTAGGGGATCAAATTATGCACCTATAAATACATGTCCTTTTTCATTATTCTGTAGACTGAGTTTGAATATTGATTAATAATATCACTTTCACCAACACAAAACTTATGTTCTTTATTTTCGAAAATTGTGGATTTTAAGTTTGGCAACTTTAAATCTGAAATCAAAAGAGTCGTTCTTGATCATAGAAGATCCAGGGTGACCTCGCCATTTTGAGTATTTTCTTTAAGGTATGTGTTTTTGTCCTCAAGGACCGAGGTTCGTATCGGGTAAGTTCTCACATCACAAATCCATTCCATCTATCCTATCTACTCCAACTATTCATCAAGCACGCCCGTATCACCTTTCTTCCACCTTCACCCATGTTTTTCTAAGTGCCCCAACTCATTATAAGAATCATCAAATCGTTCCCAAGTCAATTCCAAGTTCAGATCATATACGTGTTCAGTTTGAGCTAAATAACATGTATAACCAAGAACACACATAATAGTTGTTATATTCATCTAATTCGCCCATTATGCCATTAATATTATCTATAATTTGGATTTAATCTTTCCATAGATGTCGTGTTTCGATTCTAAGTCTTACACCGTGTAAAGTCGATTTTTGGTAAATCGCATCAGTTTTGAAGCGTGTCTCTCTCTTTTCTCCCTTTGTTTCTCTGATACAGCCTTTCTTTTTTTTCCTTTCCATCTCTCTCTATCTCTCTCATCTCTCTCTCCTCCTGTTTCTCGTCTCTCTCTCTCTCTGTATTTTTTTTTATGTTCATATGCGCATTTTGAATTTTTAGTGTTTCTTGATTTATTTTTGATATATCTGATAAACGGTGTTGTTATGAGTTATATGTTGGATAGATTTCACAATAGAATGAACGAACGACACAAATGTTATTACGACTATATTTACATGTTATTCTCATACAATTTCGACATGTTAAAATGAAAGCAATATAATGCTAATATGAACATATCACAATGCTAAAATGAACAAGCAACGTATATAATTAACATTATGAATAGATGTACATTTTATTCTCATACATTTTTGCCATGTTATAATGAAATGAATATAATATATCAAATTAAAACTTTTTTCATGCTCTTTCATTTAAGATCTCGAATATATCTATTTATCCGAAGAAATATGGATGAAAATTCGTAACATTAATTTTTAGGGTTTATATCATTTTCAGTTAAGGTTTATTCCATTCAATTAGGGTTTATTCCATCCAATTAGGGTTTATTCCACCCCAATTAGGATTTAGGTATATCACCATTAGGAATTATATATGATAATTAAATAATTATTGTGTTTTCTTATTCTCATGTAATTTCATCACGCTAAAATGAAAATAATGTGATGCTAATATGAACATATAACTATGCTAAAATGAACAAATAATACATGCTATCAAGAGTAAATTTACATGTTATTATCATGCTAAAATGCCGTATACACCATATTAATAAGAAAGTAGTTTCAGGCTAAAACATTATGAACGCAATGTTTTTCATATAATTTATCAAATTAAAAAAAATAAACTTTTATTTAAGATGTTGCATGTTTCTGGTAATCCAAATAAAATATATATGAAAATATAAAATGATCCTTTTTATGATTTATTTCAACTCAATTAGGGTTAAATTTAATCCCATTATGGTTTATTTCATTCCAATTAGGATTTTAAAATTTATATGAAAAATCATTTTAATACTGGAAAGTGTCATTCCTAATATTATTCAGGTGCACATAAGACTTTTTTAAATGTCATGTGCACCATACTAATATGAGAGTAATATGAGTTATATGTCAAGTTAAAATGTCATACAACATGATAGCATGAGAGTAGTTTATTTTCTAGAATTGTAGGAACTAATTTTTTGTTTTTATTTTTAGCATGATATTGTATTCATTTGAGCATCATATCTTATACACTTTTAGCATGATGTTACACTCATTTTAGCACATTATTTTTGTGAAATTATATTAACACTGTATATGACTACATATTCTCCAAATTATATTTTATTGCAACTTAACTAGGGATTGTATTAATCCCAATTAGGGATGATTACATTCCAATTAGGGTTTATTATAATCCAATTAATTTTTATTACATCATGTTAAAGTCTAATGAAATATCATGCATGATAAAATCAATAGAAATATTATGCTAAAATCTAGAAAATATTATACTAAAGTCGTGCTAATATCCCAATTAAGGTTTATATATCCAGATTAGGCTTTAGTAGATCATGCTAAAATCAAGGATAATAACATGTTAAATCATGCTAACAGATCAATTAAGGTTTACTCCATACACATTAGCAAAGTTTTGTTACATTTCACTTAGGGTTTATTATTTCTCAATTATGTTTTATTACATCATGTTAAAATCAAATGAAATACCATGCTAAAATCAATACAAATATTATGCTAAAAAATCAAGGAATTATCATGCTAAAATTGTGCCAATTAATATTCCAATTAATACAACTTTCAACTGTATTATATTATAAATATATAAATATGCTAAAATCAACGAACACCACAGATGGTATTACGAGTAAATTTTAATTTACATGTTTTACGAATATTTTTTTCATATGTTGTAAATATTTTTCTTTGTTATTATGATTATATTTTCATGTTATAATGAGTATTTAACATGCTATTATGAATATTATTTTATACTATTGCGAATAAAATATTTTATGTTAGATAAACATATGAAATATGGATCTTAGAGGAAAGTGTATGAGAATACCTCTAATTTGATATATAATTTGCGTAAATTTGATTAAAACAAGCAAGTTACGATTGTTTAAAGTTTCTACAATATTTGTGTAAATATGTTGATATCATCTTGTTAATTTATGAGTATCATGCTAGAACGTCATGAACACAATGCTGATATGAGTTACTGATTATGGTCAAATGTCATATATATCAATATATCATGCTATTATACGAGTAATTTCATGCTAAAACATCATAAACGCAATTATGTGAGTTATAGTTGGTCATGCTAAAATGCTATATAGGTCGTGCTAAAATATTATATACACCATGCTAATATAAATCTGGGGCTGCTTTGTATGAAAAATATGTCTAAAAATTGATTTTTGTATTTTTCATCTATTTTTTTCAAATAAACAGATGCAATATGGATCTTAAATGAAAGAGTATGAAAAGAGCTTTAATTTGATATATGATTTGCGTAAATCTGATTAAAAAGAGCAAGTTAGGATTGTTTAAAGTTTCTACAATATTTGTACAAATAAGCTGACATCAGCATCTATATTTTGACGGAAAGAAAATAACCCCCACTTTTGAATTTTGATATATTTACCAATATGCCACTGTCCTTTTTAAAAAGTTCAACATATTTACAAGTTTGTCACTAATAAATCTGTTTTAATCTTAGCCGTTCAAATCTGTGAATGGGTAGATGGGATGGGTTCCTTGTTCCCACACAGGGGAAGGTTCCCACCAGATCCACCCCATATATAAGAACTTATATCTTACCCATGGTTGCAGAATTCAGCCTAGGCAGCGCTAGTTGTCATCTAGTTGTGGTGAAAATAGGGTATTTGGCCAATTAGTCGGTTTGTTTATATTTCTGGAGTTTTAACACTTATAACACTAACTTTTCTTAGCTCAGTTGGTTGTTCAGTGTGGCCGCACTTCAATTCTTCATAAGGACTCCTTTAGGCTGCGTTTTTTTTAACAATATAAACTGCTACAAAAATTTATTTGAATTTTATCTACTGAAAGAATCGATCTTGGGCTACTTATATGATTAACGTAGAGCCTTACCACTACGAAAAATGTGAAGTCATGATTCTAGTTGGTTTTTCTTATATAAATACACATATATAATAATATATTATAAAAAATAAAAATGCCTAGACTCCGCCTAGGCCCCGACTAGGCGCCCTCGGCGCTAGGCGCCTCTCGGCCGCCCGACTAGCGCCTAGCGAATTCTCCAACCTTGATCTTACCTCATGAGATAATATACCCACATATAGTAAGATTTTGATATGTATATAATCACAATAAATAATTGCCAACTGCTTGGTTATTTTATTTACCATAACTACAAGTGTACAGTGAGGAATATAGTGTAGCAATAAATAGGGTCATATCCACATGGACTTAATGATTATACTACTAATTATCATAGCGTAATTTTCCACAGTTATCTAGACTACCTAAATAAATATATTTACTTAGCTACTTTAGTGAATTAAAATAATAAACACAACAAAATGTAAACAGATACTAGACAACTCGGGGTAAATAATGAAGAGAAAACATATTCTAAGATTGATTAATCATCAATTAATTCATTCTTTCAATCACTTCATTCAATGACCTGGGTGTTAGTCTTGCATACTAGAAGATTTGTCTTTGTATACAATATACACTGTTTTATTTGACGATATGGATTGAATATTTATCGTAATCACTATGTGTATTTAATTATTGTTATATTTATATGTTTGTTCCATATACTTGCATTGTAGATGAATGGTGTGTAGGGGTGTGCAAATGGTTGGTTCGATGAAAAACCGAGCGAAACAAACAAAACCAAATAAAAAATTTCTTAAAAAAAAATTCAAACCGAACCAACCAAAATAATATACATAACCAAACCATAATTATTTGGTTAGTTTGGTTTGGTTTTCAGTTTAACCGAATTTTCAATTATTATTTTTATTTTTCCGAAACAATTATACTTAAAGAAAATAACAGGCACTCAATAGATAACAAATGATATATTAAATAAGTAAATATTTTTAAAATTCTAAAACTAAAAAAATGAAACTAAATATTAGAATTATTAATATTAGAATTATAAATCATAAATTATGAATATAGTGTATATATATATATGTATATATGTATTGGTCGGTTCGATTTTAACTAAAATATTTTTTACTTAAACCGAAACCGAACCAAACTATATCTTGGTTTTAATATTCAAAACCAAATCAAAATTAAAGAACAAAAAATGACCAAACCAAATAGCTCGGTTTAGTTCGTTTTTTTATTTTGGTTTGATTTTGCACACCCCTATTGGTGTGGGTGAACACACGGTAAAGATCATATCATCGAATTCTTTGCAATGTATTTATAAAAGGCTCACAGCTTAGATTGTCCTGAACCACCATCGGTACACTGTAAAATAATCTGATAGTTAGTTTATCTTGACTACCTGATTATTTTAGTACACTGACTTGTGTATTGAAGAGGATCACAATGAGATATTATTCTCTATTCTAACCTTAAGTGGCGAATAAAGATCCACAGAGTTCGGGTTCATAACCCATATATATTTGTAGACATATATATGTTGTGTCTACTATTTTAATTTATCAACGAGTGAAATTCTTTGATAGGATCGACAATCTTGATATTTTGGACAGTGGCATTTACACATATGATGGGTCGTGCGTTATATATGGTCATTGTGTCCAGGTGCGCCAGGTTGATGATGTCCCATTGAGGAAGCACAAAATTCATATGAAACCCTGCATGTGGAATTTATTTTGTACATGATAAATCTTGTGTGGTACTTGTCAGTTGTCATGGACCAAGTGGGGATTGAACATCAAGAGGTGAAGCTCGAAAAAAATAGAGTCTTGAATGTGGAATTAGGGCTCGATGAGAGAAAGAGGGATTTTCACGTTATTGAGCATAGTTCCCAGTTAAAGACGGATCCAGGTCATGGACCAGCCGAGGACCCAGTTTTAGAAGTAATGGGCCGCTCAAATGAGTGGGCTGTGAATACTGGCTAAGAAAGGAGCTGTAGCCCAATTTAATTATGTTTTATTTCTCTTATGTTTTATCTTATTGTAAGATGCTTTTAGGGTTTTGTGTAAGTTGTGGGGACCATTTGAGTTAGTATATAAGCTCAATTTGGTATCTTGAGTAATACAATGAGAAATTACTCCAAACTTCTCCATATTCTTCTCTTTTAACCTATTCTTCTTCTCTATCCTTTCTTAATCTTCTATTACAGTACAATATTTGCCACAAAAATCCCTTCTTTGTAGTAGCAATCACTATAATACTACTCTAGGAATGAGATGTTAATTAATTATGTAAATGTTAATTAATTATAGCTGTTAGAAGCTTACATAATTAATTAATAGACATTATATCTTAAACATGTGAATTACTGGACTAAAGGAGAAATCATATTCGTAAATATGTATTAACTTGGTAGGTCAGTATTTGTAGCGCCCCGTAAATTTTATAACATTTTACTAGTTTTAATTGATTCTTAAATATTATATTATTGAATCATATAAGTTGCGCCAAATAATTAAAGTTCTATTTTATGAATATTTTTATTTTGGGTCAATGTCATGATAATTATTTTATTTTTCTAAGCCCGATTTGTAAGCCCTTTAATTGAGCCCATGACATTATAAACCCTAAACTTAATTTCCTTACACAAGAAACACAAGATTATGGAAAGAAATCAAATTTGATTTGTCACTGCCATATTTATATCCTTGAACTTTAGTATAAATAGGAGTGTTATTTCATCTTATTTCTCACACCAACTCAAATCCCCTCTTCCCTCTAAACATTTTTTTGAGTTTCTTCTCTTCTCTGCATCGGAGTTCCGAGGCAACGTGCATGGATCTAATTAATTCTTTATTCAAGACAAGGTTAAGGTGAGGTTTTATGTTGAAAATTGTATTGTTATCATTTCTATATGTTTGTTTAGGAGCTATGTGAAATTCGATATAGAGTCTTCTAGACTATAAAGTACAGAGTCTTCTGGACTATAAAGTACAAATTCTTCTAGACTATAAAGTACAGAGTCTTCTGGACTATAAAGTACGGAGTCTTCTAGACTATAAAGTACCGAGCCTAATGGCTGATGCAAAAGTACATGTTACATGAATTAAATATTTTCACATACCGTTCTGTTAAATTTATAGTTTGGATAACAATCACTCCTCACTGAGTTTAAAAGAACTCACTCCAAATCTTTTATTTTCTTTCAGGAAGAGCTCGAGCGGTGTGTGAGCGGACAAGATGTGATGATGGTGGTTGTAGACGCTAATTCTCTACAATTACTCGTATATTGGATTCGGGCTCTGGCGACCTATAGGACCACGTTTAAACTGAAGGGTAATGTAGATTTTGATCGAAAGTGATGAATAGGAATAAGGTGAGCTGAGGATCGAAGTTTGATCTTCAGTTAAAGTTTTTTAAATTGTCGTTCTTGCTTAGCTATCGAGCGCCCACCTTCTTTGTGTTGGGGTTTTTTCGAATTGAACCACCGCAGGATCTAATTGGATGTTCATTAATCCTAATGTCATGTAGATCATAAATTCATGCATCTCATATGTTTTAATTAACCAAGTTTAATTAACATGCAAATCCGGTTTAAACGATTCTACTAAAGCGGAAACATAGAATCGGAAAATGACTTACAAATCAAACGACGGGTGGAGGACAAGATTAAAGGTCTAATCTTGTTGTTGTGTATGATGATGATTGGCGCCCACTGTGATATTCCACTCCTTGATCTTCTGTTGTATTCCCGGACTGAATCTAGTTTCAGGGTGGGCTGAAATCTACTAGATCGGTATGGAATCTGTGAAGATAAAGAGAACACGAGAGGAGCTGATCTGTAACCTTAAAATTTCGTCCCCCACCCTCTTATATATAAGGGGGTGGGTGAAATTTCAGTGTCCTAACCCTACTGGGTTTGGGCCTCTATCTCTTTTTCTATGTCCAGTCCATTAAAGTCATATTGGGCTACAACAGGGATCTAGAAGAATATTAAATTGGCCTGCTAATTTATTTAATTTCCAATATCCAACAAACTTAGGATATTATTAAATAAATTAAGTATTATTTTTATTCCACTAAAGAAATAATACTGACCTACCAATTTAATACATATTTCTGAATATGTTTTCTCCTTTAGTCCAGCCATTCCCCGCGTTTAAGATATAATGCCCATTAATTAATTATGTAAGCTTTTGACAACTATAATTAATTAATATATTATCCTTGAGTAGTACCACACAAGCTTTACTCATGTACGAAATAAATTCCATCTGCAGGGTTTCAGCATGAACTTGCATTTTCTCAAGGGGACACCATCAAACTGGCGCACCAGGACACGGTGCCCCTACATATTGCACGACCCATCATAAGTGTAAATGTCACAACCCAAGATATCGAGATTATTGATCCTTATGAAAGAATCTCACCCTTTGATAAATCAAAACTGCAAACACTTGACCGTGTATTAGAATAATCAGTTAGTCAAGACAAACTAACTATCAGATTATTCTACGGTGTACCAATAGCAGGTTCAGTGCCATCTAGACCGTGAGCCTTTTAATACATTACAAGGAACCGATGATATGATCTAACCATGTGTTTACCCACACCATATCATCTAGAATGTAAGTATAGTGAACATGCATGTAAATATAACAATTTAAATGCAAACAGTGACTGCAATTGTATTCATTCTATATCATCATAAAACCATTATTAATAATGTATACAAAAGACAGGACTTCTAGTATACAAAACCAACAATCTCCCACTTATACTTGAAGCATGTCTTTCAAATATAAAACAAACTGGCTAACTCTCCAACTCTAACTAAAATCTCAAATGGCAACCCCGGGTCTGCATCTCACTCTCATTTTCTCCACGTGACCGTAGAAGGTCTTAGTTGGAAGGCTCTTCGTGAATGGATCAGCTAAATTGTCCACCGATGCAATCTTTACCACTGCCACATCTCCTCTCTTAACGATTTCTCGTATAAGATGGTACTTTCTCTCTATGTGTTTACTTGTCTTATGGGCTCTGGGTTCCTTCGAATTTGCCACTGCACCCGAGTTATCACAATATACCGTGATACTCTTAGAAAAATCAGGAACCACGCTCAAGTCCAACAAAAAGCTCTTGAGCCAGACGGCCTCTTTTGCAGCCTCAAAGGCAGCTACATATTCGGCCTCCATGGTGGAATCCGCAATGCATTTCTGCTTTATGCTCCTCCATGCAATTGCTCCGCCTCCCAAGGTAAACACATAGCCTGAGGTAGATTTACTCTGATCTTTATCGGATTGAAAATCTGAGTCCGTGTAACCCAAAGGCACTAGACTATCAGAGCGGTATACCAGCATATAATCTCGAGTCCTTTTCAGGTACTTCAATATATTCTTAACCGCAGTCTAGTGACCTTGTCCAGGGTTAGACTAATATTTGTTTACCATGCCGACTGCATAGCATATATCAGGTCTAGTGCATAGCATAGCATACATAAGGCTTCCCACAGCCGAAGCATATGGAATGCCCTTCATCTCATCTATCTCAGCCTATGTGTGGGGGCACATATCCTTGGATAGATGAATTCCATGCCTGAAAGGTATAAAACCTTTCTTGGAATCCTGCATGTTAAACCTAGATAGCACTGTGTCGATATATGTCACCTGGGATAAGCACAACATCCTTTTCTGGTGATCTCGAATTATCTTGATGCCAAGGACGTGTCCGGCTTCTCCCAGATCTTTCATATCGAACTGATTGGACAACCACACCCTTATGTTAGATAATACTTTCTTACTATTTCCAATAAGTAAGATATCATCAACATACAGCACGAGGAAAGCCACCACGTTTCCGTCACTCTTCTTGTACACACAGCTCTCATCCGGACATTGCACGAATCCATATGACTGGATAACCTCGTCAAACCGGATGTTCCAAGACCTTGACGCCTACTTAAGTCCATAAATGGATCTCTTAAGCTTGCACACTAAGTGCTCTTAGCCTTTAGTAATGAAACCCTCTGGTTGCTTCATGTGGATGTTTTCCTCAAGACTTCCATTCAGGAAAGCTGTCTTGACATCCATCTGTCAAATCTCATAATCCAAATGAGCGGCAATAGACAAGAGAATCCGGATTGACTTAAGCATGGCTACCGGCGAAAAGGTTTCCTCATAATCGATCCCTTCTTTCAGAGTGTACCCTTTTGCCACCAATCTTGCCTTGAAGGTTTCAACCTTCCCGTCAGCTCTTCTCTTGCCTTTGTAAACCCACTTACACCCAATGGGTTTTACCCCATCTTGTGGTTCTACAAGCTCCCAGACTTGATTGTGATCCATAGATCCAATCTCAGACTCCATTGTAATTTTCCAAGAATCTACATCTTTGTCTTGGATCGCTTCGTCGTAGGTCCTGGGATCCAATTCATTTAGTCCTTCAGGGAAATCCGAAGATTCACCCAAACCAATGAATCTGTCAGGTTGGTGTACAACCCTCCCACTGCGACGAGGTAGTTCTTGTACTTCTATGACACGTTGTGCAGTAAATTGTGGTTCCTCTTCTTGTACTGTTGGTGTCAGATTCAAATTTTCCCCTCGAAGTTCCTCGAGTACTATCTCACTTCTTAGCTTGTGATTTATTACATAGTCTTCCTCTAAGAATCGAGCATTGGTACTCACAATGATCTTCTGATCCTTAGGACTATAAAATAAACCACCTTTCGTTCCTTTGGGATATCCAACAAATAGTCTAAAATCCGTACGTGGTGCCAGCTTATCAGCTTCCTTATCCAGCACATGTGCTAGACTACCCCAAATCTGAAAATGTCCAGTCAAAAGTTCTGTGGGCGTAGCTGGGACTGATTTTGATGGAACCACATTTAGAATATAGGCTGCCGTTTCCAGGGCATATCCCCAGAACAAAATAGGCAGATCTGAATAGCTCATCATCGATCTAACCATCTCTAACAATGTTCTGTTCCTTCTCTCCGCCACGCCGTTCTGCTGTGGTGTTCCCGGCGCAGTCAACTGGGATGTAATCCCATTCTCTGCTAAGTAGTCCCTAAATTCATTCGAGAGGTACTCACCACCACGATCAGACCGTAGTGATTTGATACTTTTACCTGTACGTTTTTTCACTTCCGCTCTGAATTCTTTGAAAGTCTCAAAGGATTCTGACTTGCGGCGTAACAGGTATATGTATCCATACCTTGAGTAATCATCAATGAACGTGATGAAATACTCGTACCCTCCTCGAGCTTGAACTGACATAGGGCCACATAAGTCAGAGTGAATCAAATCTAGTACCTCTTCAGATCTATTCCATTTATCCTTAAAGGGTCGCTTGGTTATTTTACCTTCCAAACAGGATTCACACAAAGGGAACAATTCTAGAACCAATGAAGACAAGGGCCCATCGTTCACTAGTCTTTGTATCCGTTTAAGGTTAATATGGCCGAGCCTAAGATGCCAAAGATAGGTTTGATTCATTTCCGAAGGTTCTTTTCGTTTGTTAGGGTTTATGAGCGATGTATTCAGTAAATGCATTTGCGTAGTGTTTTGCATAGGATTAAGTAAATAAAGATGTCCATCCAATGTGCCAGAACAGATAAAACGTTTATCACTAAAGATAACAACCTTGTTATCAAAAGAAACAGAATATCCATCCATAAAAAGTTTAGAAACTGAAATCAAGTTTCGCCTAAAATCAGGCACATAAAGACAATCCTTTAAAACTAAAATCCTATCACTGCTAAAAGATAAGGTTATGTCTCCCACTACAACTGCCGCCACTTTTGTAGCATTGCCCATGTAGACTGAAATCTCTCCATCACTCAGCTGTCTTTTTGCCAGGAACCCCTGTAAAGACATGCAAACATGATCAGTAGCTCCAGTATCTACTACCCATGACTAGTAGAACAAGTAGCTAAACATGTTTCAACGACGAGAGATTGAGACGTACCCTTCTTCTTTTTCTTGTTAGGACAATCCGCCTTCCAGTGACCTGGTTGGCCGCACTTGAAACACTTTGTCTTTGACTTAAATTCCTCAGGAGGAATATTAGTCTTAGACTTCTTCACCTTAGGCGCCCCCTCTGCAGCTTTCTTGGGTGTGTTCTTCTTCTTCCTTTTAGTACCGGAAGAAGACGCCCTATTTTCAGCTAGGTGTGCCTCCGGATTTCCTTTTTGAAGTAACTCAGCTGCCTGAAGATCCATGAGCAGTTCAGTCAGGCTGACATCCCTTTTAATCATGTTAAAGTTCAGCCTGAACTGCTCAAACCTCGAGGACAGGCTATGAAGAACAATGTCGATTTGAGAATCGCCATCCAGCTCTCCACCCAAGGTCTCGATCTCAGCCAGATACCCCATCATCGTGAGAACGTGATCTCTAACAGGTGTGGAGTCAGACATTCTCACATCCATTAGCTTCTTCATTGCCAAATGGCGTGCCGAGCGGTTCTAATGACCGAAGAGCTGCCTAAGGTTGTACATGATATCATAAGCGGTTTTCATAGGTTCATGCTGATGTTGCAACACATTCGACATGGATGCCAGAATGTAACAGCGCGCTATCTCATTAGACCTAACCTACTTATCATATGCAACCTTTTGGGCTTCGTCAGAACCCTCATCTGGCTTCTGAGGGCATAAATCTTCAAGTACAAATTTGTGTCCTTCCGCAGTGAGAACAAGATTAAGGTTTCGAATCCAATCATTGTAATTTTTACCGATTAACTTGTTTTCTTTGAGAATAGTGGACAGGTTGGAGAGTGCCATGATGATATAGAATAACTGAAAAGTAAACATGCAGTACAGTCACAAACTTTAGGATACTCACATATAATCGTATACCTCAAAAAATTATATGTAATCCACCGACATTTTAAAAATGTTTCTTATAAGCCACGTTAGTGTGGACGTTTATAAAATTCATCCTTAAACAGGTAAAACCACCTTTAATTTACCTCCAGTCAAATTTTCTTATGACAAGTAAATTAATAATCGGAAATAACCACGGTCGTGTAACCTTCAAATTAATAAGCCACGTTAGTGTGGACGTTTATTAATAAATTACACCTAAGTGTGAACACCATCATCTTAGCACCAAGTCCACTATTTCGAACTCCCTGCTCCAGTTGGAGGAGTCAGTTTGTTCTAGTAGTGTTCTACAGCTTTCTTGATAAAGAAGTTTAATTTCTAGAGACAACAGTGATATGACACATCCGTTATGGAGGAAGACCTATTGTCAACTCGCATGTCTATCACATCTCAATTAAACCAGATTAATGGAGACCGTTTGAGATTTCTACATATTTTGGTATGAATCTCTCCCACTTAGTTATTTAAGATTGAGGTTTCATTTTATCCCATTGTAAAACATGCAAACATCACATAAAATGATAAAACACCATTGCATGTTTCAAACAACATAATAAGCAATAATAATAAAAACCAACTATCATGGCTTATATCTCATGTTGCTGAATGAGATAAAACTGGAAAGTCAGCTCCGGAACCTCGGGCATGGCCGCCGCCCTCATCACTGCGCCTCGCCGAAAATCCTAGCTCCAATTAGGATTTCGGGACGTGAATCAGTGATACTTCCTTTCTTGAGCTGTACTACTCTCCTTCTTTGAATTGATCTTCAAACTTTATTCAATATAGAATATCTATTCCTTAAAGGAAAAAACTAATATATCTAGAATAAAATTACAACTCAATAACTTAGTCTAACAATTTTATTTCTATTACATTAAAACAACATAAAATAAAAACTTAGACCTAATCCATGGATTTTCTCATGGATTAAAAACCCGTAGCCAAACTGGCATACGGCCCATCATACATTCAACATAAATTAAAACATACATCACATAATTAAGGAGCCATGATAGTCGGTAACCCTGCAAACAAGTCAGTCTACAAATCCAACAATCACAATTACATGATTAGCATAAAATAAAATATGATATCCAAACATGACATATTAAATAATATTCGAATTTTTCAATTAATAAAAATTAATTAATTCGATATTATCCACAAGATAAAAATTAAAAATTAAAATAATTATCCACCAATTTATAACTTGTATTTTTTCGAAAATATTACTAAAATAAATCTGGAAATTATTTAAAATTATCCACCAAATTTATTTAATATTTTCTAGCCACCCTAATTAAATAATAATTGGATATATTGATATAAATCAAAAATCTAATCCAAATATTATCCATAAGAATCTAAATCTTTAAGGATAAGGTTTGGAGATTTGATTCCAATCCAAAATCTTCCAAAACTTATCCAAATTTAAAATCTTATCACAATTGGATTTTGATAATTATTTGTATATATCCCAAATTACCTTTTCCAATTTTAAACCCATAGTTTTCGAAAATATCCATAAATTAAATCTGGAAATTTGATCCACTTCAAATTCTTCCAAATTTAAAATTATATTTTCAAAACTATCTAGATTAAATTAGGTAAATTAAGATATACATCAAATAACATCAAATCTAAATCCAACACCCAAATTTTCGAAACCTCATACTAGATAAATCTGAAAATTTGATTTTCATCAAAATCTTCTCCAATTTTATCTAACATGACCGAAAATTTAACACCAAAAATTAGGGAACTTAAGACATCAAATTTTTGAAAATTTGATGCTCAAAATTTTCGAACATTAAGCTTATTAAATCTGGAAATTTTGACTTAACAAAAATCTATTCCAAATCTAATAATTCTATGGACGAAAATTACATAGATTAACACAAATTCGAATTTTCGATTAAGATCAAAATTGCATCCGAATTTGAATCTATAAAATTTCGAAACCTACACTAATTAAATTTGGAAATTTTGACAACATCAAAAACCATTCCAAATCTAATTAGGTATGGATCGAAAATCACAGTGTTTTCCAAAACTAGAATTTTCGAAATACATCAAAAATTCATCCAAGTTTAAACACATAAAAAATCGAAATACATATACATTTAAATCTGAAAATTTAAGCACCATAAATTTATCATCAAATTTAAACATGTATCTCGAATTTATCCTAGGATTAAATCTAGAACAGTGCCAAAACCCGCTCTGATACCAGTTGTTGGGGTTTTTTCGAATTGAACCACCGCAGGATCTAATTGGATGTTCATTAATCCTAATGTCATATAGATCATAAATTCATGCATCTCATATGTTTTAATTAACCGAGTTCAATTAACATGCATAGCTGGTTTAAACGATTCTACTAAAGCGGAAACATAGAATCGAAAAACGACTTACAAATCAAACGACGGGTGGAGGACAAGATTAAAGGTCTAATCTTGTTGTTGTGTATGATGATGATCGGCGCCCACTGTGATATTCCACTCCTTGATCTTCTGTTGTATTCCCGAACTGAATCTAGTTTCAGGGTGGGCTGAAATCTACTAGATCGGTATGGAATCTGTGGAGATAAAGAGAACACAAGAGGAGTTGATCTGTAACCTTAAAATTTCGTCCCCCACCCTCTTATATATAAGCGGGTGGGTGAAATTTCAGTGTCCCAACCCTACTGGGTTTGGGCCTCTATCTCTTTTTCTATCTCCAGTCCATTAAAGTCATATTGGGCTACAACAGAGATCTAGAAGAATATTAAATTGGCCTGCTAATTTATTTAATTTCCAATATCCAACAAACTTAGGATATTATTAAATAAATTAAGTATTATTTTTATTCCACTAAAGAAATAATACTGACCTACCAATTTAATACATATTTCTGAATATGTTTTCTCCTTTAGTCCAGCCATTCCCCGCGTTTAAGATATAATGCCCATTAATTAATTATGTAAGCTTTTAACAACTATAATTAATTAATATCTTATCCTTGAGTAGTACCACACAAGCTTTACTCATGCACGGAATAAATTCCATCTGCAGGGTTTCAGCATGAACTTGCATTTTCTCAAGGGGACACCATCAAACTGGCGAACCAGGACACGGTGCCCCTACATATTGCACGACCCATCATAAGTGTAAATGTCACAACCCAAGATATTGAGATTATTGATCCTTATGAAAGAATCTCACCCTTTGATAAATCAAAGCTGCAAACACTACACGTATATGTCCGCCAACACATAGGGGTTAAGAACCCGAACTCTGTGGATTCTTATTCTCTCATCTAAGGTCAGAATAGAGAATAGAATCCTAAGTAGATCCTCCTCAATACACTTGACCGTGTATTAGAATAATCAGTTAGTCAAGACAAACTATCAGATTATTTTACGGTGTACCGATAGCAGGTTCAGTGTCATCTAGACCGTGAGCCTTTTAATACATTACAAGAAACCGATGATATGATCTAACCATGTGTTTACCCACACCATATCATCTACAATGTAAGTATAGTGAACATGCATGTAAATATAACAATTTAAATGCAAACATTGACTGCAATTGTATTCATTCTATATCATCATAAAACCATTATTAATAATGTATACAAAAGACAGGTCTTCTAGTATATAAAACCAACACTTTGGTCATCCTCCGTCTTATATAGGATAAGGCCATACCTTCTCCTCCAACATTCAAGGGATTTGGCAACGCCACAACCATTTTCTCGATAATTAAGGGATTCGTCGATTCTTTAGAGATACCATCTTATCTTCTCAAGGGTCTTTTGACCACGTTCGTATTATCCTCAACGTCCTTTTAACCTAGTCTAATTGCCTAGCCTTCGACCTCTATGTTTCGCCTTTCCCCCTCTTCCTTGAATTCGTCCTTTAACCTCTAGTCTCCAGACCTCGAGGGTTGACTGTTCGACCTCGAGGCCTTCAGACACACAATTGGGCTTCAACTTTGGGCCCTAATGAAGATAGGCCTCTACAATTAGCCCCTCATTACTTGGTGCTCGAGAATTTCGGGGACTATGTAATGAACATCCACGTATTTACCTAAAAGGATGACTTTCAACACTTTGTTTCTGAAAGAAGGTCTATAAAGCCCCGAGTCCATGGATACATCATCGATATCGGCAAAGATCATAAAACTAAACCTCGGGAGGCTCCATACCTGAATGAAGGTCCTAGGGAGCTGAGGAGGTCGTGAAAGCAGAGCTCGAGAGGCTCCAGACCTGAATGAAGGTCCTGGAGAGCTAAAGAGGTCGTGAAAGCAGACCTCGAGAGGCTCCAGACCTGAATGAAGGTCCTGGGGAGCTGAGGAGGTCGTGAAAGCAGACCTTGAGAGGCTCCAGACCTGAATGAAAGTCCTGGGGAGCTGAAGAGGTCGTGAAAGTAGGCCTCAAGATGCTCCAGACCTGAATAAAGGTCCTGGGGAGCTGAAGAAGTGCCTGAGGGCAAGATTGTACTTTTCCTCTTTTTACGCGACTTTTCAATTTCCTTGGAAAATCTTAGCCGTGCGATTTTCGGATCTTGCGGCCACGATTTCACGAGCTCTGAAGTGCCTTTATATTCAAAACGCACATCTCAGAGCTGCTTTCCCTCTCTATTTCCTGTTTCCTGAGACGCACTAATTTTTCAGAGATTCCATACATGATTCCAACTGCTTTGGCGCCTAGCCCATCAATCTTTCAGGAGATCCAATCCCCGTTCACTCGCTCGCGAGTTTTCCAGGTTACGCCCTTTCTTCTCTCTCTTCCATTCCCTGAGGAATTTTAGGCTGTTTGACTTAGGATTAACCCTTGGGTTTAGTGTCAATGGAGGTTTTAAGTTGTTTTTCTGCACGGGTTATTGGTCGGTTGTTTGGGTTTTACGGAAATTCTTGGGATATTCTGTTATCTGTTTTTGCCGCCCCCTTGCCACCGAACTAGGGTTTAAGCGGGAATATAGTTCTAAGATTGATTCTGCATTTTCTGGGTAATAAACCTCCAAATTTTTGAAGTTCTTGGGAAAGTTTTCCGGTGACTATCGATAGATCAATCTCTTAACGTTTTTAGGTCTCTTTAAACATTATAAGTGTATCCGGTGGTAGTGACTTTGGCGAAGGGATTCGGAGCTAGGACGGTGGCGTATCTGAGTTGGAACAGTCTTCCGGCTCGGCTTCTGACTCGGTGGCCGTCGTTACTCCCCCCGACTAGACATTCGAGTGACAAGTCATCTCATTTAGCCGTTATTCCTCGGACAAGAGGGGGTCGATCGTCAGCCGTCTTAAGGCTTCAAAGACGGCCACCAAGAGACCTGTGGATAAGAAGAAGAGACGGAAGTCCGAGGCTGTGGGCTCTCCTTCCTCGAACGAGGATTTCAAGGCTACTGAGATCACTCCGCAAGTTGGGGATGACCTAGTCAAGAAGGTGACCTCTCCAGAGCATTCGGGGTCTGGGGTAGAGATCCATGTCCCTAGGCCTTCTGATAGAGCCAATAGACCCTCATCCGGCCTTACTGCCATCTACACCTCAGTCATCGATAAGGGGGTAGGACTTCCCCTTCACTCCTTCTTTGCCAAGATTGCACAAATCTACGGGGTTGCTCCTGCCCAGATATCAACGATAGGGTGGTATCATATATTGGGTATGTATTACCTTTGGGATAGTCTAGGGTTTCCTGAGCCCAGCATCATGGAGTGGCACTCCGCATATAGAATAGTGGCTAGCCCCGGCCAGAAGGGATTCTACTATTTTACAAAATGGGTTGGAGAACGAGCCCCTCTGATAAACACTCTCCCCTCTTCATCGGGGGATTGGAAGCCGAGGTTTCTCTTAATCCCAGCCGAGACCTCGACTGATAGGATCTTACCGACGGCGTTCGCCGAAGCCCATAGGTCTTCGAAGCTTGTCTTTGTCACTTTTCTAATTGAAATATAACTGTACCTGACATCGTATCTTGTGCCTTTCCACAAGTGTTCATAAACGAAGGGACGCAGTCGGCACTGAGGCCGAGCGAATCGAAGCTGCTCTCTCGCTTCCCAAGGAAAACCATCATTTCGAGACCGTTCATCGAGGTTGAACCTTGTTTGATATGGAAAAGCTGAAGATTTAGCCCTCGAACGATAATGTGAAGGCCTTGGCTGTGGCTAAGGAGATAAGACCCTCGTCCTCGGGGGTCAAGAGATCGGTCGAGGCCACACCTTCTACCTCTTCTTCTCCAAAATAGCTGAAAGGCCTCGCGAGCCCCGAGGCTCCCAATCCCGCTCTTCTGCCTCCGCTGGTGGTAAACGTCGATGCCCCAGCTTCTAAAAAGGATTCGAAGGGGTCAGGCATGCCTCCGAAGCCCTTTCTCCTTGACATCCAATCTGCCGTCGCCAGCAGCCGCTCTCCATTGGACTTCGAGAGGGACAGCCTGGAAGAGCAAGCTCAGATCGCCTTAGAAATGCTATCGAAGGTTTACCTGCACTCTTATATTTTCATTTGATTCATATATATATATATGTATGTATGTATGTATGTATGTTTATAATTACTACTAAGAAAATGCTTATTATTGCTCGGTTCGTGGCGCTATAGGCCCTCTGCTGCCAATACCAGCTTCAGGGTCGGATCTCTGGGCATGCTGAGGGCCTCGATAAGAGGTTAATAGAGCTCTCGGAAGAGCAAGAGAGGATTGCCGAGGAGAGGCGCGATATGGCCACAGAGAAGTCGACCTTGATCGGTGAGAGGGATGCGGCATGTGTTTTGGTCGCCGGGGCTCAGGGGCAGCTCAACAGGGCTCTGGTCTATCAAGCCCAATTGGAGCTGACAAGGGCCTCTCTAGAGTCGAGGCTAGCTGCCTCAGAGGCGAGGGTCAGGGACCTCGAGGCCCGTCCTGCGGCCTCGGACTTTACCTCCTTAGTTGACTCTGCAGAGTTCGAGCCTTACAAAGAACTCTTCTATCAGGAAGGTGGCTTTGTAGTGGTTGAGGTGATCAAGGAGAGGATGCCCGAGCTTGACCTTTCGATTCAGAAAATGTAAAAAATGAAACAAAAATGAAGTGTAAGCGTTATTCCCCTTCGACATCTGTTTCCGAACTCGTAGAAAATGAGGGTCGGACCTCCTGGGCTTCGGGCTCTGTTAGTTACTCCAACACCCAAGTCAGTATTCAAATAAAAGAAAATGATCGAAAAATAAAAGAAATAAACAGTAAAGGAGAAGTACGGTACTCTTCTTCGATTTCGAGGCTGACTTCTTCCCCTGAACTCGCAGGAGGGCGGGGGTCAGAACCCTTGGGCTTCAGGTTCTTTTAGCTACTCCGACGCCCAAGTCAGTAAACAAACAATGTAGTGGTAACTAAAAAATAAAGAATTGAAGAGTTCAGGAATGATACTGTTTCAAGTGTATGGCGTTCCAGCTGTTGGCTATTGAGTGCCCTTCCCTCGATCGGAGTTTGTAAGCCCTGTTCCCTACAACTTTGTCGATCTCATAGGGGTCTTCCCAGTTGGGAGCTAGTTTTCCAGCTCTGCTCCCTTTCGTGTTCTGGAACACTTTTCTTAGCACCCAATCTCCTGTCTTGAATGATCGCAGCCTCGTGTTTCTATCGAAGTGCATTCTTCTTATCTACTTGTAGGCAGTGATTTTCATTGTGGCTTTGTCCCGAAGTTCGTCTATGGTGTCGAGGTTGGTTTCGAGCTCGCAGTTATTGGCTTCATCCGGCCATTCAGTTCTTGTCGACCCTATTTCTGTTTCTGCTGGGAGGTCTGTTTCTAAACCATAGGTGAGGGCGTAGGGGGTCTCTCCTGTGGCGGTCCGGGCAGTTGTCCTATACGACTAGAGGACCCCTGGGAGTTGTTCGACCCACTGTCCTTTGTGTTCTGGGAGCCTTTTCTTCAGAGTGTTCAGGATTGTTTTGTTGGTGGCCTTGGCTTGACCGTTCGAGGCTGGGTGCCTCGGTGTGCAGAAAGAGAGCTTGATGTTCCAATGGCGGCAGAAATCTTGAAATTTTAAGCTTATGAATTGGGAGCCATTGTCGGTGACTATTTCTTTAGGGACTCCAAACCTACAAATTACAAATTTCCATAAAAAACTTCATACCTCGATGTCTCTTATTCACGTGAAGGCCTCTGCCTTGGCCCATTTGGTGAAGTAATCCGTCACGACCAAGATAAAGCATTTCTGATTCGACCCTCTTGGTAACGGGCCCACGATGTCCATTTCCCATTTCATAAATGGCCAAGGTATAGCTGCGGTGTGTAGAGGCTCTAGCAGCATGTGACTTATCTGGGCTAACCTCTGGCATCTGTCACATTTCTTGGCGTGACTTTTGGCGTCTTCCCTCATGGTTGGCCAGTAAAAGCCGGTCGTTAATGCTCGGTTAGCCAAGCTTCTATGCCCTGAATGGTTCATGCATTCGCCGTCGTGGAGCTCGGTTAGGATGTACTTTGCTTGGGTCGGGCTTACACATTTCAAATAGGGTCCTGAGAAGGACTTCCTATATAGGGATCCGGAAATCATGGCGAACTTTCGAGCTTTTGTCTGGATCCGTCTTGCTTCGGTGGGCTCTGCAGAGAGTTCATTTCTGTTATGAATCTGCATAGAGGGGTCATCCAGTTTATTTCGACGTCGATGGGCAAGACCTCGGGATCGTCACCCTTCCATACGGCGGGCCACTTGGCGAATAGGACCTGGATGTTCTTGTTCTGATTAATATGGATGGCTGATCCTAAATTAGCCAACAAGTCGGCATGGCAGTTTTCCTCTCTAGTGATGTGCTGAGCTTCGATCTTCTCGAACTTGGCTGCCGCCTACTTTGCGACCGCGAGGTATGATACCATCCTCGAATCCTTTGCCTGGAATTCTCCTTCGAATTGGTTGATTATCAATTGTGAATCACTCATGATTCGAATCCTTTTAGCTCCTACATCAGCTGCCAAGTTCAATCCTGCTATGAGGGCCTCGTATTCCGCTTCGTTGTTGGTGGCTTTGAACCCGCATCGGATAGATCTCTCCGTAATTATTCCTGCTGGACTGATCAGTACCATGCTCATGCCACTCCCCTTCAAAGTCCTGGATCCATCAACTTGGAGGATCCAGTACTTCGAATCTTCATCCTCGATGTTCATCATTGCTTCTTCTTCTGGTTCAGCCTTTTGGGAGAAATCAGCGATGAAGTGTGATAAGACTTGGGATTTAATTGATGTCCGGGAGACATAGTATATGTCATATTCCCCGAGTTCGATGGCCCATTTTGACAATCTTCCTGCGACGTCTGGCTTCTTCAACACAGCTCTTAAAGGAAACTCTGTGACTACTTTTATTGAATGGCTTTGAAAATAGGGTTTCATTTTCCTGGAAGCCATGACAAGCGCTAAGGTTAGTTTTTCGAGCTATGGGTATCTGTTCTCAGCGTCTAGCAGCGAGCGACTAGCATAATACATGGGGTGTTGTCTTCCTTCATCCTCTCTAACAAGCACTGCACTGACAGAGTTAGTAGAAACAGATAAATAAACAAGGAGTACCTCTCCGTCGATTGTCTTGGATAAAAGAGGTGGGCTCGAGAGGTATCCCTTGAGGTATTTGAGGGCCTTGGCGCATTCTGGAGTCCACTCGAAGTCTTTGTTCTTTCATAGAATCTGGAAAAATGCCCGGCTTCTTTCTGAGTATTTGGATATAAAACGGTTGAGAGCTGCTAATCGGCCAGTCAGTTTTTGGACGTCTTTCGGGTTTCTCGGGTACTAAATATTTCAAACCGCTCTAATTTGGCTCAAGTCGGCTTTGATATCTCTTTTTGTTATGAGGTATCCCAGAAATTTCCCAGATGTTACTCCGAAGGCGCACTTGGCGGGATTCAGCTTCATGTTGTATCGGTGTAGGACTTTGAAGGTTTGTTGGAGGTGCACGATATGGTCCTGAGCTCGTAATGACTTGACTAGCATGTTGTCGATATATACTTCCATTGTTTTCGATGAGCTCTTTAAACATCCGATTTACCAGCCTTTGGTACGTTGCACCTGTATTTTTTAATCCAAAAGGCATAACCTTATAACAGAACATACCTCGGTGTGTGATGAAAGCTGTCTTCTCCTGGTCTTCTTGATGCATGAGGATCTGATTGTATCCGGAGAAGGTGTCCATGAAACTTATGAGTTCGTGACCTGTCGTCGCATCGACCAGGGCGTCTATATGTGGGAGGAAGAATGAGTCCTTGGGGCACGCCTGATTGAGGTCGGTGAAGTCTATGCATAGCCGGTTCTTTCCATTCTTCTTTTTGACCGCCACGATGTTTGCTAACCATTCTGGATAGTGGACCTCACAGATGTGGTCGTTCTTCAATAGTTTGCCTACTTTCTCGTCCACGATTTGTTCCTTTCCGGGATGAACTTTCATCTTTTTTGCTTTACAGGAATTTTTTCTGGGTCTACCTGCAATTTATGAGTTATAATGGAAGGGTCAATACCTGTCATGTCCTCGAATGACCATGCGAAGCAGTCATGGTGTTCATTGAGGAATGCAATCAGTTGATCCCTGATGTTCGAGGTCAATCTAGACCCGATCGACACCTTATAATCTGAGAGTTCGGGATGAATATGTACTTCATCGAGGTCTTCGACCTCTAGTTCTTCATAGTTTCGATCTCCTACGCTCGCGGAAGTTGATCCGACCTCGATCTGGTTGACCTCGATGAATTATTTCTGCTTGAAAGTGGAAACGTAGCATTCTCTAGACGAGACCTGTTCTCCTCGTACTGTTCGAACTCCCCATGGAGTAGGAAACTTCATGGCTTGGTGGTATGTCGAGGGTACCGCTCGGAGCTCATGGATCCAGGGTCGTCCCATAATCACGTTGTACGCTGAAGGCGCGTCGATCACCTGAAACTTTGTGAGGAGGTTAACTCACTCGATATAAGTGGGGAGTGTGATCTCTCCTAAGGTTGTTTTGTGTTCTCCGCTGAAGTCGATCAGTGTTGTTGACTTCTTGACGATGTCCGTTTCTTTCACCTACATTCCTTTCAACGTACTAAGGAAGATCACGTTAGAAGAACTCCCATTATCGATGAGAGCTCGTTTAATTAAGCAGTTCGAGATTAGAAGTGAAATGACAAGTGCATCGTGGTGTGGGCGTGAGAGTTCAGATACTTCACTACTGGAGAAGCTGAGAGTGACTAGTTCATCAGGTTCGGCTTTCTTGGGGATATTTCCTAAATATTTGAGGAATCGGCAGTGCCTCTTTGCTGACGATTACGACACGCCACTGACCTCCGAGCCTCCGGTTATGCATTTTAAGGTTCGATCGATCCTCGGAGGTCCTGAAGGCTGAGTTTCTGTATGGTTCTCTCTTCGATTCCACTTTTCTTTTCCTTTTGGGGTCAGAAGGTTGGTCAGGTACCCCCTTTTGAGAAGCTCGGCCACTTCAAGCCTAAGTGCGATGTAGTCATCCGTTCGGTGCCCATGATCATTGTGGAAGTCGCAAAATTTGCTCCTATCTCACTCGTTATCTGGTGTTCTCATCTTCGGAGGCCATTTCACGTTTTATCCGAGCCCTTTCATCGCGCTTACGGCTTCCAAGAGTGTTATGCAGAGATTATATTCTAGTAGCCTCTTGTCTGGGCCCTCGGGTATTCTCTTGTTTCTGGGGTCGAATCTGGGGTTATGCGGATAGGGGTCTGCTCGATACCTCTCATTTCTGATATGAGTTCTGGGCTCCTTGCGAGGTGGATCATTTCAGGGTTTAAACTTGGACGAATTCACTTCATCTTCTTCTCATTTGATTTATGCCCACGCTTTAGCGAGGACGTCTTCCATCGTCTTGCACGGATACTTGGTCAGTTCTTTGTAGAGGTCTGAGTCTCTTCTCAAACCCTTCCTGAAAGCCAACACGGTGGTGTCGATGTTGCATCCTGGGATCGACACCTTCTCTCTGTTAAATCGTCCTACGAAGCTTCGTAGGGTCTCTTCTGGTCTCTGAATCACTGTGTAAAGGTCATCGGCATGCTTTTCGATCTTTCGGCTACTAGTGAACTGCTCGACGAACAAATCGTTGAGCTGAGCGAAGGTGGAGATCAATGAGTTCGGTAAATTTGTGAACCACTGGAAAGCCGGTCTGGACAAGCTACTTTCGAATCCCTTACACATTCCGGCCTCCCTGCTCTGTCGTGGGATCGAGGTGGTGAATATTCTCTGCTTGTATTGTGCTATATGGTCGTCAGGGTCGGAGGTGCCATCGAACAATTTTATAGAAGGGAAGGCAAACTTCGGTGGCATCTCCACGAGGTTGATTTCGTCTGTAAAAGGAGAATCTGCGAAGCTCGTCGGGGTTGTCTTACGGATGGAAGCGAGGACCCCAGGGATTCGAGTAAGCATGTCCTCCAAACGTTTCAGCCTATTCTCAACCTCGATTCCAGGCTGGTTTTCGGTACTTTCGAACCCAGGAGGGGGTCCAAGAAAAGGGTAGTTGCCGCCCTCTTTATTTATTTGTTGTTGTTAGTCCTCGCTAGTACCTGCAATACTTTGGTTAGCAATTTCATTAGCAGAATTTAAGAGTAACTGTTCGCGTAGGTGGCTGGTCGTTCGGATTCGTGGGGGTTGTCAGGAAAGTCCATTGGGAACTTGATTTGGATGAGTGAATGCTTCCATCCGAGCTTTCAGGACTGAATTTTCCGTTCGGATGGCTGCGAGCTCCACAACGGTGGAGTTGAGTTGTTGATGGATCGCCCGCAACACCTGGGCTGTAACAACCCGGATTTTCAGAATATGATTAAGTAATTTTTAATTTTAATTAGGAAATATTAAAAGGAATTTTGAGCATAATTAAGATGTTTCGGTTCTAAGCCGCGATTTTAGGATTTATTTTTTGTAAAATCGTCTTTTCGAGAATTTTGATCCAAGCTCAGTTATAGCCGATTTTGGTCATGTTTGAAAGGTGTTGACCCAAGGAGCATGCCGGTGCTTTCGAATTTTGAATCGGAAGCCGTTTGAGTTCTCGGAGATTTAAAATGCGATTAAAGAAGATATGAATAGTGTTTTTCCGTAGGAGCGCGTTCGTTAGAAATTTGCGAAATCTCGTGTGTTGACCCGAGCCTTGATTTTTCAAGCCTATCCTATAAGAAATTTCTCAAGGAATCCGTTGGTGTTCCCGGATTTTCATTCTGGGGTCAATTGAACGCTCGAGAATTTTATTTGTCCCTTGTGTAGAATAGTAACTTTATTTTTGAAAAGAGAATATTTTCTCGTTTTCCTTCAAGATGACTAGATCTTTATCCTGAGTTAAGTTGGTTCAATAGTACTCAAGCCAATGAACCTCTCGGTATTTTCAGATTTCGTGTCTGAGATCATTTGGACCTTGACATTGAATAAAGCGCATTTTAACCGAACCCGATATTTTTAAAGCAGTGTTGTTGCACTGAAGAAGCTTCTCAGAGAAGCTTGGATTTCCCCTATAAATAGAGGAGCCCCTTCCCCTTCATCCTTGCTCATTTTCATTTCTCAACCTCCATTTCTAAAGTTGAGCGAGGAGCGCTCTTCGTGAGCGCACCTCCGAGACGAGTAGTTTTTGTTTGGCGAGTCGAGCGCGGAGGAGCGGAGGAGGAGTTTCCGCCGCCGGAAATCGCCCAGGTGGCACGGTTGCGGGGGCTTCCGCGGTCGCGGGGATGCCCTCTCGGCCCGACTGGTGCGTGGGCGCGGGGTTCCGCGGGCGCAGTGTCCGCGCGGGCGCGGGGCTGTTGCGGCAGCTTCGGCACATTTTCGTGCGGAGGTCATAATTTTTGCCTCAGTTGGAGTTACGAGGCCCATGAGTACTCAAATAGAAGCCCTTTCGATGATCTATGAGGTAGCAGTAGCCGATAATCCGGAATCTTGATTGTTCGAATTGGATTTTCCATCCCCTTTTGTGGTAATTTCGGATGCCTTAATCTTTTAAATTCTCGTATTTTAAGTTATAGTTAAGGATCAAGGATTTAGATATCATTTCAATGTCTTATTAGGAGCTCTAATAAGGTTTCAAGTCGTGGATCGACTTTCGTAAAGAAGAGGTGAACCCCGAGGAGGCCCGAGGAAGGATTTTCAGTCGTTGTTTCGTCTACGCGCTCATTATCAAAATGCTCATCATCAAGGTGGGTGCTTCTAAACCAAGTATAAGGTTTGAGCTATTAAGCTCTAGAAGCATGTTAAGGCAAGGGAAATATCCAATTAAAATATTTTATGCTCTGCCTGTTTAGTCTCTGTACAAGGAAAGGAAAGGAATAAAAGAAGTTATATGCATGATTATGTTGAATTGTTATTTGAGTTTGATAAAGTAAAGGAAGTTAGTATAAGTTAAGTGAGCTCTCAAGTATGTTTAGATATGCTAGAATTGTTTATATACAATTTATGCTAGCATGAGGTGTTTAGAATTGCTTTATTTGCAATCGATGTTTATCTGCGTTCATTTCCTCGTATTTGAATGTTTATGCTTTGTTAAAAGCTCGTATAGTTAAGGATTAAGGATTGCCTTGTTAGTGTAGCGTTAAATCCCTTATAGGCCGAGATCATGCTCAATTTAAGAATTAGCCTTAGACGATTGCTCTAAGTTTGGTATTGCTAGCTAAGTCAAGTAGGTAAGGAATGAGGTTAAGGTTAAGTAAGGAAGGTTAAGGTTAAGAAAGGAGGAATTTAAGGAAAGATATAGTTTCTGTTGTAAGCAGGTTATCGAGCTCAAAGAACAGTTTATTTGCATTATCATGCCGTGACCTTCGAGTCACCGAGTTGAATATTTGAAAGTAAAGGAAGTCACTGCGGGGTAATCCTCTCACATACTCAGAGGATACTTGAGATAACCCCTCTCTCATCCTAAGGCAAAAAGGGTGCAGTAGACAGCAGGTTTGAGCCAGGAAAGGAGCCAGAAAAGAAGTAAAAGGTTTTGTGGGTATGGAGAGGGCTTTTGGGTTTTGCTCTCCATATGCAGCTAGTTATTACTTGGATATTCCAAAGTTTATTAAAGAGTTTTCTCATAAAACCCCACTGAGTACATTAGTGCTTACCCCCTCTTTTTCAAATGTTTTCAGGTTGAGATGCTGAGGCCGGTGATGTGTTGCTGGTGGGGTTGTCTAAGTTGTCTGAGGTTTCAAGTTTGTTGCTCTGTATGGTTACATGATTTCTTCCGCTAAGTTTCTGCTAAGTACTCTGATGTTAGTATTTAGTCTTGATATGTGTAACTAGATTCTTGATAGTAGCATGTTTTAAATGCTATGAATCCTAGTTATCAATAAAGTCTTTGAAGCATGTTCTTTGATATATCAGTTGTTCCTTTATTGATTCCAAGTTATTTGAATAGTCATACTTGTTGAGCATTCTGGTATCTATTCATCTTCAGTTGACTTGTGAATAAGTCTTTCATGCTTGTTACTATTGTTCGCCTACGAAGAGGCTTTTCCTTTCAAGCATGATTTTGTTCATTCAAGTTAAGTTTTGAGTTAGTTTCTTGTTTGGTCCTATGAATGGGACAGCATGATTTATTTGACTCCGACCTTTTTATGGGTCTTAGCCATTGTGGCTTTTGAGGAAGTCTTGTTTAGTTATAAAGTCGAATTCCTATATGTTTGTCTTTGGATTCTGTTTAAATTTCAGTTGGTCTATAATTTGGCATTCCTTTGACTCGATTGAATCCTTTGACCCCCTTTGATTCATTAAAGATGATAGTCCTTCCAAGTCATAAAGTTAAGTTGTCTAAGTTTGTGAGGTGCTAACTTAGTTTAATTCTAAAAATACCCCCCTGAATTTCCGATTAATCTACCTATTTTCTTCGGCTTTTACGCCTAACACCCCGTCCCAGTCAAAATGACTGCCTAAGGGACCGGGCTGTTACATGGGCAATGTCTCCACTTCCTCCTGCAGGGGGGGCGTTGCGGGCGATGTCTCTCTCCGATTATCCTGAGGGTTTGGAGTCATACCGCTTCGGCCGTCAGCAGTCATCTTCGATATGGTCGATCAGAGCCCCACGGTGTTGGGGTTTTTTCGAATTAAACCACCGCAGGATCATTTGGTTGTTCATTAATCCATGTTCATGCAAATCATAATTTTATGTAACATGCATGTTTATCACAGTCTAATCAAAAAGCATGCAAAGCAGATTCGAATCTAATAAAGCGGAAGACATAGAAACGAATCTACTTACAAATCGATAGACGGTCTGTGGACAAGAGTAAAGATCTAATCTTGCTGTTGAATGAGCACAGTAATGGCACCACCTATGACCTCAAAATCGTGCACCACAGTATTCCACTCCAAGATCTTCTGTTGTATTCCCGGACTGTATCTAGATTCAGAGTGGGCTGAAATCTACTAGATAGAATTGTGAAATCTATGGATAACTTTGAGAGACTAAGAGGGGCTGATTTCCTATGAATAAATTCATCAAATTTCGTGCCCCCCCTCCCCTTATATATAGGGAAGGCCGAAATTTCATGTTCCAGCCCTAATGGGCTTGGGCCTCTATCTCAAGTTCAATATCCAGTCCACTATCAGTCAATTGGGCTACAACAGGGATCTAGAAGAATATTAAATTGGCCCACTAATTTATTTAATATCCAATATCCAATAAACCTAGGATATAATTAAATAAATTAAGTTTTACTTTTATTCCACTAAAGAAGTAAAACTGACCTACCAATTTAATACATATTTACGAATATGCTTTCTCCTTTAGTCCAGCCATTCCCCGTGTTTAAGATATAATGTTCATTAATTAATTATGTAAGCCTCTGACAACTATAATTAATTAACATCTAAAACCTTGAGTAGTACCGCACAAGCTTTATTCATGTACAGAATAAATTCCACCTGCAGGGTTTCAACATGAACTTGTGCTTCCTCAAGAGAACATCATCAACCTGGCGCACCAGGACACAGTGCTCATGCATACTGCTCGAGACATCATGTATACATTGTTATTACCCAAGATATCGAATTCGATCTATGAAAAGATCTCACCCATTGATAAATCAATGTAATAAACAACACACACATATATGCTCGCCAATATCACATGAGTTCAGAACCCGAACTCTGTGGATCTTTATTCTCTCAGTAACTGGGTCAGAGACAGAGAATAGTATCCTATCGTGATCCTCCTCAATACACTAACTAGTGTACTAGAATAATCAGTTAGTCAAGATAAACTAACTTATCAGATTATTCTACGGTGTACCGATGGTGTATTCAGGACCATCTAAGCCGTGAGCTCTTTAATACATTACAAGGTTCTAATGATATGATCTTACCGTGTGACTCCCCACACCATATCATCTACAATGTAAGTATATGGAACATTGCATAAAACAATTATCGAACATAATCTAAATGCAAACAGTGACTGCAATAACTTTCATTTCATATCATCATATCATCAGAAAAAGTATATAAAGACAAGTCTTTCATGCTTGTTACTATTGTTCGCCTACGAAGAGGCTTTTCCTTTCAAGCATGATTCTGTTCGTTCAAGTTAAGTTTTGAGTTAGTTTCTTGTTTGGTCCTATGAATGGGACAGCATGATTTATTTGACTCCGACCTTTTTATGGGTCTTAGCCATTGTGGCTTTTAAGGAAGTCTTGTTTAGTTATAAAGTCGAATTCCTATATGTTTGTCTTTGGATTCTGTTTAAATTTCGGTTGGCCTATGATTTGGCATTCCTTTGACTCGATTGAATCCTTTGACCCCCTTTGATTCATTAAAGATGATAGTCCTTCCAAGTCATAAAGTTAAGTTGTCTAAGTTTGTGAGGTGCTAACTTAGTTTAATTCTAAAAATACCCCCCTGAATTTCATATTAATCTACCTATTTTCTTCGGCTTTTACGCCTAACACCCCGTCCCCGTCAAAATGACTGCCTAAGGGACCGGGCTGTTACATGGGCAATGTCTCCGCTTCCTCCTGCAGGGGGGGATTGCGGGCGGTGTCTCTCTCCGATTATCCTGAGGGTTTGGAGTCGTATCGCTTCGGCCGTCGGCAGTCATCTTCGATATGGTCGATCAGAGCCCCACGGTGGGTGCGAAATTGTAGACGCTAATTCTCTACAATTACTCGTATATCGTATTCAGGCTCTAGCAACCTATAGGACCACATTTAAACTGAAGGGTAATGTAGATTTTGATCGAAAGTGATGAATAGGAATAAGGTGAGCCGAGGATCGAAGTTTGATCTTCAGTCGAAGTTTTTTGAATTGTCGTTCTTGCTTAGCTATCGTGCGCCCACCTTCTTTGGTCATCCTCCGTCTTATATAGGATAAGGGCATACCTTCCCCTCCAACATTCAAGGGATTTGGCGACACCACAACCATTTTCCCGATAATTAAGGGATTTGCCGATTTTTTAGAGATACCATCTTATCTTCTCAAGGGTCTTTTGACCACGTTCATATTATCCTCAACGTCATTTTGACCCAGTAATTGCCTAGCCTTCGACCTCCATGTTTCGCCTTTCTCCCTCTTCCTTGAATTCGTCCTTTAATCTCTAGTCTCCGGACCTCGAGGGTTGATTGTTCGACCTCGAGGCCTTCAGACATACAATTGGGCCTCAGCTTTGGGCCCTGACGAAGATGGGCCTTTACAGTGGTCAAATGGTCAAGCAAGATTAAATGATCATATTTATTTTATTTTATGTAATAAATGACAATTTATGGTATGAAACTTCCGCTGTATTTCAAGTAATTATTTTATTAATGAAAAGCACGAGTAACGTACCTTTTTTCTATTAAAAGTGAAATTGGGACGTTACAGTATTAATTCTTTAGTGGAATAAAAATAATGCTTAATTTATTTAATTATATGCTAAGTTGTGGATATTGAAAATTAAATAAATTAACAGGTTAATTTAATATTCTTCAAGATCCATGTTGTAGTCCAATATGACCTTAGTGGACTAGGGTTGGAACAAGTGTGAGATGC
This sequence comes from Perilla frutescens, assembly GCA_026008535.1. Taxonomy (NCBI): domain Eukaryota; kingdom Viridiplantae; phylum Streptophyta; class Magnoliopsida; order Lamiales; family Lamiaceae; genus Perilla; species Perilla frutescens. The sequence goes on from BRKX01000004.1 coordinate 10,481,772, forward strand.
CTAAACCCATTAGGGTTTGGACATGCTATTTTTGCCCACCCCTCTGATAAATAGAGGAGTGGGGATCGAAAATTAAGGAACGTAAATCAGCCCCTCTCTTATGCTCACTTGATCCCTAGAGTTTTCACAACTGTTTAGTAATATACAACTCACCCTGTATCTAGATGCGGTACGAGAATACAACAGAAGATCAAAGAGTTGAATACAACAAATGGGGCGCCGGTTTTCACTGCTTCAACAACGAGATTAGATCTTTAATCTTATGATCAACCCTACACGTGATGTAAGTTATAGTTCGATAGCTTTCTATGTTCTGCAATTGTAGAATTCGAATTTTATCTTGCATGCTAATTCAACATAGATAATTATTAATGTCACACATAAAATAATGATATACATGAGCTATGATTAATGAGCATCCAAATAGATCATGTGGTGGTTCAATTCGAAAAAATCCCAACACTATGTTGGGACTTAAATTATGTTGGAGCAACCACTCAACTATCCTAAACCTTCTCTCAAAATGTCTAGGTTGTAGATCACATAATAAATACCAATGTTTCCATTAAGTATCTAATATGCAACTCTTAAATGCTCATTGGGTTTTTTGCTCTCTCAAATAACCGCAACTCTCTCGATTGATATTGATTATCAAGTTAACTATTCTCAATCTTGTGTTAAGACTCCTCTTTTGATTTATGAAATAACACATTAAATTGCATTACTAAATGGTCAATTAAATAGTACATGATCAAACATGAGAATATAATAAATTTTATTTTTATAATAAATATTTTTAAAATATTAAATTTAATAGTGGAACAAGAAATGTGAACTGAATGATTTTATCCATGTGTATAGTAGTATCCTATGAAATAGGGAAGAATACCCCCCCCCCCCCCATATATTGCACAAATTAATTTAGACTAACTCAATCACCTAGTCCAACGATTAGACTACTCAACAAATAAATGAGATTTTTTTTTTCTCAGAGTAATTCGCAGTTGCTAGATAAATTACATTTAAATATTTAGTTGTAATACGCATACTGCCACATACACGACAAGTAACGGTGTCAATGAAATTTAATATTAAAATTTTCAATCTTAAATTGCTTCAGGTACTCCATCACAGGATCATCCCGAGATATATAGGTAATTGCGAAATTTTTTAAGATCGTGATTGATTGCAATATGCTAGTGGCTTGCATATAGGCTACTATCCGCTGGAAATTTATATCATTAATTATCTGCATAAATTGATTAGTGCTCCATTTTCAATCATTTTTACATATGGGATAGTCTATTGATTATTGAGTTCCAATCTTATATTTTATGGTCATTCTCACACATTTAAAGTACTTCAGAAAATAAAATACGATGTAAAACAAATTCCAGCGGTCAATTATAAATAGACGTGGCAATCCAAATTACTGTAACTTAACTTTTGAGGAAGAAATCATGTAAATAACAACCCGAGGGGAAAAAAGAACATCAAGTGATATATATATCATAAACTATTTATATAGCACAAGTTCGTGCAGTGCCTATAATGTGACTTTCTAAATATGAAGGCTTTCCTTCAGAATAAAACACATTTAGGTTGGAAATAATTAAATGTAATATTGTAATTAGTACAACTTGACAATCACGTTATAGTTGAGTTTAGAATTTATAAAACAATTAAGCTAATTAACTAAGAGAATGTCTTTTATCAGACCGATCATCAGTGGACACTACTTAGTGTCGGACGAGCTTTTTATCTGAATTTTCTTTTCTTTTCTTTTTTAAATTCAAAAAATATATATTCTAAAATTAAAATAAATTAATTTAATTATATAGGATGGAGGGGTATATTATTAGAAAAATTATATTTTAATTATAGCTAAAACTCCTAAAACAACGACATGTAGTATGATTTTTTATACAATTTAAAGGAAATAGAAAAAGGTGGATAAATAAAGGAGGTCTAAAAAAGAGTAGAATTGTTTTGAAACACAACATTGAAGGGTCACTTTCGGGCAAATGGGGCCCGCATGCAGTTAACGTGCGCCAGGAGGGGGTAGATTATTAAGATGCACACACTAATTGACGGCCACAAACAAACGGGAAGAAATAAGACCGTTAGGGTTCATAATTATTCATCAGAATACAAAAAGAAACTTCTCAACGGTTCCACTAATCGAATTCTCTCGAAAACTCTACTCATTTTGTGGGGGGCCCTTTATGACGTGGCGGCTTTTCTATGGCTTATCTAATTCTCTACTTTTTTTTTTTATGATGCCACCCTCAAATGTAATAAAACAGATACTGATAGTAAGTATCTCAATAAAAATTAATAAAAAAAATAAAAGGAATCAAAATTAATAATATATTTTTTTTAGTTTTAAATTAATTGTTTCAATCGTAATATTCCGGGGTGTTTGCTTTGAGATAAGGGGATGAAAATTTAATGATAGATGGGAAGTTTTATGAAAGAGAATCATACTATTTTGATGTCCTGATCCCAATTTAGGGGACTCCTCATTGCCTTTGATTTTTTGGGCAAATGAAAATGACTCTCTCTTATTACTTATTAGGCTATTGCCACACTCATTCTCCATTCACATATTTAATATTCCCCTCCATAAACCAAGCACATGCAACACTTAGTGTTTTTTGGATAATAAATACTTCTTTTTTTATATCACAATTAATTTGTTTTCTTTGTTCTAATACCAAAACATTGTAGTGCACTCTGAAGGAAAAAAAAAAAATCATTACCAAATCAGAATAAACTACGAATCTCCAAAAAATTATATATTTATCAATTATCATATTAAACATATGATTAATTCAATTTACACGAACTAAGTTATGCAAGGATGAGAGTCGTGGGGTGGATAGAAAGAGAATATGTCCCAATGCACATTAATACAAACTATGAGGCGGCACGTTTGGCTGCATGTTAAACTATATATATATATTCCATGGATAAAATAATGATGTGGATTTCCTTTGTTTTTAAATCACAGTGAAAAAGTGGTCCAATTGAAATTTCTGTCTTTTTTCTAACATCAAAGTGCCAGCTGTTTCCCACGTGATGCTTTTCATTCAATCTCAGCCTCAAAAATTAAACAATTAAAATTAATAAACAATTAAAAAGAAAGAAGAAAGCTAAAAGCATTCCAGATTAATCCATTCTGTTGGGCCTCCACATTACCAAGCCCATCATTAGAAGCCTATTATTACAGTGATATTTTATTTTCATTATTATATAAAGACTTTGATCGTTACGTCTAGAATTATACATATGTAAATACGTATTTTTTTTAAAAATATATATTTAATATAGTAGTTTAAATATTTAATTTAAAATTTTAATTAATTTAACAAATTTTAAATTTCATGCATCATTTATATGCTACTCAGTGTTCCTATATGTTTTTCATTCTCATTCTTTATTATTAACTTTATCATATAAATTGAAAAAATAATTAAGATTTACTTAAAATTTACATATACTTACTTTTAATTCAAACATAATTGGTTTATTTCATATTTTGTTTATTTTTATACTTGTGTGTTTTTTATTTATATTTTATTCTAATTCTCAATTTGAATTTTTTAAAGTTAATTTTTATTGCATTTATGACTGATAGTTTTTTTATTATTAAATGTGTTTAGTTATGTATTCTATCTATATGAGAATTATTATGACACAATCAATTTTATATGGGATTTTTTTTATTTGGGTATGTAATCAATTGAAATTTATTAAAAAATGATGTGTGATGATATAATTTTATTAACGAATTGATTTCTTAATGTTGAAACGTAATTAAAAAATATATTAACTTCTAAAATGTCACGTGTAACAAGAAGAAAAAATTACCAATAGTTTTAAAACGTTTATTATGAATTGTGTGTTACATTATTTAAATAAAAGCCATATCATAATCTCACGTCATTGATTTAATATGTTCAAAACATTAGATTATAGTTTCATTTATAACTTCATTCTAAATAAGAAAAAAATTAATCAATTATTATCTGTCTTCCTTAATTTGATAGTTCTATAAATCTATTCTTACGTTGTTTAATTTTTATATTTTTGGTTTTGTTTTATTAAATTTTAGGTTTATTTTTATTTTTTGAATATGTTATTTAATTTTCAAGATCTATATGTTTTCATTTTTAGCGCATTTTCCCTTTTTTTTATAATATACATATATAATTTTCAGGGTCTGTTTTTCAATCTCTTTATTTTTTTTCTTCTTCTTCAAAATTTAGGGTTTATTTGCAATCTTTTTATAGTGTTTATGTATTTTTGTTTAGCATTTATTTTTCAATCTTTTAGGATTTATATTTATTTTTAAGGTTTTTTCTAATTGTTTTTATGCTTGAAGAAAAAGTTCCAAATTTAAACATATACTCCCTCCGTTTTTGTATAAGTGTCATTCTAGCATTTTAATTTTGTTTCAAAAAAGTATCATTCTACAAATTCGAGACATAAAAAAAAAACAAAAAAAAAACACAATCAATGTTGGATATTCATATAATTAACAAATATTAATATATAGAGAGAGTCTCGTGTGAGATGGTATTATGAGTCAAAATTCATAAGATATGTTAAAATTGAGATTTAAACAGAAACAAACATCAATAAAATTATAAATATGTCATTAAATATGAATTTTAATTCAAATCTCCACACGTCTTGCCTTATGAATTTTAGCCCTTACAACATTATAATAAAAAGTTTGTCAAATATATAACATCAAGTAACAAAATGGATACATGTGGTGGTGTAGGATTAACACACATGGCATCTTCTAAAAAGTACACATGCCTAATTAATTAACATAAATCTCTGGTTATACATCCAAATCATAGAAGAATCGAGATTAATATATAAGTAATAGTACAATCTCGAGCCACTCAAATTCAACTTTTTTTTACTTACCAAAGGATTAATCTTTTGACTAGGGTTAGCTGGTGAAACTTCATATAATATGTTGGATGGATGGATATTTGACACGTCAGCGGACCGGTTCTAGTCCTTTTTGAGACATTCGCACTCAATTTTAATTAAAAATTAACTACTCATTCATACTTCCTCTCGAATATAATTTAAAATTGGTAAATTGCATTTTGAATGCTCCATTTTGATGGCTTTTTAAAAATTATTCGAATTAAAACTATTAACAAAATATTACATTGTTTTGCAAAAAAATTACAAATATATCTCGACTTTCATTTTCCAACGTTGAAAAATGAGGTGGATTACCACCAGATGCATGCGTGGAAATTTCAACACGGATAAAATAAATGACATGAGAAAAACTAATTAATCACACATCACACCAAAACAACATTTGAAGAAGATATATTTTGACCAAAACAATGTCTTTTTGGTTTGATGTCTAATTAACTTTTTCTGCACCATATATATTTGATTCAAGATAGAGTATCCACGCATGCATCCGATGTTGTGCCTCATTTTTTTTACGTCCGAAATTGAGGGCCACAATAGATTTGCAAAAAAATAAAAATAAATGAAAAATTCAAGTATTTTGTCAATAATTTTGACTTTGAACAGTTTTGAAAAAGCAATCAAAATGTAGATTCAAAATGAATTCACACTTTAATAAATAAATAAATATGAGATCTTACTGTTCGAATTCGATCTCGTATGTTTTGAGTTTGGATCTAAATTAGTTGTAGTATATATTGAACACAATTTTTTGTGTTAGTATCAATATAAATTTTTGTTCTGACAAATGGAATTATCCATTAATTCCAATACCAGTTGTAATTTGTGGAACGTCTATCATTCCTATATGTGTATAATAATCTTTTATTAGTGCATTTATTAATTTTCTTTAATTTATTTATCTCTTATTATTTATTGATTGTAAAATATAAAGTAACAGAAAATAAGAATTACAGCCTTGGAGGCACATTCTATTAAACAAATAAATTGGTGACAATATGGGTTGTTCGTGTTGTTTTTATATGAGGCAGCATCAATCATTCAATACTGTACTTTTAATAAAAATAAATATGTAAATTAACATATATTAGAGTAATGCCAAAGTGATCAGAGTGACAGCATATTTGACTGCTATACCACCTAATATTTAAGTATTAATTTATGGTCACAGATAAGCTTTGCAATATTAATAGAACATATAATAGAATGTTGGTCCTGTTGCACTGAGTGCACTCATTTTTAAACTATATATATATATATATATATATAGAGAGAGAGAGAGAGAGAGAGAGTATATTGAAATATTTATGATTTTAGATTAAATTGAGATGAATTTGATAATTAACTTGCATTTATAGTTCATGCTTCAAGACTTCATTTACCCTAGGTTTAAATGCAAGCAGTGCCCTAGATTTGAGTAGGCTTCTAAAAAAGGAAATAACTCCTTATCTTTTGGGTAAAAATATTAAAAATCTTCTTCTTTATTTAAAGTTCAAATAAGTTCCATGTAGCTATAGCAGTAATTAGCAATGTGCTATTAATAAGTATCATATTCATAGGGATTCAAAATGGTTAGCCCAGATAGATACGGCATTAAACATTTTGAATGTAAATTATATCTAAAATCGATCAACCCCACATGGCCACATACCAACTCAAATAAATCATTTACACGGTACATAATAATTTCTCAAAAATATTTTCTTTTACCAAAATTTATCCGCACATCAAATATTGGCATATTCATGAACACCTAGTGTTATAGACGACACACAATTACTAATTAGGCAATATTAATTCGAAATTGAAAAAACTTGGAAGAAGAAGCACTCCTGCCAAACTTGTAAGATAGCATTACTATCATTGTACGTATCTACATATGCATGAACTGAAAATGTACTTTGCTAAGCACATCATATATTTCATTAGTCGTGGAAACAATCACTTCATCTGAGAAAGTTATAAATCAAAGCATATGCATGAGCTGGTAAATATCATTTTCACTCCAAAACTTCTGATTTTTTACAGTCGAGCAACTCCACACATCACGTGACTCCCTCTTTAACCTCCAACACAAAAAGGTGAATTATATATTTATATATATATATATATAAAGAATTTCCATACGGATAAAGGAACAAAAAGATTTCCTTAGAAACCAGTCACTCTCTTTCATTTTTATTTTTATTTTTTCTATTATTTCATTTTCTTTGTATTGCTTTTATTTTATGTGACGACTGTGGCGTAACTCTAATATAATGAAATTTATATCGAGCTTATTATATGAATTTATATCGAAAATATGAATCCTAACATAAATTGTATTGCATTTTTTTTATCGTAGCAATAATTTGTAAACAACGTAAAATAGGCGAAAGGTTTATATATATGCAATCAATTAAAGCACTATGTTTGGATTGTTTGATTGCATTTTTAATGAATTATGATATATTATCAATATTCTGTTTGGATTGAATAATTAGAATTAAAATGTTATAAAATACTTGAAATCATGAAATTGAAAAAATAATCGATGCACAAAAATAAATTACCAGACATTGAAAAATAAGTGACACATAAAATAATTAATCAAAATTGTTTCTTTGTCAGAAGTCCTCTTTTAACTACATATTAGTATATTCACATTAATATTATATTTACATATCAATATTTTCATAATAATTATTACAATTGTAATTATTTTATTTGTCGACCAATAAATAATGTAGATAAAAATTTATTTTCTATTTTATATTATGCTATATGGATAATTTAACAAGTGAGTATTTAATTGATAAAATTTAATACCCAAAATTAGAATGATGAATAATTACTCAAATAAATAATTAATCGGGATCCATTATCAATATCAGACTCCAATCATTCAAACTAATACTAAATTGGAATGAAATTATCAATCATACATTCATACCAAACCTAGGGTAATCACCCAAACCAAACGAGCCCCGATGGGATACACATTTTATACTCCGTATTAGAATGGAAGAAGAAAAGGAAAAAGACGTTGAAGCGTTGGAGGCTGCAAGTGGGACCCGCAGCAGTAAAACCCACAGGAGCACTACAGCACACCACAGGCACAGACACAGATGATTAGCCCTCCTCACTCACATGGTCTCGCTGTTGCTTTGGGCCCCACCCACCCCCACTTCTCTCTCTCTCTCTCTCTCTCTCTCTCTCATATTTAGAAAAAAACACACATAAATTAAGGATGACAAGTTGTAATTCCGACATGTTTACACACGACGTTCACGAGTTCATGTTCTTCGACTTTTGGTAGTTTACAATATATATACATATTTCTAATTAATTCCTACAATGATATGCCTAAAAAAAATTGAGATATTACGTCAATAATATGATTTACTCGGAGAGTATCTTTAGTAATATCTACAAATCTTCTAAATACCCATATTTGTACATTTGTTTTTTTTAAATAATAATAAATAAATTTGAATGCATCCTTCTTCCTTAAAAAAAAGTACATGGCATCCTTAGTTAATTTAAAAGAAATTCATATTGCATTATTTATTTTCTAATGTGTATTGTAAATAGAGACACAAGGATAATTAATTCGCATAATAATAAGAACAATATTTAATGCGCATAATAATAGCCAATGGGATCCATTGTTACAAATTGTGTGTTAGCACACTCTTGTTCCAATATCAAATTATGAATTTTTCTTATATATATTTTTCTCAAATTTAATTTCTTGTGTTTTAACTTAATTTTATAATAGGGTTCATTTTAACAAATTAGAATATATAATTATTTTTTAAAAATTTATAATCAATTACTATATTATATAATTTAATTAATAAATTATTTATTCAAATTTTTATGATAAATATTGAATAAAATTAATAATATTATAGTTAATTTTAATTTTTTAATAATTATTATTAAAATCATAATGTGAAACGATAACATAACATACAACAGATCCGAATCATAATCATAATAATAATGTTAAAAAAAAAACAAACAAATGGCGAACTGTATTCCAGAAATACCCTTACCTTATCCGTTAATCATCTTCCTGTCTCTCCGCACACTCTCTCTCCCACTCTTAAAAAGCTCTCGCCCCTACCATCTACACCGTATTCAGCTCAGTTTGCAGCAAAAAAAGCAAGATAGAGAGAGAAATTCTAGAGAGAGAAAGTAAACATGACGAAGGAAGTGAGCGAAGAAGCCGCCCCGCACCATGGCGGTAAGGACTACGTGGACCCCCCTCCGGCACCGTTCCTCGGAGTGGGCGAGCTGAAGAAATGGTCCTTCTTCAGGGCCGTCATCGCCGAGTTCATCGCCACACTCCTCTTCCTCTACGTCACCGTCGCCACCGTCATTGGCCACAAGAAGCTCAACGGAGCCGACCAATGCGACGGCGTCGGCCTCCTCGGCATCGCCTGGGCGTTCGGCGGTATGATCTTCATCCTCGTCTACTGCACCGCCGGCATCTCAGGTACCTCACAAACCCTAGCTACTAAAGTTAGTAATTTTTCTCGTGGCGGTTGATGATGAATTAGCATAAATTCAGGTGGTCACATTAATCCGGCGGTGACGTTCGGGTTGTTCTTGGCGAGGAAGGTGTCGCTGATTAGGGCCGTTTCGTACATCGTAGCGCAGTGTTTGGGTGCTATCAGCGGCGTTGGTTTGGTGAAAGCCATCATGAAAAGCTCCTACAACCGCCTCGGCGGCGGCGCTAACGTCGTAGCCGACGGGTACAACACGGGCACAGCCGTCGGAGCTGAGATTATCGGTACCTTCGTGCTTGTCTACACCGTTTTCTCCGCCACCGACCCCAAGAGGAACGCACGTGACTCCCACATCCCCGTAAGTTTCAAGATAAATGCTACACCTACTGCAATATGAAATATGTGGTGACGTGAATGAATTTGTTGAGGTTTGATTTTTGTAGGTTTTGGCTCCACTTCCAATTGGATTTGCGGTTTTCATGGTGCATTTGGCGACTATTCCGATCACCGGAACGGGTATTAACCCTGCCCGGAGCTTCGGCGCGGCCGTGATCTACGGCCACAAGAAGTCGTGGGATGACCACGTAAGTAGTTTGCGATTATTGGAGTAACATGGATTTTGTGATAATATGCATGATTATTGAGATTGAATTTTAATGTTTGTTTGATTTTTATTTTTTTGCAGTGGATTTTCTGGGTGGGACCGTTCGTCGGAGCGTTGGCGGCGGCGATTTACCATCAGTTTATCTTGAGGGCCGGAGCGGTTAAGGCGTTGGGATCGTTCAGGAGCAACCCAACAAACTAAGACAAAGAATTCTTGTTGATTTGAGCTGTTTTTACGTTTGTTAGTTTTTATGAATCTTGTTATTGTGAATTGTTAATTTGCTACAATTTGTGTGTAATGAATGAGAGGAGAATGTTGATTAATTATGAGCCCCTTTCTTCTTCTTCTTCTTCTTCTTCTTTATTTTATTTTATTTTTTTAATAGCTTTTTAGCTTATGTTATTTTTATAGAGTTCTCGAATCTTTGGTTGTTTGGTTTAGATGTGTATTTATTTGGCCAGTAACGAAAATTAACGCTTGTTGTGTTGTTTCTATCGTTTCTCTGCATCACTGTGTCTTCAATGATGCATCTCTCTCTCTCTCTCTCTCTCTCTCTCTCTCTCTCTCTCTCTCTCCACCATTTATCCCATGGTGAATTCTTGTACTTTCTCTAGGTGAATTCTCTCCACCATTTATCCTATGGCTTTCAAAATCAAAGACCTATTCAGTGTTTCAAGGGAAAAGTAGAAAGTAGGATGCTCCATTTACCTAACCTATCTATTATTGCTTGTTCCAAATTGGAAGGTTGCAACTTGTCTAATTAACGTGTATCCCCCTATCAATCTAAATCACACTGGAACAATTAAGATGATGATTTTATTCTGTACAAAACCATTGATCTAAATATATTTACCTTTAATGTAAACTTTCTGAGTAATCCTTGTTATATTTTTTAGAAGATTTAATAGCATTATTATATTTGTAGTTGTTTTTATGTAACATCGTACTTTCGCGCTATAAATTGCATTTCGTATTTAATATATTTTTCATGTATTTAAAACATACACAAAATATATATTTAAGTATGATTTTTTTATTTGAATCTATAAATATATTTTAAATTTTATTAAATATTATAAAACGTTTCTGGTATATCGCATAAGAGAATTGCTACTTAGTTAAAGTACTTGTAAATGGTATGGATAGTTAAATACTCAAAGAGTAATAGGACATGCATAAAAATTGCTATAGGAACAGTTACTAAAGTACCATACCCATTACCATCTCTAGCTCCATCAATCAATTAACTAGATAATTATTTTTGTTCTCTTTCATGGAAGCAAGACAACATTCAAGTATATCCTTGTTCTGACTCATATAACAACAAATTTTCGCCACAAATGAAACACTACATATAATTTTTATCTGAGATTTTTCGAAAATATAAATGTATCGTATTCCCCTCAAAATAGATGTTCCCAAAATTATATTCTCACTTGATATCAAAGATGAAAAAGCACCACGTAGGCGCACTTGACGATAGAGTAGGGGTATGGTAGGAATCAAGCCTTTTATTCCCCAACCCAACCCATAGTATGGATTCTGAATTTTTTTGGTGGATGAGTGACAGATGCTTTTTATCCACTTTTGACTATGAGCCCCTCCATACAAATACCCACCAAACCTGTAGACAGAAAAGCAAGAAAAAATGGCAGCCCGGTTACGACTGAGGGTTTCGTGATAGATATTATATCAAGTGAAATATTCATCGCATCGAGCATGATGGCAATTACACATACGCTCATGTGGTGTGAAGGAGGGAGGGAGGGGGAACGTTGGAGTTTAAATCCCAACTCATCATGTCTCATGCGATTGGGGGGTGGGGGGGGGGGGGGTCACATGAAGAGGGATGGAATGAATTAACATGGGTAGTTTCATGGGGATAGTGAAATTCAACGAGTTTCTCGTGAGCATGTATTCTATTCATACATAATGCACGTAAATACTCAAAAGATTAAATTACAATGAATTTGGACAAGAACCTCTCTCTCTCCATTGCCAGAATGAATCTCTCCACCACCAGTCAACTATCCCATTCATGGCATCAGCAGTGGCATATCAAAAATAAAAAAATAGCATCAACATCCAAAACATTTCACTTCCTACTCAAGAGATTAATCACTGCTTCTATGTTTGTCCCATCCTCACCTGACCTCATCTTTAGAGATTTACAACCAGTATACGAAGCAAGGCATTTTGTGCCAATTTCAGAAAGCATTGGAAAACATTGATGGAACATGTAAACAAATAGATTGGACATTGTTCGTCAGGGATACAAGATCCTATTTTACATGTCCCATAAAATATGGTACGATGGTCAAGTGCAGAAACAATGATAGTGAGCATCACTGTAAGAGGTAAAAGGTGCAGTAATATACCAGTAACTTAGTCTGGCAAAGCTGTTCCTCTCTCGAGGTTGTTCTTGATCTCCAAAGTGTATTTCCCAAAAGCTCGCTCAATCTTCTTATTGAAATGCTCATTACGATCATTGATTGAGTCAATATCCTTTTCTTCACGATACTTTCTTCTCCTACTAAAGGCCCTTGATTTCTGCTCCCGGTCCTTCAGCTCTTTGATCATTTTGTCAACCTTCTCCTCTGAGATATTTGGTGTCTGTCCAATTACAATAACATGAGAAACCCATTCCTACAAAGAAATCTAAAAACAAAATAGGCTGGCCTTGAAATATATAGATGCTTACCTTTCCATATTGGAGACTTGAAGCCCCTCGGTAGAATTCGGGATCCTCTTCTTTCAGTCGGTTGTACTCATTAAGGTCTACCTCAACATTTTTTGTCCGTTTCTTATATGCATTATACAAGGTTTTTTGATTGAAGACTGTAAAAGCATGAAAATCAAGTGTTAGTAGAAACACATAGATAATAGATTTACTATAACTTGGCACTGCAAAAAATTTATATCCCAAGAAGAGAGGAAAATGACAAACAACAGAAAATATGGAAGGCACGGCCAATAGGTGCATCAATCAAATGATGGTTTTCCTCAACGAAACTGTGCTACAGTTAATAGATGTTCGTGTTTTAAAAACTCCGACAACACGGATCAGATGACTAACAATAGCATTGCCATGCATCGAAAAGAAAAACTTGATCATTGAATGTTATTAATAACCCAGTATAAAATACAAAGCATCCCATGTATCTCAATTCTCAAACAATCACTTACGGCATGACTCGGCAGATATATGATACTCTCAATTCGTGCATGGCCTTAAATAGTTAATATACACAACACCTAAAAAAGGTAACAACGTGCCTGTAAAACAAATTGCACCAAACAGCATAATTACTGAAAAAAGCAACAGAAAAGGATTGCCCACTTACCATCCCATCCTGCAGGGGCAGGCTCCTTCTCCCACTTTTTGTACTTTAACTCCGCCATCTCTTCTGTATCAAGCATATATGCTTTGCTCATATCTAAGCCATTGGCATCCAAAAGTTTCCCAATTTTCTTCTTCCTCTCCTCAAGCCATTTCTGCTTTGAAATTCCTCTAGATTCTGTTGGAGCTTCCATTTTTTTCTTCTCCGCCACCATGGCAGTCTGATTGGCTTTTCTTGCCTCATTCTACGTGAATAAAGAAATACTAAACTGTAAATACTGATAACAAAAGCAAGGCCAAAACTGACATAACAAAAGGTGCAATTTCTATCATGTATATGTTGATATGCACTGGGGGCAAATACTCGATGAGACGATGACACCATGCTTTAATGCAGATCAATCTTACCATCTTCATTTTCAGTTCATATAACTTTTTCTTCCTTCCGGTAAGATTAGCAAAAGCATCTGCAGTATCATCAACATTAACACCAGCTTCGCCAGCAGAATGCTCCTTGGAGCCATCTCCATTATTCTGTTCTTCGTGCTCATCTGGCACGGCGACCACACTAGGCTTTTGATATTTAGCGTCCAATCCTTGGAAATTAAACAAGAAAAGAGTTGCTGATTGTGTAACATCCAATTAATGTAAAAACTAATCTGGACTATTCACATACACTAACATAGTAACATATCACTGAAAATCAATCTAGAGTGACAACCTCAAACAAACCAAAAATGAAAAGAAAAGTGATCCACCAACTACAAACAATGTTCTAACTTCAGAAAACATTTGCAATAACTTCTCTCCCATCCTTATGATTTCATTCAACAAGTCTTTGCAGAATACTACTAAGATATCGATCAAAGACCACTCCATGTCATTTCAATCTGTTCTCTTAATGACTTGGGCAATAATCTTGAAACTATGGATTTGATGCATTTCAGTAAACTGAATGGAATTTGTCTCCTTGCAAACTTTCCTTGATAACTGATACTGTATATCTAAAAATCAACTAAATTGAAGGACCCATTTCTCTTATAGTTATCAACAGTTTATGCACATCATCATCACATATAAGTCATGACATAAAACAATATCTTGATTACGCACATCTTTGTTACATAAACATAATCATCAAATCTAAACAGATAAATTTGAGGGGAAAGGAGTCCACCATTAGAGAAGCAACTCCAAGCTTAGCTAATTTTTGTCATCACCCCCCCCCCCAACATATGTACGGGTGCGTGCGTGCGTGCGTGTGTGTGAAAACGGGATCGAAGAAACCAACCTGAAACACTGGTATTCATTTTCAACTTTGTTTCAGCAATAACTCTGAAACAATAATCACTACATTCGTGATAAGGGTTTGGCGCATTTCTGCAATCCGGATGAACTGCTCTTTCTTCATCCATAATCTTCTTCCTTAATCAGCTAATTGTATAACAATACCTGCATCATAAAGAAATCAAATCAAAATTTATACATCAGATTAACCCTAATTAAACCCAAAGACGAACCAATAATCGAACTATGGACCACAAAAGCTGAATTTGGAACGGAGAAAAAAAAAAGACCGATTGGAAGGGGAAGAAAAACTACAGCAGAAGAACTTACAACATAATGAGATTCAAAAGAAGAAAAAAGGGCAGAAATAAATACCTCTGAATTGTGTAATCTAATAGGGAGCGAGGGTTTTCCTCAAATTTAAGATTGAGGGGAAGAAAATAATTGGGGATTTTCCTGCAGGAGAAAACTGTATCGACTTTCCATTTGGGCTGGCAAACTTGGGCCCACTGCACTATATGGACCGAGTATTTTATTTCTATTACTACTAGAATGACCAACCGTGCGATACACGGGTAAGATATGCACAATTTTTATAATTATTTTGTTATAAATTATAATTATAAAAGAAATTATTTAAACGAAAATAAATATAGCAACTTTTAAAATAATACAAACCTTAGAAGTAAGTTTTTACTGGTTCATGAGTACACCCAAGTGGTGAAGATTCAAGTATAAAAAGGTTATGCCTTGTGTGGAGACCCCAGGACATCCAACTGGTGGAGACTGCATGTCTTGATTAGAGATTCATAAGTAAAAATGAGATATCTCTTATTCAATACATACTGCTTCCTTTTTGTATAATTATCTTTATTGTATTTTTACTTTTTAAAAATTTTATAAAAAATATAAGATATGTCCTATAAAAAATAGATATTAAACCATGAAGTTGTTTGGGAATAAAAAAACATCACATTTTCACGGTGGAAATCACCTAACCAAATTTACATTAATTAATTAGCAGATTATTTTAATATGCAAATTAATAGTTATTAACTTATTATTTCAATATAACATATAAAGTAATTAAAATATTGCGTCAAATTGCAAATATACATTTTTTTCACATGTAGTAGACTATTTTTCAGTTTGGGCGAAGCCCTCCCAATTACACGAACAAACATATTGCATCAATATATGTCAATCAATGTGTGCTTAAAAATGGCACTAACAATCTCCTCATTTGACATTTAATTTGGCGTACAATCCCATGATGCGCATAGAAATGTCTCCCCCTAAATCACAGATAGGAGGGTTAGATGATCAAATAATAAACACAGATCATCAAAAAAATTATGTCGTCTCCTCTTTATGTTAGCAGTATTGTCCAGAACAGCTTCAGGAACATCTTCGAACTCATACCTTCAACATTAAACAGACGGCGAGCATGTGTCCCTTCATCTATTCGGCTGGAACTGCTCCAACATCCATTTCAATCTGACTTTTGAGATGTGATTTTACAACTATGATATAAATTATCTTCCATGTTTTAAAAGAAAATAAATTTTTTTTACTTGCATAAATATTTGTCCCAATAATTTTATAGTTACGAATTGATATTTACGCTCCAAGTTTTCACATAATTTTAAAACACTTTTTTCACTATTATATAGTTCTCTTAATTTCAGAAAAGAACATTACCAACGAATTTGATGAGGAGCGGAACGAATGGTTTAGACATGAATGCTCGATATTTTTAATAAATTAGTGAAATAGTAAAATAACTATTTATTCATCAATTTCTAATAATTAAAAATATATCATTAATATTCGCAATTAATAAAATAATTATAGCACGATCCTTTAATTGTGAAAAAATATTAATTGATTTTTTATATATTGATTTGCCAATTTTGATTAAATTTAACATGTTAATTACTGAAATTATTTAATAGAAAAAATTAAAATGACTATATGACATATCTCTCATTTATATAATAATGAAATAATATAAAAATAATCAATTTTAATAAAATTGGACATTGAAATGATATTTAATTTATATTGGTAATGGTTATAGTTCAATAAAACAT
Source organism: Perilla frutescens (assembly GCA_026008535.1). Classification (NCBI taxonomy): domain Eukaryota; kingdom Viridiplantae; phylum Streptophyta; class Magnoliopsida; order Lamiales; family Lamiaceae; genus Perilla; species Perilla frutescens. The sequence goes on from BRKX01000004.1 coordinate 10,498,566, forward strand.
GAACCTTGAAAACAATTCAAAATTTAGAATAATTAAGAAATGCACGAAAATTATTATAAGGTTTTGAGATTTATGATTGCATTCGTATTTTATTTTATGCGAATCCACTTGAATGAATTTTACTTAATTAAAATTTATCATTCAAATTATTAATCAAACAATAACTTCAACTATCAAATCAATTAATATCTCAACACCATTGTGTTCAATTCTAGGCACTCAATTCTCAAAATTATTAACCATTCTCCAAACTTAATTAATTAATTGCTAAAAAAACTTAGGGCTTTAGTTTATAACTGACATATTGATATTTCGTCGTCATTCAGCACTTAATTTGAGTTATAAATTAAAAAGATCGTAGGATAAATGAATACCCATTTAAGCAACGTTAGACAAATGAATCTTTATTTAAATTTAATTCTTAATTTACAATATCTTTAAAAAAAATTGAGCATGCATCATGTTGGTCCCGAGCGAGTCGATATCAGTTTAGAGGGGGGTGAATAAATTGATACAAAAACTTTTACTTTAGATGCGGAAAACAGGGCACTATGACTCGCTTGATGAAACTTATTTATGCACAAATTTGATAGTCAGTTGAGACAGTTTAAGTGCAGCTTGTGTGATGTTGTGTGCAGTTAGAGATATGCAATGAACAATATAGTACAACACACAAGAGATTTATAGAGGTTCGAAGTCTCAAACTTCTACGTCCTCTCTTCCTTCTGCAGAAGGGCAACTTCACTATATAACTTGAGTTTCTTTACAAATTAGACAATAAAGGACAGTTGGCTGAACCTGGTAACTGCTCGCTACCTCAGTTGGTCGACGGCTCACACTTGAAGTCCCTAACTACTCGCTAGGAAGGTAGGTGCTATTGTCGTCTTTACAAGGTTTTAGATCTCTTTCGATCTTCAAGAGGTTAGTCTTGAACAAGGGGGTATCAACTGATGTGCTCCTTTGATTGAGCTGAGTAGTTGATCGTTGAATAGCTGGAACTGAGAAGGCTGCCCTGGCTGGATTGTCAACAGCTAGCTGGATGTCTTGATTCAGTGAATTCTTCTTCTCAGTTTGACTTTCGCAGTTTCTATCAAACGTTGCACTTGAGCTTGAGTAAGAGGGAGAAAGAAAAGCTCTTAGCTTGTATGTGCGAAGGTTGGCAAGAGGTTATGGTTGCGAAGAGTATTTAAAACTCTGATTCACTCGTCTTTTATAGAGGAGTGATTTTATGACCATTGAGCTCCATTGTCCATTTGATCAGTGGCTCTGTTAGCTCATCAACGGCAGGTAGTCTTTAATGATCGCTTGGATCATTTGGTTGAAGTAGCCGTTACTCTGCCAATCGATCTTCATTAAATTCCAGGATCTTTGAAGGAGCATTTATTCCAAGATACACTGATTTAAGCAATATACTCCAGGAGTCTTCTGGCTTCAGCTCTCTTAGCAGTTTGGAATTTCAGTTAGCAGTTTTGGATTTCTCAGCTCAGTTACATTATCGTCCCAACTGGCAGTTCTGAGCTTTGTCAGCTAAGTCTGGCTATCTCTCCAGTTAGCAGTTCTGGGCTTGTCAGCTGAGATTGGCCATTGCTCCAGTTGGCAGTTCTGGGCTTGTCAGCTGAGATTGGCCATTGCTCCAGTTGGCAGTACTGGGCTTGTCAGCTGAGATTGGCCATTGCTCCAGTTGGCAGTTCTGGGCTTGTCAGCTGATATTGGCCATTGTTCCAGTTGGATACTGCCAATCTCTGGCATAAACTGACATTCTATCAGTTTCTTCAGTCTTTGGTCAACTCATTTCTCCCTCAGTTCAGCTGACTCGGTTGTCAGCTTGCTTTGACTGGTATGATTCCTCAGCCAAGTTGAACTTTAGACTGGATGTCGTGTCTTTCAATTTGGGTCATTCTTCAGATCGGTTGACTTTGACTCTTCTAGAGTTCTTCTTTGATGATGCCCTCCTGGGTTGGTCAGCTTCGATCTACAGCTTGAGATTTGGTTAGTTTTTCACAAATAATTTTGACATCTCATCAAAACCTGATCTAGGGGTTCCTTGATAGTTTTTCCTAACAATTTCTCCCTTTTTGATGATGTCAAAACTTTGTTGATGATGATGATGGAAAAACTGCAAGTGGCAAATGCTTTAAATATAGTCTTTCAGTCAGTGCACATTCGTAGCATATTGAGATAAATTGGCTCAAGATTTTCACTCAGTTATTAGAGCATTTGTCATTCATACTTAACTTTCAAATATCAGAGCATGTCATATTCATAGCATATTGTGACACATTGACTCATGATTTTCATTCAATTATTGGAGCAATTTTCATTCATGCTTATCATTCATATATTAGAGCATGTCAATTTTAAGAGCAATTTTGGGCTTATTTATTGCTTATTTTTCAAATATCAGAGCATGGCTGAGGTATTAGAGCATGAAGAATTATGTCAAGGCATTCAAGCTTGAAGTAAAATCATGATCAAAACTTGTATTATATATTCATTTTATTGGCATGATTTCAAGAGATTCAAGAGTTAGTAGTTAAGACTACTAGCCTACTTCATGAATATTGCTTCGATTGCTCTTTTTCCTTTTGCTCAATTCTCCTCTTTCTTGGACTCCTTGTAGTGTCCATGCTTCCCCCTGAAGCTGATCTTCCCCCTTATGATGAGTTTCTCTTTGAATTTCTTTTTGAATTTGATCCCAAAGAGTCATGCATCCATTATACTGTTCATCATCATTCTGTCTATCTTTCCCCTTTTTGGCATCATCCAAAAGGTGAAGAGGATCACATGAGGGTAATGACCAATTTGGCAGAAAAGTGAAGGCGGTTGCCAAATTGTCATCATGAGCTGTAGGAACTGAAGGGATTTGCATGGGCGGAGAAAGCCATGAATAGGCATCTTCAGTTGACATGAACTGACCTGGATCATAGATGTCTTGCTCTCTGAAGCTCATGGGGCCCAAGCTGGTGAAGATCTCATCAGATGAAGGAAGTGGTGGATCACCAACGAAGGGTGCGCAGGAGGAGTTGGTTGGTTCATTGTCGGGGAGAGGGGCATCAGCGGATATACCAAGCTGGAGTCGCTTGATCATCGAATCCATGATCTCCGAGAGCGTTGGAGGCGATGAGAGTGGATGATTCATCCAGTTTCGACTCCATGTGCCCTCGCTGATCCAGAAGGCTGAGCCACGGGTGTGGATGAGGTGAAACATAGTTGACTCATCCAGTTGGAAGTGCCAGATATGGTACTGCAAGTACTGCCGCAGTTGCGCGAAGAGGGAGTAGTCGGTGTCCTCGATGAGACCAAAGCAGCTTCGGAGCTGGTGATCTATAACTGCTTCAAAATCAACCTCAATATAGTCGCTTTGGACTAATGGTGGAGGTTGGGAGCTGGCTGATATTGTGGGCTGATCACTCAGCCTTAAAAGAGATGCATTCTCCAGCAGCAGCTCTCTTTCGTTAGTGGAGCTGACGGTGGCCTCCAAAGGCGCCTTTCCATTATCTAAGCTGGAAGGCCCTTGTGGGTGTAGACGCTTTGAGGTCGGATGGCAGTATATTGTGGGGAGCATGTCCCGTCTTCCAAGTAGTTCACCAGTTGGTATGATCTCATCAAACTGGCTTTGTATGATGTGACTTAGGCGGTTTATAAAGCCAACTTTTTCTCGGAATGTGCCAGTTGACGGATTAAACGTCGCTCGCTCGACGTTGGCTCTCAGTTGCGCCAGGATGTAGGAAGCCCAGTCGGCTTGACATCCAAAGTAGAGGGCAGCTGTGATATGAGCCTTGATCTCGAAGAGATGAACGATCTCGAAGTTGCCATGGACAATATGGCTGGTGATATCCAGAAGTTGAATGATATCACTTTGCAAGCTCTCCTTTAATCTGTGCGAACTGTCATTGTGGTGTACATGAGGAAGCTTCCAGATTTTCCATAACTCATGTTTGGATGGCAGATTTAGGTTCATCACGTCTGGACCTCTGCCGGAAAGGTGTAAAGTGGACATCATCGTGTCCTTGGTGACTATGATCACTTGATTCTTTACAGTGGAGATGATGTTGTCACCGTTGATAGTTTCATTGTAGTAGAACTCAGCGACATAGTCAGGTATGTTCTTGACCGGCAACTGTGTCAAGAAAGGAAGCAGTCCAGTCGCTGCCAATGTCGATAAATCTGTTAAAAGACATCCAGGCCAAGACGTGCATTTAGCTTCTCTAGATTTAGAGACTTGTCCTTTCTCATTTTGCGTGCAAGAGCTTTAATATCCACCCGGGGAAATGGAGGCTTCATTTTTGCAAAGATATGAAATTCAGTTTAGAAATGCAAGAGTTTTGATGAGTGAGAAAAGGCTTAGCAAAAGATCAAATAATTAAGAGAGATTTTCAGATGATCGGCGCCTTCATCTCTGTACTCATATTTATGCATCTTGTGCATGCAAGAATCGAGAGTACTCGATTGCTTTTTTTGACTGATCAACCATCTGATTTGATGGTTGATTAGCTGAATTAATGATGTATGAATCTCAGCTGTTTATCGGTAAATGACTTTATGATCAAATGGCTGAGATGAGATCATTTTGAAAATGGGGTAGTTTCCATAAATAGCGAAATATTTTCTGCAGATCTTTCTATTAATAGCGCAATAAAATATTTTTTTTCATCTGTTTGAAGGGTAGATTTTAAGATCCATGCAGAGATATTAATGACAACTTTGAGATATAGAGCCTCATTTTCAAATTGTAACCGTTGACATATAAGATATTTCATAATCACAACGGTAACAATATAATTAAGATTAGCTTTTGAAAAATGAAGACTTATCCTTAGTCAGTTGGGATACAGTCCAACTGATTGATGACGTGGCGGTTGGTTGAGCAGTTGAGTTTGGACACTCATTTGTCATGGCTGAGCTGGCTGATGTCGAGGCTGAAACTGAATTGATCAGCCTGTTTATTTAGTTGCTCGGCTTTTCTGTAGACAATTTCTGCTTCTTGAATGGCCTAGCTGGACTGGTAGCATTGCTTGCTTTAGATGCAGTTTCATGCGTTGATGGTCCAGGCCTTTCCGTCTTCTTAGCTTTGTGAAGATGAAGCTGGATCTCAACTGACGAGCTCTTCATCCTTTGACTAAGGGAGTGTGGGATACCCTTTGGTGATGACCGAAACTGATCATGTTTCTTAGTCAACTGCGCATTTTTTGAGCCTGACGTGAGTAGTGGAGTCACATAGCCTTTGGATAGGAGATTTGGTGACGTGGCAGTATCTTCATCGTCACTGTCTCTTGCATCATTATGCCTTGTTTTCCTTTGAGAAGCTATGACTGCAGTATGGGATAGGTGGGGTTCTATCCTTTGAACAGCAGGTGGAGTTCGTCGAGATGGCTCAGCTGACTGACTTGATAGATTATCAAAGTTCAGCTGTCGACAAAGTGAGTTAGTTGGGCAGTTGACTGGATGACCTGCAGTTCCAACTGCTTGAAACATGAATCTTGATTTGAATTCGGCCAGTAAGGCGGTTGCTGAAATCTTGTTCACCATCCGGTGATTCATAATGTGCTGAACTTGCACAATGGTTGGAGAGAATGGATTTGATGATCCTATCCATTTGATGCTCCAGGTTTCTTCTCTTTGCCAGAAGCTCATGCCATGAAAGGCAGTTAGCAAGAAGTGAGACTGGATAGACATAGAATGTCTCCAGTTGTACCAATAGAAATATCGGTGAAGTTGTTTGTACAACTCTTGATCTCGTTGTGCAACAACTGTGAAGTGCGTGAGAAGGAGATTGCTCACTTTCTTTTGTGCACTTTTGAATGCATATTCACCACTGTAGAAAGTGCGAATATTCTCTTCAGTCAGCTGGAGCGGAGGGCATGTACCTCTGAAGTAGTCTGCTCCATAGTTTGGATGGGGTATTCCAATGAATGGAATAAGCTCATCTGGATCAGAGATAAACCTGGAAATCAACTGGTGATCCGTTCTTTGATTTTGGAGAGTGAACTGCATTGGCAGTTGAGTTGCTCGAACTTTGGTTGCTCATCTTGGCCTTTCCTTTTCTCTTCCTCTTCAGGGACTGTAGATGAGCAGTTCCTTTCTTAGGGATCCAGTCGGAGATCAGAACTGGTAGTGATTCATCACTTGTGAGCTTAGCAGGTCTTCAAGCATTTTGCTCATCCTTAGAACAAGTCCGACCTTGGACTCAAATTTGCCAGACTTCTTTGAGTCTGTAGCCTTGATGACTTGATGCTTGAATTGTTGAAAGACAAATTCTGCCCAGTTTGTTTATCTTCCTTCAGCAAGGTGAATCATGACTTTATATCTCTCTTGGGTGAGTTGGCTTAGACTTCCAATTGCTCCGAACATCATCTTGTTCGTTATGTCAAGTAGAACTCCAAAATCAGGCTTGAGATCAGTTTTAGCTGTGGTAAAACTTAATTGCTTGTTGCAGGTTGAGGCTTTCCAGTTTCTCCAGTGCGACTCTGCAGATTCCTTTAGATCTTGAACGGATAAGCTTTCTTGTGGGAGTTGGAATACTTCAGCAATTAATTTCTCATTGATGTGTAACATCCTTCCTTGAGCCACTGAAGATATCATCTTCCCATCTGCAGATAATTTTTGCTTGAAGCAAAAACTCACTCACCAAATTTTGTCTAAAGAATTTTGGTGGTGTTTCCAGGTAGTGAAGAACTCCTGTTTTGTGAAGTTTTGACAGAAGGGTTGGATTCTTTGATTCATCAAGAATCAATTGAAATTTCTATCTGTCAAGGAATTTATCTCTCATAAGTTGGCTTTTGAAGAAGTTTGACGATCTGGATAATTCGGCCATCTTTGAGGTTGGCTGAAATTTTTGACAATTCAAGATTGTTTGAGAGAGAGAGAGAGAGGTTTTGAGATCTTTTTGGAGGAGGAGGCTTTTTGAGAGGCTTGAGAGAGAGAGAGAGGCTTTTATGAGTTTTGGGACATGCTCATAGATATGATGGTTGGAATGGTACTAGCCTCTGATTTCTTTTGGTTGTTGGCAATTAATGACCTTGACACGTGTCATTGTTTTGCAACGGTCAAAATTTCAAAATAAATGTGAGGCTTGACAAAGAGTACTTATACATGAATAAAATAATACATATAATTCACATTCACACATCCAGGCATCTTTGATACGATATATTTTCGCATGATATTATGCATGCATTGCATGATCAATTTAGATACTACTGTGAGCTGGCACTGTCACGTGTCATCTAGATATTTTGAGGGAGAGTTTCTTGGTTAGCAAGATTGGTCACGCTACCATTGTGTATAAATAAGAGCTCGCTACTTTCATTTGAGTTCAGAGATGAAATAATAGAAACCAATTTACTGTTCTATTGCCTATACTCTAAATGAGTCCTTACACAATTCTATAAATTCTTCATGGTATCAGAGCGGTTTTCCTTTGATTTGCACATTTGAGTGTTCTAATCTTGTGCTGCTACTGATTGATTATCAATATGACGAAAGGAAGATGATTTGATTGGCGTAATGTTCGAGCTGAGGAGCTTGGATTCCATCTGGAACACGGATCTGGCAGCGATGGAATTCAACCAGATTCTCTTCCAGAAGATACACCGATTGTGGTTTCAGATCCACAAATTGTGGCGGATAATCGAGGTAAGGAATCGTATTCTTCTGCTAGGAATGAGATTCAACATCATAGACTATTAGCAAATGATGAGCTTTATCTTGCACCACATGATCACCATGGTTTAACATTGACAAATGACTTGTTCGATGGACGAAATTTCCATAGTTTGAGTAGATTTGTTAAGCGTGCATTGTTTGCTAGAAATAAACTTAGATTTATTGATGGAAGTATAATGGAACCTAGGACAAATTCCATTGATAGAATGCAGTGGATTAAGGCTGATTTTTTGGTGTTTAGCTAGCTTAGTAACTCCATTGTGAAGGAATTATCACGTGGATTGCAAAACTTTGATACTTCTAAGCAACTTTGGGATGAATTAAATAAAAGATTTGGCAAGCGCAACGGTCCTAGACTTTATCAATTACGGCGTGAATTAGCCACTTATGCTCAAGGTTCACAGTCAGTCATGCTCTATTTCAATAATATTAACTCACTGTGGGATGAGCTGGGATTATTGAAGTCTGCTAAAGCTTGTACGTGTGAGGCAGCTGATGACGCTCATGCAGAAATAGAGGAAGAGAGACTCATGCAATTTTTTATGGGATTGAATGATGTTTATGAATCCATCCGGCAGCAGATTTTGATTTTAGAACCATTGCCTAGTGTGAGCAAAGCTTATTCTATGATATTGAGGGTAGATGAACAGTTGAGAGTCTCATCTCAGTTTGCAGAGAATCTGGAGCAAAGTGCATTGTACTTAACCTTGCACAGAGGACCACAGAGAGAAGGTTTTAAAAGAAAGCTCACTAAGGAAGAAAAAATGAGGATGAAGTGTGATCAATGTGGCAGGAATGGCCACTTAAAGAAGGATTGTTTTGAAATTATTGGGACTCCAGACTGGTATAAGAAGATGAAGGAAGAGAGAGGAGCTAAGAAGATTAATTTTGCTGAGAAAGCACTGCACACAGAAGGAAATATTAAGCCTGAAGAGAATAATTTTGAGAAGATCCAGGCAGAAATTGCAAAGCACTTTGCAACTTACTTTGAAAACAAAGAAGTAGTTGACAGAGAGGATGTTCCATATAAACATCAAACTGCACAGCTAGCTGAAGTGGAAGGAACTAACACAAAAGTTTTCTCTGATCATTGTGCATTTGGGATTTCTACAGCTATTGGGACAGATGAGTGGATCATCGATTCAGGAGCTAGCAATCACATGTGCTGTGAAGCAGCCCTACTGAGTGATATGAAGAAACTTAAGGAACCAGTTAAAATCTACATGCCTAATGGCAACAGCTTGATTGCACACATGGAAGGAAATGCACATATTACATCCAACATTGTGTTGCAGAATGTTTTGTACGCTCCTGAGTTCACTCATAATCTCATTTCAGTAGGACAAATGACTCGAAGTCTCAATAGCAGAGTTGTATTCTTGGCTTCACATTGTTTAATACAGAGGAAAGACCAGAGTGATGTTTTGGGGATAGCTAAAATGAATGGAACTCTTTATGTGCTCCCTCATGAGTATCAGATTACAGTTACAATCAATGCAGCCTTTGAGTCCAGTCTGCTTGATTATCATACTTTACTTGGCCATCCTTCTGCCAATGTTATGAGACACCTCAATCTAGGAGGGAAGAGGTTTCGAACAAAAGATTATGAAGCTTTGGAGACCTGTGATGTGTGCCACAAGGCAAAACAGCAAAGACATCCTTTTCCAGTACTTGGAAGAAGATGTGAAATGATGTTTCAAATGATACATGTTGATGTGTGGGGTCCATATAAGGAGCCTGGCCTCACACAAACACCATATTTCTTGACAATTGTTGATGATTTCTCTAGGGTGACTTGGACATATCTGTTCACAAGCAAGGTTGAAGTGTGTACATTGCTTAAGCAGTTTATTCAGTTGGTTCAAAACCAGTTTCAAGCCTCTGTCAAGATATTGAGGTCGGACAATGGAAGTGAGTTTACTAGCCACCATACCAAGAGCTTGCTATCCGAATATGGAATTGTTCATCAGAAGTCTTGTGTGTATTCTCCTCAACAAAATGGAATTGTTGAGAGGAAACACAGACATTTACTGCAAGTAGCACGGGCTCTCATGTTTCAGAGCAAGCTGCCAGCTCAATTCTGGCCCTTTTCAATCCTCTACAGCACTTACCTGATAAATAGAATGCCTTCTGCTATATTGCAATGGAAAACACCTTATGAGTTGCTTCATAGGACTCCTGCATCATATGATGGTTTGCAGCCATTTGGGTGTCTTGCATATCAAGCCAATACACTACCAAACCGTAGCAAGTTCTCATACAGAAGTGTTCAATGTCTCTACCTGGGGCCTTCTACTCACCACAAAGGCTATTTACTGTATGACTTGTCAAACCAGAAGGTATTTGTGGGCAGAGATGTCCATTTCTACCCTAATAACTTCCCCTTGCAATCTGCAACGCCTACACTTGACTTACCATTTATTTCATTTGATGATCCACAGCCTAGCATTCTTGCTACTTCTCTTCCACCAGACATCCCTATTCCAGATGATGGAGGTGCTTCACTCATTGACCAAGCAGCTGATACCAATAGCCCTCCTCACCATGCCAGTCATTTGCCTTCTTCAGGTACATCTAACCACCATAGATAAGCCTCGGAGAAGTAATAGAATTCCTAAAGCTCCTAAGTACCTTGATGATTATATCTGCTCTTCTACATCTGTATATGACATTTCTTAGCACAGTCCTCCCACATTTCCTTACCAAACATCCTCTTGTATTTCAGCAGACTACACAGCCTTTCTCACTGAGTTAGATTCAGTTCCTGGGCCTAATTCCTATCTAGAGGCTAGTAAGTATCCAGCTTGGGTAGAAGTTATGCAACAGGAGCTCCAAGCTTTGGAGGATAATCATACTTGGAGACTGGTTCCCTTGCCCCTTGGGAAACAAGCAATTGGTAGTAAATGGGTATTTAAGACAAAGCTCAAGGCTGATGGCAGCATTGAGCGGCTCAAAGCTCGGTTAGTGGCCAAGGGGTATCATCAAGAATATGGGATCGATTATCAAGAAGTATTTGCTTTGGTAGCCAAACTGGTGACTGTTCGATTATTTTTGGCTATTTCTACTCAATTTCAATGGGTGCTCCACCAGGTTGATGTCAACAATGCCTTCCTACATGGGCATTTGTCTGATGATATCTATATGCAACTGCCTCAAGGGTATTCTCATGGCAATCCTGGAGATGTTTGCTAATTAGAAAAGAGTTTATATGGTCTCAAACAGGCGTCTAGGGAATGGAATTTGGAGTTTACTAAGCTCCTGTTGTCTCTGGGTTTTCACCAATCTGAATCAGATAATTGTATGTTCATTTCTGGTGCAGGACAGGAGTTTATTGCTCTCCTAGTCTACGTTGATGATATATTGTTGCTTAGTCCATCACTATCTGCTGTGCAGACCTTAAAGGACACCCTTCACTCGGCCTTCACCATCAAGGATTTCGGTGAGGCCAAATATTTTTTGGGCATGGAAATCGCCCGCACTTCTTCTGGGACCTATCTTAGTCAACGAAAGTATATTCTTGATCTTCTACATGTCACTGGCATGATGAGCTGCAAAGCGGTCTCCACACCATTTCCTCTTGGCCTCACTCTTAACAAGGATGGCGAGCCTCTTCCTAATGCAGACTCCTATCGACGCCTCGTTGGTAAACTTCTCTACCTCAACCTCACTCGTCCCAACATATCCCACGCTGTCCAACAGCTTAGTCAATTTATCAATTCACCCACCACGCTCCACTGGACAGCTGGTCTTCACGTCCTCAAATATCTAAAGGGGTGCCCCTCATTGGGGCTTCATTATGTTCAGACTCCTTCTTTCCAACCACGTGCTTTTTGCGATGCCGACTGGGGCACTTGCACTGATACTCGACGTTCTTTAACGGGTTATTGTGTTTTTCTTGGGAGTTGCTTGGTTTCTTGGCGCTGTAAGAAACAAACAACCGTGTCTCTCTCTTCTGCCGAGGCTGAGTATCGAAGTCTCAGCGCCACACTTCGCGAGATTCTTTGGCTTTCCTATATGATGACAGAATTTGCTCTTCCTATGATCACACCGGTGCCTTTGTTCTGCGATAATAAAGCGGCTATTCACATCACCAAAAATCATGTTTTCCACGAGCGGACGAAGCACATTGATCTTGATTGCCATTTCGCCCGCTTTCACTACAAGTCTGGTCTTATTCGTCCTCAATTTGTTCCCACCAATTCCCAGATTGCTGATGTCTTCACCAAGGCCTTGCCACGGGCACGCTTCCATGATTTACTCTCCAAGCTTCACTTGGGTGATCTCCACCACATCTCGCTTGCGGGGGGTGATGCGATATATTTTCGCATGATATTATGCATGCATTACATGATCAATTTAGATACTACTGTGAGCTGGCACTGCCATGTGTCATCTAGATATTTTGAGGGAGAGTTTCTTGGTTAGCAAGATTGGTCACGCTACCATTGTGTATAAATAAGAGCTCGCTACTTTCATTTGAGTTCAGAGATGAAATAATAGAAACCAATTTACTGTTCTATTGCATATACTCTAAATGAGTCATTACACAATTCTATAAATTCTTCAATCTTGCAGAGATAACAAGCCTCAAATCACAATAGTAACCTCATATGTTTTCTTTGACCGCATATGAGAACCACAACCAGAAACATCGACCAATTTTTTCAACATAACTCACACTTAAAATAATTTGTCTTATGCTATCAGATGCTACAGATAAAGAAATAAAAACTAATCAACTAACAACAATAAAAGTAAGTAAAACACCCAGCAAAAATCCTAGAAATCAACAATCTAACCTATAATGGCACCAGATTGAAGAAGAAGCTGCAAAACACGATTGAATGGAGGATAAATTCTATTCGAGTGAAATTGCGAACACAACAAATAAAAACGTAATCAATATTTGAAGAACACAAAATATAAATCAAACGCCAAACGAAAAACATATATATTAACAAATCTCACCTCTGATGGCAACGGATTGAAGAAGAAATCGGAAAACTCGATTGCACGGCTGATTATTTCTCTTCTACAGAAACTGCGGTGGAATCTCAATGGGGGAAAAGAGCGAAAAATCAGCGAGAGAGACGTCGGGAATGAGGGAGAGACATCGGCGGTGAGAGGATCCGATCACCGGTGCGAGCGTCTAAGGTTAGGGCGGAGGGTGAAGGATATGGAGAGCGGCAACTAGGGTTAGCTTCGAATCACAATGGGTGAAATGGGGGAGAAATGAGGAAACTGGATCTTTCAAGGTATTTATAATCCGGGTCGTGGAACGGATCGGGTCGGAGCGGATAGGGTCCGTCTGATGGGCAGATCCGTGTATTAAGTGTAGAGGAGTTTTTGTGGAAGATGAAATATCGTTGCAAGAATCCGACTAGTTAGAAACACACATGCACAATCATAAACAGACCTTTATCACTTTTATTTCTTCCCTTCTATAATCTTGGAGCGGTAATCACTACATTCAGGATCATGCGTTTCTAAAATATTGATAGACTTTTCTTTTTCATCCCCAAATTTTCCCATATACTTATCCCCTCAGTAAATAATAATAAATTATCTACTTCAAAAGAATAGAAATTCCTAATCGATCAAAAGCTCACAAATATATATATATATATATATAAGTCATGGAAATCATGCAGTCAAATAAATATTCATTTCATGTGACAAAAATGAAAACCAGGCGCAATTGGACAAAGGAAAAAAAATCTAATATAAAATAGATACGAGTGGACTCAGTCATTGAATTGAGGGGGCAAGTCTTCCATACTTGTACAAATTTGATGAGCAGATGGTAAGAAATCAACAGGGAAGTTTACTGAAGGAGTTAGTTATAAATAGGGATAATTTCACTTTTAGACCCATTAAAATATGGTCAAAATATTTTTTATTCCATATCTTTCGTTTTTTATTTCATAGTTTATCAACTAGACACTTTTGGTCCCATATTTTACGTTTTTGGTCACATAGTTTATTAGATCGACACTTTTGGTCCCAAGAGTGTTTTTTTCAACATATTTAGTCCTAAAACTAGCAGTATATTTTTTCTTATATTTTTTTCGATAGTTTTTTTTTCATATATTTTGTCGAGAATTTTGCTAAACAAAAACCGTATATTAGCAAGAATTTGAAATTGTTTTTTTAAGCATTTTGTTGGATCTTTGTTAGGCATTTTGATTGATATTTTGTTGAATATTTTGCTGAAAATTTTTGAGATATTATGTTTTTTTATTGGGTATTATGCTGAATTTTTCGCTAGATATTTTTCTCTTTTTTGCTTAATGATTTGTTGAAAAAATGAAGCTAAAAATGTCCTTTGAATAAATAAATACACACACACACACACATACTACACTTGAGACTAAAAATGTTAAAAAAAAATATTTGGGACCAAAAGTGTCAAGCTAATAAATTATAGGACTAAAAATGAAAGATATGAGACCAAAAGTGTTTTGACCTTATTCTAATAAGATTAAAAGTGAAATTATCCCTGATAAATATAAAATAGTCACTGAATTGGGCTTCAAAATAATGGGCCAACAACCTTTATTGAGCCTATACAACCCAATACTCAACTGTCAAATAATCAGATCCCTCTCTCTTACAGCACATGACCCCGTAAAAAATAGACGTCTCGAATTCATAACACACCATTCTTCCTTTTCCGAACTCAAAAAACAATAAAAATAAAATAAAAAATAATCAAATTTTTATGTTTGCAAATTCTATTCTATTCATGTTTCAAAATATATATATATATATATATATATATATATATATATATATATATATATAATAGATATGACCATTAACTTCTTTGTACTATATATATACATGTATATATGTATAGATACTCCATAATAATATATTACAATGAAGTTAATGGTCATATCTATTTTATGTGTGTGTGTGCGGGGGAAGCAATATTAGTATATAATTTCCATTAACTAATCAAATGTTGATCTATTACTCAATAAATTATTAATATATTAATATATTTCTCCATTAACTATTAATAAATTATTATTAATTTTATTAATACATTACCTCCACTAATTAATATCATCTAATAAATTATATCATATCCGCTAACTAATAATATATATTATTATATTTTCTATGAACTTAAATAATACCCCCTCAATTTCATAAATATTGATATTTTAGCTTTTAATTTTCTTGCAAATCATTCAGGGTAAATTACGTTTTGATCCATACATTTTGAGCTTTTTTTTTTCAAAAATAGTCTACTTTTTCAAAATTAACAAAATAGTACCCACCTTTTAAAAAAATCTGCAAATCTAACATTTGGTTAATCTTACTGACATTTTAAGATTTGTTGATTGGAATATTTGTTTTCAATGGATGGGGAAATAGAAATATTGAAAGTCAATCAATTACATAGGATATTTGCGGGTGGAAAATTTAATCAAATTTAGATTTGCGAAATTTTTGAAAAAGTGGATACTGATTTGTTAATTTTGCAAAAGAATCCAAAATATAGATATCAAAATGTAATATACCCAAATATTTGATATTTTACACGTTTAACACTCTTTTTTTCAATTTCACCCCTATAAAATCTCCTACATAAATATGTTGAGGAAATTAAGGAGAGATACATATTATAATGAGAGAGAAATTAAGATATATTAGGAAAAATATATCTTAATAGGAGAGATGGTATATTTGTCACATTTCTTAGTAATTTTTTATTTTTATTTTAAAATCTAAATCATCAATCTTTATAAAACTGAAGGAGTAATATCTTGTATCTACATACGCACACTACCTAATATTAATATATATATATATATATATGTATGTATATATATATATATTGCCAATTTTGGTAGTGTGATTTTGTGATCGAACTAAACCATACTGTAGATAAAAATATATTGGCAATTCAATACTTATGAATATCATATACTATTAACTACAAAATATTAATTGCAATAAATTATGTTAGAAAATAGAAAATGTATATCAATTTGCATTATGTTTCTTAAATGTTATTGCTGTAGCATTCATAATTTTACCAAATTATGGAAAGAGAGAGAATAACCTTTTTTTTTTTTGCGTTATGTAATTACTTGGCCAAAGTTTTCCTTTTCCGTATTCAGTTAAATCTACATAGAAGATCTGAGCTAAACCATCATGATCGTCTGCGTCGCCGTCGTCGGCCACCAGGTTCTGTTCCGTCGCCCAAATTTTGACAGAGTTTTTCACAATAATTTTACCATTCGATCGCGTTTATACTATATATATATATATATATATAAATGATTTATGGGTGTAAATCGTGGTTTTGTGCAGAATAATCTGCTGTATATACAGAGTTTTACCAAGGCAGATGATGCGCTGAAGCTTCATCACATTGTGCATTGCTCTCTCGACGTCGTTGATGAAAGAGGTCGATTTATTTAATTATCGTATATTATTCAAGTAATGTTTTTATTATCGCATAAATTAATTACTGCCTAAATTTATTGATTTTCAATATGAGGGCGAATGATTCATTTGAAAGCATATATGATTGCATGTTGGGAAATCAAGTAATAAGAAAGATTAAGGTTGAAATTGAATGAAAGAGAAACTTAGGTATGGATAGAATGAATACATACCTACTTGCCTGTGTAATTAAAATTGGTAAAATAGCTTATAATATATAGGCAACGCTTGGTAGTATATATTTTTGTTATGATCAAATGCCATACGTACGTATATATATATATATATATGATCTGTTGTGTATGATTATATAATTATATATGCATAGAATAAGTGGAGTTACGTTGAACGTTGTGGCTGTATCTGCTGATTCTAGTTCAACACTTAATTGGGTGAATGACATTTTTATTTATTTTTTGTTTTTTTATCAGTGAACAACCCCAAAAAGTCTGGGCCAATAATAAATGAGACATTTCTTGGTTTGCTAAATCCAACCGAAAACTACAAAGTGTAAGCACAAATTAAAACAATCTTCATATCTTATCTTGGTGAAATTAAAACAGAAGATGATCGATCTGTCTGATTCTGATAATATATTATATTATTTGGTTTTAGGTACGGTTACGTGACCAATACCAAGGTGAAGTTCATATTGGTAACAACGGATCTTGATGTTCGAGATGTAGATGTGAGAGTTGTAAGTTCATGCATGTATAATTATCTCATAACTGTTTTAATTTGAACTCAGTTCCAGATTAATATAACCCATATATACATACTTTACTCTGACTCTGACTAATGTTGCTAATTAATTTCCCATTCAGTTCTTCGGGAGGTTCCACTCTGCTTATGTGGATGCAGTTTCAAATCCATTTCACATACCGGGAAAAAGAATTACTTCCACAAAGTTTGCTGAAAGATTAAGCACCATTGTCAAATCCTTTGGTTTAACTTCAGGCACCTGAATTCTATTTACAACATTTTCAATCTCTACTGTCCCAAGCTGCGACTTCAAATTCCATGCTTCTTTTACTTTTCTAGTTTCATAGTTAATATCCTGCGTTAAGACAGATTTATTGGATATTTTTATCAAACAGATCATGCATCTTATCAATGCACTGTCCCAACTCCTCTCTTAAGCTGTAAATTTTCTCTCCAACATAAATTTTCAAAGCTCCTTACTAAAATCCGAACACAAATTTTAGAACGCACGACAACGATCCTCGCAAATATGCAAAAACAGGGTGCATGTTTGGCTTTTCTTTACTAGTTCCCACAGCCAAATCAATCTAATTAGGTAAAAAAAATTAACGTTTAGAGCCTAAGCAGAAAAATTCATACAACATAATGCAAAAGCTGTAGGAGAGAGAGAAAGTAGGTAGCCCCATCAGCCTACAGAAATGAAACACCCTTCAGAAAGAGAGAAGCCATAGGCGACGATATGCCCCTCAGAATTCATCATCATCCTCCTCAGCTATATGTTTAGCAAGTTCTTGCTCTTGCTGCTGTCTCTCTCTCCTCTTTTCTGCACTTTCCTTTTCTTTATGGGAGTTGGGTGGGAAACGGAGGGCGCGCACAGCTTCATTGTGCATATTCAGGCAGAAGGCAATCCTCGAGTTAAACGCAATCTGAGGCTCATTTGTAGAGTAAATATCCCCCGTCTCCTTCGATACCATCCATCCATTAGCATGATCTAACGTTGCATCAATTGCGCCATCTCTGATAGCTTTGGAGACGATACTTTCAGCATCAGCAACAGGATTCGGAGAATCCAGTCCCAACTTCTTAGCAACATCAACTAGCGAGATCCTCGAGTATGAGATGCTAATATTTCGCAAGCCAGTCCGGATAACATTGTGACGTAGCCTAACTATCAAATTTTTAGTTCCGTCGGAACTGAAAGTGCTGGCAAACTTCTCAGCCACGGCTTTGAAAAGTTCCAAATCCCCAATTCGAACAGCCTGAGCACAAAAAAAATAAGTCAACATCAAATTACTGTGGAATACCACATCACTTCTTATCAGAGAAACAAAGCAATTAAAAGGCCCCCAAGTATATAATGTTAGATGATAAAAGATCAAATGTAAATGTATATGCAGGTACCATTGAAGTCATGATCATTTCGATCCAAACAGCCCCAAAGATTTTAAACCTATTTTATGCAGAATAGAGGGTAATAAATATCAATTAGTTAATCAGCTTTTCTTCTTAGCTATCCTGCAAATATCACTCTCTTTGACCACAGGTTGACCAACACAAAAACCATAAGCTAAGTCTCTAGATACATAATGAAACTTGGACTTATATGCGAGGTACTTATTAATGGTCAAACTGAAAAGACTTAAGTCTTATACTCACATTTGTAAGCTCGAAGTATGGCCGCAGTGCCTTCTCCATCCCCTTTTGCACGAAAACAGTTCTTTCTGGAATCTCTCCAAGCAGTAAGCGAACAATCACAGCCCATTTATTGCATTGAACTCGGAAACCAAGGGCAGAAATGGGTGCTTTCCTAGCAGCTTGGAGCAGGGACTCTTTAGCATCAGTGTATTCTAGCTGAATTGTCCTGATCTTACCAAGGTAAAACAGATACCGACAGAACTGCAGAAGATGGATACAAGATGAGAACAACTAGATTGTAGAGGCATAGCCTCCAATAACACAAAGTTACAGTGAGTTGTAGCCCAAAAACACACCTCCCCAGAGAAGAAGATAGTTTGACAGCAAATAAATCAAAATGAAAACTTAAGTAATAAGTAAATATAATAATAACAGTAGTAACAAGAATAAAAATTGTTCAAGCATCCTTGAAGAAAACCTAAGAGAAGCAATTCAGCAATGCTTTTTTCTCCATTTTCAATAATCAGTAGAATTCAATGTTTATATACTTCATCCAACCTAAAAACCAAATCCTTACCAAAATAATGACATCCTCTTGATATTAAGAGAGTTGAATAGAGTACAGTATGTTAGTCAGGCCGTCAGCCAACCAAACAAGTATTTTCAATACATATAATCGTAGCTTTAAATTACATTTGG
Organism: Perilla frutescens; assembly: GCA_026008535.1. NCBI lineage: Eukaryota > Viridiplantae > Streptophyta > Magnoliopsida > Lamiales > Lamiaceae > Perilla > Perilla frutescens. The sequence continues at coordinate 10,517,730 of BRKX01000004.1, forward strand.
AAATCTCGTCCAATATAAACTTTGATTAAATGATCTCTAATAAAATATGGGCGCAGAAAATGCTGTCCAGAAATTAACCAACATGAAACAATGGATTGAGATTTTTACCTGCTGATTTGAGTGAGCTTCAAAACGAGGAGCTTTTGATCTCAGTTTCTCTGCCTGATCGTATAAGTTGTAATGGAGGTAATTCCTCAGTAACAGGTTCAGAAGTGTTTCCTGCATCAGACCAGTATGCCATCAATCACAAAAATCACTACCAAGATGATAATCAAACAGCTCATCTGATGAAAAACCAACCTGCCCCAACTCATCATGACGCAAAGTCGCGGTTCGGTGCAAACCAAGAAGGTTACTGTTAAGAAAAGCTACTATATTAGATGTAACATCATAAGTTCACAACAAAAGACAATATGATTAAGTTTCAATATTCAGATTTGTTTTTATCTCTTATGACATAAATTGATTAAGAAAGGTCTGAATCCATGCATCAAACAACAGCTGAGGCATCAATATTGTGATCTACCCAAACTACCATACGGACATGCATACCCTCGTATTTCAGCAAGAGCACCGGTAAGTTCATAGCTTAAGGAGTAGTAAAAGTAGAGCCTGGAAGCTAGGACATCAACAGTTCTTCTATTGATATTCTTTAGACGAGCTATGCCAGCTGAAGAGCAAGCCTTAGCCTGAATGAAAACAAGAATCATTCATGAATTACAAATGTTCAGACATCACAAAAGTAATAATATTCTGGTGTAACATAATCATACACCCGTACCTCACTGTATCTCTTCTGATCAATCAGAAATATCAGAACAAGCAAATAGCAGTAGATCTCAAGCTCTGGCAAGGAGTGCTTTGCAGGGGTTTGGGTTCCAGATGTTGCCGTATCAATTACCATATCATGTTCGTCCTCCTACAACCATCATAACATCTAGTAAAATGATGCACCCAATACATGTAGTCCCCTCAACATAAGAAAACTATTAAATTAGGTGAACTTGAGAATATCAGTTCAGAAAAAAGTGGAACCATCACATATACCGACATATACATACAAAAAGGAAAAAATTATAAATGAAAACGCCACATTAAGTCCAAAATTAACATGCAACAAAACAACACAATAGATAAGCAGAGTGACCAGCTTACTAAGTACCAGATAGAGAACAGAGAGTAACTTAAGTACAATCAATATTAGCCATAATGTACTCATCCTGATAATTGTCAAACATACTTTCCACCAAATAAGAAATAAACAAAAGAATTAAAATATTCTGATGACTGATTCAATCCGTAGTCTGTAAAATACACAACCATTTGCCTATCACTATCATGAAATCTGGACAACATACTTACCAGTTACCACAACAAATTCAGAAATTCAGTCAAATGTCCGACATTGTTACCTTTGGAACAAATGAAGACAGGCGAGTATGCACTTCTGATCCTGGCAAAAGCACAAAATTAAGAAAAGCATATAGCACAGAAGCTGTAAGCTTCTTCCTCAGCTGAATTGTCCACCGAATAGCTCTGACAATCCTCCGAACCTCCCTTGTGTAAGCCGCAGTCTCGATCAATGCAGCTATGTCCTTCAGTTCTAATATAAGCAAACCAAACATGCAAAATTACAACCCAATGAGGCGCTCAGGTCAAACAGACATAAACGATACAGACATGCAGAATTGGCAATTTGGCATTGATAAAAAGAATTTCGTCCGTGCTAAATAAAGACCAATGGCACAAAGTTTTTCAAATGTACCAGAAAATTACAGTAAAAGATCCATAGTTCAGCAAATATCTCTGACACTTATATCTATATTCTTCAAAGTCAATGATCCTTACCCCAATTTGTTCTTCAGTAAATATACGGTCAATTAAACTTCCCTTAGAAACAAAAACAATTAACATAAATATATACACATAAAAAAGATAAACACTTACGCTGAAGAGCTGAAGGAGATGTAGACGAGACGGAATTCGAAGGGGTGGGTTGCTGCTCCTTCATCTCAACGTCTTGCGTCATTTTCGCCAAAATCTGAGAAATAAACGCCACTATAATAAATAGACAAAATCCAGACATAAAAGCTGAAAATAACTATCTTCATTCTCTTATTTATATTCATAAACCTTGATTCACTGTTCTCACCTAAAATCGAGTGAAACAGTGCTTCTTCGGATCAAATCGGATCGACGGTCCCTGCAAATCAGAACAAATTCAATCTCTCTCAAAAAACTCGAATGAAAATAAAACGAAGAAGAAGAAGAAGAAGAAGAAGTGATAAGGCGATGAATGCATTTAGTCGTTTACGCTGAATAAAAAATGGTGGAAGAATCGAACCTCGATTTGGTGTGAGAATTCTGAAGAAAAACCCTAGAATTGAAGGACTAGTTTGCTAAAAATAAAAAAACTCAAGTAAGCAGAGTAAAATGTTTCTTTTTCAGCACTCCAGCTCCAACTATTGCATTTTTTTTTGCTTAGAAATAAATATAAATATATGTATTTTTAAAAAGGAAATAAATGAATATAAATAATGAAAAATAGTTGGGAAGGTTCATTTATCAATCTAATTTTAATTTAGTATTCCATTTAATGAAATTTGAGTTTGGCTCATTGATCATGAAATTTACCCCAAATTAGATGAAGGTGGTTAAAACAAAATTAAAATTTCATCCAAACATGTTGTATGTCTTGATCACACATTGTACGTACGCAATCAACATCCATCCACAATATTGAATTGAAATAGAGAAATTACAATAATTGTTTTGGTATATTAGAGAAATCCCCTACAAGGCTACAACTACAATATGCTCAAACGAGGCTTAATAATACATTTCATGGGAGCTAACTAGCTAAGCCTGCCACAGTTAAAATCAGACATTTTCAACAAGGAGGCAGCCAAATATATGGGTAGAACCCTATCTCTCAATCCCATTACTCTGCTGTACATAACCTACCACATATGCTGCAGCAACAACCTTGATGCTTCTCCATCTCTCCGGTGTCGTGTCAAGGCCTCATTCAAAACCCGAGCTAAAACGACGCCATCCTCCAAGGCCAAGCAACCTCCTTGGCCAATGTCTTTGCTGATATTTCCCCATAGCAACTCCCATGGATGTCTGAATTTCAACTGTGACCATATCATGCTGTTTAGATCCGTTTGCTCGAAAACAGCCTTGATTTTACTGGAGACATTTCCCAGCTTGCTCAATACGAATTGCTTCATTTTAGCTGGATCCTTTTCCATGCCTGCATCTGCACCACTTTTATTAATAATCCATTCAAAGATAGGTCCACTACTTGAGTATCCCCGAAAAGACGAAAGAGCCAGTACCTTGAGGAGAGGGGGTGTATGTAAAAAACCAGTAGACACCATGATCGTCGCATGGAGTGACACCAAATCTCACACCATTTCCAAAGAACTGCAGGAACTCGGGCTCGAACCCGTGGCCACCCTCACACTCCATATAGCCCCTGATGGACGCTCGGGTAGTGACTGCCGGCTTACCAAAGCCTAGGTATTTCGACACACCGAGTTCACTCCATCACATCCGATCAACACCTTATACGCAAAAACTAGTAGGTAATAGGTAAACTACGTAGAAAACCAATTTATGGAATTTCATACACCAAAACCAAATTAATCCTAGTGCTTACGGCTGTCTCATTTACCTTGGTTTTAAGAGTGGTTCCATCGGCAAGATGAACTAACTTGACGAAACCAGAATCATGAACATCAACCACTTTAGATGAATATCTGATGGTTTGTTCAGGAAGTTCATTTTGCAAGGTTTCGATGAGCACCTTCCTGTTGATACGTCGGACTTCATGATGATCACCCCTGCATTTTGCATACGACGAAATTTATATCATCCAAGAAGAAGTTTCTGTAGGGAATCTTGACATCTAGAACTCACTGAAAAGGGAACTCTGCAGTGGGTAGCCCTGAAATCACAGACGTACTCACTAGTCTGTACAAACAAATTAAATAGGCAAACTTTCAGATTAGCTTCTAGAGAACAATAACTCAAAATCTCTTCTGCTTTTTCTTTTTTTGAGAAAATAAATCAAAATCTTATATAACCAAACATTGACCTCAAAATTCAGAAAATGATGTCGATACACTACCTAGTAAGCTTCTTATGTTCTTGACGAAGAATGTCTCCAATGCCAAGGGCATCTAATGCCTTCCAAGCATTAGTCCACAACGCAAAAGCAAATCCATAGGTCCTCAAGGTATCTGCTGACTCTAACACCAAACTCCGAATCCCCAATCTAGGATCGTCGAACAAGGAAAAACACACAAGACATAACATAAAAACTTCGTTCAAGAGCTCTTCATTGTAGACATTCATCCTACTAACTAGCAGAGCAGTTGTATATATTAGACATAGTTAATCATGAGTTATTACAGCTTTCTGATCTTGTAAACTATTGAAACCAAATCAAGCAAATATTACAAGAGTTGGATGATTGGCCTAACATGATTGAAAGTTGCTCCAAGTTTCTATTCTTTTACTATAGAAACTAGTAGTTGATGTTGGAACATATGATAGAAAGTGCAGAAAATAAATAAATACTCAGTTAAGTACCTGTGAAGGCCTAATGATGTTGTGAGGCCAGCAATACCAGCGCCAACAATCACTATATCTTCTACAACTTCCATAACCACTCTATGATGGCCTACTTAGTGGAGTGAGAGATCATAAGTTCGAGTCTCAGTCCCACGAAGAACCTTTAGGTCAAGCTACCCAATGCGCAGTATCTATAAATTAAATTTAGATGAATATCCAGCGTAAAAACATTCAAACACTCAAATAGATTACCTTTTAGATCAAGCTACCTACGAGCTAAATTTCAAATCATAATATATAGCATGGCATAAAAGGAGCATTCACCAACAAATGAGAGAGCCAAAACATATCGGTTTTCATCTTAATTTCATTACGAATAGGAAATTTTCATATCATATTTGTGGTCACTATTTCTGCATGAAACTCAAGATTCCATGGCAACGGCTTTATATTATCCCCTCATCAACAAACGTGATTTACTGAAATCAAGATTCCATTTTTCTCATAATCACACTGTAAAAAAAACCACGTCCGCGAATCCTAAAAACTTTTCAAGAATCAGCATATAAAAATTGATCACTGTATAATTCTGGGAATTTCGTTGTGGCTTGCTTCCAAAAACACACAAGGATCCAGAAACAAACGTATATTATTTTCCTTGATTTTCTGGTGACGAGTATTCATGAGGTGCTGCCAAGTGTACTCATACGCTACACTAATAAATTGACTATGTATTTCTTTTTCATTTTTTTTTTATCAATTTCTCCATTTTCGAGTTAAAGTTCTGAGGATGTGATTGGTACGATGAAATGGAAGGGAATAGAATGATGATTCTCATGTCCATTCTCATTTCGATGATTGGTATCGTTCCAAATCAGAATCATCGTTCTAGATGGAATCCATATTCCCAAAGAAAGGGAAATAGTCTTTCCACCCACCCCATGGGTTAGCTATTATCAATAATTAAAAAAATTAATATATGATATATTTATACATAATCATGTCTTATAATATTATTTTATCATATTTAGAAAAATAAATCAAAAATCAAATTAAATAATTTATTATTATTATTTCATAATTATTTTTATATTATTTATTTATTTTCAAAATATAGTTTAAAAATATGTGTTAAAATCAAATTTTCATAGCTTTTAATATTTTGTTGAAGAAAAATGAAAGTGACGCCGAAATAAATATAACATAAAAAATATGTTATAACACAATATAAAATACTTATATATTTGATATAATTTAATATATTCAAATGAAAAATTGAAATGTTAAAGTATTTTTCTATGAAGTAAAAATATTTTTATTAACTTATACAAATTATTGTATATTGATTAATTAAATATTTTAGAATAAAATTTTTCAATAAAATAAATAAATTATAAATTGCTAAAAAATGAGAAAAAATCATATACTAAAAAAGAAAAATGACATTTAGAAATATAAAAAATAAATTAAGGCATGCGTTGATATTTATTAGCTATTGCATATACTTTATTCAATTATAAGAAGATTTGAAATTACATAAAATATTCATTATATAAGATAAAAATAATTAATATTTCATTCCGTTCTTCATTCGGTAAACATACCAATCACAAAATCATTCGGTAAACATACCAATCATAAAAATCGTCATTCCATTCAGATCCTCATTCCATTCACGCAGGGAGAATCCTATTAAAATCACACAACGTAGTAGTTGCGGACTCGGCCTTCATATTGCATGTATTTAAATAGAATACTTTCTTCTACTCTTATGGCAACGTGCGTTGTTATAATCATGCAACATAAATATCACGACTACTTTTTAAATAAGAATAAACACCCAGATTAATCACTAAGGAAAATTATAATCTTCAATGATTATATATTACCATTTTTCTACAAAACCAGACTACTGAATCCGACTAATATAAATAAATAGTGATCAATGTTAAAATAGCAAATAGATAAAGAGCTCAAATCCATTTAACTATCCCATAACGTCCCAAGCTCCCACCTCTATAAATGAGTATATCTGGATTAAATCTACACGAGCACGCGCGCGAACACCCATTCAAAAATGTTCAGGAAATACATGCGAGATTACCCCAATTAAAATTTGAATATAATTAGCAATTTTGTCACACACAATAAGATGAAAAAAAAAATAACAATTTAAAAGAGAGGCTGCAGCGTGTTATTAGAGCCACCCAAAAACTTAAAACCTACAATAAATCTCCAAGCTCCAAAAATTACATGGATTTATGCAACCTCTCGATGACACCCAAATTCTTTCCCAATCCAACAAAAACAAAATCGCCCAAAGGAATTAAGGCAAGTTCTATAGCAATCCACCAGCACAACACTCTAGCCGCTACCAGGGAATTTTGCCTCATAGTCATTGTGAACCTGCATCGAAACAACAAATTTTTAGGTTAAACCTCACTCCCTTCAATTTCAAAATAGTACTATCTGTGCGAGTTTTTTGCCCATAAAACAAAAAAGAGGGGCAAAAAGGAAAGAGGGGTTGTTACCATAAAGGTCGCCGTGATCATCTTTCCGGCAAACCACCTACCATGGAGAGCACGCTGGGCACCAATGGCCGCTTGAGCATTTTCAAACCGCAGGTATACAAACCCAGCAGAGTTCCTGGCCAGAACTTGAATGTTATTACACATACAAATATCGACATGCTGGAAGCAAGAACTCGAATCATCAACAAGTAATTCACAGGCATGGAAGATGAATTTAGAATGGGTAGATGAGACAAATATACTGTATACAATATTAGTAAAGACAAAATGGGAGGGAATAGCAAGGATCAAATTAAAGAACGATGTATATATAATATTAGTATGACAGGTCAGGCTTACTTTTCTACATGGATATGCTTTAATCTCCCAAATTTTGAACATTCATCCTGGACATCTTCCTTTATATCAAGATCAAATTCTGGCTCAGTCTGCAGTAGAAATGAGTTTTAAATTCAATCCAGAAAATATATTTATATAAAGGAAAAGCAACTAAGAACTAGATTGCCTCCACGAACCTCTGAAGTAGGATCAAACATGTTCTTCAGCAATAAACATTCACTGGGAACACCAATTGTATCTATGGTTGAATCTGTAACAGCAGGCATAGAAAAGCCTGCAGCTGTTAGACCAGGAAGCACCTGACCAGAGGTCTGTCCAAGAACTGATGCTGCTGATGAACCGGTGATACTGCAGTATATGAAAAATGATGTATATAAGTATTAGCATTAATCCCAGAAAACAATCACGAACCAAAAGGTATCAACCTTGAAGCAGTCCCAGTGCGATCCAATTTCTGCATAAGCAGCGCTCGAGAATGTGCATTCAAGGACTGCACATCAGGCGAGGACAAAGATCAGTGTTTTGTGTGCAATACAAAATCACAAACTAGATGCCAAGAAATGCAAAAAATAGCGAAAGCAAAAAGAAGATGCCACTAGAAAAGCCCATGACTAACCAATCCACTGCCCTCGTCATCATCTAGATCAGCAAGATTTGCTCCAGCATCTTGCATTCCAGCTTGATCGGTAATAGCAGAAACCTACAAATTGAAAAAAAGCAACAGAGAGAAACATGAGAACTATACCAATAGAGTGGGACACCTGGCAAGCTACGAGAAAGAAAAGTAACACCAAAGAGAAGATGAGTATCATAAGATGATGCAGACTGCAGAGAACACTTCTTAGCAGTAGAATTCGAATCAGATAATGTGATAAACAATAATTATATGCAAATTGGTCATTGTAAGGCCAATAATATCCCAAAGCAACCATAGACAAAATTTCACAGCATGATCCATCAGACACAAATATTTCACTATAAATTATAATTGTAGATACTAATGCACCAACATTCCGAGCTAAAGAAACTTACCAAGCATCCAGAATGCCAAGTTAATAGAATTCTTCAATCTTCTTAAAGCAACTTTAAAATATAAGTCACCAAATTAAAGCAGAAATCAACCAGATATTACTAAGCTAACTGTAACTTTTAGGAAGACTCTGAGATAAAAAGGCTAGATTCTCTACTAACTTGCATCATTGCTTGCATACAGACATCAGAAAGTGTCCTAAAACCTCTATATAATGCCAATGACCAATTTGTGAAATACAATGGTATATCCCATCAGCAAACATTTAATAGTTTCCAATTGAAGTCTTTGCCTAACCAATGAAAAGGGATGTAGGCACCGGAAAACTGTCATTGTGCAACACATGCCATCCTTTTTTGACAAATAGGCAGATAAAAAAAATAAAAAATTGATTGATGGAGCACAAACCAACCCAATAAGTAAATTAGTTTCCTACTTGTAGACAGGAGTTATTCTAGAGAATGCTTTCAGTTAGTCATTCCTCTAGTATACACAAATCTTACTTTCAGCAAAACCAACTGAGAGATTAAAAATGACAATAAAAAACACTCAGACATACAGTTGAAAGGCATACTCATCCAACATTCCAACCTGAGCGGGTCATCTAAAATGTGCATGTGCACCAAGAGGAAAAGGTAGCAAATTCCTATAAGCGACCATTGCCTCATTAACAAAAACAGAAACTATTAACACACCTGTATGCATCTCCCCTAAATTAAAAAGTTTGGACAGAGCAATTGCTGAGATGGGAAAATAAAGGAAGCCCCATTACCTTGATTACTCGACCTGCAATCTCCAGTTGCCCATTTAGATTTTGAGCAGCCTTTGCATCTTCAAGACGTGCAAACTGCCAGAAACAGTGTCAGATATGCATTTCCAATTGAAAAGCCACAAAAGTTTCCATAATACAGAAGTGTGAAATGCAATGAGTGTTTTTCTTCCTAAAATGGCTTTCTAGTTACTAGCACCTGAAAAAACCAATTGTACAAGGAAAAGCTGCTCTACTGTCATACAATGGCAAATTTAAACTCACCTGTATAAAAGCATAGCCTTTGCAATTCCCAGTTCCTGGATCACTGGGCATCTGCACCAGCTCAACAGTACCAAAAGGCTCAAATACCTAAGCAAGATGTAAAACAAGAAGCTATTTCTGTCAGACACGAGACAGGTCTTAAAAGAAATAAGAAAATAAAAAACATCAATAAAGCTGATTAGATACCGAGTCATATCAAGATGATAGCATTCTAATCATAAACAATGGGATGTCCCACCTGGCGAAGCTGATCTTCTTTGATAGTAAGAGGTAGATTGCCAACATATAGCCTTCTAGCACCCCCTGAGTATGGGCCAAGAAGTCCACCTCCACCGGCGGCAGTAGACTGAACAAGATTCTTTTCAGCTTCAGATGGCTTTACCATGACCGGCTGACCAAGAAGCGGCTGACCAGAGAGAGCTATTGCCATAGGAACAGACATTACATCATAAAATTCAATGTATCTGCAAAAACACAAAAGAAGCTGAACATGAGCACCTACAGAGGATAGTAACAGGAAACTATCGCAAGTCCTGCAAAAAATGAGCATGTATTTTGTCTGCTGATGGGAGATATATTGTTCAAAGATACAATGATGGATTACTGCATAAAACAAATTCTCTCAACCCCAAAGAAAATTTTCACCTGAATCTTAGTAGTGTATCTAAAATTAACTGGGTACTATTAATAGGTACAGTTATTATTAGGTTATTACAAGTTCAACCTTACATACATAAATGAGGAACCATCTTACGCAAAAAAAGTCAGAACCAACAAGTTGAAATAATACAGGTTAGCCAGCTAATGATCTTATGTTTCTAATTTGACCATGTGCCTTTCTAAATACCATGAAAATGGCAAGTACATCCAATCATTTATCGACATTAGGTCTTAGCAGCAGCCAAAAGTACTGCAGAGATATCTTCAGACTCAACATTAAGAAAGTTCTAGGTTTCTAGCTTCCCACTCCAAACCCCCAACCAATGAAAACACACACACACAAGGGAAAAAAAAAAGTAGAGTAAACTCTTGAACAAAGTATAACCTCAAATTAAAACTTCCAAAAGATACTAGGAGGCTACAGACGCATTACATCTATGACCAAAAATTTACTAGCATTCCAAGCAAATAAACAAGGAAAGGAGGGCATCTATATCCAATTGGTATAATTACCCAACTCCTTTGGAGCGTCTGGTGTTGCGATCCATTATAAGCCGAACATCCCTGACCTGAAAATATCGAATAAGAGAAAAATTAACCTATCAAAAATCAAAATTCTTCAGGTTCTTAAAAGAATACTCTCCTTATCAGCTAATATTATGGACAGACAAAAGGTGCAGCATCTAAGGTGGTAAAAAATGTTTAAAGCAAGTGTTCTTCATGTGAAAAAAGGAGTGACGAAAATTAATGCAGATTTGATAATCGGATAATTCAATGTCGAGGTTATCAATAATTTATAAGAGAATAAGCACTCATATGAGAATGTGTGGGCCAACCTTGCCAGCTCTGGAGAAGAACTCATATATATCTCGTTCACCAGCCTTCAAGGTGATCTACAGAAATTGCAGCAAAAAGTGTCAGGAGACCTCCAGAGTAGATGCAAGTAAAACAAATATGAAGAAACTACTTTTGCAGTCCATATACCTGATAAGCAAAAACTGTCCTCTGATCTCGTTCAGGATCAACTTCCGGCTCCACTTTGTCTTCCTTTTTCTCTTTGTATCTTCTGAAAAAAATGAAAAATATAAATGCTATAGTATTAGTGTGCCAAAATAGCAATTACTTAATGGGTTTGTTAACTAAGACATGAGCAGCAGCCTTGACCATCTGCATATTAAAGTCCGAGAAAAATGCTTTGCTCCTTGCAAATAAATAAATCATGTGGGAGGTTTCCATATTCATAAAATACAATAGTTCCAACAAGGAAGCACAAATATCTCCAGTATGCTTAAAAGAGCCAAACCCAAGATCACAATCCTGCAGGCAACTCCATAGAGTCAATATGCGGTCTAACTAACATTTGGTCAAAACAAGAAACATCTCGATATTGAAATTATGAGACCAACCTGGGGGACAAAGTGGCAATTAAGAGAAATGTGAACACTGAAAAACTTCAGGATTGAACTAACGGTCTGGCCCCTATATGGCAAACCTAATATTACATTTTGAACCAGCATATTAAAGAATAATTTTACTATCATAAAATGGCGAAAATAAATAATGACACGAAACAGCCCAGCTTAGCCAACAAAACCACCATATCCAGCAGTAATAAATCTCGATTTAGCAGATGGGCAAGTAAAAGACATATTCGACACATGACAAAGTGAGACATGCACATCATCATTACACTGTATAAAACAAACTTTTAGACAGCACACTGCACAGGATTATTCAAGTCAACAACCTTAAAGGATTATCTTAACTAATAAAGGCAAGGACATACAGGTCCTGTACAAAAATAATTCATAGTAATATGCCATACACATCAAAGTTTCATCTTGGTCATTCCGGAATTTTTCTAGTCCGATCAGACATATTGAGGCAAGCCATCCACAGAACACCTTATTACTGGAATTTATCGCCACTATGAGACAGGTACATATTGTGGTTTTACAAGGTTTTACTTACCAATGGATGTCCATATGACCACATAACGTATCACAAGTCTGACCTCCAGACCTCTGAAATCCCTACACACTCTACAACACAAAATAGGTGCACAAAAGGAGTGTTGCATTTTTCTAACAGAATGGTTTCCAGAATTTCTCGGGAACTCCCAAATCCCACTATTAATACATCAAAACAATTGACCGAAGCCACTTATACTACTTAGACGCCCATTGACTCATCATCTTATTGCATTTTTGAATAAAAATTATTGGCAAAATCATAGGCTCAGGCCCCTTTATCCATATAACAGAAAGGCTGGAACAAAAAAAAAAGATACAAAACATTACCTGTTATCACGGTCTGGATTAAACACCCTTTCCCTTCTTCTTTCTTTAAAATCTGTATCTACAATCTCCATATCCTTACTTTTCTCTCTTCCCCGTTCGTCTTGATACTTCTCTGGCTGATTTCTGGTTCGCTTGGACCTCTCTTGTTCTTCTTCCTTGGTTCTATCTCTTTCATAATCACGTTCTTTCCTCTCTCTGTTACCACCGTTCCTTTTCTTATCACTATCCCTCTCTCTATCTCTATTTCTCTCCTTTCCACTGCCCTCATCCTTGTCCCTTATTCTATGCTCCCGGCTACCAGTGTGTCTGTCTCTCTCACCCTTCTCCCTATCTCTTAAAGATGAACCATGTCGTGAGCTTCTCTCTCTCTCATGCTCGTAAGACTCATTTCTCGATCTCGACGGCTTAGATGAGTGATCCAAATCATCCCCATCATCATCAACGCTTCTACGCTTCGAACTCCGACCCCTATCTTTCTCTTCATACTCAACTACTGCATCACCGCCATTCGCTTTGCCCTCCAATTTCTTAACTTCTGGATTCTCCACTGTATTTTCTAGGTATTCGTACTCGTCAAAATCCATCCTTCAACAAGTTAGAACCAAGTAACTTGCATAAAACAGCGCAAAAATCTGCAGCAACGAACAAAACACCTGCAAATTATGAACATTATATCAAATATCAGTTTATCTTGAATTAACCACACTCTTCTTCTGCGATTTCAAATTAGACATAATGCTCTAGAGACTATAGCATTGCTTCAGCGTACGAGAAGAAAACTGGTACTTCGAAACCCTAATTTTTTGCCACCAAAACGAGATTTCAGAAGCCCAATTACATGACGGAAAGGGGAACTAGGGTTTAACAATAAAACATTGAATTCAATTGAACTTACCAAAAATCGGAGTTGAGGAGCGCTGCTGCCAAATTTCTGCTAAATCATAAGAAAATTTGCATTTATGACGGGCTTTAACCTTTAGCCGTTGGATAAAATCGGGCCGGGCTTTGCTGTTCAAAACTGGGCCTTATAATGGGCTTCTAATGTATGGGCTTTCTGGACTTAAATATTTTTTCCAGAAATTTTAATTGAAATAGTTGCTATATATGCATGTATTTGAGAAGCTGTAGAATTTTTTTTTAAGATTCAAAAAAAAAATCTTCAATACCACAGTTGGGCGTATGAGTAAAAAAAAAAATTGAGAATGAGACTTTTTTCTTTTATTTTTAAAAAATAAATTGAGAGTGATAAATTGTGCAGAGGAGGTTGTCTGGGAATAAAATGGAAATGAATAAATTCTATAAAGGCAAAATGCATCATTAAATCCCTTTATTTTTATGTTTCGTTTAAGTAGGTCTATTTATAATTTTAAAACGATAAATAATTTAACAATAATCAATCTGAGTAAAAGTGGATATTGAAATTATATTTAATTTATATTAGCAATGGTTCCATAAGTCGAGGTTCTATAAACTCATAATATTACTGCGATGAACCCAAGAGACATAAGTCCAATTTATTAGGCTAAACCATCATTTCATATCCTAAATTATTTTCATTTTTTCAAATTTATCCCAAACTAATGTTTTTATCAATTAAATACCTAAACTGTTAAAAACCTAATCAAATTTATCCTCGGATACATTTTTAGGAAAAAAATTACCTAACGTTTCGGTAAATATTTGGTTTTTCTTCTTACGTTGTAGTCAAATCGATCATATCTATGACATAACATCTTTATTCTAATTTTTTTAAACTCTTTTTAAGATTTTGGCCTAAAAATGTATTTGGGGATAAATTTGATTAATTTTTAATAGTTTAGGTATTTAATTGATAAAAGTGTTAGTTTGTGATAAACTTGAGAAAACTGAAATAGTTTAGGATATAAATAATGGTTTAGCCAATTTATTATTATATATTATATTTTATTTTTATCTAACTATCCGCAACCACTACTCATAGGCTCACATCTACTTGATTTAAATTTGTAACCTTTCAATCATAAGCATCTATCACCCAAAGCGGTAAAGAGGCAAAAAAAATTGGCGAATTTAGAGCACAGAAACAGCAAAAGAATGCAGCGTGCAACTTACATTTATTATTTTTCGTAAGCGTTGATATATAAAAAAAAAGTGTCATTTTTTACCTTCTAAATTATAGCTATAAATTAATACAAAAATGAATATCGGGAAATGAGTTACAAAAGGAAGCTTTTCAAAAATCACGAAGCTCAATACAGAGAAACCAAACCTCATCGTTTTTGTGCTTGGTTTTTGTTCATGTCAGCACTAAATATTCCCCATCTTCCTTGCCCGGGATTATCAGTACCCACCCCTCTGCTTGTCCTTGAATCTGCAGCCGGCGACTCTCGCTGAGGCAAGGGCCCAGTCGTTCTCAGATTTCTCGCCGAATCAGGAGGTACATTTTGCTGGTATCTGTTAGCTGCTGGTGGTGGTGGTGGATTTTGTTTCTGGTGTGCGGGATTCACCTTTGGCACGCTAAAAATACCGTAACTTTTGGGTGGTGAGTTCGGATTACTTGAGTGAGAAGAGTCGGGCTGGTTTCCTTGACCTGGAACCGTAGGCACACTATTCATAGTGTTCGTTGCACCACGGCCATTCATTCCCATGGGTATTCCTGGTGGATAAGGCAACCTAGGGTCCTTTGCACTGCCACCTCCCATTGCAGGCTTTGGAATCTCAGATGGAATAGATGAAGCTGTATAGGGTGGCACAGGATTTCTATCCACCGAGTAGGGTATCTTCTGCTTTGAACTTTCAAGCTGCCCACTTTCTTCATCATCTATGTCAAAAATTGGGTGCGCATTACCATCATCTCCATCAAAAGCAGCCCACTCGGATTTGTTAGTCCGAGCATCTTCGTCCGAATCTTCTCTAGTCTGTGAAGAGTCAGCAGCCACAGAAGCTTTCTTTCCTGAACCCTTGTTAGGGGGACCAAACTTGACATGCCTGACCACAACAAACGCCTGCTTCTTTTCATACTTTGGTTCACTTTCCACAACAGCAACATCATCAATCTGATGCAGATAACAATTTTAAAATCATGAGTGAGCAGAAGGGAGAAAACACTGAACTAACAAGAGTCAGCTATGGGAACCACAAGAAAGATGGAAGTAAACAGTTACCAAATCAGTGAATTGAGATAACAATTTTTTTAAGTCCACGCCCTCAGCAGAATCAGTGGCTGTACACTGTCAACGAGAAAAATACAGAAACTAGTTACTGAAAGGCTAAAATAACTTTTCGCTTTTAATAAGAAAAAAACTACAAACCTAATGAATCTCACCTTAAATCTTCTTACTGTCAGAGAAAATATCCACCACACATGGTAAGATACAGATGAAACATTGGGCAATTGAATATTAGATCTATTAGCTAGAATGACAAAGTGTTTTCAAGAGCCATGTTTCTCACAGACTACATATGATACAATCTTATATGGGGAATCCAGTGTTATGTACAGAATGAAAAAGGAATTTAAGAATTTAAGCAACAGAAGAGAATTTATTTGGGGAATAGAAATAGAGCAGAAGAGATGACTCCTTCCCTATCAATTGCTAGTCTACAAAGTAATATGTGCCCATGATTGATTTCAGGTAAATAAACAACAGCACAATTTTTTTTAGAACAAACGGCTCCATGTATATTCTGGTTCTCTAAGTTTTAAATGCATGATGATATTGCAGAAGAGACAAAAAAACCATGAGATCCCTTTTTCTTTATGCACTTTAAAGGATATCTCAAATACAGGAGAAGAACGTCCTAATCATTTTTCCAGGAACATGAACTGCCTGGGAAACACAGTAGAGAGTGATTCTTCTAATATCAGACAGAACAGTGAAAAATAGAGAGTGAGTACCTTAACTCGATGACCTTTGTCCATAAGTCTCTTAGCCATATCAGCTTTTATTTTCAGGTCATTTTGTTTCTGGGGCAAATAAGGCCTTTGGAGGTCAGAAAAGGGTAGACATGATAGTACACTTGAATGAGCTAAAGTAAAAAAGTAAAAGAATATATAATGGTTTTGTCAAAAACTAGTCATAGCTTCATTAAACCTCTAAAACACTCCCACACAGCACTACAGAAACTGGAGAACACACAAAAAATTACCAAGGACATGCAAGTTCTACCCAATAGTAAGTATAGAAGAGCCAATCTGGAACACTATATGGATGAGTTATCACCATGGAAGTAATTGGAAAGGGAAAATGCTTGCATGCTTACAATTTTACCACCAAATCTAATTTCTTTCGCTCCTCCTGGCTTGAGTGTGGACTGCAGAAAACAGGGAATGGCAAAGAGATGAGAAATAAAAAAAATAAAACCAAAATTACATAACTCGGCATTCAACTACCACAGCTTCTTCCTCTGATAGACCTAGGTGAATCTCATAATTGAATGATAAGAGATTTATAACTTTGTAGCCTTTATGCAACCAATATATATATATATATATATATATATATATATATTTTAAGAGTAATGGCAGTTTCATCCCTGTAAAAGCTACGTGTTTTCTCACCAAATAAATCAGCATGAAAAATTGAAAAACATATTAATAGTGGTAAAAAGAATTAAGAAAGCTAGATAACTTCTACGGGTAGCTGGAAACTTTAGCATGCATCTTACACAAATCCAATGGTAGGCAGATAGAAAAACTGAGAGAGGTCCCACTAACCAAAAAAGAGCACACTCTAATTTGTTTGTAGAACAGTTGGAAAAAAATATTCCATATCATGGTAAAAAAACTCAAATGCCAGATATAATATTGCTGGGCAACGTCACCAAAAAATGCTCTATCAATAAGAAGTACTCAACCTTGCTTTTAGCACGCTCTTTTTCCTTTGTTTGTTGAAGGTACTTTTGTTTGTTGTAGTCAAAAATCTTGCAAACAGGTGGTTTGCCATTTTTATCAACCTGCCATGAGCACGTCATCAGTACAGAGCCAAAAGCAAGATCAAGGTGCTCTAATGCAGATATAAAATGTTATAACATTATAAAAGAAGAGAGCTAAGGAAAATAAATCCTAGAACTCCTGTCTATGCAGAGACAATTTATGTAATACACAATGATAAATGGAGCAGTTTTAATTATTTTTTCATGTTTACCCCAGAATGTCATTTACCTTTCCCAAGTTGCAAGTGTGTCAAAAGTATGACTAAATGAGGAATGACCATTCTATAACAAAAAACAAACTAAATAAAAAGAGATATGGTGTATCTCATTTTCTTAGAACACTGGTCGATTTCAGAAGAGAAAGAAGAAAATGGATAGAGCGACTATTACACGACCACACATATTACCCAACGAATCCATCAAGAGAAAGAGAGATGATTGATTTATGTGCTTGTGCTGTTCTGTACCTTTTCTTTTGGCTCCAATAAATGACAGATTTTTAAACATGATGTGCATAATTCTTACAAATGTCTTACTTCATAAGCTGACTGTGACCGTACAGGGTGGGGGGGGGGGGGGGGGGGGCAGCAGAGACAATGGAACTGACATATATGGAACACAGTAAGACAATCTGATATCAGGATTTAATTAAATTAATGATGTAACAGTTAAAGTTGTCTGCCAGAAGGCATGCTATAAACATTTTGTTAAACTCGGAAACAAATATCATAAACACCTTACCTCAACTAAATCCAAGTTAAGGCTTTCTGCCCGCGCCAACGCTTCTTGCCTCGGTACTATACAATGATTATCTACAAGTACACATAATCAGACATTATCATCGTCAAACTGTTTGTTGGTAATCTGCCAAATTCAAAAATAAAAGCTGGTTCATTTCACGTCATGTTAAGCATCATTCTAAATGCAATAGATTTAATACTAGTGAAGTTTATTACTAAACTGTTCAATTTCTAAGCCAAAACTCAAAATCAAAGTTCAGTTAATGATGCAACACCTTCATCGATAACGAGCCTAACTGTCGGAGCCATGATTTCCTCATTCAACCTAGGCTCACTTGGATCCCTCTCCACCGCCTTCTGTTTTACCTGAAATACGCATAGCACCAGCGTCAAAAATTAGTCTCCAATCGTTCTGTCCTTGAATTTACCAACACGTTCTATGGATATGAACGTAACAAATTACCTTAACGGATTTTGCATAATATCTGACGTTTTGGTAAAACGTCAGTTGCTCGTCTTGGACGATTAACTTAGGGTAATTCAAAATCGGAAGTAATATGCTTGAAGAGATGCATTGATTTGCGAGAACGGGAGCTGGATTTAGATTGTAAAATCTCTTGGACTCTTTAGAAAATGCATGGAATTTAAATCTTGATTGCCTCAATCTACACCAGAACACCATACTTTGCGTCAGCGATCTCTCCTGCTAACAGTGTGGATGATAAAATTATGAGATAAACCCTAATCGACACTCTGCTTAGAAATTTGGGGAAGAAGAAATGAAATCGGGCTGTCTGATTGGGCCGACGAGATGATATTGGGCCGAATCTTTCATCCATAAATGGTGTGTAATTCTACTCAAAACCCCAAATTTCTCTTTACAAATCCCAAAATTAATTAAAATACTAAAAATTATTTTATTAAACATTTTTAACCTTACAACAATACAGCCCTCAACTTAAAATTATAACCAAAATCAATAATTAAAACCCCACTGAACACGCAACCCCCACCCTTCAGCTCAAATAATTTTATCCTTCATCATCTATTTTCTTCACCACCTTCTTAGATAACATCCATTCCCTTTGATATAGCCGCTAAAACAATGAAGAAAACGAGGGTGGAACCAGTAGCGCACTCAGGATTTTAGTTGAGGGGGGCCAATAAATAATATTTCAAATTTTAGAAATAAAATGAAGATTTAAGAATATTTTTAATAAGAAAGTAAAATTAATTTTCAACGATTTAATATGATTAAGAAAGAAATTAAAATATTTATTGAAGAAAAACTTAAATAGATTAAGTTTATTATCAAGAGCAATTTGACAAAAGCTACATATTTTTCATCCATTCGTTTCACTAACATGTTCTAACATTCGTATACCAAAAATATTAATTTCAATTCAATACAGGTAGTAAGATTTTTCCATTAAGATTTTTAAAAAGGAACAAAATCAACAAGAAAATGCATAAATTTGAACTTGATATGAAAATTTTAGGTGAGGTTTTAAAAAAAGTATAACAAAACAAAACAAAAAAAAAATAAGTCAAGAATAAATGAAATATGGAGGGACAACCACGGAAGAGAGAGAATTATGGTATTAAATAGTTCTCCTAAAATTTAATTAGCCAAATACAAAGAATTGTTTTTCTTTATTGGGGTATAAATCTGAAATGACATTTATACCACTACTTTTTTCAAAAATTTCAGGAGGGCCAGTGCCCCTTTTAGCCCTAAGGGCGGTAGTAATGGTAGGTTCATCCAACCCATTGAACCTACTTTTTTGGGTTCATCCCATTAGAGTATGTTGGGTTCAGGTTGAGGTTGGGGGTGTAGGTTCAAATATTTGAAGTTGGGATGGATGGAGAAATGGCCAATGAGAGAAGAGGAGGTGGGTCATGCCTTTAAAAATGGGACCCATGTTGAACTTGCTTTTTTAGGTTTATTGTTATTGAGGATAGGTTTATAAAAATGGTGGGATTTAACTTTTGACATGGCGCTTATGTGAAAGTGTTGAAGTTGCTTTTTGGAGTTCACTATTACAACCACCCTAAGGTCCGCCCCTGGGTGGAACGTACATCTCCCCTCTTGTTGCTGCGTCTTCTACCTCAATTGATGGATTTTGGAAATTCTTTCCGGAGGAAAATATAAATTGTAGATATACATTTGTGTGCAGCAGCCCACATATCCACCTAAATCAGATGGACGCGTGGCCCACATGCGCGGCGCGTGTAAGCCACGCGCCCGTCTATTTTTCTATTTTTTTCTTGGTTGAATTTTTTATTTTATTTTTTTCATTTTTCTGTTTTTTTTTATTTATTTTTTCCCAAAAATTTTATACCCAAAAAATAAATTAGTGAACCCTAAAATCAAAATGAATTAATTTAATTTGTTTGAAATAAATATAATTTATACCCTAAAATGCAGTCAATAAACCCTAAAATAAAAGTGAATTAATTTATTTATTTTTAATTCGGCGACTCATGCAATGTACTCGTCCGACTCACGCTGACGCGTGGATTCGTGCATTGTGTTCGATAATTAATTTAATGTTTTCAAAATTAATATAAACGGTAATTGAAAAATAAAAATTAATTTTTGAAATAAATATATACCCTAAAATTGAATTAATGAACCCTAAAATAAAAGTGAATTAATTTGATTTTTTTTGAAATCTGACGCCTCGAGCAATGCACTCGTCCGACGCTAACGCGTGGGCTTGTGCATTGCGCTCGACAATTAATTTTTCCAACTTAAATATAATTCATAATTGAGATTAATAAAACTTAGAAAAAATCTATATAATATATAATAACGACTCCGGATCCGGATATAGCAAAGTTTCCCGCCCTTTTGCAACTTCCCAAAACTGAATTTTTTTTATATTAAAATATATATTTTTTTATTTTCCATGTACATGATTAAATTTAAATATATTTCCATGAATATAAAAGTCTCATATATGTTAAAAATTTTACATTGCGTTAACTATGGAAAAAAAAAGGAACACTAATTTATGTGTAAATAATTAATATTTTCATAAATATTAAAAACTTATATTTTGCAAATCTGTGATGAGATTGCATTGCACTATTAAATATGGTATATATAATTATATAGATATATATAGCATCATAAAAAAAAAAGAACACTATTTTATGTTTAAATAATTAATATTTACATAAATAGAAAATTCTTATATATTGCAAATCTAAAAGGATGTTGCATTAGACTATTAATTATGGTGTATATAATTACATAAAATCAAATCAAATTATTATTAAATTAATTTTTAATGATGTCTACCATAATATCCAAAAATAAAATTCAATCAATTAATTATAATCAGTATATTGCCATAATTCAATTGTTAACAATCAATTATCAAATTAAAAAAATAATTATTATTTGATGATATGTATGACTAAAGTTAGGATAATTGGTTCTCTGTTCATTATTTTGAATTTGGTAATAGATTAATTACATTGAAAATATATAGATTGCATACATATCAATTACGTTAATAATAAAGATTAAATTAATTATATAATTAGTGTACTTATGTGGAATTTATATTATTCCATATTTGTGTAACATTATTACGGTAATTAGTCATGTATTACTAAACTAATATACATTCTCTCGAAATCCATTCATCTATTTATTGCTTTGCTTCTTTGAAAAAGGTGAACAAAATTAATAGTATTTTGAGATGGTTAAAATGGTTCGCTCATATCAACATTATCATTTTCCGACATTGAGAAATGAGAATAAAATAAAGATCAGAGTGTCAAAGAGGTAAGAATTATATGATTTTCTTATATAAATATTTGTTTTTTTCTTTTTTCATATACATAAATCGTTAATGTTAGAAATTTGATTCATTTCAACATATCTTGCTTTAAAATCGCATCATGTCTATCCAAACTGGAAGATTTTAGAAGTTGTGAAGTTTTTCAGCTTTCATTAGTTGAACTCGATATAAATTTGACACCACTATGAGACTTTTATGAATATGTATGACTAATTTATGAAACAAACTTCTTTCTTTCTTTTTTCTTTTGTGGGAATTTTTAAGAACTGTATGCTTTCCTCCAAATAATAATTAGAATGGAGAGGACGGCATAAGCTTCAAGATTGTAGTTGATGAACTTTCAATTATATATTTGTAAATGTATTACTTTAAATTGTATAATATTGGAATAATTTTTTTGTTTGGCCGTCTGTAATTGGTCATTTTGGCCCAATTTATTATATTTGTGTATTATGAGAATTTTTTAGCTTATAACAATCAGATGTGTTTAATGATTAATTAATTTGTAATCATAATTTTGCTTTCAATTTGTAATTAGTCGAATAGAAATAAATAAATAAAACCTACCTTTTCCCTCAAATTTGTCATCTGCCTGTCGACCTACAATTTTATAAGTTTATGCCTCCTGTTTTGGGATTTTATGTTAAATCTAAAACAATCGCTTAGATTTTTTTATTTTTTTTATTTTTTGCCAGAATGGAATAGTTAATCATTGAATGTAATTTTAGTATAAACATTTCTTATTTTTCTTTGATAATGTCTCTTAGATAATATCTTATTTTGAGTATAGTAATTTTTAGAATTCAAAATTAAATTATAAGACATAGGAATTGATATATTTCTATCTATTTGCTTATTATTATATACACAATATAAAAAAATTTATTTCACTCGTGCAAAAAAAAAAATTTGAACGTTTATACAAGAAAATCTATATCATAGTTATAGTAAAGTAATAATCAATATGTGCAATAATAATGATCAATTAATCATTAATAATTAAAGTGATAAATCTAATGTATGGAAGAGCTAATATTTGTCAAAAATTTAAGATTTAATTTATAAACGATAATCAATATCAATATGAATTTACTAATTCACTATAATCTAATTACCGAAAATATGGAGGCATATGTATCACACCAAAATTATATTTCCATGAGGTTGTTAATGTAATTCTAGAATATAATTAATATTTGATTTCGATAATTACATAAAAAAAAGATTACATAATGTCAGTAACTATAAATAGATGTTGTAGCATAGTTCCAATTTCAATTTGCTCACACGCACAATGTATCCTAGCAGAAATTGCTGTAAACTACATCTTAATTACTTTAGCAAAAATATTTTTCATCTCATTTGACATGTAGGATTTCAGGGATCCGATGACATTTTTGCTAAAAATTTGAGAGGATAGTTATTAGTTTTTTTTTGGCATTTTTTTAAGTTCATGATGTTTTGAGAAAATTGGCAAAAGTTCACTTTAGAGCATAAGTTTATATTTAGCCAAAAGTATATTTGGATCCACATACTTTTACAATGTTCTAAATTGGGTCCTTCAAACTGTGCATCGCACAGGTGAAGTACTAGTATAAACCTATAAAAAGACCATGAACTCATGAACCTTAAGATCATAAACTCTAAAAAATTAAAAAAACTCCTAAACTCTAAACATTAATTGGAAAAATTCGCAATTTCAACTAATTGAACTAGTATGAGATAACTAGCAGACATCTTACTTTTGAAGGATACATGTGATATTTTTCGAATTTTGAGTGATACTTTTTAGTGTTGGTGTTGATACTAATTTTGTCGGAATTTTTTTTATGGGTTGACCCGCGAATTTGGTTGACCCATCTGAAATAAAGCTTACTATTTTTTAAAAAAATTATAGTAGATTAAAAGCCTACAAATATTAATTTCTTGACCAAATAAATTAACTCAATTGGTGAACTGTAATGGATTCTCTCAATTGTTGTGACCATGTTGGAACCATTTACAGCGGATGAGAAGAAACTTCATTATTTATTGGAGGACTTTGTTTCATCTCTTTTTCCTTCTCATGTAGGTTTTTGGTTGTTTATGTTCATTCTTTTCTTTTCTCTAACTTTTTTTTATGAAGTTTTTGTTCATTCTTTGAAACCCTCAAACAATCTCCAACGAACGTTAAAGAAAGATCATGGAAAAATTCGAATCACAATCAATGAAAAATGATTTCTTCTCTTGTGTATTATGAAGACTTGGTGGAGGTTTTATTTTGTTTTGATTATCTCTTAGGGAGTTTAAAGGTAAGCAAGTCTAATAAAATATTTTTTATATTTTAAATAATTTTGAGGGTTCTGAGGAGAAAAATAGGGATTGTGAATAGATTTATCCATAAATGATTTCTTCAGAGACGGAGACGGGGCTAGGGGGCTAGTGGTGACTCCCCTCAAATTTTTTGATGCAAGTAGTCTATATATAATAAATATGATATAAATTTTTTAACAAGTTTTATTTTGTCCCCCCTCCCCCTCCAAAATTAATTAGTGAAGTAGTGTAGGTTGGGCTAAAGTCCAAATTAAAAATAAATAGATTAATTCTCCATTTATCACTTAGATAATTAATTAAATAAAAAATAATTTTTAATCTCATTTATGATTGATGATTTTTAGCTAATTCAAACAAGTTACTAATTTTTTTAATGTTGAATCAATTATTGATGAGTTTGATGGTATGAAGAAGTGATGTGAACAACTTAAAATGCAAAAACATAATAAAATTAGTGAACATTATTTAATATTTTTATTTTTGGTTATTTTATGATAAATATGATGTGATATAATAATATGTTCTTTTTTATTTTTGCAAAGTTAATTCTTTTAGAACTTAACATTCTATGTATGAGAGACTTTGATAATTAGTTGGTCTTATTATAAGATAATGTATATTCACATATTTTTGTCGGTCGTTGAGTATTTCTAAGCAAAATATTCATATATTGTCAAACAAGATATTATTGATACATTAATATATATATATGTATGTATATATATTCAGTTTTTATAATTTGGGATTCAAAAAATTTCACCCCTCTAACTAAAAATGTTGGCTCCGTCCCTCGTCTCTTCGATTATTTACAAACTTTGGTCGGTTTTACAATTTGTACATCCTTTTAAATTATAGCGATTACAATATTTTTTTATTTTAAGTTATAGTAGTAACTAGTTATATAAACGTGCATTTTTTAGAAATAGAAATCTAGATGGTGAGTGCTACACTTGATTATATAAAGCAAGCATGTTGAAATATTAGTTTTCATTAAAAAAATTCACATCTAAGGGTGCAACCTGGTATATAAATTGGATAGGTAATTTGTATCATGAATAAGGTTATAAATGAACATAGTCGCTCGTGAGCTATTCGGAGTTCGTCTCGAAAAAATATCCTTCGAAGTTCATTATTTTTCTAAACGAATCGAACTCGAGTCTTGAACCGAGCTCAATAAAATTATCGAGTCAACCTTGAACATAGTAGTATTCGGCTCGGCCAACTCGCGAACATGTTCGAGCTCGAGCTTAATCGAACATGTTCATGAATATTATAAATATTTCAAATGGGTAAATTAAATAAAACTATTTTTTTAGCTCTAGCACAAATATGCAAATTAAAACGAGCTTTATTTCAAGCATTCGAGTTTAGACCCGTTTAATAAATTTTTGAACATTTCACGAGTCGAGCTCGAACTGAATTCGAAAATGATAAATATTTATCAAGCTGAGTTTGAACAAGAGAAAAAAAAACTCGAATCGAGCTCGATCTTGAATATTTCTTAATGAGCCGAGCTCGAGTATCAGGATATTCGGCTCGATTGGTTCATTTACAACCATGTAACACACTTTTTTGTATTTAATTTGGTAAAACACAAAATAGTGTACAAATAAAATAATTTTCGCATCAAGACATATTTATACGGATCTAGTCTATATTTGTCTTCTGATTCTTCTCTTCAAAACTTGATTTTCAAACGGTCTTCGAAGTTTTTCGGGGAAGATT
Organism: Perilla frutescens; assembly: GCA_026008535.1. Classification (NCBI taxonomy): domain Eukaryota; kingdom Viridiplantae; phylum Streptophyta; class Magnoliopsida; order Lamiales; family Lamiaceae; genus Perilla; species Perilla frutescens. Next base: position 10,543,711 of record BRKX01000004.1, read on the forward strand.
TGTATCATCGATCTTCTTTGACTTATTGTTTGAATTTTAATAACATTAACCGGGGGGGCCAACGACCTTGATTTTGGATTGAACGCTAGATTTGAGGTATTAGAGCTTTATAACATCATCTGGAGGGTTGAGAATTTTGATTTCGGATCGGACGCTAGATTTGAGATGACTCCGGTGAAGAACGAATTGAATCTCGCTGGAACGCTTTGAATGCTGAAGAGAACTTCGTAGAGAATTTTTCTCCAACAACTTCTTGAGCTCTTCAATTCTGACTTCTGGTGTATTTTTCAACTGATATGGAGGGCCCTATTATAGTTGTAGGTAAGAGTATCTAGGACTGACGTGGCGCGATCTCATGGGCTCTTGAATATTGACATATAACTTAGCAAATATATTTACTTGTTGTCAAATGCACTTTGTATTTATCATATAATAATATCTTTACTATTTAAATATTTTATCTAAGTTTAGATTTCATAAGATTCCAAAACTAAATAAATATATAAAAATTAATAAAAATATTATATATAATATTGTTAATTTTTGCCTCCTACAAATGTCCCATCAAGACTTGCTCATGGACCACATGTCGTTTGAAATGAATGAGCCTCGAAAACTTATTATTAGATAGTTTAAACTTAAATTTATGATATAGTTCATACTCGTGTCAAGGAGTTCTTGAATTTCAACTTATGAATAGTTTATACTCATATTCAAGAGTTCTTCAATTTGAATTTATTAGACAATTTATACTCTTATCAAGTAACATTCAATTTGGATTTGTTAGATAGTTTATAATCATATCAGAGAGTCTTCAATATTTTTAACTTGGATAGTTTATGCTCGTATCAAGGAGTTTTTTTGAACTGGATAGTTTATGCTCATATCGAGGAGTTTTCAACTTGAATTTGGACTGTGTAGACCTTTTATACTCGTGTCCGTGAGTACTTGGAGTTGAATTTAAATTTGTAGACATTTTATACTCGTGTAAGGAAGTATTAAATTTGAATTTGAATTTGTAAACATTTCATACTCGTGTTAGGGAGTTTTGGATGTGAATTTGTAGACCTTTTTATACTCATGTCAATGAGTCTCATATTTGAAATTGACTTTGTAGACATTTTATACTCGTGTCAAGGAATCTTGGTATTTCTTGAAGAGTTTAGATAGTTTTGACTCTTATCTAGGAGTTTTGGAAGATAGTTTTGGTTCTTATCAAGGGGCATTACCTTTTTTTTCTTTTCATAGATTGTGACATGTGTTGAAAGACTTGAATAGGCCCTTGGTGAGATTTGTACAGTTTCTTCATCTTCATCATTTTTTTTTTATTTACTTGGTTATTCATCAAAAGGTTTGCCCACATCATTTTATTTCTTGCTCTTCTTCAAAGTTGTTGAGCTCTTGCATTGGTAGTCCTTCAATTCCATTCATGACCATGCTCAACTCCATGTTGTGAGTTTAGTAGTCAATTCTTCGAAATTCTTTGGTTGAATACATTTTACAGTAAAACCTCTATAAATTAATACTCTATAAATTAATAAATTCTCTAAAATAATAAAATCTCCCGATCCCGACGTGGGTCTTTGTAAAAAATCATCAAATTCGATAAGATAATAATTTTTCAAAAAATCCCTTTATAAATATTAGGTCCCATTAAAACTCTAAATTAGTAATTCATAAATATTACAATTATAAATATTATGGTAATTTTCTAAAATATGAATCTATTGTTACTTGTTTTTTTTTTCTTAAAATTTAAATCTAATTGGATTTCATCCCTAACTTTTTTAATTGCAGACAAGAGTTCCGGTGTCGAGTTAATTGTATACAATGAATTGATATTATACATGAATATATTTAATTAGTTATAAAGAATTAGTTGATGTATGAATATAATCAATGAAACATATATGAATACATTTATTTTCAATACATATGTACTAAATTTGCTGAATTTAAAAAGTCTCTCTTTTAATTAATAAAATATTAATTTATCGATATATTAATATCTCTCTAAATTAATAAAATTTCATGGTACCAAGGTTATTAATTTATAGAGGTTTTACTGTAAAATATATTGAAGACCCCAATTCATGGTTTGGATGCACATCTCAATTGCTGAAATTTATGACAACCGATCTTTGCAATTTAGGCTCAAGTTTCTCTAATGATTGGTGTAGTCTATGACAAACTCTTATTTTTGTTCATATGTATTTGTGAGCTCAACCAAGCTAATTGTCCATCGAGTGTTGTATAAGCGATTGAGGAATTCTTTCCCCAGTTGCCCCCAACTCCCAATCGAATTTGGTTCCAAATCGGTATGCCAATCAAACGCGTTGTCTTTTAAAGAGCAAATGAATTGATTCACCAAGTGATATTCGTATGTCCCGGTATCATTGCAGGTCTCTACAAAATGAGTCACGTGTTGTCTTGAATTGTCTTTGCCATCAAATTATTTGAATTTTGGTGGTTGATAGCCATTTAACATCTTCAAGTCGTCAATTCTTAGAGTCCTTCGGCAAGCTTCGTCAAATTTGCAATCTACTCTTCCAAAATTGTAGACATCTTGATGCTTGAAGAAAATTGGTGAAGAGAAAAGAGGTAGAGATGGTCCCATTGGGGGTGCCAAAATTTGTAATACAATTTTTTGTATTTAATTTGATACAACACAAAATAGTGTACAAATAAAATAATTTTTGGATCAAAACATATTTATACGGATCCAGTCTCTATTTTTTCTCTGAATCTTCTCTTCAAAACTTGACTTTCAAACAGTCTTTGAAGTTTTCAGGGAAGATTTGTATCATCAATCTTCTTTGACTTGTTGTTTGAATTTCGATAATGTTAACCGGGGGCCAACGACCTTGATTCCGGATTGTACGCTGGATTTGGAGTATTGGAGCTTTATAACGTCATTTGGAGGGTTGAAAATCTTGATTCCAGATCGGACACTGGATTTGAGATAACTCCGGCGAAGAACTACTTGAATCTTATTGGAACGTTTTGAATGTTGGAGAGAACTTCGTAGATAGTTTTTCTCCAACAACTTCTTGAGCTCTTCACTTGACTTCTGATATGTTTTTCAACTGATATGGAAGTCTATTTATAGTTGTAGATAGGAGTATCTATATCTGACGTAGTGCGATCTCATTGGCTCTTGAATATTAATATATATATATATATATGTGTGTGTGTGTGTGTGTGTGACTGTGTGTGTGTACAAATATATTTACTTGTTGTCAAATACACTTGATATTTATCATGTAATAATATCTTTATTATTTAAATATTTTATCTAATTTTAAATTTTATAAGATTTCATAAGATTCCAAAAGCTAAATAAACATATAAAAATTAATAAAAATATTATATATAATATTGTTAATTTTCGGATCCTAAAAACCCCTAATGAAATGTGAATTTCAATTATATCAATATCACATATGTGATTAGATCTTATAGTTTACTAAAAATATAAGGAATCTGCATAACGTGACTAACTACAAGTCTTATTCACCATGAAAAAGACGAAAATTAGGAGGCTTAAAAAAGCAACTACCTAATCATTTGTCAAAGGACCCACATAAAATTTATTATTAGTTTTTCTACTATTTTGCAAAAAAAAAAAATTAAAAAAAAAATAACAATAAGAATAAGATGATATAAATAAAGTGGAAAAAATGGATTGATTGAGAATATCTTACCATCCGTCTATAATACAGATTGTGTGGAAATTTGAAGGCCCTTTCAATGCAAGTAGTTTGAAAATCTCTTGGGATTTTTTAGGTGATCCTCCCCTAGAAAACTCTACATTGACAAATATAAATTTAATTTATTTTTTTTCATAGTTGGAATGTGGACTTTTTTTTTTTTTCTTTTTGGGAAGTAATTCGGAAGGTGGACTTAAAACAGTGAGGTTGTAATATAAATTATCTATATGACTGTATCCAAGTTACAATTGAAATAAAAATGAATTTCTACTATACTTTCATCTTTTTCCAATATATATGTGCAACTGTACAACCCACCTCCTGTAAAAATGAGGTCAAGAGTTTAAATTCCACTGCTCTTCGTTTCCCAAGTTAAAGAAAACAAAAACTACGCCGATTTTCATAAGTTTGACTTTGTTTAGAATGAATGAATTTTGGTTTCACATATTTTATCAAAGTAATTAGATTTATACTAGTATATTTTCCATTCCTTCTCAAATAATGAGTATTACCGTCTCTTAATTTAACTCTGTAATATGATGGGAAATCATATATTTATTGGACATTGTCAATATTTTATTCTCATTAAGTGATTTGTTATCTTTTGTTCAATTGTGGCTAGAAGTAGCTGGTGATGAAAAAAAAAAGTGGGACATTGAGACATTTGACCAAAAGGTCATAATCATTCAATTATCAGTTGTCAATTTGGTGTAATTGAAATAAATAAACAAACACGATTCAGATTTTACAGTCATAGCCTCATAGTATATAATTTTTTTTCGTCTGACCTTAAACCAAAACGCCAGTTTTGTTATTTACTGAATAAATAAGGATACGACCACTATTTTCTTTCTCAATGTCCACAAATTAGTATATAATTAATTTATCAATTATAATAATAAATTTTATTTGGCATAAATAAACGTGTATGCAATTGAATATTAATTAGTATACTCAGTAGAAACTAAAAATTATAAAACATGTATTTTCATATATAAATAATAAGGAGGATAGTGGGACATGGAATCACAAAAGAAAATATATTTCCCTCTACTATGTATATATAATATTATACACTCACATTTGAGTTATTTATAAATATCTCTCATTTTGCCCTTATTTATCCAATGAAGCCCACAAGCATTGCAAAGGCTTCTAGAACCACCCGGCCCTTTCCGCATCGTTGGTGTGTTGTTTGAGCTAACTCTACAGTGACTACACCTAGTTTCATTCACAACTCCTTCCTCAGCAATTTTTGCTGCAAATTGACCACCCTCACGATGTATTTTGAGTGCAATTTCGCTTCGAACTCTATATCTTATTCTCTTTTTAAAACATCGTCGTTTCTTCTTTTCATAATATCTATTTAGACATTCTTGTCTCTTGGGATCATTACTCTTGATCGGAGATACGGCTCGTACAATGGTCGGATGAAACTCGTATCCTCCCAAAACTAAGAGTGCAAATTGAAACTTTTCACACGGGACATGATCAAAAATGAAAACTCGATCAAGCGTCGAGAGCGTGACCTGGCAAGGAGCATTCGAAACGTTGAGTTGAGACTCGTCTTCGGCAACAGAGTTCCCAACAGACTCGTTCATTTCTGACTTTGGCATTATAATTTTAATCTAATAATAATAATGAGATCGCATTGAGTGATTGATTTCGAATACATCAGTACTGTGATGTTATTCATTTTATTTATAGACAATTAATGCACATGCATGTAATGTGGGTTTAGTTTGATGGTTACAATTGGAGGGTACTGATTCATTCGAAAATTATACTAGCTCGTTTTTATCGAATGTTCAAAAATGTTGTAGAAAGATCTTTGCAAATTTAAGAGTAGTAATTTTGGCCCAACAACAAAAGAGGAAAAGTAAAGAAAAATGTTAAAATGCGCAAAAACTTCCTTATGGTATTGAAATTGTGTAACAAATATCTTTGTATTTTTTAAATTGCACTAAATTTTCTTTTATATTTTAAAACATACATGCTCGTCTCACTTTATTTAATTTTGTGCCCAAAGTATCATCATTTCTAAACAAAATTGAAGTGTGAAAGACACGAAGTATATGAGGGCATTTTGGTCTAGAAAATGAAAAAATGATAGTTGTGCGTACTTTTTAAAAAACACAAAGGAGTAAGGAGTTTGATGTAATTTAGAAAATACATGAAAGTTTCGTGCAACATTTGAAAAATAAAATGGGATTTCACAAATTTTAGTCAATGAAAAAAGAAAACGAGATCTAGTAACAATATCTCCCATTTACTATTTGATAGTGCCACACGAACGAATGTGTTACTCCTTATAAGCGTCGTATTCATCAATGTAATAAATAACGAGATAAAACATACTGGATAATAAACTATTAAAACTTCTGCATTTATTTTTTCTGCAAAATAAAAAATAATATAAAAGTTATGTTGGACTTCAGCATAATTTTGTCAAAACTAAACTGGAAGTTCGTTATTTAGATTGCTAAGATTGAAAATATATACATGTGTTAGGGGTCGCAAAAATGGTTAATTTAAAATCGATGAATTATTTGGCAGACGATCTATATTAAAATTTTGAATAATGCTAGCCAGCCAGATTCTGGCTAGCCAGAATCTAATTTTTTGATGATTAATAAAATTGTATTATTAATAAATTAATTATGTTAATTATTAAATGTTATGTTTTTACTATATTATCCTTCTGTCATGAAATTAGTGATTTGTAATTAATTATTAAAATCACTCCAGAAGCGGATCGGAAGAAAGGGGCGCAACTTAGTGATTTGTAATTAATTATTAAAATCACTCCAGAAGCGGATCGGAAGAAAGGGGCGCAACTTCATTTTCTTTCTTTTCTTCACTTCTTTTTGTTTTTTCATCTTCGATTTCTTCTAAATTAAAGCGCATATAGAGTTGCCCTAATTATTATGGAGGGCATCAATGTAAATTTATTGAATAATTAATGTTTTATTAATTAAATTAATTAATTATTAAAAACAATAAAAGATTCTAGCTAGCCAGAATCTGGCTGAAAATCACTACTCTAGAATTTTATATATATATATACAGAATTGAATGGTTCCACACACATCCCCTCCACCTGCAGCCGTGAGAATGCCCATTTATAGGAGGTGGTTGAGATAAGGAAACACAAATAAGATCGGTCGTGCACTTTTGTCAATTTAACATTTTTCAATGAAATTTTTCAAATTTTCCATAACATATTAATAATGCCCATCATTCCCCCCTCATGCATTTCCAGCTAGTACATTTTTTTTTTTTTAAAAAAAAGAAAGATTAAAAGCTACTGAATGTGTGATTTGTGTGTGTACTTTGGCTGGTGAATATATAAAGAAATTATCTCGTAATATTATTTTTGGGGATATGTATTGTTATGCCTTATGGAAATTTGGTTTCTATTTATTTGTTTTTTAATTTAAGGTAAAAGATAACTTTATAACTAGCGTCGTATTTGGTTTCTATACGTAATGGTTTTAGGCATGTTTTGGATGGACACGTTGATGTGCCGATAAATTGGTCGTGATAATTTCCACCTGTATAATATACATACATAATATTTATTGGATGACATATTAGATACAAATTATGCTAATTACATACCATGTTAAAATTATGATTAATTACAATTTAATTTTCAAGATTTGAAAGTTTATTACAATTTCATTCTCAACTATTGAATATTTTAACATAAATAATCCAATGTTTTAATAATTATACATTTTAATTAAAAATGTTTAAATATTTTAACATAAATGACTCAATGTTTTCAATAAAAATAGTTTTTCAGTCTATTTCAAGTACATTTACTCTCAAGATCTTCCTAAATAATTTTAATGCACATTCACTTGCACAGTATGGTGCGGGTTGTGATGAGTTATGTACTTGGAACATTGATTTTCCTCATTTTTTGAGGGAGAATATTGAATGATATTGTTGTTTGGTCTAAAAAAAAAAAAGATCTTCCTATATAACAAGACTATATATGATATATGCAAAAATAGTTATTAAATACATTGGTCTAAGAAAAGATCGATTACGAGGGTGACAACTTATTTTGAGGAAGCTCACATACTTCATATGTTGTTTTTAGAGCTTATAAAATGCTATATATTATTCTATAACAAGTTGTTGAATGTTTATGTTTGGATTTTGGATGATTGAACTTCTAATTAATACGGTAATATGATAAAATAATAATTAAAATAACTATATAAAATATAAGAAGCTTTCCAAAATAAAATATTTTATGCAAAAGTAGTTAGGTCCATTAAAGTTTAGAAGATGGTAATATCTTACTTTGGAAATAAATAAAATATTTCTTTAAGAAGGTTGTTAATTTCGTTTGTGAGACACTTTAAAAATGAATTTGTACATTTTTAAAACATAATTTAACTTAATAACTTATAAGCTCGGTCGAACACTTTCTAAATGCACCCACCAGAAATACTCCAAATAATTGCAACCCCCAAATTAATTGTCCCTTTCACTGTCTACTTGCTCCAAAAATAAATAAATAAATAAATATTTTAAAATATAATAATTGAACTTATTTGATGATTTGAACAGAAGTGAAATCAGTCCACTCAGCACTGTCCTTCAGTGGGACTTGCTGATATATACTTGTTAGGTAAGGGTGCATATCTTCTTTTCCTTTTTTTTTTTCGTATTGATATATAAAAAAAAAATGTTCGAGTTATTAATTGAATATAACTATCGATTTCCCCCGCAAACAATAGAAACATTCGCATTTAATAATAATTTTTTAATAAAATTATTGGTTTTGACAGAACATATGAAGGTAGATTAATCACTAGCATATACTATATGTTTTTAAACACGAAGTAGTGATGGAATTACACTTCTTATCGTGTTGGTTTTTAATTCTATTACAGGTGTCGTAATTTTTTTAGGGAAATTAACATGTGTCATTCTTCTAAAATGACATGTGCCATCAATAAAACTAAATTAGTAAAATAATAAAAATATGAAATACCAATTAAAAAACCCACATAAAGTTAATAAGAAAAATGAAACAGATGGTTATATATTCGGAACACAGTGATAAGCATATTTACAATATTTTTCGAAGCATTTAAATTAGATTACATTTTTTTTATGTACTATACATGGTGTTAGCATATCTTGAATGAATAAATGTGGCATTGATAAAATTTGGTTGTCAACATATATATATATATATATATATATATATATAAAGCGTGGGATTAAATTTTATGATAGGGAAATAGTTTTTTCTTGAAATTAGAATGGGACAACTCATGAAATGACAACCATGCAAATTATTGTACTAGTAATAAAAACGGCCTCCCCAAGTCCAAAGACTCTGGCCCTATACACAACAGCACTAAGGACAACTCTCTTGATTGCATTTTCCATCAAATGTACATCTCACATAAATCTCCCAATCCTAAATTTGTATCTCAATCAATCATAATCGAGTTTAATATACTATTCTTCATATTTATTTAAATTGTACATCGTAAGAAAAATTACACCAAAATTTAACATCCCTCATTGCTTTATTATTTGCAAACAATAAGCCAAAATAAAAATCACGTATCTTGTCATACAAAATCAAATTATTTGATATTTATGAATTGGAATTTACATAAAATCTAAATGATTGGTTACAAGCTAATTATCAAATAATTTATTTATTTTTTGGACGAGCCTATAAACAGAAAAAAAAAAAAAAAACAACAACTCTCCACGCAGATAAAGCGAACATATGTGTGCTATATAACTCAAATTTAGCTTCTCTCTCAAAAAAAAAAAACCCTCAAATTTAGCCATCATATCAAAGCACTATCTATAAAATGAAAAATGACTACTCATTTTCGTGTCTTATTTTTATGTGCATAGATTTGACGATTTAATGTGCCGGTAGTTCCTCTTTCCAATTAATTCCCATGTCTGTATTTTATTTACTCATAGAGCCTTTTTTTTAACAATATATATTGGTCAACTTTTTTCGATTATATACTGGCTTAACAAATCATTAATTTCACTAACACCATCTCTAATCAAGACCCATATCTCATTTTTCAGTCACTTTTTCACTCCAAACAACACTCATTTACAAACTCATTTCAAATATGAGTTTACATTATTCCAATACCCATCTACTATTTAAGTTTTGTAAAATTATAATTTAGTCCTTTGTTTATTTGTAGAATTATAATAGTGTATTTTTAGTATTTTGTAATGATTTGTATTGTGTATATGTTTTCCTTTTTTGTATTACATTTTTTGTATATGATATTTATTAAGAGAATAATTAAAATTATAATTGTAAAAATTAAAGTGACATAAAAAATAAATTTATGCACATAAAACACATAAATTAAAAAAGCATAACAATGACATTAAAATATTTTTTTGTTATGGCCATTTTGTAAGAAATTATTGATTAATAATTATTTATATTAGATGTCCCATGAATATACAAAAATAAAAATAAAAAATTAAGAGGTTCAATTTGTAAATTTGATAAATATGTGGGTGTTATTGAAAAAAGATAAAAAAGTGGTATGAGAAGGAATATTGAGAGAAAATTATTTTGAGTTTGAAAATGAGTTTGTTGGTTGGAGATGAATTACTGTTTGATGGGACATTTACTGCAAAATGAGTTTGAGTTTGAGTTGCTCAATTAAAAATGGTCTAAGGAACGAATATAGTTGATAAATGATGTGTGTTCTATTCTCGAGACACGTGTATAGTTTAAATTAAATAAAAGTTCAAACTCAAAGATCAACATATACAGAGGGACACTTGAGATATTTCTATTGCATAATTTTATTTCTCGACGAATTTATGTGTGAATTTAAGGGGTTGAGGACTGTGATCGTCAATTGTTTTTTCTCCTTCATCTCATCTCCCTTAAAATTCCAACAAAATAAATACTCCCTCCGTCCCATAATTATAGTCCACTTCCTATTTTCACACAGACTAAGAAATCATATTTAATATGTATTGAAAATATACAATTTACAATAATTGTCCTATATTGCCCTTATTTTTTACTATATTAAATAAGGTTATATTTGTAAAAGAATATTTAAATACAATCCCAATTTAGAATAGGACTATAATTTTGGGACATCCCAAAAAGGAATAATGGACTATAATTATGGGACGGAGGGAGTATTCCATTAGTCCCATAATTGTAGACCCCTCCAATTTTTACATAAATTAAAAAAATATTTTTAATGTATTTAGAAATATAAAATTAAATATTATTTTTCCTACTATAACCTTACTTATTAATTCAAAATAATATAATTGTTAATTTCAGAGAATATTAAATAAGGATATACAAAAAAAAAATGAAAATGTAGTGCATATCAAATAAAGAAAGTGAACTATAATTTTAGAATGATAAAAAAAGTAATAAGAGATTATAGTTATGAGACGGAGAGAGTATTTATTTTAGAGCTTCACTTGGGTGCAGCAGCCCATATATGCGACTAAAAGCGCGCGTGGCCCAGGCACCGATTAGTTTTTGTTTTCTTCTGGGCAAATTTTTGATATTTTTTTTTTTGTTTGTTTGTTTTTTTCTTAGAAATTTTATACCCTAAAATAAAATTAGTGAATCTTAAAATTAAAGTGAATTGATTTAATTTATTTAAAATAAATATAAATTTACACCCTAAAATGGAATTGATAAACTTAAAATAAAAGTGAATTAATTTATTTTTTTGAAATCCGACGACTCACACAATGCACTTGTCGGACGCTAATGTGTGGGTCGTTCATTGCACATTTACACTCAATAATTAATTTATTTTTGTAGGAACAAATATCAACGGTAATTGAAAAATAAAAAAATGTAATTTTGAAATAAATATACACCCTAAAATAGAATTAGTGAACCTTAAAATAAAAATGAATTAATTTAATTTTTTTGAGATCCGACGACTCGCATAGTGCACTCGCCCAAAACTAACGCGTATGTTATTGCGCTCGATAATTAATTTTATCAACTTAAATATAACTCCTAATTGAGATTAATAATTTTTTTAAAAAAAAAACATAAACCCTAAAAAACACAAACTAAATCCCTAAAAATATAACCCCCCCTCCTAAAAACTCATGAGCCCTAAAAACCACGAACCCTAAAAATCTTGAGCTCCTAAACTCTAAACATTAATTGGAATAGAAAAAAATCACAATTTGAACTAAATAAACTAGTATAAGATAACTAGCAGACCCCTTACTTTTTAAGGATATATGTGATACTTTTCGAATTTTAAGGAATACTTTTTAGTGTTACAATTAATACTGATTTTATCTGTTTTTTTTATTCACCCGCGTTGACTCAGATCAAAGTAGGTTAACTCGCGAATTTAGTTAATCCTTCTGAAATTATGCTTATATATACTTGTGCGCGCAAGTGTTTCTGTTTATTTTATTAAAAAAAATTGAAGAACTTTATTTAAAAAAATCTCAACCAACTATAGTTGTTTGACAGCTTGAACACTATGAATGGGCTAGCACGATACTGTATTTTTGCTCGAATTTGGTATTTTTTGCCAGCCGCATAGTTTTCCCAAAATGGCAAATTGGCTATGCACCTGCACATAGACAAAAATTCAAACGTACAAAAAATAAATTAATAAAATATATTAATTATTACTAATTAACCTCTCCTATTTTCACTTTTAAAGGATTACACTTATTGCTAAAGGATACAAATCAGTACATTAATTTATATTTGTGATGTTTTTATTTTCATTTTTTAACAAATCACGTATGTATTGTACTCCATCCGTTTCTGAATAAGCGTCATTATAGTAATTTAATTTTGTTTCACAAAAAATGTGATTCTACAAATTCAAGATATAAAATTCATATTTTTCTCACATTTGCCCTTATTTAATGCATTCAAACATGTATATTTAACTCATTTAATTTATTCACACAGGAGTGTATTAGGTAAGTTAATTAATTTATTAATTTGTGTGCATTCATCTAGAATGACATTTAAACAGAAACAAAGTGAGTATAATATTAATGCTGGGAGCATAATTTACACCGAAAAAAATGACATTGAAGGCTTGAAGCGATCAAGTATCGTGAAGCAAAGCGATAATACATAATACTAGTAAATATGTAATTCCTCTACAAAGATCCCTTGTTCTATTCCTTTAAAGTCAATAAACTACTATATATATATATATATATATATAGTCTCAGAGGTCCCTTGTTCCTCTACAAAACGATGGAGCAAGTTGTGAAAACATTATTAATAGAAATGGAAAAGGGTCCAAAGGTAATTAAAAGGTCGGCCTTGTTGAAAAATGTCCAAACACAAGAACTCGGGATGAGCTGTGGGGGCGTAACATTTATTTTCGGCCCCGGTTTTCACACTTTATTTCATTTTTCAATACTCCTTTCACTTTTATTCAAAAAACTTGCCCCGCATTTTTCTTGTCGATAATTTGGCATTTCAAACTTTGGGTCCGATCACTGCCTTGAATATTACTCCATTCGTTTCACAACTAACGTTACTCTAACACTTCAATTTTATTTCATAAAAAGTGTCATTCTACACTCGAGCTAAAAATTTCACATTTTTCTCATATTTGTCATCATTTAATGCATTCAAACAATCATATTTAACTCATTTAATGTATTCACATAATGGTGTATAAGGTAATTTAATTATCTAATTAATATTTTTATTAATATTTATGCATTCATCCAGAATGACACTTAATATTATCACGCATCTCTTCTAACTATTAATATACTATGATATAATTTTCATTAATTAAAATATATTATTTTAATTTACTACCTTATTAACTATTAATATATTGTATTGATAATAAGAGTAATATAATTGTCATATACATCGATAACCATGACAAATAATATTATCCTACAAACATAATTTGAGTTAATGCACTTACAAAAGGCAGAGTGAACGTGCATGTAATAATTTTTATATTTTTGATTAAAAATATTATTTGTAAATTATTAGCTTTACGATTAGGTTTTAAATGATATTTAGTGCAATATTAATTTACTTATCGTATGCAATATATTAATAAATATGTTATACCATATTAAACTAGAAATTCAAATGGAACCTAACCATTTAACGATATACAGATATATACTATATTATAGACTATAGTAATGCTGGTTTTCAACAACGGGTCAAACAAATTGTCCTTTTTAAGCAATAATGAGGTGAGACAATTCACATTATATTTTTTATTTGTACATTGCATACATATTAGTATATTACTAATTTTAAGTAACATGAAGAAATATTAGGGATAATTAAAGACAACAGTTTTATTCCAAATAGTCAAGGGTATGATTGCTTGTTAAGTGAGGGAATCCTAGTTATGATCAATGCAGTTTTACCATTTATACCACAAATTAAATGGATTGGATCAATTTGAAGCTTTCATTTATCATAGTTGAACATAAATTCATTGCTCTATTTAATTTTGGTGGCGATGTACCCATAAATGAACACTAGTTTGAGAATTTCACGAATTTGATCTTAGTTGTCTTTATTTTATAATTATAATAACCAGTAACCAATAGTAGTAATTTTCAATATATTTGAATATGGATAGTAGATGAACCAACCAGTAACACGAATTGATCCCCACGCGTCACCACAAGAGCTCATAACATGTAAAATCCATGCAAATGCAAACCACCCTATCTTTATCCCTACTTCATTGACTCTCTCTCTCTCTCTCTCTCTCTCTCTCTCTCTCTCTCTATTTTTAATTTTATATGCATTTTTTTCTCTTCATTTTGTATTCCCCTCCTCGCTCCGACTCTCCCCAGTTTTTGTACATGGTTTTTCTTCCTTTCTTATTGTTTCTCTCTCTAGATTTCCTTTTTACATTATTTTTTTTGTTCTCTTTCTCTCTAGATTTTCTCTATTTGGAAGACAGAGTGTGGAGCCCAAAACTGGTCCTCTGCTTTGCTGGCTTCAAGCTCTCCATTGTTGGTTTTTAATGGGGTTTGTCTGATGAGAGAGACCAGAGTTCAGTTGCCCCAATCAACACCCCATAACACTAATAGTAGCACCACAATCTCTCTCTCTCTCTCTACTGTTCTCTTTCCATCTTCTTTTGATAATTCCGCTTTCACTTCGCTTTCTCTCTCTCTCTATATTGGGTTTTGTTTTCTTTTTCTTTTTTCACTCGTCTTCCATCATACCATCGTAATCGACATCATCATCATCATCTTGTTTTTCTTATTATTGCTGCGCAGAGAAAAGAGATAGAAGACTAAAAGAACAAAAAACCCTTACAAAATTCATATTAAATTCTCCTTTTGAGTTGATTGACGGATCCACAGATCTAAGCCTGTGTTCACTATCAGATCTTCGTTCCCCACAATCAACTCTAAAGGTAACTTCTTTAGCTTATTTTGGGCCCGCCCATCATTCGTGTATGTGTTAAATTTTGTTTGGGAAATTGTTAGCAGTATTAAATTTGCTGAGGGTATTTGTGATTTCAAGAAATTAGGGTGTTTTTTCTTTTGGGTTTATTGGTTTAGCAATATTATTTTTGTATTTTTGGGACTTGGACCTTCTAGAATTTGAACTGGCTGACCAAAAAAAAAAATTCCGAAGAAAAAGTGAATTTTTGACAACTCGTTTTTCAAAGCCGATTTTCCGTGGTGTTGAATTTTCTTGATGTTGTTTGCGGCGTTATGCTCATAGAGTTTCTATTGGTCAGAGATCTGCCGTACATTGGAAAATTCATTTATTAATAACCTGGCTTGCTTTATATCATTGGACATCATTGTTATTTTAACTTCTATTTTTGATGGTTTTTGAGTGTTTTCAGACTTCTAGCTTGCATTTCTGCTTTGTGGAGGAGGATTTGATGTATAGTTCTTTGTTGGGTTTTATTTGAGTAAAAGAAGTTGCCCTGCGAGCTCGTTTAAGGCGGATAATTTGGAGGGTGGTTTGGATGAGATGAGGGGATGTTATCCGGGTTAATGAACTTTTTGAGGGCCTGCTTTCGGCCAAGGGCGGATCGACACGTTCACTCGGGTTCTGATGCAAGTGGTCGTCAAGATGGCCTTCTATGGTATAAGGACTCGGGGCAGCATTTTAGTGGAGAGTTCTCAATGGCTGTAGTTCAAGCTAATAATCTACTGGAGGATCAGAGCCAACTTGAATCTGGTTCTCTGAGCTCGAATGACTCAGGTCCATATGGCACTTTTGTGGGCATTTATGATGGACATGGTGGTCCAGAGACCTCTCGGTTTATCAATGATCACCTCTTCCAACATCTAAAGAGTAAGTGCTGAAATTCGTTAGCACCTGAAGTTGCTATATAGTTGCTTTAAAGCTTGATGATTTTTTAGGAAAGAAAAAGACAAGATTGTCTGAAAAGATATTTTGCACGGAATATCCTCTGCTGTTATTATATCTCGGTATGGAATCGCTCTTGCAAAGGAAGTAGTGCATTAGTGGCAAGTTTTCGTGATTGTATTGTCGTAAAGCTAGCTAGAAATGTGGATTGAAGCTGAACTGCTTGGTTTCTTATGTTATTATGATTTTTTCCAAATTGTTGTTAAAGTTTTAGGTTAAATATAATATTTTGATCATGCAGGGTTCACGGCAGAGCATCAATCTATGTCAGTGGAAGTCATAAAGAAGGCATTTCAAGCTACAGAAGATGGTTTCTTATCAGTTGTCAGCAGACAGTGGCCCACGAGACCACAGATTGCAGCAGTTGGTTCGTGCTGTCTTGTAGGAATCATCTGTGGTGGAACTCTATATGTTGCCAACCTTGGTGATTCCCGGGCTGTTTTAGGGAGACTCGTCAAGGCTACTGGGGAAGTACTTGCCATTCAGCTCTCAGCGGAACATAATGCAAGTATTGAATCTGTGAGACAGGAGCTGCAGTCTCTGCACCCTGATGACTCACATATTGTAGTGTTGAAGCATAATGTATGGCGCGTGAAGGGTCTCATACAGGTTCGTGTTGTTCTACATCAACCATGATTGGTTTCATTTTGCTGAAAACTTTCTGTGTGCATGATTACTTCCTGCTGCACCATTGTCTGATAATTGCGAATTAATAGTGACATTGCTGTGAGTTAGAGGACTCTTGAGATGGGTGCTTACTTAGGATTGGACCCACCTTCGTGCAATTTATCATTTATTTGCATCAATCTAGTTTTGTAGCGGGATTTTGAGTTAGTTTGACATTTGGCACGGTTCCTTGCTGCATGGATGGATTAGGCTGTGCAAAAAATCAATCTTCAATCTGAATGGACTGAATCATGAAAATAAGGATTTTCTGTTGTCTTTTTCTCATTTCTAGTTTTCTATTCAATTAGCTGATGCTGGAAATCTCTAGTTCAAGACCTTGCTAACCATGTAGACTGATCCAATGTGCTCATGTTTCTTTGGTGGAAAAATCAGTCACAAGATTAAATATGATGGTGTAACAAGATAAGTATTCTAACAGTGTCTCTGTGGCAAAAGTTTCTTCCTATGTAGTCCCTTTCGGTTACGGGTTATGTTCTAATCTATGGATGTCATGGTGGTGACTTTCTGTATTAGATACGCTTGTTTTAGATGGCGAGAGCTTCATGAATCGACAATTTGACTATTTGGGCAGTTGCGGACTTTGCAGGTTACTGAATCAAGTTACCGCTAATGATTTCAATTCTTTTAGAGTATTGGTAGATTTTTTCTCCTCATTTAATGTCTTAGGGACAGTCGATGAAGTCAACATTCCCGCATTTTCTTTACTTGTACTCTTCAAAATTGTCTTGCATTTAAATACCATGTCCTGAAATTTTAAATTATCGAAAACCTGGTAGTCGACTAGCAGAATTCTCTTCCGCAGTTATATAATGTTTCCCAATCTAACATTACGGTGTCCAATATATCCTGTCACTGATGTTAAGGATGAGTGTAAATTTTGTGGTACCAATTGCCATGCCAAAAGAGGTATAATGGAGTATATCTTTATGCATATCCCAAAAGCTGAAAGTTAGAAATTAACCTTGTATCGTGCAACTATTGGTTGTCCAAATTCTGATTCCACGCCCTCGTTCTTTCATCGCACTATGAAATTATTACTCTCGAGTTTCATTATTTTTATGTTTGGTAATAGTTGTGTCGTTTTACAGATATCCAGATCAATCGGAGACGTGTATCTGAAAAAGGCTGAATACAACAGAGAACCATTATATCAAAAATTTCGACTTCGAGAACCTTTCAAAAGACCGATCTTGAGTGCAGATCCATCAATTACAGTGCACCAGCTGCTGCCTCATGATCAATTCATTATATTTGCATCAGACGGCCTTTGGGAGCACCTTACCAACCAAGATGCAGTTGATCTAGTCCAAAATCATCCGCGCAGCGTAAGATTTTTAATGCTTCAACTCAGTCTCATTTTTATAATACGAACCACATTGGCATGCAACTTTCCCCAGATTTCATGTTATCATCAATTAAAAGACAGCTGACTCTAATGGCATACGAGTCATATGCATAATCATGTTTTCTGTAGGGCTAATCACAAGATCAATTATTGATTGGAATATAACTCTCTCAATTTTTGGTTTGTGGAGGGAAAAATGGTCCATGTAGGACAAAAGTATAAGTGCCAAGTGTAAAATAGAACACAGAGCATGTAACAATGCAATAGATTTCTGTAGTTAAATAAGATGGTTACTGATAGCCTCTGATACCAATTATCAATACCGTGGAGAGTGGCTGACTTTTAAATAGCCCATAGATGAAGATCTGAGAATTTCTAATGAGTATCGAGTTTAATGAATTTGTTTATTTAACAAGTAAAAGGCATTTCTCGAATCCTTCTTTGAATTGGTTTGGTGATTTTGATTTATCGTCCCTGCAAACTATGGATTTAAGGCTAGTACAAGCGAATAAGGTCATACGTATAACTTGCAGGGGAGCGCTAGGAGATTAGTGAAAGCAGCATTACAAGAGGCAGCGAAGAAGAGAGAAATGAGGTACTCGGACTTGAAGAAGATCGACCGCGGAGTCCGGCGCCATTTCCACGACGACATCACTGTTGTGGTGGTGTTTCTCGACTCACATCTTGTGAGCTGTGCTAGTTCAGTCCGGAGTCCTAACATATCAGTGAAAGGAGGCGGCATCAGCCTGCCTCCGAATTTCCTGGCTCCTTGCACCACGCCGACAGAACCCGTGGCCAGTTGACGCCCCGCTGCCGCCCATCGCTAATGTTTGCTATTTACCTGTTGTACAATCGTCATGTGAATACAGGTAGCTTCAAAGATAAGAGCAGCCCTCGAATTCTTTAAATGTACACTGTAACTTTTGTTTTGTTTTTTTTTTTTTTTGGTTTTTTTTTTTAACTGGAGACTAATACTTGGCATAGTTCCAAATCTGGGAAAGAAGCGGTCTTGAAGGTGAAGATCATTATAGCTGTGTTTTTCTGGGCAACACCCTTTTTCTTACATTTGTTTTCTATGTTATTCAGCTTCACTTTTAATCTATATTACTTTTTGTAAATCCTGTGACCTTGGAGCTCAATGCCCTCATTAATTCTTGTTAAGTTCCAGCTGTCAAGATCTCTGCACCAGCTTCTGGATAACACACAAGTGACATCTCTCTCTCTCTCTCTCTCTCTCTCTCTCTCTCTCTCTCTCTTCCTTTGTTTGCTTAATTGCACAGTTCATGCTAAGTGGTTTTGGAGCCTCCAATAATCCATTGTTTGCAACTGATTCTCTAGTTTTTGCAAGTTTCGGTCCCTTTTTTTTTTTTGTTGTTGTCGAAGGTAACCCGCAGCCGCTACCAAGGTGCGCACTGGGTAAACCCCGCCCTTGTGTAATAGCCTGCAAACCACACAGGGGAGGTAAACCACACTTGGCAAGCCAGGTGTGACAGGCTCACACCTAGTGGTGTTGGTGGGATTCGAACTTGAGACCTTTGGCCTCAAGATATCACCACTCCACCACTAGGTCATCCCTAAGGGACAGTTTCGGTCCCTTTTATTTTACATATTCTTGTTTTAGAGAGAGAGAGAGAGAGAGTACTGCTACACCAATGTAGTATCTTTTTTTTAGGGTAGCCTTATATTTGTGTGTGTCTGTGTTTGTGTATTTGTGAGAGAGAGAGAGGGGAATGGTTTCTGGTATGTGTCATAGTGATTTGTGTCAGGCATTTTTTAGCAGCCTCATAAGAGTCATTTTTGTTGTTTCTATTAGATTATGCGTCTGTTAAATATATATACACAATGGGGAAAAAATTAAATTACGTACAAGGAAGGGCCCATTTTTTATTTATTTAAATTTTTTAGAGTGAGGGCTCAGTTATCAATGCTCATTATTCAATCTGTCAGAATATTACTATTAAATTTCGTTGAGCCTGAAAACCACTTTGTAATAATTCCCCCCACGGCCTAATCCTCTCATCTTCTTTTTCTTGAACCAACCATCCAACGGCTGTAGAAAGCTGCAGGGGACACGTGTCTCAACGATCAACCCCTCAAAGGTCGAATCAAATCAAATCCCCCCTAGGAGTCTGCCATAGTTTGCCGTTCTCACGTCTAATTCTAAAGGCCAAATATAAATTTATGTTTTGAATTTTGATAATTTTTAAAAAAATGTCCAGAACTTTCAATAATTATAAAATATGTCATGAACTTTAATATTTTTTTTTCTCTGAAAATGTCCTAAATTTTGAACATTTGTCCAAAAATGACTTAAATTCACAAAAATGTTCTTAATTTTGAACTTAATTTTTTTTTTTGTAAAAAATGTCACGTGATTCAATTTCGAACGTCAGATTAATGATGAGGCGTATCGAAGTCCAGCGTGTCAAAATGATGTGAAATTTGCAATTTTTTTTAAATAAATAAACAAATAATGACAATATTATTATCCGCTTTTATCTCCAAAATCTAACTTCTCATTCCACCAAATCTCTTATTACCAATCCAATTTGAAAGAAAAATTATTACTTTTCATTCCTTTCAATATTCTCAATCATAATGGAAAAAGAAAAATAAATGATTTATTTTCATTCCTCCCTAAATCCCAATCTCTAACACCCTAAATTTATTAAAGTGTTAAACTGATTTTTAATGATTATAATTGATGCGGAAATGTGAGTCATTTTTTTTTCTTATTTAAATTAAATAATAATCTAACTTAATTAGTTTAAACACGTAAACATAAAATAATTTAATGAATTTAATAAAATAAAATGATACTTAATGAATTAGAATAGAAATAATAATAAGCATGAAAGATGTCTAAGAAACAATAAGTTCCATGAAATACTGAATTATAAATAATTATTTTAAAGAAAATTTCACTATGCTAAGCGGAAGAAATGCAAATAGACTTGACTTGTCAATTGTTATTCAATCTTCCATATGCCACCAAATTAGTTACCTGAAAATGTTAAAGAGGGGGTGAGCATACATAAAATATACTCAGTGTCAGAAATTATGCAAAGATTTGCCCAAGTTAATAAAACAGTAGCACATATAACTGATACTGAAAATTGATAGTATCTTAGTATCGGAAATTGATAGTACAATAGTATTGGAAATTGAATCGCATTGCGACATTTGTGTGCAAATAATGAGAGCCAAATGAATGAACATATAGTTCAAATGCTCATTGATAGTAACATGAAATACGTCAATCACGTGATATTAAAATAGGCAAAAACTTAAATTCACGGCATACAATAAATAAATCCCACACCTTAATTTAACCGATGAGCTTTGAGCCAAGCAATATCAACAATTTAATGTCTTAATTGTGCCGCACCTAGAATACTATAAATAAATAAAACCTATAAATGCATGTCCAGTTTTAAATGCAAACTAGCTTGACATGAAAAAATGAAATGCTCCAAATTTCTAAATGCGTTTTTTTTAAATAAACTATCTGAACCCGAAGACCAGATTACTAAAATAATGAAATAAGAACTTTAAGGGAAATTTGAATTCGTCCAACAAATAATTAAATTAGTTGAACCTAAAAAAAGATTACCGTTTGATTTAATAATCTAATTAACTACATTTTTTTTATCTAGTTATATATTAACCTACTAACATTGGTCAAATGATAATTTATAAAATAATTAAGTCCTTGACCATCAACTTTAACATTATTAATTAGAATTAAACTCATTACTTAGAAATTTGTCCATGATGTGCCACGTATAGGAGTTGTGCATGCATGTTATTATGAGATGACAAATTTAATTAACAACATCTGTAATATCCATTTAATAAATTTATTATTCCTAAACTAAGACAGCTTATTACAACCTTGATCTATTCTCCCAACCAGTTCCCCTCTTCTCTGATCTTACAAATTTAATAGTAATAATAGCATGATGCTCGATTAATCCTTCAACTACATCATTAATTAATTCAATAACCTAGTTACTCCATCTAAAATTAAGGTTACAAATTTAAATAAAATCAATCACCCCTTGCTACTCCACTCTTTTACTCCCGTCCCGACCATAAACCAAGGATTTTTTTCCCCCCATTCTCCATGATTCTCTCTCTCAGAGCCACTCTCCACAACAGCAACCCACACACCCATATTATAAATTGTTATGAATAAATTCATTAATGAGATTAAGTAAAATATATGAAATCAAACCATGCCATCATCGTGCAGAAATTCAAAACTCATAGACGCATGAATCCAAAATACCAAATAAGATTGATGATGGAGAAAAAAGAAGAACCTATACAGAAATATAGGTGATTAATCGCTTATGGAAAATCAAAGCATGTGTATGAGTTTATTATGCAATATGATGCATGCTTCCCAATACAAAATATTTAATCACTAAACTTGAAAACATTCGAAACATTTACCTCTGACAAACAACAAATCCTCTTCAATTGATTCTTCGAAAGTTTTGGTTTTTAAAGTTCTTCCCTAAAATTTAGTGTTATATAGGAAAGTCTTAATTCATTAAATTATTTTCTATTTATATGTTTAAACTGATTAATTTAGATTATTATTTAATTTAAATAAGAAAAAAATGACACACATTTCCGTATCAATTATAATCATTAAAAATCAGTTTAACACTTTAATAAATTTAGGGTGTTACACAATCTAGGCAGAACCAATCCAATTTGAAGAAAAAATTATGTGCCCTTCAAATTGAGATTTTTAAAAAATCCACTTCATTTTGACATGTCGGACTCTTGTATACCTCGTCATTAATCCGGCGCCGGAAATTGAATTTTAGGACATTTTTATAAAAAATTGAAAGTTCAGGGCATTTTTTTTTTGTATTGTTTGAAGGTCAAGACATTTTTATAAAGAATGTCAAAGTCTAGGACATTTTTAGAAAAAATGTGAAAGTTCAGGACATAAGTATATATTTGGCCAATTTTAAAAGATGGAAATAAAATATAAATTTTTAAAATTATTTAGAATAAGTAATAAATGAAGAGAAATAAGTGGTTAAAACAACATTAATATTCATCTGTTAAACGGGTTAAACCGACCAAAAAATCTCCCTAGACCCGAAAACCACCCAAAAAAAATGATGGGCGTGCCGGACACTATAATTTAAAAAATTAATTATTGAGTGTAGTGTATGAGTTAACGCGTTAGCGTCGGATGAGTGTACTATGCATGTTGCCAGATAAAAAAAATTAAATTAATTCACTCTAATTTTAGAGTTCACTAACTCCATTTTAGAGTATATTTATTTAAAAAATTAATTATTAAACGCAGTGCATGAGATGTAGAAAAAAAATGAGTTGGGGGATGAGGGGATTGTGATTCGTACCTAGGTCTCTTACTCTTATAAATGAGAGGAATATCAACTAAACTACAAACTGGTGGTACTGCTGAAAAAAATGGGTTAATTGCTAAATAAATCACCACGTTTACACCATTTTATAAATTAGACACCACCACTACTACAATTATGTTGATAGACAACGGTGACTCTGGGTTGTCTATGCATTTTTTAACCGTTGTTAATAGTCCCGTTGTCTATTAGCTCATTAATAGACAACGGCTTCAAACCTTTGTATTATTCTATATACACAACAGTTCATATGCGTTGTCCCTTTTGCATAGAACCGTTGTATACTCTTTTGGATTATACAACAATTTTGACTATAAACCGTTGTCTTTTACCTTTAATGTGTTGAATAAACAACAGATTTTTATATAAATCGTTGCATATTTTGTAATAAGACGACAAAATTTATTAAAAACCCGTTGTGTATTTTGTCAAGAGACAATGGTATTTAACAATAATTTATAATTCAACAATTTATAATTCGAATGCCAAATAAATCCATCACTATTGACTATAAAATACTCCATCTCCAATACACTGTTGTACAAGCCAAGACATTTATTCTCCATATAGTTTGATACAAAAACTAACATAAAGTTACTATGCTCAATGCCATATCAATCTATGTTGATCAGTGAGGATTTCGCTTCTTGGTTCTTCGACTCCACATTCCCGCGCAAAATTCCCCCGATGTATGAGTATTATTTCCTATAAATAGCATTAAATTCGAAGTATTGATTAAATAGAAATAGATAGCAAAATACAAAATAAAAGCTTTCATCATGACTTTCATTGCCATCATATTAGACTAAGAACATAGTGCACATTAAGTTCTATTGATAAACTAAGTGAAGAAGAGAGAGAGGATTGAAGAAAGATATGGTCAAAACATAAACTGGCCCTACAAAAGATAATATCATTAACTAAGAAAATGATGAAATGTGAAAAGAGAAATTAACCTGCAACTGAAATGTATAAAATCCAAAAAGAATTGTAACTTTGGTTGATGTTATACACTTTCCTGTCTCAAATCAAGATAATCAACGAAATAATTAATGCCCAAAACTCACTATCACATGCATGAACAAATATTTGAATTCATATATAATGATTAGTATTCACTTTATGTAACAATATGAATTAAATAAAGATGTGGATGAATAATTATTTGATAATTATATACACAAGAATTAAGAAGCTAGCAAAACCACATTTGAGTTCCTACACCAGACTAGTACAAACTATATATATATTTGCATTTACATCATTTAATAAAATAAAAGTTTACTAAATGCGTGCAGCATACACCCTCCAACAACTACTCTCCTTGGACAATGATGCCAAGGCTATAACCAGAGCATCTTAATAATGCCACCACATTAGTTTTGCATAAAAAATGGATAAAATACTATAAACAATAGATGTCGAACTTATATAAAGTAGATTTTCACAATCTTTGATGCTGCTTCTATTTTCTCAGGCTTCATAATCTTTGAATGCAAGCTTTTCAACCATCACAGTTTAAAGATAAAGAGAGAAAGACGAATCCCATTTATCATATCACCCTTGGGACTCCACTTACATAGAATTATCTATAAAATAAGAAAATCTACAACTTTAGTTGCACTAAAAAATGAAAACCTTTACTATTATTATTATTATTATTATTATTATTATTATTATTATTATTATTATTATTATAAGCTTAGGAAAATTTCAAACCATGTATCTAATTGGAAGTAGCTAATGGAAAGGGCTTTATAAATTTTCTAACAAAAATTTGATTTCATCTTATTTAGCACTTCATCTAATATGATAGTACAACTAAAAATTACTACTCCAACATGGGATTCGATCATTAGCTAATAATCTTTACTCAAAAAAGTTCCATGCATTGTAACTTTAAAATATCAACAGCTGCACAAAAAATGGCTTGCTCTTACAAACATACACATATGGTCAACACCACTTCAAAAGTGAATAAATGCAATAACTCTAGAGCTACATATAGATATAGTATATTGCTGCTAAGAAAAGTACTGATTCTATATTGTAAGATAATTTCCTTCATTAACATTCACCATCCTTTTTACAATATCAAATTTGATAGCAACAAAGAAACCAACGTGAAGCTAATAGCAATTGCTAGAAAGAGGTTGATGCTATCATAAATATTAAAACAACGAAACTTGAAATTATAAAAAAGACATTAAAATATCGAACAAAACTAGAGTAGTTTAAGAAAATACAATATTGCATAAATTTTTACCTTGAACCCCTCTAATTCAACATGCAAGCTACTAGAAAAATTGAAATTGAAACGCATCAAACTTGCTTGATCTGTCCAAAATGCAATCAACAACAAAGAAAAAAATATCAGAAAACAATATGTGAATCTCTATAAAAATAATTCGCTAAATGCAACGAGATCTTAATGGAGTTGTGGAATAATTGTGGAGACGGCTATCGAGAGAAAATGCTACAATTGTATGTAGGCAATTGAAACTAACGGGACCAATGGAAGAATTAAGAAAAATGAATTATGGTGGAGGGAGTCTGCGTGTCTGAGAATTAAGAAAATATTAGAAGAATCTACTTACCTGTATTTTGGGAACGCAATCTGGGGCTCGATTTCATGCTCCTCGTTGAATTGGAGGTTTTCAATTAAAGCCATTGAACATGGATAGTGTATCGACAAAAGAAGGTTTTTCAGAGAACGGGAATTGGGGATTTTACTGCTACGGTAAAATTTTGTCAATTTATGGAATATTTATAGTGATTTTGTGTATGATAAAATACATTAATAAATAATAAATTAGCAATTATTATGAAAATATATTAGAAGGTAAATCATAAAATGTGATTTGCTAAGATACCGACTTGGTTTGATAATTTGAAAAGAAAAAAAATTGTTTGTTGACTTTAATTTCTTCAATATATTTTGCAGAAATAAATGTAGGCCAAAAGAATTTTTTTTAATTAACTCCAATTATATATGTGATTTTCTACACTAATATTGTTATTCGAAATTTTTATTTATTTTTTGTTGATTATATTTTTAAATTAATTCAATCTTTTTTATTGTCGTAATAAGAGGGTTTTAGACAAATAAAGGAAATTAGTAATACTTAATTAACTCATTTTTAATAAACAACACCAAATTACAACAGTTCATGAAAATGTTGTATTTATTAACAACTGGTAAACACAACAGTTCAAATAAAGACGTTGTCTAAGAAGTTTTAATAATATGCAACAGTTCCTAAAACTGACGTCTATTTTAAATACTCAAATCTACATCGGCTTTTAGAACCGTTGTTTATTAACCGTCGTCTAATGACAATAATACAACGCATGATGACAACAGTATTTTAGAAACCGTTGTCTTCTACAAAATAGAAAGGTTGAAATACAACGGTTTTAGCACAAACTGTTGTGTAATTAAAAAAAACACAACATTTTAAGTATTAAATCGTTGTTGTTTTGGTGTAGTCTATTTACAAATTTGTAGTAGTGCACGTTTAAATCTAGTCAATTATAACATCACGTTTTAATTTGTGTGGGATTAAACATCTCCAATTTTTCCGGCGAGTTAAATATGACGTATTTGGTCTAAAAACCACATTGGTAGCCACGTCAACACACACATGTAACAAATGACGCCGTTTTTGTTACTTCTTCTTCTTCTTCTTCTTCTTCTTCTTCTTCTTCTTCTTTTTGTTGAAAAAATCATTTTTATATAATTATTTATTTATAAAATATGAAATATATTGAAAAAACTAACAAAACCGACGTCATTCGTTACACGTATGTGTTGACGTGGCTGCTAACGTGGTTTTTAGACCAATTACATCATACTTAACTCGACGAAAAATTTGGGGATGTTTAATCCCATACAAATTAAAATGTGGTGTTATAATTGACTAGATTTAAACGTGATGTTTAATTTACAAAAGGGTGAAAACACGATGATTTATTTGACAATTAACCCAAAAAAATTAATTCACTTTAATTTTAAGGATCACTAATTTCATTTAGGATATATATTTTGAGAATTAAAAAAAAAACAAAAAATGAAAAAAAAGGATGGGAATTGGTGGGATTCCCATGAAACCGTCCAACATGAGATCAACCCTTAATGTTATTATACGTATATATAATATATAATTATATTAAATACTAATTCAAGTTAAGCTTCAAAATAACTTAGTAGTTTTATAAATAGTTAATTACCAAATAAATCACAACATTCTCACCTTATTGTAAATTAGACACCGTATTTAATCTTAATCAGTTACAATACCATATTTTAATTTGAATAAGATTAAACATCTCTAATTTTTTTCGGGCAGGTAAGCATGACATGTCTGATCTATAAATCACATTGACAACCACGTTAGCATACATATGTAAACAAAATCAATTGTGTCAACATTTTTAATATCTTTTTTTCTTTTAAAAATACAAAACTATATACAAAATGATTTTCTCAACAAAAAAAAGAGAAAATAACAAAACCGGTGTAGTTTGTTATACGTATGTGCTGACGTGGCTGCAAATATGGTTTATAGATTGGACACATCAGACTTAATTGATCAAAAAAATTGGAAAAGTTTAATACCATGCAAATTAAATCGATGATGTTGTAATTGACTAAGTTTAAATATGCTGTCTAATTGACAAAAAGATGAAAACGTGATGATTTAGGCAATTAACCATTTTATAAAAGAAAACATATAACAAAATGTGATATTAGGCCGTCATTTTTATTTTTCTAAGTATTTGACAATTAACCATTTTTTAAAAGAAAACATATAACAAAATGTGATATTAGGCATTCATTTTTATTTTTCTAAGTTGGTCTTAAAACACAAGTTATCAATGCTCACCTTAGAAAAAAAGTATTAGGTACATTAAGATTGTTTTAAAATGTGTAAAATATGTGATATATGTGTATATTTATTTATTCACACAGTGTGTATACAAAAAATGTAAAAGTAAGCCATATCTAAAATATATGAATAATTAATGAAGACAATAAATAGTGCATTAATATTGAGTTAAGGATAATATAGTAATTTTAAGTAGAAAATATAGTATCCAAATATATAATTACGCATTTTCAACGGAAAATTTATACACTTAAATAATTGTCACTATATTATATATTTATAGATTCGAGGAATGAAATGTTGTTCTCGGACTAGGTTTCCCATGCAAGGATTGGTCAGCCTGAATGCCTCCTCGAAGGCTCGATTGATTTGGGGAAATTCTATGCTACCCCGGGCACTATCCGAAGTGCCACAATAGATGTTGTGTAGTATCACAATAGGTTTATTGTGTCACTTAAAAGTGTCACAATAGATCTATTGTGACACTAAGATGGTGCCCTGGGGGTAGCATAGAATTAGCCATTGATTTGGGTGTACGAGGTGTCTTCTTTCGATTTTTTTAAAATATTATTTCATATTTTAATTGATATTTTTATTTAGTGTCGTATTATAGTGAAATGTAACGTACTCGGTTAATTCCCTAGAGGCTTTGGACTTCTTCCTGCCTATTCTTCCTGGACTTGGTGTAAATGATTTTATATATAATGGATCTTTGAGAAAGTTGTAATCTTGATGATATTTTAGTAATAGAAAAGGTTGGGGAATTTAGAAGAGGGTAGAGAAAGGAGCAGAGAACAAGGGGGAGGAAAAGTGATCTATTTCTCATTACTTGCTATTAGGGCAAACTACATATTTAAGCATTACATGAAAAAAAGGGGGAACACAAAGTGTGATGCCCTAGCATACACGAATTGGACTAATGTCCTTTAAATTAAAATAATGACTAAGGCCCAATTAACGAAACATCCCAACTCTTCATTCTTCAGCATTGACCCGGGTAGGCTCAACAGCGAATTAACTCTTGCAATGTGTTGAAATCACCCGTTCATTCCTAATTTCCCCAATTTGGCAATTAAACTCTTCAAGCCCTAAAAATGCCGTCTTTTTCCCCGCAGCCTCCTCAAGCTTCTCATCACCAATTTCATCTTCTTCCTTGTGTTTCCCTTCGATTAATCCAGCTAGAGTGATGTCCACAACATTACCCTCCCCAATTACAGATCCTTGTCCACAAGGATCAAAGTGGGGAAACTTCCTTCTAAGAAATTTGACATCTTCCCACGACATGAGACTGTCATTAGCCTCCTCCCATTTGACGAGCACCTGCTCCAAGGTATCACGACCACGGGAAATAGTTCGGGAGCTCAAAACAGCTATGGGTTGGATTTGGAAGAACCCCTCCGGTGTGACATCTGGAAGCTTCGGTAAGGTTACTATACCCTCCTGAATTTTCTTTTTGAGTAGAGATACGTGGAAAATGGGGTGGACGCGAGAGCCCTCCGGTAATTCCAATTTATAGGCTACTTGTCTAATCCTTTCTAGGATCTTGTAGGGCCCGTAGAACTTGGAGGCTAATTTCAGATTCCTTCTGAGTTGGACCGAGTTCTGGCGGTAGGGTTGGAGCTTGAGATAGACAAAGTCACCAACCTCATAGTGCTTTTCTTCTCTAGATTTATCTGCATAGGTCTTCATGCAATTTTGGGCTGCTTGTAGATTTTCCTTTAGGTGCTGCATGATTAACCTCCGTTCCTGTAAGGTGTCTCTTACTTCAGAGCTTGGGGTGTCAAGATAGGGCCTTGTGGCCAAATAGGGTGGGGGGGTAGCCATAGAACGCCTGAAAAGGGGTCAGCTTTAGAGCAGTGTGAAAGTTGGTATTGTATCAATACTCTGCTAAAGCCAACCATTTGAGCCACCGTTTAGGGTTGCTAGAGGTCATACACCTCAAATAAGACTCCAAGCATTGATTAAGTCTCTCTGTTTGCCCATCTGTTTGGGGGTGGTAAGCAGAGGAGAAATTGAGTGTGACCCTCATGTTTTTGAACAACTCCTTCCAAAACATGTTGGTGAAAATCTTGTCCCTATCAGTGACAATGCTGACAGGCAAGCCATGCAGCTTGTATATGTGGTCTAGGAATAATCTAGCAACAGTTTGGGCTGAGAAAGGGTGTGATAGGGCAATGAAGTGGCCATACTTAGTAAGCCTGTCCACAGCTACCAAAATGACTTCTTTTCCACCAGATTTAGGTAAGCTTTCAATGAAATCCATAGTGATGTGACTCCATGGTTGGTCTGGAATAGGTAGGGGCTGTAGGAGTCCTGGTGTTGGTCCAAGTTGTGATTTGTCGAGTTTACAGATATCACAAGATTTAACCAAATCTGCCACCTGAGCCTTCATTCCTGGCCAATAAAAAGAAGCTTTCAGCCTCATGTATGTACCTTGCACCCCTGAATGCCCACCATAGGCTGAGTTATGCATAACTGAAATGAGCTTGGTCCTCATATCATGTCCAGCTCCAACTACCACTCTCCTCTTGTACCTAAACAACCCTTGGGTATGAGTAAACCTAGTATCAGAAGTAGAGCCTGTAGTAAAAGTGTCCAGGAGTTTAGCAATGTATGAATCCCCTTCATAACTGTTAAGCACATCTTGTGTCCATAAGGGTGTGACTGTAGTAAGAGCCCGGCAAATTTCCTTCCCATTCTGTACCCTTGACAGGGCATCAGCTGCCCTATTTTCTCTACCTTTCTTGTACTCAATCTCATAGTCAAGACCTATGAGTTTGGTGATCCATTTTTGCTGTAGTGGAGTCACCACCTTCTAGTCCAACAGGTGCTTGAGTGCCTGTTGGTTAGCCCTAATGGTGAATTTGTGGCCCTGTAAGTATTGCTTCCATCTCTGGACAACCATGAGGACTGCCATGAACTCTCTTTCATAAATGGAGAGGGACTGATTCTTATAACAAAGTGTTTTGCTGAGAAAGGCAATAGGTCTCCCTTTCTACATGAGCACAACTCCTATCCCTGTGCCACTAGCATCAGTCTCCAGGGTAAAAGGTTGGGTGAAGTCAGGCAGAGCCAGGACTGGAGCTTGTATCATAGCTTGTTTAAGCTCTGTAAATGCCAAGGTTGCTTCTGACTCGTAACTGAAACTATTCCTTTTTAAGAGGGAAGTCAAGGGTTTGCTGATTGCTCCATACCCCTTAATGAACTTCCTATAGTAACCTGTTAACCCTAGGAAGCCCCTAAGTTGTTTGACTGACTGAGGTGTGGGCCAGTTGACCATACACTCAATTTTCTGTGGATTAGTTGCCACCCCCTCTTCACTGATAATGTGTCCCAAATACTCAATCTGTTGCTGACCAAAATGGCACTTAGATTTCTTGGCAAATAGGGAGTGTGTCCTAAGAGTAGTCAGAACATCCCTTAGATGTGCCAAATGTGATTCCCAAGTCTTGCTATACACAAGTATGTCATCAAAGAAAACTAGAGTGTGTTTCTTGAGATAGGGTCTGAAAACCTGGTTCATTAGAGATTGAAAAGTTGCAGGGGCATTACATAACCCAAATGGCATGACAAGGAACTCATAATGGCCACTGTGAGTTCTGAATGCTGTTAAATGCCTATGACTTGGCTCCATGAGGATTTGGAAATAGCCAGATCTCAAATCAAGTTTAGAGAAAAACTTAGAACCATGTAGCTCATCAAGTAATTCATCTATGACTGGTATAGGATAGTCATGTTTGATAGTTAGGCTATTCAAATACATGTAGTCCACACACATCCTCCAAGTGCTATCCTTCTTTTTAACCAGCAAAACAGGGGATGAAAAGGCACTTCTGCTTGGTTGAATGACCCCTGATTCCAAAAGTTCTCCCACAATCTTTTCTATCTCATCCTTATGGTGATGTGAAGTCCTATAAGGATACAACTGCTTGGGCTGACTGCCAGGCTTGAGGAAAATCTGGTGCTCTATACCTCTAGCTGGTGGTAGCCCTTCTGGCTCCTTGAATACATCCTTATATTCTGTCAGTAGACTCTTTAACTGTGGATTTTCAGAAAAATTGGGAGCCTGCATAGTTACTAGGAACATCTCTTCCACATAGTTGGAGTGCAGCATCTTATATAGAGAGTGATGTGAGATGAGGTGACAGTCATGGACTGTTCTATTAGCAAACATCTTGAGTTTCCTACCTTCCCATTTAATAGTAACTGCCATTTTATCATAGTCAAGCTCAATTGGTGTGCATGCCTTAAACCAATCACCACCTAAGATGATGTCACACCCTTCATGTTGTAGCAGCCTGAGGGAATGAGAGAGTTGGTGCCCTTGCATCTCCCAACTAAACCCCTCAGCTTGGGAAGAACTAGTCAGTCTTTGCCCATTGGCCACCCTGATTAGTAAAGGGGTGGCAGGAGCAGTCCCACATCCAAGGGAAATGACAGTTGATTCCTTGATAAAACTCAAAGTGCTGCCTGTGTCTATAAGGATGTGGAGAGGCTGTCCATGACTAGAGCTAGTGAACCTTAAAGTAGTGGCACCCTCTTCCCCTTTCAAAGAGTTGAGAGTAATAGGAACCCCTTCTATATCTGTATCTGGACATAAGTGCTGATCAGGAAGCTGTGTAGAAAGGAGTTGAGAGAGCTCTTCCTCTTCTTCCTCTGTCATAATCATATAATTTATCCTGTTCTTGCATCTGTGGCCCATTATATATTTTTCATCACAATTATAACACAAGCCTTGTGCCCTCCTTTCTGCCATCTGTTCTGATGTCAAGTATTTGACAGGTGCTTTAGGAGGCAGATTCCCTTTGGTTGCTGCAGCAATAGGAGGAATAGGCCCTGGAGTATGGTACCCAGTATTACTCCCTGGATGAGGCCTACTACCTTCCTTAAGCTTCATGGTAAGTGCTTCAATAGAAATTAATTGGTTCTGGCCCAGTTCAATAGCCTGTTCAAGAGTAGTGGGATTGAACATGTTGATTGCAGCCCTGAGTTCCTCACTAAGCCCACTTAGAAAACTAGCCACATAATAGGATTCAGAATGGGCACTGTTACCCAACAAAGACATGCATTCTTTTAATTCCTCAAACTTTGCAACATAATCAGCATAGCTACTAGTGTGTCTTAATTTGTTAAACTCTACAACAATATTAGTTTCCCTTAGGTCTTCAAATCTAGCAGCCACCACCTCAACAAATTGTTTCCAAGTAAGGTTAGTGAGTTTAGTGCTATAGGACTGATACCATAAAGCTGCTTTATCATCAAAATTCATAGTGGCCAAAGCTATCCTCTGATCATCTGGGATGTTGGGAACCATTTTAAAGTAACCAGTGCATTTTAAATTATCTTTCCTTTCCTAAACTAACTCGTAGTAGTGGCGAGTAAGGGTCAAACCCTCAAGGAGCAATTGAACTAGATGTGCTTTCAAGATTTAAATAAAATACAAGTAACATGGGGGGGGGGGTTATTTTTGATTAAACTATAACTAATTATGAAAATGATAAGAATTAACTATAAAATCATAAACAAAGTTTAGATTTTAATAAAGGGTAAATTCTAGATCTCCGTTCAATTATCACCTTTCTCCAATTATTTCGAGAATAATGTAGTGCCTCTTTTCCTAATGACTTAGAATCAATGTCTATGGTAAATATTAAGCTCTATTTACCAAATTGTCTCATAATATTAGTTAATTAAAATAAGCTCCATAATTAACCCTACTCAATTAGATAACCTATAATAAGCTCTCTACATTTAATCTATTGAGTGCTTTACATCTAAACACAAGAGACAACACAAGAAATCAAATACACAAGCTCGATTTGATTATTCTTGACTTGTGTTATCCTAATGTGTTTGTTCACTAGCTGTTACATATGGATACAAAATTCACAACAATTACAGATTATGAAATACATCCTAACAATAATTGAATCAAAACTTAATCAAGGTGATCGATCTAAATCAAGCTTTTAAATAATTTAAGCAAGGTAATCAGATAACACAAATAATTCTAAGCCAATATCAAGAACACACTAAATTAAACTAAATGATAAAGGATCAAACATCACTTCGAACTAGAATTAGAAAACCTAGCCAATCATCATCTCAAAACCTATCACTAATAAGATCAATATATACGAGATATAGGAAATACAAGATGGAGTCTACTTCACTAAAAAAATGGTGTCGAATTCTTCTCCAGAATTGCCCATGATCTATCTTCCTTCTCTCGGTCTGCTTCTCATTTTCTTTTCTTTCTTCCTCATTTCTTTTCTTTCTACCTCCTTCCCTTTTCTTTCGCCACTTTTCCCTTCTTTTAATTCATAGAAGGAAATCACAAAGGTGATGAAACAACTAATTGATTCTTGATGTGGCCCAACACTAACCAATATTTAAGATGAATTCAAGCCTAGTATTTAATGGTCCAATGCATGTGTTGGGATATATTAAAGTGAATAGCTCAAGAGATTAAACATGAAATTTATACAAAAATTAAAAGGTCTTTCAATGGTTGAAATGTGGCTGAGGTCTGGGGGTTGGATTAGGAAAAAGAAATATGAGGTTAAATCAAAAAAATGTAAGAACTTCTTTTATAGATCACTTCTGTAAAATAATCCTTAATTTCCTCCTATTTTCAATGAACATCTTCTGCTCTTCTACAAGAGAATAACTCCAAGGATATATGGTCCATTAGAAGCCATGAAGTTACACATTTTGTGATTCCTTGTTGATACTTTCTTTCCTTTTTTCACTTTTTTTTTATATTCTACCCCAAACTTTCTTTTCTTTTATCTCATTCTCAATATATACTTTTTTTCTATATAATATTGCCAATCT
The DNA here is from genome assembly GCA_026008535.1 of Perilla frutescens. Taxonomy (NCBI): domain Eukaryota; kingdom Viridiplantae; phylum Streptophyta; class Magnoliopsida; order Lamiales; family Lamiaceae; genus Perilla; species Perilla frutescens. The sequence continues at coordinate 10,578,996 of BRKX01000004.1, forward strand.
CTACACTTCTTCTTCACCTTCCCAGATATAAACAAAAAGTTCTTACAATTTCTTGACAAAAGGTTCAAAAAGATAGGCAAATCAAAGAAATGGATAATGGCTAATATGTGGTGCTCAAAAGAAAGAAAAGATCAAGCTCAACTTGGCAATCTAATGAAAAATATAAAAGGGTAAGTTCAACAAAAGGCCAGAAATGGTTAAACCTAGATGCCTTAATCATGTTAATGTAATAAACTCATGTATGTGGTCTCGACTTGTATAACAGATCAAGTTCTAGAATGAAACATACTATGTTAGACACCTACATGAAAGAAAATTAGAGCTCAATATTTGTAATTGCTCTTAGGCTCAAAAGCTCACTGAAATAAGTCATTTGTATAAAATCTTGTACAACCTTAATGAATTATTTTGTCAAGACTAAAGAGATATTCCCAATTTAATATCAAGAGAAAAATAAAAAAAATAATATCAATCTCACTTGCCACGTTTCATGCCAAAAGTCACCGAACCAAATAAGTGAAATTCAACTTAATCTAATATATATATATATATAGGGAAATGATCAAATGAGAACCCTTCCCCCAGGTGGGAACTAGGAACCAATCCTAGCCCTTGTTTGACTCAATCTGGACGGTCTAGATTAAATCAGATTTAAGTGGATAGGTGGTGGTATTCCTGTAATTTTTGGCAACTTTGTGGACAGAGGGGTAATATAGTAATTTAATAATTCTTCCCTTTTGTTCTGAGGCTAAAATGAGAATCGCATGAGGCTAAAATGAGAATCGCATGATGCTAAAATGATCGAAGTAGGAGGCTAAAATTGATGTGACATTTTCCACTAGGGTTCACCGTTCCCAATTAAGGTTTATTACATTTCGATTAGGGCTCTGATCCCAACTAGTAATTATGAGATTCCCATTAGGGTTCACTGTCCCCAAATAGGGTGTATTGCATTTCATTCCAATGAAATCATCGTTCCATTTTTGTTTATCAACACATGCTAAAATGAGAAATGCATGAGGCTAAAATGAGCAAAGTCGGAGGCTAAAATTGAATCTGGATAATTTCGGAGTTCAGTTCCGATTTTGCCCTATATGAGACGCGCGAATTGAAGACTTTCATTTTAATTACATAATTGCCACCGAAAAATATGGATTGATCTAGACCATCTAGATTGTGGAATGGATGGATGAGATTGGTTCCTAGTTCCCACCTGGTGACTGGTTCTCACCAGATCCCATCCCTATATATATATATATTATACAATAAAAGAATATATAAATCATCGGATGATAGAGGACCTCTCATGAACATTTTTCTCACTTCAACCTTCTTGACTAAAACATCAGTACCCTGAAATTCACAAACTCATATCGAAATGAAAATAACAGAGAATTAAGATAATAGAATTATACAAGCACAAAGTTCAAAAATATGGGTTGCCTCCCATCTAGCGTCTTTGTTTTACGTCGTTGGCTCGACTCAATCCCTTGTTTATTTGATCGGTGGAGCCTCAACTTTCATCTGCTCCAAGTTAACTCTTTGGAACCCCTCAAAATATGGCTTAAGTTGATGCCCATTTACTTTAAAAATATTACCTGTCTTCAAACTTTGAATTTCTATTGCACCATGAGAAAAAATATTACGAATAACAAAAGGTCCAATCCAGCGAGAACGTAACTTTCCAGGAAATAATTTGAGTCGAGAGTGATAAAGGAGAACTTTTTCACCAACAACAAAATTCTTTCTAGTTATCCTCTCATCATGAAATGCTTTCGTTTTCTCTTTGTAGATCAAAGCGTTCTCAAATGCATAATTTCTTATCTCCTCAAGTTCTTGCAGGTGCAATTTTCTGTGCACCCTAGCTTTATCAAAGTCCATATTGCATCTTTTTACCGCCCAATAAGCTTTATGCTCAAGCTCTACTGGAAGGTGACACGCTTTCCCATAAACTAGTCTATACGGTGACATCCCAATTGGCATTTTATAAGCTGTTCTGTACGCCCACAATGCATCTTCTAGTCTTAGACTCCAATCTTTACGGTTAGTTTAAAACATTCTTCTCTAATATAGACTTGATTTCTTTGTTCGATGTTTCAGCTTGGCACTTGTTTGTGGGTGTTAGGGTGTGGATACTTTGTGCAAAATTGAATATTTCCTCAACAATGCATCTACCGTTCTATTACAAAAATATGTCCCCCTATCGCTAATAATGGCCTTTGGGATTCCAAACCTATCAAAAATATTACACTTAACAAAATCTGCAACAACTTTAGAATCATTAGTTTGGGTGGCTTTTGCCTCTACCCATTTAGAAACATAATCAACTGCAAGTAAAATATACAAATTCCCGTAAGAGGAAGGGAATGACCCCATAAAATCCATACCCCAAACATAAAAAATTTCACAAACCATAATTGGATTTTGAGGCATTTGATTTCTTTGAGAGATGTTACCTGTCCTCTGACAATTATCACATGACTTGGAAAGAATGAAAGCATCTCTAAATAAGGATGGCTAGTAAAAACCACTCTCTAGAACTTTGTGGGTTGTTCTCTTTTATCCAAAATGTTCCCCGCATTCATGACAAAAAGTGAGAATGGAATGAAATTCGAAATCTGGAACACACCTCCTAATTATTTGGTCTGAGCAATGCTTCCATAAATATGGATCATCACACACATAATACTTCGCATCACTTCTAAGTTTATCCTTTCTTGCTTTATTCGTTCATGCACGGAAAACTTTAGCAACAAGAAAATTAACTATATCAGCATACCAAGGTGTCATAAAATCTGACACGTCCATGGGTTGATTTTGTTCCAACTTCGAAATAGCCAGAAAATGCTCATCCGAAAAGCTCTATAATAGAGGAAATTTACATTCTTCTTGTATCAAATGACTAAGGTGGTCAGCCACAACTCTTAACTCCCGTTTTATCTTTAATCTCCAAATCGAACTCTTGGAGAAGTAAAATACACCTAACTAACCTTGGCTTTGCCTCCTTCTTTGAGAGAAAAAATTTTAGAGCTGCATGATCTGAAAAAATAATAACTTTAGCTCCCAACAAATATGATCGAAATGTCTCTAAAGCAAAAACTATAGCTAAAAGTTTTTTTTCAGTTGTAGTATAATTTGCTTGAGTCGGGTTCAATGTTCTTGAAGCATAATAGATCACATGAGCTGCCCTTCCCACTTTCTGTCCTAACACAGCCCCCACAACGTAATTACTTGCATCACACATAATTTCAAATGGTAAATTCTAGTTTGGTGGTTGAATCACGGGTGGGGTTGTTAAGAGCTCTTTAAGCTTGTCAAGTGCTGCTTTATAATCATTATTAAACTGAAAATCAATTTTCTTTTGTAACAGCTTGCACAACAGAGAAGCTATCTTTGAAAAATCCTTAATAAATCATCGATAGAAACCTACATGACCAAGAAAAGAACGAATCTTCCGCACATTTGCAGGGTAAGGCAAAGCAATAATAAGATCTATCTTAGATTTATCTACTTCAATTCCCTTCAAAGAAACAATGTGCCCCAAAACTATACCATGCTCTACCATAAAATGACATTTTTCCTAGTTTAGAACAAGGTTAGTTTCAACGCATTTTTTTAAAATCAGAGAAAGATTTTCAAGAAAAATTTCGAAAGAATTACCCCAAACACTAAAATCATCCATGAAGACTTCAATGATATGACCGACATACTCAGAAAATATGCTCACCATACATCTTTGAAAGGTTGTCGGAGCATTGCAAAGTCCAAAGAGCATCTGACGACACGCAAAGGTTCCAAATGGAGAAGTAAATATAATTTCCTCTTGGTCTTCTGGGGCGATAGTAATCTGAAAATAACTTGAAAATCCATCTAAAAACAATAAAAAGAGTGACCAGCAAGTCTTTCAAGCATTTGATCTATAAAAGAAAGAGGAAAATGATCTTTTCGAGTCAGAGCATTTAACTTTCAATAATCCATACAAACCCTCCACCCGGTTTGGATTCGAGTAGGAACCAAATCTCCTTCACGATTTTCAACCATAGTAACCCCAGATTTTTTTGGAACCACCTGAGTAGGACTCACCCATTTACTGTTTGAAATCAGAAAAATCATTCCAACATCTAAAAGTTTAAGAATTTCCTTCTTAACTACTTTCATCATTAGAGGGTTTAACCGTCGTTGTGCCATTGATAAGTCAAAGCAATATCATAACATATATATGCTCGCCAATACATATAACTTAAGAACCCGAACTTTGTGGATCTTTATTCTCCCACTTAAGGCTGGAATAGAGAATAGTATGCTATCGTGATCCTCCTCAATACACTAATTAGTGTACTAGAATAATCAACTAGTGAAGATAAACTAACTATGAGATTATTCTATGGTGTACTGATGGTGGATTCAGGACCATCTAAGCCGTGAGATTTTAATACCATGCAAGGAAACTGATGATATAATCTTTTCTGTATGTGCATACTCACACACTATATTATCTATAATGCAAGTATATGGAACTGGCAAATATATAATAAATAAATACACACAATGACTGTAATAATTATTCAATCTATATCATCAAAACATTGTAACATAGTATATATACAAAAAGACAAGTCTTCCAGTACACAAAACTAACAAAGAGTGCCAGGAGAAAATGAGCTTCAATGAATAAGGCCAACCCCAATTATGATGTGATGAGACAGTTAGCCGAGCTAACTAGACAGGTGGAGATGCTGAAGACATCTGAGAGACTATCTTAACAAGCCATGTCTGTAGCGACATATGGTATATGTGGAGAATACGACCATGGGGCCAACTTGTGCTAAAGGAAATCAGTTGTGAATTTTAGTGAGAAAGGACGATTTTATGTTCTTCATGAGCAAGTTAATGCTCTACAAAGGTTCCAACCTTGACAACCATACAATCCTTACTCTTAGACATATAATCCGGAGTGGAGAAAACACCTCAATTTCTCATGGAAGCAACCTCAATAACCACCTCAGTAGCCACCTCTACCTCAATAATTTAGAGGAAGCCAGGCCCCACAGTACCCCAGACCCCAACAATATCCAAATCAGCAAAATGAACCTACAAAGCCATCTTTGGAAGGTACATTGCAAGCTTTCATTCAGGCAACCCAACAAAGATTTGAGTCCGTGGAAGCTTTAGTGAAGCGAATTGAGACTCAAGTGGGTCAAATTGCTGTTATTTTGGAAGAGTTGTCTAAGCAGAGCAAAACCTGGAAATTACCAAGTCAGTCAAAGCTGTTGGGGTTTTTTCGAATTGAACCACCGCAAGATCTAATTAGATTCTCATTAATCCTAGCTTCATGTATATCAAATTTTATGCATGCATATGTATTTAATTAAACCGAATTGAATTATCACATAGGTTGTATTTTCGATACTACAGAAATTGCGGAAGATAGAATTGAAAAAACTTTTGAATTCATGTCCAGTTGAGGACAAGATTAAAGGTCTAATCTTGTTGTTGAATGCTATGATATTGGCACCCCACTGTAGTAATCCCACTTCTCAATCTTTTGTTGTATTCCCATATTATATTTCGATACATGGTGGGGTGTATACTACTAAACGGGCGTGAATACTATGGGGATCAAGAGAGCACAAAGAGAGGCTGATGTGTGTGTGTGAATTTTTGTCCCCCCTCCTTAATTAATAAGGAGGGGGATGGAAATCCCTTACTCAATCCTAATGGTTTTGGGCCTCTCACTCTTGTTCCATCTCCAGTCCACTAAAATTCATATTGGGCTACAATAGGGATCTAGAAGAATATTAAATTGGCCCGATAGATTTATATAATTTCTAATATCTAATAAACTCAGGATATAATTAAAGGGGCGCACTTGTGTGAGACTGTCTAATAATTCTCTTACGTTAGATGGATCTCCACCCGACCTGATCTGTTAACCCGATTGACTAAATATAAATTAAAAAAAACTCTTTAGCCAGAGCAAGAAAACACAACAAATGAAAATGATGCTGTTCGAGTGATCGATCGCATCGGAGAATCGAGAAATCTAAGGTTTGTTCTGCAGCTAATAGATACGGCAGTGGCATCGAGCGGTGGTGGATGATCCAATAGGAATCTCGACAAGCAAATCGCACAGCTCGTGCAATGCAAGCAACCTGAGGTATTGCCTTTCTGCCATTATAAATTTGATTCTCTCGTGCTTCGTGATGAATTCGTTGATTTTCCAATTTCGAGATGGGGTGTTTTATTCCTGTTATTATGGAAATTTGAATTTAGCGAGATGTAGCTCTTGTTACGCGAGGCGGTTAGAGTGTGCGTGGTGGATTTGATTCGGTATTTCCAACGTTAGATCCGTTGGGGAAATTTAATGTGTCTTATATTTGAACTGATTCCTTAGTTTTTTTCTGAATCTTTTATTGGAAATCACGGTAACATAGTGGAAGGTTCGCTCGATAGTCGGTTGTCTCTTTACCATATTTTTGTTTTTATGATCAATTTGAAAGCATTTTAAGAAAGTTCAGGTAATTTTAATTTCTGGGTGGGTTTTGAGAATTCTTGGATCTATTTTGGGTTTTGAGTTTGTAGCCGATCTGTTATCACATGTGCGTTGAAGATGTCATTGGTGGTCTTGTAAGGTGGAAGATCGAGACTCTGTTGAATATTTTTAGTGATACTTTTATTTGTAATTAGTGTTATTTTTTTTTGTAATTAGTGATACTTTATTTTGTAATCTGAAGTTACATAAACCGTGCAGTCATGTTCATCATCATGTACGTGTACATTATTGTGAATATTCAAAGTCAGAATATATAAATTGAAAGCAAGTAAAGGACACGAGGTTGGTAACCCTGTTCGATCAACTGATTTATGTCAGGGAGACTTCACAAGTCCATGAGAAACAGTTCACTACTCCGTTGAATGGTTACAAAGGCTATTACACGAAGACTCCCATCTCTCGACCCCTTTCCTACCCTAGGTAACTTCTTTTATTGAACTAAATTGCGAGCTCCCCTCACAACCTAGAATCCCTCTAGTTCCCACAGGAAATCTTTCTCGAGACTCCTCTAAGTGTGTATGAATTAACATTTCAAACACAGACTAGAAACACAATGATCACACGGATCAAACCTAGTCTACCGGAAGACTATATGCTTCAAAGATGAAGTCTTTTAGACTCTCTACCCTTTGTGTATTCGTAAAAACCTCATTATCTAATCTAGTCTGATTCCCAGGCTATTTATAAACAACAGATATAGCCTCAACACGGTAATCAGAAGTCCCACTTTGACTAGAATTCAACAAGGAAATGTTTTCCTTAATTAAGTCGGACTTTCCTAGATTAGATATCTTCCTTGAATAGAACTCTCTTTTCCTTCTTAATCTTCATCACAAACAAGGCAGCTTCTATTCTGAAATGTTCATCTTGAATCTGCAGCTCCAGCTCTTTGATTCTAGCATGATACGTTTCTTGTAAACTCTCTGGACAACTATGTACATGATCATGTTCATGAACATGATTAAGTACATGTCTTGATCTTCAATCAGATTGGTAGCGGAATGTTCACAGTAATGTCCAGAACATGTTATTCGAACATTAATAACCAAAACCTTTTGTGTTCTTTTGTGTTCTTTTGATATTGCCATATTGCCATACAGATTATGACAATCTCGAACACTTAAGTGCTGATGGCACTAACATAATCAATAATATTTTTTTCTATGATAATGAAATAAATTTTTTTACTTAAGAATGAGTTTTTATTATATTCATAAACCCAATTCTTAATTTGAGATTATGTTTAAACTGATACTTTTATTTCTAATCAGTGATACTTTCTTTAAAGGAATGTTACCTCATCAACTTGAAATCTCTAGAGATGATACTGAAGATATCTTTTCAAATTTTCAAACAATGAGGAGTCAATTTTCTCAATCAGACCATAGCAGCTGCGTAGCTGATGATCTAGAGTTTGGTTGAAGTCATCTTTAAGAAAGTCCTTTCGGACTAAAGTGGGGAGTAATGAACGGGCTGGAAGAGTTAACTGATAACTTATTTGAATGAGGGGATCACTCTTAGTTAGCGGTTGCTTTTCCTTGCAAGGGCTGCCAGTTTCAAGTAACGGCTGATTTTCTCTATTGGAGCCGTCAATTTCAGCCATCAACTGCTTCGTTTTGCTTGGGCTAGCAGCTTTGGAGCCAGTTTTCTTGTTCGTGAAGATTGTTAGGAGTATGTCCTTTCATCTGATTACTTCTCCAGTTGTGATTGGTACCTGAACTTGAGAAAGAATGATGAGACTGAGGCGGTTTGTAAAACCAATCTTTTCTCGGAAGGTGCCAGTTTTGTGATCAAGCTCTGCTTGACGAACATTGCGTCGCAGTTGAGCAAGGATGAATGGGGACTAGTCTTTACACCCATACTGTAAAGCGACCATCAGGTGGGCTTTGAGATCTGAGATCTGGTGTAACAGCCCGGTCCCGAGATAGGGATTAACGAATGGGGATGGGGTGTTATTAAGGGATTAACGAATAAGACAGAAGATTAACAAAGAAGGTTTGGGAATAAAGATATACTTTTGAAAGATAGGCGATGATACTCGGGTTTACTTAATTAAGAAGAAAACATGCTTTAGCGGAATAAAACGGCTAACTAATCAGATACCAACAAGCATAGACCCATTCATAGGTCAAAGCGGATAAACAGATACCAACATGAACAAGCCCCTTCATAAGTGAAAGGAAAATATACTCGAGAAGCAGGAATAAAACTTATAATGCATCTTTATATATAGATAACCATGTCTGGGGAATATTCATAGAATCTCGATAATCATAATAGAACTTGAACGGAATTATAAAGAGTGTATCAGAGTAGCAGAAACATCATGGGATTTCAAAGAAACTTATATAATAGCAAAACAATCTTGACAGCCACCCACATCCATAGCCACCATCATCCTAAGCATCTCAACTTGAAAACATTTGAAAAAGAGGGCGTGAGCACTAATGTACTCAGTGGGTTTTAATAAAAGCTTCTTTAATAACTCGAGAAATATCTAATAATAAACCGGCGTATATGGAGAGCAAAACGCAAAAGCCCTCTCCATATCCACAAAACCTTTTCTTTACTTTTTGGCCCAACCTTGGCTCAAACCTGATGTCAACTGCACCCTTATGCATGCCATAGGATAGAAGAGGGGTTACCTCAAATATCCAAACGAGTTTGCGAGGGAATTAACCTGGCAGTGACTTACTTTAATGATCAAAGATCATGAATTCTGAGCTCAATCCTGGTTATAAAAGCTATACTCTTCATTTCTTAACTTAGCTTTCCTTTCTCAACCTTAATCCTTAATTCCTTAGCTTCCTTAACCTTACTAGAATTATCGAGCTTAGAGCAACGTCTAAGGCTAATCCTTTACTTAAGCATGACTTCGGCCTATAAGGGATTTATCACTACCCGAAAAGGCAATGCTTAATTAGCTAAATAAACTTTAGCAAAATCCAACATTCAGATACGAGTAAATGAACGTGCATAAACATAAATTGCAATTAAAGCAATTCTAATTATCTCATGCTATCATAAACAATACTTAATCATTTATAGCATATCTAAACATGCTTGAGAGCTCACTTAACATATAATAACTTCTTTTCTTTCATTCCTTGTACAGAGATTAATCAGGCAGAGCAAAAATGTTTTATTGGATATCTCATTTTCCCTATCATGCTTCTAGAGCTTATTAGCTCAAACTTTAGATGAGTATAGATTTACCCATCTTGACTACTAGACAGAAGGTAAAACAATGAGCTGACGATCCTTCTCCGAATTTTCACGGGGCTCACTTCCTCATACAAAAGTCGAATCATCGACTTAGCGACCTTTTTCGAAGAAATTAAACATCTAGAATGAGAAATAACAATAACTAACCCAGAGACCTTAATCTAAGATTTAAATACAGATTGTACAACTTAATGACTTTATAAAATTCGAGAAGAATTTACTTGGAGAAATCATATTTTGATATTCGAATTTTAGATGAAAATAACTTGAAAGTCTTCTTAAATTAAACTTAGAAATAACTCGAGGTTAGTTTGGAAAAAAACAACTCGAAAGGCTCGAAAAGAGGGTACAAATATAGCCGGAAAAATTGCATGGAACAACACGGAGGCCCCGCCACGACGCACCCCTTCGCCGGCGGGCACCCCCCCACCGCGGTGCACCTTTGCGCTTGTGGCAGGCCGTTGGCCGTGGGGGGTGTTGCGCGGTGGCGCACCCCCCGCCTCGGTAGCCTCTCTCTACGCCAGATTCTGGGCAATCTTCATTTGGTTTCTTCAATGTTCATCGATTCCTTCGAGGAACACAAAGAAGACTTATAAATTTTTTAAAAAAAACATGCTTCAATAATTTAAATTAACATGAAACAGCATGCTTTAACTTGAAAAGAAATCGGCATTATAACGGTATAAACATGACAATCCTCCTTGAATACTTAGAATAAATGATGAAGTCTTAAATATAAACTAGAACGGGACTTCAACGAAATAAATGAGACTATTCACTAGAAATAATGACGAGATCATAACAACGAGAATATCAACGAGAGATATAAACGGAAACAGTAATAACTTGGAACTTCAACAAGAATCGAAATACTAACTTTAGATAGAAATAAATGAATAATAATGAAGAACATGAAGAACACGAAGAATGGAAAGTAAATACATAAATTTAAAGAGAAGAAAGAAAATGGATTTGAGACCGACGAACAAGAATGGACAGAGTCAGATGCGTCGAAGAAAGGTGGCTAGCTCAGCGTCTCATAGAGTTGCAATGCGGCAGAGCCGCCTGCTACAACCCAATGGCACCCCTAGCACCTTCCATTAATGCATCCCTTCCACGCCACTCTTCTCATCGTCTCGGAGGTGAACTCACGAAGAGACTCCTCGCTCGACTCAGAGCTTTCCCACTCTCTAGAAATGAAGAAGTGAAGAGTTAATGGTGTGAAAATGAGTGAGGGGTGGAGTGCTATTTATAGGAAAAGCTTTGGCTTTCAAGGGAAGCCACTTCAATGCAAGAATACTGCAAAAGTTACTCCGGGTTCGGTTAAAAGCTGCTTTATTCAATGTCGAGGTCCAAATGACCTCAGACACGAAATCTAAGAATACCGGGAGACTCGTTGGCTCGAATACTAGTGAACCAACCTGACTTGTGATAAAGATAGGGTCATCAGAAGAAAGACAAACAAAGATTCCTTTTTTTGGAATTACTTTTACTATTCACTCAGACTGACAGATTTTGCTCCCGAGTGTTTGATTGACCTCAGAATTGAAATTCGTGAAGGTGAACGGATTCCTTGAGTCATTTCCCATAAAAGCGGCCTGACAGAACAAGACTCGGGTCAATGAGGAGGATTTTGTAAATTTCTCAAAACACGAGCGCACGTAAAAGTTACTATTCATTCATCCTTTAAATACGTTTTTCATCATCGGGAACTCAAACGACTTCAGATTTAAAATCTGAAAACACCGGCATAGTCCTTGAGTTAAAACCTTTCTAACAAGACCAAAATCGGCCATAACTGAGTTAAGATTAAATTTTCAAAAAAGACGACTTTACGAAAAATGACCCCTAAAGTCGTGACTGACATCTGACCTCACTTAATCCTTAACTAAACTTCTTCTTTAACTTCTTAATTACTCTTAATAATCCTCTAAACCTTATCTGAAAATCTGGGGTGTTACATCCTACTTCCCTTAAAGAAATTTCATCCCGAAATTTACTAACCATGATAAACGATATCAGGGTACTTCTTGAGTAGCTCGGATTCGAGCTCCCAGGTTGCTTCCTCTGAACCATGATGGTTCCAGATCACCTTTACAAGATTGATCTCCTTGCTCTATAACTTCTGGATCTTTTGATCCATAATGGCCTGGGCTTTTCTTCATATGTTAAATCCTCATTCAGGATTGTCTCTTCCTTGCTAATCACGTGCTTTGGATCAAACATGTACTTTCTCAATATCAAGACATTAAAGACATCACGAATGTTACTCAAGTTGGGTGGTAAGGCTAACCTGTAGGTTACTTCATTCGCCTTCACTAAAATCTCAAAAGATCCAATAAATCTGGGCCTTAACTTGTTCTGTTTTCCGAAATGAACCACTCCTATGACGGAGACACCTTCAAGAACACTTTATCGCCAATATCGAAACTAAGTTCCGTTCTTCTTTGATCTGCGTAAGCCTTCTGTCTATCTTGAGCCTCCTTAAATCGTTGATGAATAAGCTCGATCTTCTGGACCGCTTCCTGGACCATTTCCGGTCCAGGTATCCTTCTATCTCCAACTTCGTCCCAATACAAGGGCAATCTACACTTTCTTCTGAACATGGCTTCATAAGGGGCCATGTCGATCGATGACCGGTAGCTGTTGTTGTGAGCAAACTCTACCAATGGTAGTAGCTCCTCCTAGTTGCTTCTTTGATCGATGACTACTCCTCTAAGCATGTCTTCTAGGATCTGGATAGTCCTTTCGGACTGGCCATCTGTTTGAGGATGAAAGGCCGTGCTGAAATTGAGGTTTGATCCCATGGTTTCTTGTAGGCTCCTCCAGAGTTTGACGTAAATCTCGCATCACGTTTCGATATAATCGAGACCGGCACATCATGTAATCGCACAATTTCCCTAACATACATCTGGGCTAAATGATTTAGCCCATATGTCATAATAACATCAATGAAATGTGCTGTTTTTGATAATCGATTCACGATTACCCAGATAGCGGTATTCCACCACTTGGACTTTGGTAAACCTACCGCAAAGTCCATACTACTATGATCCTACTTCCATTCAGGAATTTCTATGGGTTGGAGCAATCTAGAAGGTTTTTGATACAAAGCTTTCTCTTGCTGACAGTTCAAAACACCTTTCTACGAAGGTGGCTACTTCTCTCTTCATGATATTCTACTAGAAGTTCCTCTTGAGGTCTTGATACATCTTGGTGCTTCCGGGATGTGCTGTATATGGCGTGTCATGTGCTTCGCACATGATTTCCTCCTTTAATTCTCCCTTGACTGGCACACAAAGCCTTCCTTTGAATAAAAGCGCATTATCGGCAGTCTCCATGAAATCTGGTGAGCTTTCAGATCGTGCTTCTAGCCTTTTCTTTTCCAGAAACTCGTATCCTCTCTGGGCTTCAGTTATCCTTTGCCTTAGGTCAGGCTGAGCGACTATCGTGGTGATTTTAGCTTGAATGGTCTCAGGTGATGTTAGCACCTCGATCCTTAACTTCTCGAACTCCTTATTTCACAGTCGCATCATGCGCTTAGACATCGACGAGAATCCTTTGATGAATCTGTGATAATATCCAGTGAGTCATAGAAAACTTCTTATCTCATTCACGTTCCTTAGAGACTTCTAGCTGCTTACTACTTCAATCTTGGCTAGATCCACCTTGATTCCTTCTACTGAAACTATATGTCCTAGAAACATAACTTCCTTGAGCCAAAACTCACATTTACTTAGCGTAAAACCTTTCTCTTCTTAACGTCTCCAGCACCATTCTTAGGTGCTCTTAGTGTTCCTCTTCATCTTTTGAATAGATGAGGATATTATCTATGAAAACTAGCACAAACTTATCTAGATACGGGTGAAAAACCCGGTTTATTAAATCCATGAACACTGCTGGGGCGTTGGTCAATCCAAAAGGCATTACTACTAACTCATAATGTCCATAGCGAGTTCTAAAAGTGGTTTTAGAAATATCCTCATTTTGGATCTTCGGTTGATGATACCCAGATCTTGAGTCTATCTTGAAAAGACACTTGGTTTCTTAAGCTGGTTGAAGAGATCATCTACTCATGGGAGAGGGTATCGATTCTTGATGGTCAGCTTATTCAGCTCTATATAGTCGATACACATTCTTAAAGTGTCGTCCATCTTCTTCACGAACAAGATTGGAGCTCCCCAAGGCGACACGCTAGGTCGGATAAAACTTAGGTCTAACAACTCTTGCAGTTAAATCTTGAGTTCTTGCAACACTTTAGGCGCCATTCTGAGAGGGGCTCATGAAACTGGTACGGCTCCTGGTTCCAAATCGATAGCGAATTCCACTTGTCTAATGGGGGTAATTCTAACAGCTCCTTCAGAATTACGTCTTGGAAATTTTCTTGTGACTGAAATGCCTTTTATTGCAAACTCTCATTCCTCTTTCTTCGTCGCAGCTGTCTTTTCAGCGGTATTCTGACTTTATAACTTCTGCTGGAGATCACCATCGCTTTGCAGGCATAAGATCGCATGACTGGACCTTGAACGTAAGTTCAGAACTTATCTGACGTCATTCCTTAGATCGCCTCCTAAACATAATGAGCTGAAAAAATTTCTTTGGAAATGCATGTCCTACTAGGAGTGCACTAACTAGCATTACTTGGATTCTACTTCCTATTGGGACTACTTCCTCTTATTCTTCCAATAATGACTAAAAGAAATATTGCTTTATACTCTGTGCTCTATTCAAGGATCCATACTCGAGCTCTATGAGTGGGAGCAAATAGATACGAATGTCTCTGAGTGAGGACTTTATCTTGATCAATAATTCTTTAACAAGTTCCAAAAGCTGGAAGAGATATAACACTGGGTTATTTATACTAAAAACATTACCTTTTTAGAGGACTTATAAACTCGAAAGGGGTTCTTGCACGTAGCAAAGGTATAGAAGATAATCAACGGTTAGCAACTGAGAACCGTACTAAATATTTTGCAAAGGCGTCAACATAGCCTAACAAGGAAGTGCTATCACTGATTCTTGATGATCAAAGATGTATCATCAAAAGATTACAAATTGTCCAAGAGGATATAATTGAAGAATTTCAAATGATATAAAGTTGTTGAAAGATGATTGATTCAATTGATACGAGAATGAATCAATAGACTCATCAAAACTTTCTATCTTACTAAAACTTTTAATCTACCAATTCTAGGTCTATCTGCTTAACGATCTTCTTTGAGTTCTCTCTATTTCTTTCCTTGAGCATTACGCATCTTCTTCTTTACTAGGTTGCTACAAAATAACATGAGTCAGCTGGCCTTCAATTAGCTATACTCGGCTGGAAAAGGTGACGTACAGGGATTACGTTCACTTATTAGAAGGAATACAACAAAGCGACCTGATCTATACGCATTTTTCTTCTCGTCTGAAACCACAAATGTGGGGCATGCCTTGATAACTGGTTGAACTCTTGATCATACTTTGGAAACGTCTTCTTTCCTTACCTCTAGTTCCAGATCTCCATCTCCTTTGCCTTACGATAGCAATCCGGGATATACTTCTGATATAACTCGTAGTTGAAGTCTTCCAAACCATACTCCGTTTATTACTCCAAAGTTATCGTTCTTCGAATGGACTCTCACCCGTAGTCCATACCATCCATGCGTATAAAAGAGCACAACCTAATTCCTCATCCTTCGAACAAGCTATAAAATTAAAAATTCACTTCTAAGAAACAAACACATTTCTCGACTCCCATCGGGTCTCTTATCTATTAAATGACAGAGGGTTATGTTTGAGAAACACATTCTTAGCTCTCGAGCTATGGTTTGGGACTTTCTTGTTGTGGCCTCATTTTCTCCTTCGATTTTAGCTTAATGTCTTCTCAGCGACGTTCTAAAGAATCCTAAACATTAGCTACGCTTGCTCGAATTTGCACAAGGCAACATGAAATGCCTTTCGATAAGGTCTTTAGATTACGCAGGATAGATCAAGAAAAGTGGGAAAATTGCCTCATAAGAGGACTTTTGGCATTAATAAGAAAGAGATTCCTAGTTACATCCAAAAATAGGGCAGCCTCTGGAGAATTACTGCCACTATTAAAATCTAAAGGGTTGATTAATACATTTACAGAATAAGATCTGGATTAAAGCGGACAAATCAGCAAGGTGTTCTGACAACAACACCTCCTTTACCTACTTCTAAAGCTTAACTATACGCTAGGTCTTTTCCTTTCCTTTTGCACGATGATTCCACCTCTTTCTCACCTTCTTTCTCTGGGTCCTTTTCTTCCTCATCTTCATCTGTCTCTGGTACCTCGAATTTGAATTTTCTCATGCTTCCTTCGGGGAACTGATGGGGCATACACTGCCCCAGACTCTGAGGGGTAAACGTTTGATAGGCAGGGGCCCACTGGTGCATTCTGAAGGACAAAGATTCGGTGTCTCGGATGATCAAGGGTCTCGCTTCTAAGGTTCCTTTAGTACGAGAGCACGGTGCTTAAAATCCAGGGAAACATGTTCAGAGTCGCCCTTAGCAGTTCTTATTCCACAATGGAGGAGGGATTTTGCTCGGCTAGAGCATTCATGTGGCCATACTTTAACTCCCAAAGAGCCATCAAGGCTGAGGAGAATTCCGTCAGATTCCTGATTACAGCATATGTCTTGGGATCATGGGTGATGGTGCTCTGCAGGATATGATACATTGCTGGCCTCTCAGCGGGCGGTGCTTGCTCACACATACGGATGTATGTTTCCAAGTTGGATACATTTCCTGGCGTTTCTCTACCGTCGTTCCTTTCTTGAACAGGGCGGAAAAGTGGTACATTATTCCTAGTAGTCGAACGACGCTTAACCATCTAGAAACATGAAGCTTAATCAGTCTAGATTATAAAAGGGAGACCTAAGGTTCTCCTGAGATCACGCTATCGTCTAGATTCAGACTACTTATCTGCATGCATAGCTCCTTTTAAATAGTTGACTTTCAAAAAATTTTAGTGTCGAAGTCTTTAATCATAAATTTTACATTTTCCTTTAAAATAAAAATTTGAGAATGAATCAACCCTTTTCTTTTAAATCGAGAACTCTTCTTCGAAACTTTTATCTTTTCTTTAAGACATAGGTTTAAAAATAAATTTTTAAACACTTTTCTTTGTGATCAAGAACTTCTTTCACAAACTTTCTTCCTCAGAAAATCATTTTACCCGAATACTTTTTTACTTGTAATTTCATTCTCAAGGTTTTTCCCTTATCCATAAAAGAGGTATGCTTGCTCAAATCTTTTCATTTCCAGTATTCAAAAATTATGAATTCAAAATCCAAAATCTCTATACTATCATACCTTGATTTTAGTTGAAGATACGAGGGTGATGGCGAGCTATGGGTTGCTGCTGTGGCGTATCACGAAGCAATTCATATGCACATAAAAACTTAGCTTAACTTAAACAAAGAGACAGGTCTGCAGAGTTGCAAGCCTGCTCTGATACCATCTATAACAGCCCGGTCCCGAGATAGGGATTAACGAATGGGGACGGGGTGTTATTAAGAGATTAACGAATAAGACGGAAGATTAACAAAGAAGGTTTGGGAATAAAGATATACTTTTGAAAGATATGTGATGATACTCGGGTTTATTTAATTAAGAAAGAAACATGCTTTAGCGGAATAAAACGGCTAACTAATCAGATACCAACAAGCATAGACCCATTCATAGGTCAAAGCGGATAAACAGATACCAACATGAACAAGCCCCTTCATAGGTGAAAGGAAAATATACTCGAGAAGCAGGAATAAAACTTATAATGTATCTTTATATATAGATAACCATGTCTGAAGAATGTTCATAAAATCTCGATAATCATAATAGAACTTGAACGGAATTATAAATAGTGTATCAGAGTAGCAGAAACATCATGGAATTTCAAAGAAACTTATATAATAGCAAAACTGTTGGGGTTTTTTCGAATTAAACCACCACATGATCTAATTGGATGTTCATTAATCCTAATGTCATGTAGATCATAATTTTATGTAACATGCATGTTTCAATTAACCGAGTTTAATTAACATGCAAATCTGGTTTTCGATTCTACTAAAGCGGAAATATAGAAATCGAATAACGACTTACAAATCAAACGACGGGTGGAGAACAAGATTAAAGGTCTAATCTTGTTGTTGTGTATGATGATGATCGGTGCCCACTAATGCTATTCCACTCCTTGATCTTCTGTTGTATTCCCGGACTGAATCTAGTTTCAGGGTGGGCTGAAATCTACTAGATCGGTATGGATACTGTGTAGATAAAGAGAACAAAAGAGAGCTGAATTGTAACACACAAAATTTCATCCCCCACCTCCTTATTTATAAGGGGGTGGGTGAAATTTCAGTGTCCCAACCCTATTGGGTTTGGGCCTCTATCCCTTTTTCTATCTCCAGTCCATTAAAGTCATATTGGGCTACAACAAGGATCTAGAAGAATATTAAATTGGCCTGCTAATTTATTTAATTTCCAATATCCAATAAAATTAGGATATTATTAAATAAATTAAGTATTATTTTTATTCCACTAAAGAAATAATACTGACCTACCAATTTAATACATATTTCTGAATATGCTTTCTCCTTTAGTCCAGCCATTCCCCGTGTTTAAGATATAATGCCCATTAATTAATTATGTAAGCTTCTCCCAAACTAATTTTTTCTTTGAGGCTAGGCTCTAGAGGAGTCTCTGGCTCCTCAGTTTGAGCTTCAGGCTGGAGTGCCCTTTTGGACAGGATCAAGAAACACAACTAAGTCAAGAGTTCTTTGATATGCTTGTTCATTTGCCAACTAGACTGACTGGTCAGTTGACTCTTCTGGGGCAGTTTGCACGCTGATTGGAGCAGTTGAGAGCTCGATTGAGGGAGCCATTTCAGCAATTGGCTCATTGGAAGGAGCGGATATGAATTTAGTTGACTCCTCAGGTTGAGTGGCTTGATCAGTTGGCTCTTCTGGCTGGCCTTTGGTTGGCTGAACTGGTGACTTGAGCATTTAATTAAACTCAATATCACTGACAGTTCGATTATTAGCTGCTTCATCTTCTGGCTAATCGAGGATTCAAGGATGAGGTTAATTTCAACCTCAACTGGTCGGGGAGTTTCTTCAAACATTAGTTGCCTTGCAACTAATGTGATGAGAGTTTGCCTTGAACTGGAAGCCTCAGTCGCTTCAGCTTGTTGATGACTGCTCTGAGCTTCTCTTCAAAATTGCTCTTGCACTTGTTGTTGTTGATGTTGTCTGAAGATTAATATTTCCCTTAGCAACCACTGTTGTTGCACTTGGGGATTCCTCCACTGTTGTTGCTGAGCTTTACTTTGTAGTGTTGGCAGTCAAATGTTGGCCCGTTTGAGTAGATCATTCCTTACTTCTACTAGAGTCTGTTCAGCTAGATGATGATGGTTTCTGCGAATGGCAAACATTCTTCATAGAGTGATGATGGGATTCTGTTCAGGAGACTCTTGTCCAGCCCATTCTATGTTCCACCTTGCTTCTATTCTCTAATAGCTCATCCCATGTAGAGCGGTCAGGAGAAAGTGGGCTTCTGAATTGAAGCAATGCCTCCATAGGTGCCCGTAAATGTACCTTGAGAGGGCTCTATAAAGAGCAGCTATGCCAATCACATCCTCAACAAAGTTCTCAGCTATGAACTTACTTACTTGTTCATCAGCCCAACTTTTGATGATTTCAGCTCTTGAAAGAGCTCTTATATTTTCTGTAATTTTTGCCATAGGTGGGTAGGTAGTCCTGAAGTAGTTAGCTTCTGTGCCTCATGGTGGAACTCCTCTGTAAGGAACAATGTCGTCTCCCTGAATTGGGCCATATCGAATGCTTTAATGTTGAAGAGAGGCAGTTCTGGAGGAGGTGGTGGTTTAATTTGCTTCTTCTTTCCTCCAGCTCGTGATTTTGCTGACTTCTTCTTATTTTTGCCAGTTTCTTCCTTGGTTTGAACTGGTCTGCATATTATTCTTCTTGAAGTTCTTGGCTTTTGAACTAGAGAGCTTTAATTTCCAGTTGAAGCAGAAGTTGAGCCAAATCGAACTTGCTGTAGTGGTTTGGCTTTGATTGGTGTTTCCATCATGTGACTGATTGGAATGTTATCGTCTGAGTCGGAGTCTTCTTGATTTGACTCTGCTACATTCTTCTTACCTTTTTCTTCAATAGTTTTCCCTACTTTCTTCGAGGAGACGTCAGTTTTCTGAGAGTTCTTGAAGTTTAGTGCTTTTAGACTCGTTTGTCTCCTGGTAGTTGTTGAAATGTAGTCTGCCTTTTCAATCATCAATGTTTCAGTTTCATCCGCCATGAAATTGAATGTGTTTTCCAATATGTTGCTGATCGTGCAGGCGTAGCACATTTTCTGATGGAACTCGGTTACATTCCAGTTATCTTCTACAATATCCACATACTTCTTAATTTGTTGGAAAAAGTATTGGGCCTAATTGACCTTGACATCTGTAGTGATTGCCACACATACTTTGTACTTGTGCTCTGCCATCTCAGAATGGCTTCCTGTTGTGCCGACGATCATTCTGGTCGTGACTGATGCCAAAATTTTATATTCTTTCTGGAAACAGGTGATGAGGGTACTGCTCTTGTACGGCTCCTAGTAGTCCTCTCATTTCAAGAGACTATAAGCTTGCTGCTGATCAACTTCCACTTCTTGCAGTCTTATTCCAGTTATGGGCAGTTGAAAGATTTGCGCAAGAGATTCTGGAGTTACTTCAAATTGTACTCCTTGCACTTCAGTTGTTATTCTGTCATCACTGCTTTTGGAGTTCAAATGGAACTCAACTACTGGTTCTGGATAAATCTTTGTTGGGATATCTTCAGTGAATTTCTGCAGTCCAGCTTGAGAGATCTTTGTTATCAGCTTGTCACAGAGTGGAGAGTTAGAGCAATTTTCTCTGTAGGCTGCTTGGTCAAGAAACTTATCTCTGTAGAGGTTTACTTAAAACCTTTGAGATGATTCTCCAGTCTTTCTGAAGTTGAACTTTCATTGAATAGGTGGTGTGTTCTTTTTAGCCATGGTGTTTTTGTAGAACTAAGGAGGAGATTTGGCTATGGAGGGCGAGTATGAACTGGATTTAGTGAATGAACTGGATTTTAAGGTAAAAACTGAATGTGGTGACTGGTTTCCAAAAACTGGATTTTGTGTTCTTGACTGAATTTTGGATTGGTAAAAAAAATGAAGCTTGAATTCAACTATCCTTTTTATATAAAGAGGTATGTTGTGAATCCAACGGTTGGGATGGTTCATGTGCCCTAGATTCAACGGTCAGATGCACTTACGTAACTCGTCGATTGGCTTTAAAATCTATCCATTGGGATTTAATGAAGTGAGGAGGAGTGGGCCCAATGGTAATATTTGAGAGACACGTCATTTTTACCGTTCCCATTATTAAATTTGAACTTATCTGTTTCTCTCTCTTTGACTTCCACGTGGCTTGGAACTGATTTCGTTATCAGTTTGTTTCAGTGTAGCTGATGATCTCCAGTTGAACTAATCAGTTCCAACTTAAATGTCTTCAGTTTCTTCATGCCTGGCCGGCTGGAGGTATTTTCCAGTTTCAGATTCTCCTTCTGTTCAACTGCTTTCTTCAGCTGGATGTGTGAACTGGTGACTAAAGTTGAGTTGATCTAACTGATTGACCAGTTACAGTTCTTTTGGCTTTTCTTCTCAGTTTTCAATTTTTATATACTGCAACTACTCTGAACTGATTGATTAATCAATTTAGACCTTTGAACTGATGCAATTTCTTCAATTCTTCTTTTCTCCTTAGTTCCTCTCTTCAGTTGGAGTAGTCTTCTGCACTCCTTCATTCAGTTGATCATCTTCATCCTTTGAAGCTAGTTCAAGCAATCCCAATTGGATACATAGCTCCACAAATCTTGCTTTAGGCAGTGGTTTTGTGAAGATGTCAGGTATATGTTTCTCCTGTTGGGGTTTTTTCGAATTAAACCACCGCAGGATCATTTGGTTGTTCATTAATCCGTGTTCATGCAAATCATAATTTTATGTAACATGCATGTTTATCACAGTCTAACCAAAAAGCATGCAACGCAGATTCGAATCTAATAAAGCGGAAGACATAGAAACGAATCTACTTACAAATCGATAGACGGTCTGTGGACAAGATTAAAGATCTAATCTTGCTGTTGAATGAATACAGGAATGGCGCCTCTTAGCCTTGTGAAAATCGTCCACTGCACAATTCCACTCCAAGATCTTCTGTTGTATTTCCGGACTGTATCTAGATTCAGAGTGGGCTGAAATCTACTAGATAGAGTTGTGAAATCTATGGATAACTTTGAGAGACAAAGAGGGGCTGAATTATAATGTCACAATTTTCGTCCCCCCCTATATTTATATAGGAGGTGGGCGAAAATTAACATCCCAACCCTACTGGGCTTGGGCCTCTATCTCAAGTTCTATATCCAGTCCACTATCAGTCAATTGGGCTACAACAGGGATCTAGAAGAATATTAAATTGGCCCACTAATTTATTTAATATCCAATATCCAATAAACCTAGGATATAATTAAATAAATTAAGTTTTACTTTTATTCCACTAAAGAAGTAAAACTGACCTACCAATTTAATACATATTTACGAATATGCTTTCTTCTTTAGTCCAGCCATTCCCCGTGTTTAAGATATAATGTTCATTAATTAATTATGTAAGCCTCTGACAGCTATAATTAATCAACATCTAAAACCTTGAGTAGTACCACACAAGCTTTATTCATGTACGGAATAAATTCCACCTGCAGGGTTTCAACATGAACTTGTGCTTCCTCAAGAGAACATCATCAACCTGGCGAACCAGGACACGGTGCTCATGCATACTGCTCGAGACATCATGTATACATTTTTATTACCCAAGATATCGAATTCGATCTACGAAAAGATCTCACCCATTGATAAATCAAAGTAATAAACAACACACACATATGCTCGCCAATATCACATGAGTTCAGAACCCGAACTCTGTGGATCTTTATTCTCTCAGTAACTGGGTCAGAGACAGAGAATAGTATCCTATCGTGATCCTCCTCAATACACTAACTAGTGTACTAGAATAATCAGTTAGTCAAGATAAACTAACTTATCAGATTATTCTACGGTGTACCGATGGTGTGTTCAGGACCATCTAAGCCGTGAGCTCTTTAATACATTACAAGGTTCTAATGATATGATCTTACCATGTGACTCCCCACACCATATCATCTACAATGTAAGTATATGGAACATTGTATAAAACAATTATAGAACATAATCTAAATGCAAACAGTGACTGCAATAACTTTCATTTCATATCATCATATCATCAGAAAAGTATACAAAGACAAGTCTTCCAGTATACAAAACCAACAATCTCCCACTTATACTTGAAGCATGTCTTTCAAGCATAATAACTAACTGACAAACTCTCCAATCTAAAACTATCAACTCAAACTGCGCTACCGGGTCTGCATCTCACTCCCATTTTCTCCACGTGACCATCAAAGGTCTTAGCCGCCAGGCTCTTCGTGAATGGATCAGCCAGGTTGTCCTCAGATGCAATCTTGACCACCGCCACGTCTCCTCTCTTAACGATTTCTCGTATAAGATGGTACTTTCTCTCTATGCGTTTACTTGCCTTGTGGGCTCTGGGTTCCTTCGAATTTGCCACTGCACCAGAGTTATCACAGTATATCGTGATAGTCTTAGGCAAATCAGGAACCACGCCCAAGCCCACTAGGAACCCGCGGAGCCAGACAACCTCTTTTGCAGCCTCAGAGGCAGCTACATACTCAGCTTCTATGGTGGAATCCGCAATGCATTTCTGCTTAATGCTCCTCCATGCGATGGCTCCACCTCCTAATGTAAACACATAGCCCGAGGTAGACTTACTCTGATCTTTGTCGGATTGAAAATCTGAGTCCGTGTAACCCAAAGGTACTAGACTATCAGAGCGGAAAACCAACATTTAGTCTCGAGTCCGTTTAAGGTACTTGAGAATGTTTTTGACCGCAGTCCAGTGACCTTGTCCAGGGTTAGACTGATATCTGCTTACCATGCCAACGACATAGCATATATCAGACCTAGTGCATAGCATAGCATACATTAAACTTCCCACAGCCGAAGCATATGGTACTTTCTTCATTTCCTCTATCTCAGACTGTGTTTGGGGACACATTTCCTTGGATAGATGAATTCCATGCCTGTAAGGTATAAAACCTTTCTTGGAATCTTGCATGCCAAATCTAGCTAGCACTGTATCGATATAAGTCGCCTGGGACAGACATAACATCCTTTTCTGGCGATCACGAATGATCTTGATGCCAAGGACATGTCCGGCTTCACCCAGATCCTTTATATCGAACTGCTCGGACAACCACACCCTAATGTTTGACAACCCCTTCTTACTGTTTCCAATAAGCAAGATGTCATCAACATAAAGTACGAGGAATGCCACCACGTTTCCGTCACATTTCTTGTACACACAGCTCTCATCCGGACTTTGCACGAATCCATATGACTGGATAATCTCGTCAAATCGGATGTTCCAAGACCTCGATGCCTGCTTAAGTCCATAAATGGATCTCTTAAGCTTACAGACCAAGTGCTCTTGGCCCTTAGCAATGAATCCCTCTGGTTGTTTCATGTGAATGTTTTCCTCAAGACTTCCGTTTAGGAAAGCCGTCTTGACATCCATCTGCCAGATCTCATAATCCAAATGAGCGGCAATAGACAAGAGAATCCGGATTGACTTAAGCATGGCTGCCGGTGAAAAGGTTTCCTCATAATCGATCCCTTCTTTCTGAGTATACCCTTTTGCCACCAATCTAGCTTTGAAGGTTTCAACCTTCCCATCAGATCCTCTCTTGCGCTTGTAGACCCACTTACAGCCAATGGGTTTTACCCCATCTAGTGGTTCTACAAGTTCCCAGACTTGATTGTGATCCATAGATCCAATCTCAGACTCCATTGCAGTTTTCCAAGAATCTGCATCTTTATCTCGAATTGCCTCGTCATAGGTCCTGGGATCCAATTCATTGAGACCCTCTGGGAAATCTGAAGCCTCTCCCAGACCAATGAATCTGTCAGGTTGGCGTACAACCCTCCCACTGCGACGAGGCAATTCCTGTACTTCTGTGACACGTTGTGCAGTGTTTGGTGGTTCCTCTTCTTGTACAACCGGTGTAGGATTCGATCCACCCCTTAACTCCTCAAGGATGATGTGACTCCTTGGTTTGTGGTTTATGACATAGTCTTCCTCTAAGAATCGAGCATTGGTGCTAACAATGATCTTCTGATCCTTAGGACTATAAAACAAACCACCTTTCGTTTCTCTAGGATATCCAACGAACAGCCTTACATCAGTACGAGGAGCCAGCTTATCAGCTTCCTTATCCAACACGTGTGCTGGGCTACCCCAAATCCGAATATGGTTCAAACTGGGCTTTCGTCCAGTCCATAGTTCTGTGGGTGTAGCAGGAACTGATTTCGATGGAACCAAGTTAAGAATATAAGCTGCTGTTTCCAGGGCATATCCCCAGAACGAAATAGGTAACTCAGAATAACTCATCATCGATCTAACCATCTCTAACAATGTACGATTTCTTCTTTCCGCCACGCCATTCTGCTGTGGTGTTCCAGGCGCAGTCAACTGGGATGTAATCCCACTCTCTACCATGTAATCCCTAAATTCACTTGAGAGGTACTCGCCACCATGATCAGAACGTAGTGACTTGATACTTCTGCATGTTCGTTTCTCCGCTTCCGCCTTAAACTCTTTGAATTTCTCAAAGCATTCAGACTTGCGACGTAATAGGTAGATATAACCGTATCTAGAGTAATCATCAATGAGAGTGATGAAATACTCGAACCCTCCTCGAGCTTGAACTGACATAGGGCCGCATAAGTCAGAGTGAATCAAATCTAATAGCCCTTCGGATCTATTTTCTTTTGACTGGAAAGGACGCTCGGTCATTTTACCTTCCAAACAGGATTCACACAAAGGAAACGATTCCAGTACCAAAGAAGACCATGGTCCATCATTTACAAGCCTTTGTATCCTCTTAAGGTTAATATGACCTAGCCTTAGATGCCAAAGATAGGTTTGATTCAATTCTGAAGGTTCTTTTCTCTTGTTAGGGTTTGTGATCGATGTATTCAACAGTTGTCTTTGCGTAGTGTTTTCAGTTGGTTTAAGAAAGTATAAGTGTCCATCCAATGTGCCAGAACAGATAAAATGTTTATCACTAAAGATAACTACTTTGTTATCAAAAGAAACAGAATATCCATCCATAATCAATTTAGAAACTGAAATCAAGTTTCGCCTAAAACCAGGCACATAAAGACAATCTTTCAAAACCAAAGTTCTATCACTACTGAAAGGTAAAACAACATCTCCCACTGCAATAGCCGCCACTCTCGTAGCATTGCCCATGTAGACGGTGATCTCATCCTCACTCAACTGTCTTTTTACCAGGAACCCCTGTAAAGACATGCAAACATGATCAGTAGCTCCAGTATCTACTACCCATGACTGGGTAGAACAAGTTGCTAAACATGTTTCCACAACTAGAGTGTGAGATGTACCTCTCTTCTTCTTCTTGTTAGGACAAGCCGCCTTCCAGTGACCTGGTTGGCCGCACTTGAAGCACTTAGTCTTCGACTTGAACTCCTCAGGAGGAATCTTTGCCTTTGGCTTCTTCACCTTAGGCGCCTCATCTGCAGCATTTTTAGGTGCGTTTCTATTCTTTCTTTTTCCACCAGAAGAAGACGCTCCTTTTTCAACTATGTGGACCTCAGGATTGCTCTTTTGGAGCAATTCAGCCGCCTGAAGATCTATGAGCAGTTCAGTCAGGCTGACATCCCTTTTAATCATGTTAAAATTCAGTCTGAACTGCTCAAACTTCGAGGACAAGCTATGAAGAACAATGTCGATTTGAGAATTGCCATCTAGCTCTCCACCCAAGGTCTCGATCTCAGATAAATACCCCATCATCATGAGAACGTGATCCCTAACAGGTGTGGAGTCAGACATTCTCGCATCCATTAGTTTCTTCATTGCCAAATGGCGTGCCGAGCGGTTCTGATGACCGAATAGCTGCCTAAGGTTGTACATGATATCATAAGCGGTTTTCATAGGCTCATGCTGATGTTGCAACACACTTGACATAGATGCCAAGATGTAACAACACGCTATCTCATTAGACCTAAGCCACTTATCATATGTAACCTTTTGGGCTTCGTCAGAACCCTCATCTGGCGTCTGAGGACAAACCTCTTCAAGCACAAACTTGTGTCCCTCAGCAACAAGAACCAAGTTAAGGTTACGAATCCAGTCATTGTAGTTTTCACCGACAAGTTTGTTTTCTTTGAGGATTGAGGACAGATTGGAGAGTGCCATTGATGATATGAAATAACTGAAATTAAACATGCAGTACAGTCACAAAACACGTTTAGGATAAACAGTATATAATCGAAAGCCTCATAAAAATTATATACTTTTCCACCGACACTTTAAAAATGTCTTTCATAAGCCACGATAGTGTGGACGTTTATAAAAAACATCTTTAAATAGGTTAAACCTTTAATTTGCCTCCAGTTGAGTTTCCTTACAACAAGCAAATTAATAGCCGGATAATTAACACGGTCATGTAATCGTCTAACTGATAAGCCACGATCGTGTGGACGTTTATCAATAAATTACATCTAAGTGTGCACACCATTATCTTCGCACCAAGATCGCTACTCGAATTTAACCGCTCCAGATGGAGGAGTCAGTTAGTTCTAATAGTGTTCTACAACTATCCTTTTAGGAGATTTAATTTCTAGAGAAATCTGTGATATGACACATCCGATATGGAGGAAGACCGATGTCAACGCGCATGCCCATCACTTCTCAATTAAACCAGATTTTAATGGAGACCGTATGAGATTTCTACATACTTTGGTATGAATCTCTCCCACTTAGTTATTTATGTTTGAGGTTTCATTTTATCCCATTATCGAACATGCAAACATCACATAAAATGATAAACATCCATTGCATGCTTCAACATAATAAGCAACAGTAATATTCCAACTATCATGGCTTATATCTCATGTTGATTGATGAGATAAAACTGGAAAGTCAGCTCCGGAACAGCTAGCAACCGCCGCCCCTTCACCGCGCCTCGCCGAAAATCCTAGCTCCATTTAGGGTTTCGGGACGTGAACCGGTGAACCTTCCTTTTTGGTGCTGAACCACTTTTCTTCTTTTGAGTTGATCTCCGATCTTTATTCAATACAGACTATCTATTCCGAAAGGAAAAATCTAATATTGCTAGAATAAAAATTACAACTCAAAAACTCGTCTAACAGCTTTATATCTATTACATTAAAACAACGTAAAATAAAACCTAGACCTAATCCATGGATTTTCTCATGGATTAAAATCACGTAGCCAAACCGGCATACGGCCAACATCCATTCAACATAAACATACATCACATAAAATAAAGGAGCCATGATAGTTGGTAAACCTGCAAACAAACACAGTCTACAAAACCAACAATCATGTATTATATGATCCACATAAAATAACATATGATATCTATGCATGAATATTAAATAATAATCGAATTTTGCAATTAATTAAATTAATTAATTCGATATTATCCACAAGATAAAAATTGGAAATTAAAATAATTATCCACCAATTTAAATCTTGCATATTTCGAAAATATCATCAAAATAAATCTGGAAATTATTAATAATTATCCACCAAATTTATTTAATATTTTCTAACCACCCTAATTAAATAATAATTGGATATATTGATATAAATCAAAAATCTAATCCAAATATTATCCATAAGAATCTAAATCTTTAAGGATAAAGTTTGGAGATTTGATTCCAATCCAAAATCTTCCAAAACTTATCCAAATTTAAAATCTTATCACAATTGGATTTTGATAATTTTTTATATATATCCAAAATCACCTTATCCAATTTTTAATCCATAAAATTCGAAAATTACAAGAATAATAAATATGGAAATTTGATCCACTTCAAATTCTTCCAAATTTAAAATTCTATTTTCAAATCTATCTAGATTAAAATTAGTTAAATTAAGATATACATCAAATAATATAAAATCTTCATCCAAGCACCAAATTTTCGATCAACATTAATAAATAAATCTGAAAATTTGATTTTCATCAAAATCTTCTCCAAATTAATTTATTAAAAATCGAAAATTACACTATATTTCACATTTGGAAATTTTGACATTAATCAAAAAACTATTCCAAATTATATAGCTATAGGTTTTGAAATTTTCAAGAATAAAAATCTGGAAATTTTGATCCACTTCAAAAATTACCAAATTTAAAATTCTAATTTCAAACCTATCTAGATTAGAATTAGGCAATCTTTGATATACATCAAAAATCACCAAATCCAAATCTAATCATCATAATTTTCGAACCACACTAGGAAATAAATCTGGAAATTTGATCTTGATCAAAACATCATCCAAACTTAATTCCAAAAGTGCCGAAAATTACTACACCAAATTAGGGAATTTTATACACATCAAAAATCGAAATTTTTGACATCCAAATTTTCGAACCATGTGAAATAAAATCTGGAAATTTGAAGATCATCAAATATCATCCCAAATCTTTATTCCACAGTGGTCGAAAATTCATATACCTCAAAACTAGAATTTTCGATTTTTACATCTCAAATTCTTCCAAGTTTTGAATACCATAAAATCGAAACACATGCCAATTAAATCTGAAAATTTAAACACCATAAATTTATCATCAAATTTAATATGTAGTTCAAAATTATGCCCGGATTAATCCTAGAACAGTGCCAAAACCCTCTCTGATACCAGTTGTTGGGATTTTTTCGAATTAAACCACCGCAGGATTATTTGGTTGTTCATTAATCCGTGTTCATGCAAATCATAATTTTATGTAACATGCATGTTTATCACAGTCTAACCAAAAAACATGCAAAGCAGATTCGAATCTAATAAAGCAGAAGACATAGAAACGAATCTACTTACAAATCGATAGACGGTCTGTGGACAAGATTAAAGATCTAATCTTGCTGTTGAATGAATACAGGAATGACGCCTCTTAGCCTTGTGAAAATCGTCCACTGCACAATTCCACTCCAAGATCTTCTGTTGTATTCCCGGACTGTATCTAGATTTAGAGTGGGCTGAAATCTACTAGATAGAGTTGTGAAATCTATGGATAACTTTGAGAGACAAAGAGGGGCTGAATTATAATGTCACAATTTTCGTCCCCCCCTATATTTATATAGGAGGTGGGCGAAAATTAACATCCCAACCCTACTGGGCTTGGGCCTCTATCTCAAGTTCTATATCCAGTCCACTATCAGTCAATTGGGCTACAACAGGGATCTAGAAGAATATTAAATTGGCCCACTAATTTATTTAATATCCAATATCCAATAAACCTAGGATATAATTAAATAAATTAAGTTTTACTTTTATTCCACTAAAGAAGTAAAACTGACCTACCAATTTAATACATATTTACGAATATGCTTTCTTCTTTAGTCCAGCCATTCCCCGTGTTTAAGATATAATGTTCATTAATTAATTATGTAAGCCTCTAACAGCTATAATTAATCAACATCTAAAACCTTGAGTAGTACCACACAAGCTTTATTCATGTACGGAATAAATTCCACCTGCAGGGTTTCAACATGAACTTGTGCTTCCTCAAGAGAACATCATCAACCTGGCGCACCAGGACACGGTGCTCATGCATACTGCTCGAGACATCATGTATACATTGTTATTACCCAAGATATCGAATTCGATCTACGAAAAGATCTCATCCATTGATAAATCAAAGTAATAAACAACACACACATATGCTAGCCAATATCACATGAGTTCAGAACCCGAACTCTGTGGATCTTTATTCTCTCAGTAACTGGGTCAGAGACAGAGAATAGTATCCTATCGTGATCCTCCTCAATATACTAACTAGTGTACTAGAATAATCAGTTAGTCAAGATAAACTAACTTATCAGATTATTCTACGGTGTACCGATGGTGTGTTCAGGACCATCTAAGCTGTGAGCTCTTTAATACATTACAAGGTTCTAATGATATGATCTTACCGTGTGACTCCCCACACCATATCATCTACAATGTAAGTATATGGAACATTGCATAAAACAATTATAGAACATAATCTAAATGCAAACAGTGACTGCAATAACTTTCATTTCATATCATCATATCATCAGAAAAGTATACAAAGACAAGTCTTCTAGTATACAAAACCAACATCTCCGTGTTGACATATTTAATGCATATGTCCTTCTTCTCTATGTGATCTCTGATGAAGTGATGTCTTATATCAATGTGCTTGGTTCTTGAATGTAATACTGGATTTTGAGAAATTGTAATAGCACTATTGTTGTCACAAAATATAGGCACTTCTTCAGTTTCAACTTTGTAATCCTTCAATTGTTGCTTCATCCAGAGTATTTGAACACAATTGCTTTCAGTAACTACTTATTCCGCTTCAGTTGTTGACATGGCAATTGAGTGCTGTTTCTTGCTAAACTAGGATATCAGTTTGTTTCCAAGAAATTGACATGTTTCACTTGTACTTTTTTTTGTCGAACTTGCATCCACCAATGTCTGAGTCTGAATAGCTAGTTAGACTCAAACTATCATGTCTTAGATACCATAGTCCAAGATTTTATGGCTCCTTTAAGATACTTGATAATTCTCTTAGATGCTTCAAGATGACTCTTCTTTAGGTTGGCTTGGAACCGCATGCACAATCCAACTGAATAAGAGATGTCTGGTTGGCTGGAAATTAGATAGAGTAGTGACTCGATGATCCTTCGATAGTATGGTTGGCTAACTGATTCTCCTTCTTCATCGAGAGTTAGCTGAACTGATGTGTTCATTGGGATATTGAGAGTTTTTTCTTTATCAGTTCCAAACTTCTTGAGTAGCTCCTTGGTGTACTTAGCTTGACTGATAAAGATTCCATCTTCCAGTTGCTTCACTTGGAGTCCTAGGAAGAATGTCATTTCTCCCATCATTTTCATCTCGAATTCACTTTGCATCAGTTAAGCGAATCATGTGCATAGATCTTTGCTCTTTGATCTAAAAATTAAGTCATCTACATAAATTTGAACCACTAAGATCTCAGTTGACCGTTCTGTTCAAAATAGAGTTCGATCAATGACTCCTTTTTGAAACCCATTCTTTGGCAAGAATGTTGTAAATGTTTCATACCATGCTCGAGGAGCTTGCTTCAGTCCATAGAAAGCTTTCTTCAGCTTGTAGACTTGATCTCTAATTTCAAATCATGTTGCTACCAGTCTTGCCATTGTTGTGAATATAACATTTACATCCAAATACTTTAAAGTATGAGATTGAAGGCTTACGACCCTTATATAGTTTATAAGGTGTTTTCTCATGTGAACTGACAATGGCACTCCAGTTTTGAGTGTGGCAAGCTGTGTTGACTACTTCAGCCCAATAATTTTTAGCTATGTTGGCATCGGCTACCATTGCTCGAGCTGCTTCTTTGAGTGTCTGGTTTCACCATTCAACTACACCATTCTGTTATGGTGTTTTTGTAGCTGAGTGTTCATGAGTTATTCTCAGTTCACCGAGGAAACTGATCATCTGTTGGTTTACAAATTCAGTTCTATTGTCAGAGTGGATCATTTGAACTGAACTTCTCTTTTTAGTTTGCAGCCTTCTTATTGGGAAAATTATTGGAAAAGCCCCAACTGATTGTTTTGATGAAATGTCAAAACATATGTGATGATCTAATGAAAAACTACAGATTATTCGAAGTTGGAAATTAGGGGTATTGACCAAGTAAGACGTCAGACAAAGTCCAGCTGAAACAAGAGTCAGTTGTCTTGACGGATGGTCAACCAGTTTAAAAGGTTACCTCAGTCAGACCAGTCAGAGTCAACTCTTCAAAGCATAAAAAAAAAGCTAGAGAGGAAGAGAACTTTGGAGACTGGTAGGCATCCACAGATGAGTAACCATCAGTCTAGCTGAAAGATAAGAAAGACTGATGAGAGCAGAGCCAGCTTGAAAAGCTGAAGCTGAACTGATCAAAGATCAATTAGCCAATCCTAAAACTGATCAAAGATCAGTTATCTGGGAGAAAGCTCAAAGAGCTTTGATGCAATACAGAACTGACCTACGATCAGTTCAAAGAAAGAAAAGCCCAAATAAGCAACCGACTGGTAGTCCAGAACTGAAAGCTTTTTGAAGCTAAGTTGGCAATGCAGCTTTACTGGACCATCCCAGGACTAAAGCTTAAGGCAGCTGAGGAACTGTCAACTAGACAATCTCAGAGCTGAAAGCCGAGACAGCTGAAAGCCCATCAGCTAAATGTCCAAAACTGATAGCCGAAATACCTGCTCTCTCTGATAAGTAGTTAATGAAGATCTTGACAGAAAATCTTAGAAAGATCTTGATGATCTTTGAGCAGAACTCATTAAAGTTAAACGGCTAGTTCATTTAAAGCTTCAAACGGCTATAGGCATTAAACTGCCGCCGGTGAATTCAACAGATTCACCAATCATAATGGTTTAAAGATCATTCATCTATATAAAGAGAGTGAACACAATTTTGACAAAGACTTTCGCTAATCTAACTTTTGCTATCTTGCAGATATTGAGCTCTTCTTTCACCCTCCCCATAGCTCAAAGCTTAAACCTCTTATATGCGAAAAGTCCCAACTGAGAAGGCGTACTTCAAGTCTCAAGCAAACAGCTAGCTGACGCAGAATTCCAGCCAGAGCAAAGATTCTCAGTTCAGTTCTTCAAAGATCAACCACCCAACTGATAACAGGTTCAATACTGCCTTCTTAAAGAATGAGTGAGATATAAAATCGTATAAACACGGACAATAGCACCTAAAGTCTCAACGAGCAGTTGGGATCGATAAGTGTGAGCTGTCGACCCAGAAACTGGCTGAGGAGGAGCATGTACCGATGAGTCTATTCTTCCGGGATAGCAACATTTGGAAATGAGGCCGCACTCGGTTTGAAGGGTGCTATTTTCAGGTCCAACATAATTTCATCACTGTGTAACTGTAATAAAGAAACTTTACACTTGCATAGTGGATTGCCCTTCTGCGGAAGGAAGAGAGGACGTAGAAGCAGGAAGCTTCGAACCTCTATAAGTCTTGTGTGTGATGTACTTATCGCTTTAAGCTTTGCATGTTCTTTAATTGCACACTCTAGTACACAAGCTGCACTGACAAGCTAAGCTAAGTCTTCAAGTTATCAGTCCTAACTGATCAGCTCACCAGCTAAGCTCTACATCAAGCTCTCCCTCTCAACTGAATAGTGCATTGATAAAATATCTCAAGTGAGTCAGGGACCTAAATATTCTGCAATCAGTTTAAGTTTTTAAAGTCAGTTTATTCACCCCCCTCTAAACTGACATAGACTCGCACCGGGACCAACAAGTGGTATCATAGCAGTTGATTCTAAGGATCAGCCATTTCTGCAGATCATTTGAATCAGATCTATTTATCTGTGCTAATTTTTAAAGATTGGAAAACCATAAGCTACCTCTTTTTTCAGTTGAGAATTATGACAACTGGAGCAGAAGGATGAAAGCTCATCTATGCTCCATCCATGAGAACATGTGGGAGGTGATTAAAGACGGTCCAATCATCATTATGATGGACAATGAAGCCCACATCATGGACGTCAACCAATCGGCCAGGATCCCAAAACCAACCTATCTTCTCACGGGTGATGAGAAGAAGTTGAAGAATCTAGATTTTGTTGCTCAAGCAGCACTATTCCAAACTCTAGATGAGGATCGCATGAAAGACACAAAGAACTGCAGAACAACGAAGGAGATTTGGGACTTGCTTGCAGATCTGTGTAAAGAGTCCAATGCTATCAAGGGAAATAAGCTCCAGCTCGGAGTCGATAAATATGAGTCTTTCAAAATGCAGCCGGAAGAAAGCATCTCGAGCCTAGAAATAAGATTACTTGGCATAATAAGCGAGATGAACAACCTAGGAAGAAACTATCCCAACACTGAGATGAACTCAAAAGTTCTTGACAATCTCACAGATGAATGGGATATGAAAGTAATTGCTATTAAAGAGTCACGAGACTTAAATAACATTACTCCCAGAGAGTTGTTTGGATCTCTCAAGGCTCATGATTACAGCCTGAACCGAAAGAGAGAAGCATCCACTTCCTCTTCTCATGATGCTTCTTTCTATGCTGAAAGAAATCAGTTCAGAGAAGCCTACGGAAGAAAGAACTTCCGACCAAGAGGCTCACATGCTAGAGAGAATCCAAGGGGATCAGTGACTGGTTGAAGAAAAGAGTCAGCCCAGAAAAAGTAGATCCTGACTGAGGATATAAACAAGCAAATCCAGTCAATGACAAGATTGCTGGAAAAGCTAAGGAAGGTCAGAGATCAACAATCAGCTCAACCCCAAGCTGATGATGCTGCTAAAAGAGAAAGATGCTAGCAGCCAGCTGAATGATCAGCTGAACAATTCAGGGTGGCTAACCGAAACATGGATGAATGTTTCCACTGCCACAAGCAAGGGCACTACAGATTTGAGTGTCCCGAGCTTCCTGAAGATAAGAAGGCCAAATGAGGAGAAGCTTCTTCAAGAGAAAAAGAATGATCACTAACTCTGAAAATGCCGTGCTCGATAATTCAGACTACCCATCTAGAATTGACTCAGACGGCTACAGCGCTGATGATGAAGCTCTACTCTACCTCATGGCCGATAAAGATAAAGAGGTCAGTATGTCTGATTCAATAACCTCTTTCTATCACATACATGAAGCTTCGATCTCTAGGAATGAATTGGATGAACAGTTAAGAATCCAAGAAGATCAGTTAGCTTATGTATCAAGTATGCATATTGAACTGAAGAGTGAGAATGATGAGCTAAGAAGCAGAGTTGATGAGCTAAGTATTGAAAATGAAAGACTGAAAAGTCTTGAAGCTCAGTCAACGGAAATAGATCAGTTGTAGCTGAGAAATGCTGAACTGGAAGCTGAGAATGAGCAGCTTAAGCTAGAAATTCTTGAAAAAGAGGAATTAACCCTCAAATTCAAGAATGGTTCCCAGACTCTAGATGAAATTCTGAGTCATCAGAGAGCCGAAACTAGGAGTCCAGGGTTGGGATATAGCAAGTACACTACCGCCGAGAAGGGCAAGGCAGTAGCTCAAAGCTGTGAATCTGGAATCCTGAAAGGATTCACAAGACCAGCTTATTTTCCCCCAGTTGAGGAATCTAAAGACAAGGACATCTTGGAAACTCCTCAAGCTCAGCCCAGAAATCAGACTGATCAGTCAAGCAGGGCAACTCGAAGACAGTCAGTCTTTTAAAGGCTTGGTGCTCAGTTAAAGCCACTAGTTCAACATAGATCAGCCAATCAGCCCAGATCTACTACTCGATCAAAAGCTCATCCAAGGCCAAGTCCTTAACAAAGGCCTCCATTCCACTTCAGATCATCAACTCAACCGAGATCTGAAGCTCACTCAAGGCCAATCCATTAAAGAAGGCCGTCAGTTCAAAACATGCCATCAGCTCAACAAAGAGCTACAACTTCTTTCAGACAGGCCTAGCCTCAAAGGCCAATTGCGTATCAATCTGGGAGTTCCTCAAATCTAAAGAGAAATGTGCACACAAGATTGTACTATGCACGACAGCATAATCCAATCTCTCTGGAAGAATTTACTCCAAGTGACTTTGCAACCCAGTATGATGAGTACTTGAACTCAAGAGATCAACCAACAGTCAATCCTAATCATAACTGGTTTGGAAAACGGCCATCTTACAAAGGCCAAAAAGCTCAGAGTCAAAGGCCTATCAAAAAATGGCTAAGACAAAGAGCAACAAAGTCACAAGATGAGAGGATATTAGTTGAAGTCTTCTATCCTAACACTCATCGGAGGTACAGATCAATGGACCCAACTCTCAGTCGAAGAGTTGCAAGGAGTCCAAGATTGATCAGAAGATCTAATTCTGAAGGTTCTCTTAACCAAAGAAAGCCAAAAGTGTGGCATATATGGATTCCCAAGTACTTGATTAACCTCTCAGGACCCGATATTATGTGAGTACCTAAAACTTGATCTTTGTTTTGCGGGAAAAGAGTATCCTATCCAAGAAAGAGGTCAAAGATACTTGGTATTTGGATAGCGGGTGCTCAAAACATATGACCGGAGACAAGAATGATCTCGACAATTACAAAGAGGTTAAGGGACCACTAATCACTTTTGGAGATAACTCAAAGAGCCGAACCATTGGAGAAAGGTTCGTGGTCAGAGAAAAAATTGTCGTAAATAGCGTGTCACATGTTGAAGGATTGAAGCACAAGCTGCTAAGCATCAGCCAACTTTGTGACAATGGGTACTCAATCGACTTCAGCAACAGCTCATATGATATTAGAGACAAGTCAACTAGAGCTATACTCCTAACTGGAGTAAGAAAAGGCAACATGTATGTTGTTGACTGGTCAACCGGCTATTTAAAAGCTTGCTTTCTCTCCAAAGGATCAACTGAAGCAAGCTGATTGTGGCATTGATGACTGAACCTTCTCAACTTCAAAACTATCAACTATCTGGCTAAGAAAGAGTTAGTTGATGGGCTTCCTAAAGAGATCTACAAGAAAACTGGCGTCTGCGGACCATGCCAGAAAGGGAAGCAAGTGAAGTCGTCATTCAAGAACAAAAGCCATCCTCAAGGAACAACTGACATTCTTCAATTGCTACATATGGACCTGTTTGGACTAGTGAAGCCACTAACCCCCAGAGGTAAGAAGTTTACTCTTTTAGTAGTAGATAACTACTCAAGATATACCTGGGTGGAGTTCCTGAGAAGTAAGGATGAGACTTTTGCAAAACTATCAACATTGATCAGAAGAATGCAGACTGACAAAGGAAAATCAGTTCAAAGGATAAGATCCGACAATGGAACTGAGTTTGTCAATCAGCAAATGATCAATTTCTTGAGTGAACTGGGAATCACTCATGAACACTCAGCTGCAAGGACTCCTCAACAAAATGGCATAGCTGAAAGGAGAAATCGCACGCTAAAGGCAGAAGCTAGAGTAATGATAACAGATACCAACATAGCTGAATGCTATAGAAGTGCAATAGTCATCACACATGACAAAACACCCTACGAGCTATTAAAGGGTCATAAGCCTTCTATCTCTTACTTTAAGGTATTTGGCTGCAAATGTTACATCCACAACAATGGCAAATCCCAGTTGAAAGCTTTTAGTGCCAAAGCTGATGAGGGGATCTTTCTCGGCTATAGTGCCCCTTATTCACAATCTTATAGAGTGTTCAACAAAAGAACACTAGTTATGGAAGTAACATGTCATGTGGTATCTAATGAGTTTGCTGATGAGTACAGCAACAAGGAGAAAAATTGTACATCAGTACAAGCTTTGTCTAGTGAAAGCCTGCTGAAGGCGCAGCAGAAGCACCATACCTAAATGGCTCCGAAGCCATCCAATCGACAAAATTGTTGGCAACCTAAGAAGCAGAGTTTAGACCAGATGATCAACTGAGCATGCTCTCTTCACATGCTTCATTTCACAGATAGAACCAGCCAATATTAAGGAAGCACTTGAAGATTCAGACTGGATTATTGCGATGCAAGAATAGCTGAACCAGTTCACAAGAACCGATGTTTAGTTTCTTGTTGACAGGCCAAAAACCAAAAAAGTCATTGGACTAAATGGGTTTTTCACAACAAACTGGATGAACAAGGTGTGATCACAAGGAACAAGGCCAGACTAGTAGCCAAAGGGTACTCTCAAAGTGAAAGAATCGACTTTGATGAGACATTCGCGCCAGTTGCAAGATTGGAGGCCATCAGATTGTTCCTCGCCTATGCAGCTCACAACAACTTCACGGTCTATCAGATAGATGTGAAAAGTGCATTCTTACAAGGAATGCTCAAGGAGGATGTGTATGTCGAGCAACCTCCAGGATTTGAAATTGGAGACCAAGTCTACAAGCTGAAGAAAGCTCTATATGGCCTGAAACAGGCGCCAAGAGCTTGGTATGAAACCCTTACAACATTCTTGCTGAAGAATGGGTTTCAGAAAAGAGTCATCGATCGTAATCTACTCAGAATAGAATGATCAGCTGAGATCTTAATGGTCCAAATTTATGTGGATGACATAATTTTTGGGTCAAAGAGTAAAGATCTTTGCACTTGATTCGCTCAACTTATGCAAAGCGAATTCGAGATGAGCATGATGGGAGAAATGATATTCTTCCTAGAACTCCAAGTGAAGCAGCTGGAAGACAGAATCTTCATTAGTCAAGCTAAATATGCCAAAGAGCTTGTCAAGAAGTTTGGATTTGATAAGGGAAAAACTCTCAAAATTCTAATGAATACATCAGTGCCGCTGACCCTTGATGAAGAAGGAAAATCAGTCAGCCAGACGCACTATAGAGGAATCATTGGATCCCTTCTCTACCTAACTTCCAGCCGACCAGACATCTCCTATTCAGTTAGACTGTGTGCAAGGTTCCAAGCTAACCCGAAGAAAAGTTATCTCAAAGCAGCAAAGAGGATTATGAAATACCTCAAATGAACCATAAATCTTGGGTCATGGTATCCCAAAGATGATAGCTTGAGTCTTATCGGCTACTCAGACTTAGAATTCGGAGGATGCAAGATCGACAGAAAAAGCACCAGTGGAACATGTCAGTTTCTTGGGAACAAACTGATATCCTGGTTTAGCAAGAAACAGCACTCAATTGCCACGTCAACAACTGAAGCCGTGTATGTAGCTGCTGGAAGCTGTTGTGCTCAAATCCTATGGATGAAGCAACAACTAAAGGATTATAAGGTGGAGACTGAAGAAGTGTCAATCTACTGTGATAACAATAGTGCTATTACAATATCTCAAAATCCAGTATTGCATTTAAGGACGAAACACATTGATATCAGGCACCACTTCATCAGAGATCACATAGAGAAGAAAGAAATATGCATCAAATATGTCAACACGGAAAAGCAGATAGCCGATATCTTCACCAAGCCATTGCCAGAAGCTAGATTTGTGGAGCTGTGCATCTAACTGGGATTGCTCGAACTAGCTTCAAAGAAGGATGATGATCAGCCAAGAGAAGAAGTGAAGAGGAATGACAGGTCCAAATTCTCTCGTGTTTTTATGTCTTTTTTCTCGTTCTTTTGTCCTTTGTTTTTTCTGTTTTTGAGTCGGAAAGAGCCAGAATGGGCACAAAGGGAAGCATGAGGCAGGAGAATCACTTCTGGAGGGCATGAGGGTGACAATGATACCAAGATGGGCAATAACTTCTCAGCAGAAAGCTCTCTCTTGAGCCTGGCGGAAATTGCCCACCATTCCAGCAAAAGCTGAATGAGAAGTTTGTGATCGTGCCCACAACAACCCCAGAGTGATTAAGAGGAGAAGGAGAGGAGACTGGGCACAAGGAAAACTAATGCCAGCTACAGCAGGAGCAACGCACCCTAGCCGCCGAAGGAAAGAGGAGCCGCGGAAGGTAAGTTAACGCTTCTAGAAGGATGCTCAGCTCTACAAGAAAAGTTGCTATGTCGGCACAACTAGGGCACGGAAAGTACAGAATCTGCGATTCAAAATCTTCTAAATAAGGGAAGAATCTTCCAGATATGGAAAGTCTTGGGCATGGTGGCTGCGTATTAGGCTGAAGATCCTCGGCCTGTCGGGGAGTTTACCTAGTGTCTTTGTACTCCTATATAAGTAGATGTCATGATAGCAAACAAGTCTCTCGAAACTCGATATAACACTCTTTACCATTTTTTTTATTTCTTTTTACGCACAGAAAATTTATTTTTCCGCATTAGTTATATGTTCTTCAATCCAGCGTTGGTGTTGGATTTATTTTGCTAATTAATATAAGTAAGTTTTTCATTTATATTATATTTTATTTCATTTCTTTTACTTATTGTTATTGCTCTAAGTCTAGCATGAGCAGCTAGACTCGTTATTCCGGATTAAACAAGGATAAGAACTTAATGAACACGTAAGAACCATGAGGCTTATGGGCATAAACTGTGTGAATCTGGTTCTATCGTGTAATCATTTTCTTTGTTGCATTATACAGTGGGCTAAGCTTGTTAATCATGGCTGATCACTCGTTAATTAGAATTGTGTTCACTATCTCTTTAAATGGTCAATGAATCGTAGCTGTGTGTTGGTCATAAAGGGATGAGATGCATCACGGGTACTGAGGGCATAAGAGAGATCTTTGTCTAGGTAAATCTGGGTCTATCTAGATCATAATGCTGCTTTGTTGCTTACAATCATATGAGAGATCGGGGTTGGGCAACAAGTTAGGGTTTAGGGGACGAGAGATCACCTCTAGGCTAAACTGAAAGGATAGATTGGGTACATTGAGAGAGATCCGGTATCTTTAACCAGATAATTAGATTTGCATAAGTAATTAGCATGCCCATGATCGGTCAAGTGTTTGTTAAGTTTGACATCTGAGTTCTAATCCGGAATACATTACTACTAATATTTTTCTTTCCTATTCTGTTTTGTTTTGTTATTTTATTTTACAGTCTTTAAATACAAGTACGGAGACCACAATAATCCTAAAACCTTTTGAAAAAAGTGGCACTGGAAGATAGAATTCATAGCTCTTCATGGGATCGACCCTTACTCGCATAAAGCTTGCTATACCTTGTTGAGGGCATAAGGATAACTCTCTCTTACGAATTATTCTGACCGCGAAATGATAGCACGTCAAAATTGGCACTGTTGCCGGGGAGCTGGTTCTTGAAATTCTATTTTCCAAACTTGTTAGCCTGGCCGGTGGATGCCCAATACCTCTAAAGGAGATTGCTCGTACGATCCAAAACCTGAGAAGACTCTGAAGAGGAGGAGAGCAGAAGCACGGGGGGCACAACAAGCAGAGAGACTTGCTCGTGAAAGAGAATCGGACCCAGAAAGAGCACAACTGGAAAGGAACGAACAACTGAGGTTAGCCCCGATGGCTGAAGAAGAAAGAAGAACATTGAGGCAGTTAGTCTTTCCGACTAACATGAATTTACGTCCCATGGGCATAACCCTTCCTGCGATTACTGGAAGCTGGGAGTTGAAGGCAAGTTTCATCCAGATCTTGCCCAAATACCATGGGATGACTGGAGAAGACCCTCAGAGGCATATTCAAGATTTCAATATGGTGTGTCAAACTCAACCTACAGATGGGGAAATGAACAATATGTGTGACTTGTCTCATTCCTATTCACTCTTCATGACGGGGCACGAGACTGGTTATACACTCTACCAACTAGCAGTATAACCACATGGGCACAACTGCAGCAGAAATTCCTGGAGAAATATTTTCCTGCATCCTAAGTCCAGGAGATGAGGTGAAGAATTGGAAGTCTGAAGATGGGCATAAATGAGAGTTTCTATGACTACTGGTGTCGATTCCAGAGCATGTTGACAAAATGCCCACAATACCAGATCACAGATCACGATCTGATCCAATACTTTGTGTCTGGGTTGAGACCATAGGATAAGATCATTATCAATGCTTCAAGTGGAGGATCTATCCTGAACAAACTACCAACTGAAGCCTTCCGAATTCTAGCAGAAATAGCTGATGAAAATCGAGATGAAAGTGCCGAGGGCACAAGGACAGTTCCAGATGCTGGGAAGTCAACGCACCTTGAGGTCAAACTGGAAAGGATTTTGGACCAGATAGAGAAAGTGATGAACCATACTGGAGCACCAAAGAAAAGATTGTGTGGAGTATGCAAGAGCGTGGCCCATTTCACTGATGAATGCCTAACACTACAAAAGGAGGACGTTGTTGAAGTTAACTCGCTCGGGGGGCACAACAACAACAGGCGATACGATCCCCACTCTCAAATATACAATCCTGGATGGAGGGATCATGAGAATTTCAGATGGAAGAGGAATGATGCCCACCAACAAGATTTGCCCCCACCACTGCCGAGGGCACGAGAAGAACCCAGCCTGGCCGAACTAGTCCATGCCCTGGCCAAGGAGAATGTGAAGTCACAGCAGGAGAATGAAAGGTTCAAACAAGAGACAAGGGCTGATCTGCAACATGTGAGCAAGAAAATTTCCCAACTAGCTCAAGACCTTACCCAACTGAAGGAAAGGAACGGACAATTACCATCTCAGGTGGTAAATCCCCGAGAACAGGTGAACGCTGTGACCATAACAAGTGAAGAAGAATTGATGAAAGCTGAACTAAAAGGAGACACTGAAGGCATAACGAAAGAAGAAGAGCGGACACAGGAAGAGGTTGCGGAGCCCACAAGGCAAGAAACAAAGAAGAAGCCTCCCTTTCCTGAATGTCTTGCTCACGATAGAAAAGACGAGGAGATGAAGGAACTTCTCAAGGTCTTTCGAAAAGTGGAAATCAATATTCCACTACTGGATGCAATAAGGCAGGTTCCTTGTTATGCCCATTTCCTAAAAGAGCTGTGTACCAAGAAGGTACGATTTGAAGATGATGTGAGACTTTTCATGGGAGAAAATGTATCAGCAGTGCTATAGAAGATGCTAAAAAAGCGCGAAGATCCTGGCATGTTTGTCATACCATGCATAATTGGGAGCAAAAAGATTGAAAAAGCGATGCTTGATCTTGGGGTATCCATAAACGTCATGCCTGTGACGATTTATGAAGAATTGAATCTGGGACTACTCAAGAA
Source organism: Perilla frutescens (assembly GCA_026008535.1). Classification (NCBI taxonomy): domain Eukaryota; kingdom Viridiplantae; phylum Streptophyta; class Magnoliopsida; order Lamiales; family Lamiaceae; genus Perilla; species Perilla frutescens. The sequence continues at coordinate 10,622,519 of BRKX01000004.1, forward strand.
AACAAGGGTGATCATCCAGTTGACAGACAGATCAAATGTCTACCCCGAAGGTCTAATAGAAGATGTCTTGGTGAAAGTGGGGGAATTAATTTTCTCAGTATATTTCTATGTCTTGGACATGGGCAACACGACACTGTCTACATCCGTTCTACTGTTAGGAAGACCTTTCATGAAAACTGCTCGAACCAAGATCAATGTCGATGAGGGCACGCTGACATGTGAGTTCGATGGCCAAGTAGTTATGTTCAACATTTATGAAGCCATGAAGTACCCACGAGATCCGGAGTCAGTCCACTTTGTGAACCATTTCTATGCCCAATCTCAAGCCATTCTAGGTTGCATGAATAACCAATAACCCCTGGAACGGGCATTGCAAACTGGGTTAACTGACTACGATGCCCTCGATGAAGATGAGGATACCAGAGACGCTATCATGATGTTGTACTCTCTGGAAGAATTACCGCATGGAGTGGTGGATTTCAATTTGCCCACAATGACGCAGATAGACAAGATACTTCCATCGGTGTAGAGGGCACCAAAGCTAGAATTGAAGAATCTCCCTGACCACTTAAAGTATGCCTATCTTGGGAAGAATGAGACATTGCCGGTTATCATAAGCAAAAGACTGAACCTTGTTGAAGAAAACCGGCTATTGAGATTTTTACGAATATACAAAGAAGCAATGGGATGGACTTTGGCCGATATCAAGGGCATAAGCCCTGGAGTATGCATGCACAAAATCTTTTTGGAGGATGATGCCAAACATGTGTGGGATGCCCAATGTAAACTGAACCCCGCAAGGAAGGAAGTAGTGCTGAAGGAGATACTCAAATTGCTGGATATGGGAATCATTTATCCCATTTCAGACAGCAAATGGGTAAGCCCTATTCATGTCGTGCCCAAGAAGTCAGGGATCCAGGTGGTTAAAAATGAGAAAAATGAGCTTGTGCCCACGAGGCTACAAACTGGATGGAGAGTCTGTATAGACTACCGGAAGCTCAATACCATCACAAAGAAGGATCACTTCCCGTTGCCGTTCATAGACCAGATGCTGGAGAGATTGGCTGGAAACAAATTCTTTTATTTCCTTGATGGATATTCAGGCTACATCAAATTGTAGTGGATCAAGAAGACCAGGAGAAGACTACCTTCACATGCCCATTCGGCATATTTGCTTACCGAAGGAGGCATTTTGGGCCCTGCAATGCCCCGGGAACTTTTCAATTATGCATGATGAGTATTTTCTCGGATCTTTTGGAGAATTGTATCGAGATATTCATGAATGACTTTTCAGTCTATGGAAATTCATTCGACGCATACCTCGACAACCTTGAAAGGGTGCTAAAAAGATGTGTGGATAAGTGCTTAGTGCTAAACTATGAAAAATGCCATTTCATGGTTCGTGAGGGAATTGTTCTTGGGCACGTTGTTTCAGAGAGAGGGATAGAGGTGGATAAAGCCAACGTGGACATCATCAAAAAACTACCCTACCCCACTACGGTGAAGCAAGTTCGTGGTTTTCTTGGGCACATTGGGTTCTATTGGTTATTCATCAAAGATTTTGCAAAGATTGCTCAACCAATCACGCATCTTTTGCAAAATGATGTGCCATTTATCTTCGATGATGCATGCAAGGAAGCGTTCAGCACTCTGAAGAAGAGGTTGGTCACGGCACCCATCATTCAACCTCCAGACTGGGGCATGCCCTTTGAAATAATGTGTGATGCTAGTGGATATGTTGTGGGCACAATGCTTGGACAAAAGCGAGGTAAAGAATGCCATGTGATTTACTATGCTTCCAAGACATTGAATCATGCCCAAGCTAACTACACTACAATTGAAAAGGAATTGCTGGCAGTAGTCTTTACCTTTGAAAAATTTTGATCCTATTTGCTCGGGGGCTAAGAGTATTGTTTACACCGATCACTCTATATTGAAGCGCCTACTTGTAAAAAAGGAATCAAAAGCAAGGCTCATCGGGTGGACACTACTATTGCAAGAATTTGATTGGGAAATCAAAGACAAGAGCGGAGCTCAAAACTAGGTGGCCGATCATCTGAGTAGAGTACTTAATGAGGAGAAGGACATGGTGCCCATCAAGGAGGCATTTTCAGATGAGTATTTGTTCAGTTTCAAGGGCGCAGCACCTTGATACGCTGACTTAGTCAATTTCATGATCTCTAGAGAATTGCCGACCAGACTCTCGACCTACCAAAGGAACAAAATCAGAAGTGAGAGTCGATATTATGTATGGGAGGAGCCCATACTATGGAGAAGGTGTGCAGACCAAATCATCAGATGATGCGTGCTCACAGAAGAAGCTAAGAGCATTCTAGATCACTGCCACTCCGAAGCATGTGGAGGGCACTTCGGTGCAAAAAAAACTGCAAAAAAGATCCTTGATTGCGGGTTCTTTTGGCCATCACTTCACAAAGATGCTTATGAAGTATGCCGATGATGCCCACACTGCCAGATGACTGGAAACATCTCCAAATGCAATGAAATGCCCATGGTGCCTATCATGCCGGTAGAAGTCTTTGACGTTTGGGGAATTGACTTTATGGGACCTCTAACCAAATCCAATGGACATCAATACATAGTTCTAGTTGTGGAGTATGTATCCAAGTAGGTGGAAGCAAAAGCAACTACCACAAATGATGCCCGTGTGGTCAAGAAGTTCCTGAAGTCTAATGTATTCAGCAGATTCAGTATGCCCAAGGCACTGATAAGTGATCAAGGATCCCACTTCTGCAACATGATCATCCACAAGTGAGACATAAGGTGACTACTGCATATCACCCACAAGTGAATGGACAAGCTGAGGTTTCCAACTAAGAAGTCAAGTCCATACTTCAAAAGGTCGTGAACCCCAATAGCAAGAATTGGAGTTTCAAGTTGGATGATGCATTGTAGGCATATCGCACTGCCTACAAAACACCCATTGGGTTATCTCCATTCTGCTTAATCTATGGGAAGAATTATCATCTTCCAGTTGAGATTGAACACAAGGCCTTTTGGGCAATTCAGAAGCTGAACATGAAGCTTGAAAGAGCTAGGATCGAAAGGAAGCTGCAACTTCAAGAATTGGAAGAGATGAGGCTGGAAGCCTATGACAATGTTGTTCTCTACAAGGAAAAAATGAAAAGAACCCATGACCAACTCATTCGCAACAAGCCGTTTGAGCGTGGGTAAAAGGTTCTACTATAAAATTCCAGACTAAAACTATTAGGAGGAGGACTCAAGTCCAAATGGTCAGGACCTTATGAGATCCAGACCGTGTGCCCAAATAGAGCAGTGGAATTATTTGATTCAAGTACTGGAGAGACGTTCAAGGTTAATGGAAAGAGGCTAAAGCATCTCAAGGAACCAATGGTTTCATCTGTAGAGGCTCTCGGGCTCCAGCTCGTTAAGCCTATATATATGTAAACCTAAGGAGCGTCGTGCCCATGACCATAACTGGGGCGCTGTGATACCCTAACCCTTTTTGCTAAATTATAAATTGTAATTTTGGAAAATGATGTTGAATTAATATTGTTTGAATATTAATTATGATGTTATGTTCGTATTTTATGCCATTGTTTTAACACAGGTTGTCCCACTCGAGACGATACATCATAGCACGGTGATATTATACTTAGTGTATAATACAGTTGATTATAAAACTAAGATGTCGAGTTATATGACAATGAATGTGATTACATTTAATGTTATGTTTGCCATACCTCTTTGAGTCACGCCTCACTATGTTATCCAAACGCGGCCTCCGAACGCAACCCCCTAGGTCGCGCTTCGCTTTGAAAATTCCACCCTTTAAATAATACACTTCACTCATTCCTCTTCATTTTCTTCTTTCAACTTGGGCGATTTTCCTCCTAATTCCCTCAAGTAATCCTTTAAGTTTTGGAGTGGATTCTCTCATCACCCTCCATCAACCAAGGTAACTTCATATCATCTTCTTCTTGGTGATTAAACACCATTTCCATGTTGATTTTGAATCTAGGGTTCATACCCAAAAGTTAGGGTTTTCGATTTCATTGATCCCCTTGCCTTGATATCTTGAACATATGGTTTATTTACATCCTTGAAGTTATATGTGTTGTTAAATTGAGATTCCTATGGTTTATTGCCGCTAGGGTTTGGATTTTTGCCCTAATTTCCCTTTAATATGTTGGTGTTTGGTTGGAGGTGTTGTGATGGTTGTATGAGGTTGATTTTCATATATGTTAGAGCCCTAGGATAGAGGTTCATGCATTGGAAATTATGAGTTCAAAGGATTTAAATTGAGTCTTGTTCTTGTGGTTTAAATGGGTGCACGTAACGTGTTCGATTAAATGTCTCCAAGAGTTTTAATGTGTATTTTGAGTCCAAAATCATAATATGAGCTTGTATATCCATGATTGTGTATGTGGATATGTATGAGAACCTTAAAGTAATGAATAAAATGTGTTTGGTCAAAATTATAGAATCATTGTATAACTCGACATCTAAAACGAAAAAGGGGATTAAAAGGTGCTAGGCGACGTATTGGGATTCGAGGTGGACAACTTGGGCACGGCAAAGGAGTATTTCAAGGTTGAAAGGATTTTGAAAGCGTCTCATAAGGTGGGGTTACTCTAAACTGTAAACACGTATAAAGTTATAGTTATTGTTGTGCTTTGATTGTATAAGTATGAAGGGTCTTCGGACCGGTTATAAGAATGAGACCCTTCGGGGCAATACAGAGATCCTTCGAGGTTGACAAAGAGGTCCTTTGGGATTGATATAGAATTGTTAATGTCCTCCCTGGGGATAATAAGCTTGTGGGCATCCCTACAGGACTAAAGACGTTCATTAACAGGGGCATCATGATATTTGGACCCTACAGGGTTGAGGCTAGTCTCCACAAAGTAAAGAAGTATCCATATGTTATATTTTCACTTGTGCAATTAGCTATAACTGTTTGCAGTGTTCCCCACTGAGTATGTTGTTAAATACTCACCCCATTCATTTAATGAATTTCAGGTTGAGGAGTTGAGGCTTGAGTAGGAGCGTTGTGAACACAAGAGAACCCCCACAAGCTTGTGTTTATTTTTGCATGCTCTTCTTTTGAAATACTCACATTACTCATATTACATTGATCATTCTCCTTTTGCCTTTATGATCAATGATTATTGGGGATAGGACTAGCTCTATTTTGTAGTTAAGATGTATTTAACTTGATATTATGCAAAATATTTTAAAGGCGAGTTGTTCGACCTTGGAGCCTTCTATGTGCGAATTATGTTGTTGAACCCTATATTATGATGGCTAAACTAGGGTGCTAGACGAGCGGGTTGTGTAGAACCTATGAGTCCGATAGGTTAGATGATTGTATGATTGTGTGGATGGGCTTATATGATGCTTCTACTTAATACTATGCTGTGTGACAAATTAGATCTGATAGGTTGCATGTTATAGATGCGAAACATTTATAATGAAAAATTATGATGTCTTACCTTATCATGCTATTTGACCTTAGCTTCCGCTCAATTCAATATAAGCACACAAATTTATGTAAGAAAATTGTATGATAAGTCATGTGGCCCAAACGGAGTAGTTTGGGGCGTTACAGGCGCTGACTGAGAGGCAACCCAGGTTTATTTATTTTTTATTTCCTTTTTTATATATTTTTCCGTAATTTATTTATTTTCTTTTGAGTGTTTATTTTTGTCATGTTAGATTAGGAATTAGATTTTACGGTTGTATTTTGTTTTTGGAGTATTTTAGGAAACAAATTTAGGTGAATTTTTCATGGAAGGAAAGAATCTAGCCAATTTGGATGCTTCCAGTATGGAGGGCACCAGCAAAGGCAATTCCGGAAAATTCGGGATCTCTCTGCCCCTATGGGCACAACATAAGATTTCGTACAAGGAAATCCTGGAAGCCTAAAAGTTGTCTGATGGGTCTGTCACATCAATTCAAATTGAGTGGATAGGGTGAATCCAAGTATTAAACCCCAATCCCTCCTCACCAAAATCCATTCGCCATTTTCACCCAAAATTTTCAAAAAATTATAGCCTATTCTCTCTCTCTAAAAAACTCTCTCTCTCTCAAACGCCATAACCACGATCACCATGGCCCCCAAAACTCGCGCTGCCAAGTGCACCAAGAAGAAGGTGGAGTTCACACCTTCTACTTCACCGGAAAATTCCAGGAAAACCACCACCGACGCTGCTGTACCAATCAAGCCATCGAGCACTGCCGCCATGAACATTCAACCTCTCGCCACAGTCGAACCACCGACTTCACCTATTTCCACGCGTGAGTCCGAGAAGGTTGACAAACCTTCTCTGAAAATTATAGAGCAGACCGCCGACGAGATCGACAACCAAGAGGAGGCCAGCATGCAGCAAGATGTGACTCCAGAGCAGACGCCGGAGCACACTCCTGAACCCTCTACAACTGAAAAATTGAAGAAGGTGAAGAAGGAGAAGGTCGCCGCCGCAAAAGCTATGTCGCAGACCTTGAAGAGGAAGAAGCAGCCGAGGACGAGGAAGTTGACGAAGAAGCCGATGAAGAAAAAGTTGAAAGCATTGGGGAGTCGCGAGCCCACAAGAGTCTGGATGACTAGTCTCTGTCTCTGAAGGAGGCTGCTAAGGGCACAACGGATGCACCCTCTGTGTCTGCCAAGGGAAAAGGGAAAGCCTCTGCCAAGCCGTCTGCAAAGAAGGGTAAAACTGTAGTTAGCCCAACTTCTAGAAAAGTCATGCCAAAAGGAGAGGGCGTCTTGCCCATAAGGGAGATCGTGCATAGCAAGACCATCCACTTCGCCTCGTTTGCTGTCTTGGGCATCGAGCGAGAGGTAAGAGAACTCGTCTCTAACATTGGCTGGTCTTTCTTTATTGAATGGGACTGTTTGATTTTTCCTAAGTTGGTCTATGAGTTTTTCCATGATCTGTCTGTGAAAAGTATGGGGAAGGAAGGTACTTCTGCAAAAATTTTCAAATTTAAAATTTTTGGTAAAAATTTCAACCTTTCTGCTAATGAATTGAACATGGGTCTAGGAATTGTTTCGTTTTTAGATTTGAATGATGATGAATATAAATCTGCTATTGTTGTGGTGCCCACGGATGAGAATGTGGAGGAGAAGTAGGCTGAGTTAGGTGACGGTTCCAAATTCAAGTCTGGAACCAGCAAGGGATACATGCTGAAAAGTAATGCCCTTCGCTTTTGTCATCGAGTCCTCGCCTACAACTTCTTTGGCCAGAAAGATAGCTCCAACTCCATCACCAATCAGGAGTTGTTTATCCTCTGGTGTATGGTGCACAAGAAGAGGATAAACTTTAGAGCTGTGGCCATTGCCCACTTCAAGGAAACTATAGCCCATTCTAAGAATCGTATCTCTTGTGCCCAACTGATTACCCATCTTGCTGAAAAACTGCATCTATTTGATCCTTCATCCACTAATCTGTATTGTAAGTATGTTGAATTATTTAATTTGAACTGCTTGAAACGTATGTTGGATGTTTTTGATGATGAGGAGAGGAAATCCGTGTTTGGCATACTGAAGCTTGAGAGTTCAAGTAGCCTTAGTTTTCCTTTGAATGCTATATGTTCTTCAATCTAGCGTTGGTGTTGGATTTCTTTTGCTAATTAATATAAGTAAGTTTTTCGTTTATATTATGTTTTATTTCATTTCTTTTACTTATTGTTATTGCTCTAAGTCTAGCATGAGCAGCTAGACTCGTTATTCCGGATTGAATAAGGATAAGAACTTAATGAACACGTAAGAACCGTGAGGCTTATGGGCATAAACTATGTGAATCTGGTTCTGTCGTGTAATCATTTTCTTTGTTGCATTATACAGTGGGCTAAGCTAGTTAATTGTGGTTGATCACTCGTTAATTAGAATTGTGTTCACTATCTCTATAAATGGTCAATGAATTGTAGCTGTGTGTTGGTCATAAAGGGATGGGATGCATCACGGATACTGAGGGCATAAGAGAGATCTTTGTCTAGGTAAATCTGGGTCTATCTAGATCATAATGTTGCTTTGTTGCTTACAATCATATGAGAGATCGGGGTTGGGCAACAAGTTAGGGTTTAGGGGACGAGAGATCACCTCTAGGTTAAACTAAAAGGATAGATTGGGTACGTTGAGAGAGATCCGGTACCTTTAATCAGATAATTAGATTTGTATAAGTAATTAGCGTGCCCATGATCAGTCAAGTGTTTGTTAAGTTCGACATCTGACTTCTAATCCGGAATACGTTACTACTAATATTTTCCTTTCCTATTTTGTTTTGTTTTGTTATTTTATTTTACAGTCTTAAAACCTTTTGAAAAAAGTGACACTGAAAGATAGAATTCACAGCTCCTCGTGGGATCGACCCTAACTCGCATAAAGCTTGTTATGCCTTGTTGAGGACATAAGGATAACTCTCTCTTAAGAATTATTCTAATCGCGAAACGACCACGCGTCAAGGAACACTCCAGCTGAAGATGAGAACTGACTCAAAATGGCATCAGTTAGTTAAGATTTGGAGCTTAAACTGATGAAACCAAATCAGTTCAGAGGAAATGGCGAAGGAAGCTGAAGGATGAAGATGAGTAAACAGATTGCAGAAGGCATCAGTTCTCAACCAGTCATGTTCAACTGATGAGAGCAGTTGAATCCAAAACTGATTGATGAAACAGCAAGGGGGCTGCAGTCTGAAAAGCCTCCACAAGTTGAAGAACAAGAAATCAATATCCTCGACTCCCTTATCAAGCTAGAAGATGCAAAAGCCGCAGAAGAAAGGACTACCAGTGACAAGGAGTTTGATAAATCACTCAAGTCACCGGTTAGACAAGCTGAGGAACCAACTGAACCTTCAGCTCTCCTTGGAGAAACCACAATAATTTAGTCCGTCTCTTTACCAGCTGATGATCAAATCACCGCTAAAGACCCGGCTGATCAAGCAGCTCAGCTGGATGTACACACTGAAGTACAGGACATAGTGATCTTTGCTGATACTGTCCAAATCGCACTCCAAGCTCAGGCTCAAGCTGACCCTGAAACTCCCCCTAAATCAAGCCACAATGATACTATTAGTCTGGGAGATGCAGATCAATTAGTGGCTAAGTCAGCTGAGCAAACAGTAGACCAGTCCAAAACAGTTTCTTGTGAGGAACTTGAAGCTACTGAAGAAGGAGATGAAGCATCATCCAGAGGGGATGATCTGCAGCTGACCATTGCAATTGATCAGTCAAGTCCCTCAGGGATAATCCAAGCTGAGGATCAGTCCAAGAGATCACCAGGCCAGCTAATAGCTCAACAAGGAGAGCTACTTCAGAGCCTTCAACAACAGTTGAAGCGGCATGAGAAGCTGATCAGGAAGCTTCAAGCCCATACCGGACTCCAATTGACTGACGGTGAGTCCTCTAGCTCTGATGAAGGGGGAAGTAGCCCCATTGTGCCTACCGCCAAGAGAAGAAAAACTGAACACAAGGAAGACTAAGAGCCTGATCAAGCGAAGCTGATTCAAGACTCTTTAGTTATTGTCTTGTGATTTAGTGTATTCAAAAATTCTCTTTTATGAAATAAAAAAATTATCTTTTCAAAATAAATGACAAGTCGGCATTTATTTTAAATTTTTGACCGTTGGTAAAACAATGACACGTTTCACAGTCATTAAAACCCAACAATCTAAAAACGACAAGGGGCTATTTAATTCTTTCAACCAACACAAATTTATGAGTCATTCCTCTCACTCATAAATCCCCTTGCTCAAAAATTTTGAGATAATACAGAAGCACAATTCACATGCTCTTTCAAAAAACCATCTTCCAAAAAGAGTATTCTCTCTCTCTCTCTCTCTCTCTCTCTCTCTAAAAAGGCTTCAATTCAAAATCAGCCAAAATTTTCAAAAATGGCTGAATCATTCAAAGCTCTTACTTCCTTCAAAGAGCAAATGATGAGAGAGAAATTTCTGGAAAGACAGAAATTTCAATTGATTCTTAAAGAATCAAACAACCCATATCTTCTGGTCAATCTCCACAAGACCGGAATTCTGCACTACCTTGAAACTCCTTCAAGATTCTTCAGACAAGACTTGGTCGGTGAGTTCTTGCTTCCAGCAAAGGTATCTACAGATGGGAAGGTTATACATTCAGTGATTCAAGGAAACAAACCCCATATTACTGAAAGAAAGATTGCAGAAATCTTTCAACTTCCCAGAAAGGGTTCCAGGGTTCAAGATCTGAAAGATTCAGCTAAACCATACTGGAAAGAATGGCACGCTTCAACTTGCACCAAGCAATTCAGTTTTACCATAGCTAAGACTGATCTGAAGCCTGAGTATGGAGTTAGACTCGATGTCACGAACAAAATGATGTTCGGTGCCATTGGAAGCTTGAGTCAATTAACTCAAGAAAAATACAAGGTAATGATACACCTTGTTGAAGGATTGGAAGAAAATTAGGCAGAATTTGTATTCTCCCAATTCAAGCATCAAGTCATCAAAGCTGTCGACTCAAAGAAGACTGGGAGATTTGAGTCCAAAGTAGGACTTGTTCTAAGAATAAACAAGCTCCTAGAAGATATGTTGAATCTTCCAAATGATGATGCACTGCCAGTCCTCATCTCCGATTGGATTCTCAAGAAAGGAAAATCACATCTTCAGTCACTCAAGAAGAAGAGAAGATCCAAAGCCGAAACTGGCAATACAACTTCAAGCAGCTCAACTGCGAATGAAGTTCCTTCTCCACACTCCAAGAATGGATCATCAGTTGACTTCAAGCCCTGCACTGATCCAGATGAGCTCATTCCATTCATCGGAATTCCTCATCTAAATTATGGAGCTGACTACTTCAGGAGAACTTGTCCTCCTCCTCAGCTGACTGAAGACAATATTCGCACTTTCTACAGTGGCGAATATGCAGTCAAGAGTGCACAGAAGGATGTAACAAATCTCCTTCTCACTTGCTTCACCTATGTTGCCAAGCAAGACAATCAGTTGTTCAAACAACTACACCAGTACTTCTACTGGTATAATTGGAGACATTTTATGTCAATCCAGTCACACTTCTTGCTAACTGCCTTTCATGGCATGAGTTTTTGGAAATGTGAAGAGACTTGGAGCATTAAATGGATCGGGGCTTCAAATCCATTTCCTCCAACTATTATGCAAGTCTAGCGGATTATGAATCATCGGCTTGATAATAACATTCTACCTAAGTCCATGCTAGCTGATGTTCAAGCCAGCTTGAGATCGCAAGAAGTTGCAACTGAAGAGCAGTTTGTCAACAATCCAGTCAATCGATGTTGCCTAAAACTGAATTTTGATCCGATTCAGTCGGAAGAGGCATCACTACAAGCTGTGAGGGCCACTAAAAAGATAGAACATGCTCTATCTCATACTGAAATCATGGCGACCCCGAGGAGTCAACACCATGGACACAAAGGATGCAATGATGATGAAGATACTGCAACATCACCAAATCTCATGTCCCAGAACTATGTTACTCCTCTTATCAAGTCTTGCTCAATAGCTGAAAAGCTGATGGTAAATCAGTCCAGCTCATCCTGCAGAGGAATTAAAGAGCTAACCACCTCAAAGCTGACCCCCTCAGCAGTTGCTCTTAAGCAACTTCAGCAAGCTGAGACTGTAGCCAGAACTAATCCTTTTTCAGGACATCATCAGTTCAACTTCCAAAAGGAAAAGGTCAAACAGCTCTACAGAAAATAGAAAAGCTAGCCCCGTCTGACCACTCAAGAAGAGAAAACTGACGAAAAGTCAATCAGCAGCTGATCAACAAAACTGATCAAATCAGTTTAAAAGGTGTATCATCAGTTCGGCAGGAAACTGATGCCTCAAGCAAGTCCCCCCTCTCATCAGCTGCATGATCAATCCTCCTTGATAAGCTTCTTTACTCTCTACTCCTCAAGCTTATTTTTGAAAAGTTACCGTTACAACTTCAAAATAAGCTTACTATTCATCTGAGTTGCCATTAAAGTCTCTATGCTAAGCATTAAAGTATAAAGAGATGAATTTTCTGAGGGATATAAATAGCAAATCTTCTGGTAAAATATTCTACTATTTATGGCAACTACCTAGATTTTCAAAACCCTCAGATCTCAGCTGCTTGATCAAAAAGCAATGGTCCAAGTGGACGGCTGAGATGCATGCATCATTAACTCGGTTAACTTTCTATCAAATCAGATAGCTGATCAGCCAGAAGCACTCGATTGCTCTGGTTAATGCATGTAAAATTACTGCTTTATAAGCAGCGGAGAAGTTGGAATGAAAAATATAGAACTCTCAACACATTCCTTCTTCTTGTCTTCTCTTACTTATCCAATGCTCCCTTCTTGCTCATATCTTCTGTCATCAAAAAATGGCTCTTTCATTTCACTCGATTAATACCAAGCTTCTTATAAAGAAGCTTAGAAAGGATAAGTATCTTGACCAAGAGTATCTTCAAGCTTGAATACATCCAGAGAATACTAGCATGATCTTTCACTTGTTGAAGACATGCGGGCTCTTGTCGTTCATGACAACTAAGCCCAACAGGAAGCATCTCTCGCTTGTAGCTGAGTTCTACTACAATGAGGAGATCAAGGGAGACAACATAATGTCTGTTGTCTACAATAAGGTTATCACTATCGATAAAGATGTGTTAATCGATCTATTTCAGCTCCCTAATGAAGGCTAGCAAGTGCATCAACTCGCGCTTCCATCCAAGTTGGAACGGTGGAATGGTTGGAAGCTTCCACATGTAGATCACAGAGACTTTTCAAATAATTTGAAAGATAGTCTCCCTCCAACAATAGTCTAGATCATGGACATTATGATGCATACTTTTCTCAGCAGCATCACAAACGTGCAGTTCAACGACAACACCGCTCACCTCATGGCCGCCATATATTATGGATGCAAGGCTGATTGAGCATCATTTATATTAGCTCAGATTTGCATGCATATGAAGTGTGCTGAGATCGATCTAACCTCTGGCACATTTAAAGCCAAGTTAGGATTTGCCAATCGACTTAGTCACATCATTGAGGAGCAACTTGGAACAGTTCCAGGTGGATTCTATCTCACTAGAAAAGATCTTCTTTCTACAGTTTACATCCACAGAAAACATTGTAGAATAACTGGCCGCCCTAGGAAGTCGAGACTTCAGCTGATGGAGGACCACAGCCCAGCAAAAGGAAAGCAGTCGCTCATTAATATTGAACCTCCAGCTGATGCAGATCAGTCTACGACTGACAGTGACTCTATCACTTCCACAAGTGATGAGTCAATTGCACCTGCAACCAGCGAGCCTCCCTACATCACTGTCCCATAACTTCTGGAAGAAGGCTTCAATGCAAGCTTTGACCATCAGCTGCAGAGCTGTTTTGGTCAAATTGGAGATCGCAACCCCTTTCTCTTCGAGCATCTTCGAAGATATCTCCGGTATCACTTATGGAAATTCCAAATGGATGATGCCACCATGCTGCACATGGCGGATAAGAGAGGCTATTCATATTGGATCGAGGAAGGATAATGGAGTCGGAGTTGGATAAACTATCCACTCAGTACACCTCCATCTATTCCGAAAATCATGGATTCTATGATTAAGAGGTTTCAAACCTCGGTGCCTCATGATGCACCCCTCCCAAACCATGAGCCCTCCAATTTATCCACAACTCCTCTTCAAGAGGATCCACTCTTCACCATCCCGAACGAGCCACTTCTCGAACTCGCATCAGCTTCTACCACCAGAAAAGATCTCTTCTCTCTACCTGATCTTGACCAACTGATGCCGACTGAAGAATCTTGTGCATGGCTGTCCACTTCTATGCCTGCACCCCAAGTTTTCCATATCACCAACAACTTGTTGGCCACTTCTTTCTCTCTTTTGCCACAGTTGTCACTGTCAAACCATGATTTCTATCAGCTCGCCCTTTTGGATGATGCTAAAAAGGGAGAAGAGTATGCTGATGATGGAAAAGTATGTGGAAAAGCACGTGATAGAAACTGGCAAGGTGATCTAACTTTTTGGGATGAGATCTAAAGAGAAGTACAAAGAGAGGTATAGCTTCAGAGGGAAGCTACCTTTCAGGGGGAAGCTATTCGTCAGGGAGAGGTCCAAATTGAGTAATGGCAAGCTCAAAATGGCATTTGGACTTGGGAGAATGCCTAGCTGGAACAACAGCAAGATTGGGGTATCCTCAGTATACTGGGAATCTCTTCCTAGAAGTATGAAAAGGGAGAATCGAGCAAAAGAAGAAGGAACTGAGTGGTAAATAGTTCTAACTAAAGAAGGAAGTTAAAAATATCATTTCTTGATATTCTTTCTCTATTACTTCCTTAAATTTCTTCATCTTCTTTTCTTAATCAGTCTCTAAACATGTTCTTTGTTAATAATACAAATACATTCTGATCATGCTAATATGTCTTTCTGAATAGCTTAATGTTTTCTATGTGCTCTGATAAATAAACAAAATCTACATGATAATCAGAATTGAGCTGCTTTAGAACTGAAACATTTGAATCTTTTTCAAGATGTGTAAACGAGTATTAAGATATCTTAAGGCCACTTAAGCTGCAATTCTTGCCAGTAAAAACCCTGATACCTGAAAGATAAAACTCGTTAAGCTCAAATGTTATTTTTGTTTAAAGCTCTGATACTCATCTAATTTTTTCAAAGCTCTGATACATATGTCAAAGCCTTGATACTCATGAATGTCAAAACTTATAAGCTTTTAAAAGCTATAAGTGTCCAAGACTATTCTTAGGAACATGGTCTGATATTAGCTTTGATACCAAATCCTGGTACAAGCTCAGATGTTCATTCATGAAAGATAACCTCATGCTGTTTTCCATCATCAACCTAACTGGTTTTGACATCATCAAAAAGGGGAAAATTGTTGGAAAAATTGTTGGAAAAGCCCCAACTGATAGTTTTGATGAAATGTCAAAACATATGTGATGATCTAATGAAAAACTGCAGGTTATTTGAAGCTGGAATCAGCGGTATTGACCGAGTAAGACTTCAGACAAAGTCCAGCTGAAACGAGAGTCAGCTGTCTTGAAGCATGGTCAACCAGCTTAAAAGGTTGCCTCGATCAGACCAGTCAGAGTCAACTCTTCAAAGCTTAAAAAAAGCTAGAGGAGGAAGAGAACTTTGGAGACTGGTAGGCATCCACAGATGAGTAACCATCAGTCTAGTTGAAAGCCAAGAAAAACTAATGAGAGTAGAGCCAGCTTGAAAAGTTGAAGTTGAACTGATCAAAGATCAGTCAGCCAATTCTAAAACTGATCAAAGATCAGTTAGCTGGGAGAAAGCTCAAAGAGCTTTGAGCCAATACTGAACTGACCTACGATCAGTTCAAAGAAAGAAAAGCTCAAACAAGCAGCCGATTGGTGATCCAGAACTGAAAGCTTTTTGAAGCTAAGTTGCCAAGACAGCTTTACTAGACCATCCCAGAACTAAAGCTTAAGGCAGTTGAGGAACTACCAACTGGACAATCTTTGAGTTGAAAGCTGAGATAGCTGAAAGCCCATCAGCTGAATGTCCAAAACTGATAGCCGAAATACATGCTCTCTCTGACAAGTAGTCAATGAAGATCTTGACAGCAAATCTTGGAAAGATCCTGATGATCTTTGAGCAGAAGTCATTAAAGTCAAACGGCTAGTTCATTTAAAGCTTCAAACGGCTACAGGCATTAATCTGTCATCGGTGAATTCAACAAATTTACTAATCACTACGGTCAAAAGATCACTCATCTATATAAAAAGAGTGAACACAATTTTGACAAAGACTTTCACCAATCTAACTTTTGCTATCTTGCAGATATCGAGCTCTTCTTTCTCCCTCCCCATAGCTCAAAGCTTAAACCTCTTAAGTGTGACAAGTCCTAACTGAGAAGGCGTGCTTCAAGTCTGAAGTAAGCAGCTAGCTGATGCAGAATTTCAGCCAGAGCAAAGCTTCTCAGTTCAGTTCTTCAAAGATCAACCACCTAGCTCAAGATTAAAGGAGCACTCCAGGTTGATAACAGGTTCAAGACTGCCTTCTTGAAGATCGAGCAAGATCTAAAATTGTGTAAAGACGGACAATAGCACCTAAAGTCTCAGTGAGCAGTTGGGACCGGTAAGAGTGAGTTGTTGACCCAGAAACCAGCTGAGGATGAGCGTGTACCGACGGGTCCATTCTTCCGGGACAGCAACAGTTGAAAAGGAGGCTGCGCTCGGTTTGAAGGGTTCCGTTTTCAGGTCCAATAGAATTTCTTCACTATGTAACTATAATAAAGAAACTTTAAACTTGCATAGTCGATTGCTCTTCTATGGAAGGAAGAAAGGATATAGAAGCAGGAAGCTTCGAACCTCTATAAGTCTTGTGTGTGTTGTATTTATCGCTTTAAGCTTTGCATGTTCTTTAATTGCACACTCTAGCACACAAGCTGCACTGACAAGCTAAGCTAAGTCTTCAAGCTATCAGTCCTAACTGATCAGCTTACCAGCTAAGCTCTAAGTCAAGCTCTCCCTCTCAACTGAATAGTGCACAGATAAAATATCTCAAGCGAGTCAGGGCCCTAAATATTCCGCAATCAGTTTAAGTTTTTGAAGTCAGTTTATTCACCCCCCTCTAAACTGACATAGACTCGCACCGAGACCAACACTTCTAATTAGTACAGTTAGCTTGGCATAAGTTTTATCTTTGCTCCTCAGAAATTCCACCCAAGTATATCTCAAAAAATCATCAACTAATACGAGCGTGAATCTTTTGCCCTTTGGAGTCTATGGCTTAACCGATCCAAATAGATCCATGTGTAGTAGCTGGAGGCATGCAGTTTTTCCTGGGGGATGACTTCTATTTTTAAAGGATGACTTCACTTGCTTTCATTTTTAGCATGGTCCGCACACGCTCATTTTCTTGTAGATTTCCTTGGGAAGCCCCTCAACTAGGCCTTTCTTGGCTAAATAGTTGATGTTTAAAGTTGAGATGATTTAGCCATAGATGCCATAGCCAGCATGCTTTAGTTGTTCCCTTTGAGAGAAAGCAAGCATCTAAGTAGCCGGTTGACCAGTCAACAACATACAAGTTACCTCTTCTTACGCCAGTTAGAAGAATTGTTCGAGTTGACTTATCTCTTATGTCGCATGAGCTTTTTCTGAAGTCAATTGAGTAGCCATTGTCACACAGCTGACTGATGCTTACAATTTGTGCTTCAGTCCATCCACATGGGAGACTCTATTGACTACTACCTTTTCTTTGACCACGAACCATTTTCCAAAGGTTCGGCTCTTGGAGTTGTCTCTGAATGTGACAAGTGGACCTTTGATTTTCTTATAACCATTGAGATCTTCTTTGTCTCCAGTCATATGCTTGGAGCACCCGCTATCTAGATACTAAACATCCTTTGTTTTCTTCATAGATAGGATGCTCTTTTCCTACAAGAACAAGGATTAACATTTAGGTACCCATTTGATATCGGATCCTTATTGATTGATCAAATTTTTTGGAATCCAAATTTGCTAGACTTTTGGATTTTTGTTATTCAGTGATCCATCTGATTTGGATCGTTTGATCATTTTTGTCCTTTTGTCAATTCTTTTTCTTTGAGTTGAGTCAGTTGAATGGTACCTGCGATGTGAGTTAGTGGGGTAAAATAGTTCAACTAATATGTTCTGGTTTTGAGACCTTTGAGCTCTTTGAAATGGCCAATTCTTAGTATGTTTCCAGACTATGGGGTTGTTCCTACCTGGATTATTCCTTGGATCATTCCTACAATCTAAGTACTCATCATACTGATTTCTGGATTTAAAGGAACTTTTAGGTTTTCTCCTATAGGTATTCTGGTTGAACTTTGAGGATATTATGGCCTGGATTGAACATTTCTTCTAGGTCGACTGATCTCCCAGAATGATTTACAAGGGGCATTTATTGAACTTGTGGCCTTGTGTAAGCTGATGGTCTCAGTTGAACTGATGACCTTGAGTGACCTGGTGGCCTTTGTTGAAAAACTAGCCTTGAATGAACTGATGACTTTGACAGGAAGGTTGGCTTCAGTTGAACTAGTGATTTTGGGTGAGAGGGTTGACTGAATTATCTAGGCTGAGTTTGAGGAGTTTTTAATATGCCTTTGTCTTTGCCTTTGGATATCTCAACTGGCTGAGTTTGGGCTGATCTAGTGAATTATTTCAGGATTCCTTTATCACTACTTTAAGCAATTATCTTTCCTTTTTCTAAGGTAGTAAACTTGCTATAGCCTAGTGATGAGTGCTTGAATTGCACTCATTTGTACTCAATTGCACTCGTTTTGTAGTACTTTTGCTCTAAGTTTATGTATATATGTATGTTAATATTGTTTATTTTGTCGTTAATCTTTAATGTTGTTTAAGTGGCCAATACAGGTTATTTTTGGGTTAATATTGTACAAATCAAAGTTGAATTGGGATTTCGATCATCAAATGCCGCACAAGACTTGAAAAGATGAAGAAAACCAAGTATTGGGCTCAAACGCGACCTACTGGCGCGACCGGCCCGAGGTAGTGTTGCAGGGGCCTCCGAGCGCGGTCTTCGGGCGCAGGTGCAGAGCAGGCCACGCCCCAGAGCCTCTGCAACACGGGCTCCGGGCATGGCTAGTGTTGCCCGCTATTCAGCACTTCAGGGACTTGTTTTTGTGTATTCCAAACTAGACCTCTAGGCGCGACCCAGACGAGGTCGCGGTCGGGACTGATGAATCCATTTTTTACTTTTAGCACTCCATTATTGGTCCTATATATCTTATACCTCTTGGAGAGTTCAATCACATCAGATTCCACACAAAAATACTCTTAGAAACACTCTCCATTTGGATTTTTGAAGATCAAGAACATCAAGAGAAGGAGGAAGATTCAACCACCCATTTGAAGATTCAAGCCAAGGGATTGAAGGAGTTTGTTCTACATTGGGTTTTATCTTCTCCTTCACTCTTTTACTTTTGTATTGAGAATAGATTTTGGATCCTCTTCTTGTATTCTTGATCTTGTTGTAAATGTGGTATATGATTATGCTTTGTCAAGATTTTAATCCATACTTGATCTTGAATGATGTTGTTTGAGTGGCCTCCTTACTAACATCACATGTATGATTCACTTGCATCTTGCCCATCCCGTGAACATAAGCATGTATGGATTGAATTCATGTATTTGCACTCTTCGTTGAATGTTGAATATGTGGAAGGAATGGTGACCCCTTTGAGCCTTTGGTAGGTGCGACCTTGGAATGTGTTAGAGATAGCTATCCTTGTCGCATTCGCAATTTAGGAGATATTGGAGAGATGCTCATTCTATATTCGTGGTCTTCTTACCTATGAACTTAGCATGATTGTGTGTTTTACCCTTGTTGTTGAATCAAGAGGAGTGTTGTGAATCCATATCCTAGAGTCTTGTTTTAACTTATCTTTTAATCTCCCTTTGTTGATTGTTGTTCTTGCTTTCTATTTAGATTGTTTATCTTTGTTGTTTGGTGTGTGTTACTTTAGTTCTTGATTTGGCATTGTGAATGAAACCAACCCCTTATCTAATCATAGTCTGGATATTTCGCTCATCTATCGTCATGGTACTTTCATTGTTAAGTTTGAATTCCTTTTCCCCGTGGATCGACCTCGTTTCATCATATCTATAATTATATGCTTGTATACTTGTAAGCATGACACGAGTTTATAAATATTGAAACAATCTTAGAGGAGATAAAATCTCTATCAAGTTTTTGGCATCGTTACCGGGGAAAGGAATTAATTTGATAAATGCAATATTGTGATAACGATTAAGTGGATTAGTTTAGACATTTTTTTGTTTTGTTCGTAAAATTTGCATTGATTTATTTGTCCCTTTTGATAGAAAGTGTATGCACACTCGTTCTCAAGGAGAACCCCCTATTGCATTGGACTTGGAAATCAAAGCAACGGTTCGCCACAACAACGCACGTAGAAGGAGGAGAATGTCGGATAATCCTCCACTAGTTCAAGACCCGATGATTGCCCAAATGTAAAAGCAATTAGAGGTGATGCAAGAACAATTGAGAGCCTAAGAGGAGGCTCAAAATAGAAACATGGAGGCACCAATTTGAAACCTCTTCCAACCCGTCATTGATCAAGGGGTGGCCAATGGACCACCCATTCAAGCCAACAATTTGGAGTTTAAGACCTCTCTTATACTAATGATCCAACAAAACTAATTCCGAGGGACACCAATGGAGGATCCACATGAGCATATTCGTAAATTCCTTAATGTTAGTGGGACAATGAAGATGAATGGAGTCCCGGAAGATGCTATTCGAATCCGACTCTTTCCATTCTCATTGATCGACAAGGCGGAAATATGGTGGTTGAGCCATGCCCAAGGAACATTTCAAACTTGGGACCAATTGATGACGAAGTTCTTACACAGTTTTTCCCATCCGGAAAAACTCTCAAATTAAAAGGAGAAATTACCGTGTTTAAACAATGGGATGAAGAAAGCTTATATGAGGCGTGGGAGCTCTTTAGGGAAATTCTAAGAAAGTGCCCGGACATGGTTTTGGAAACGATCATCAAGTGTGCATATTCTATGGGGGAAGCAAAGACGAAGTGAGAACACTCATGGATGTGGCCGCAGGAGGATCACTCTTAGCAAGAGGACCGGAAGAAGCCTTGAGAATAATTGAAGAAATGGCTGGCAGCAAGAGAGGGAGTACAAATTCTAAAGAAAGTGGCTTCGACTTCAAGTTCGGATGCACTTGGGCTTTTGGTGGCTCAAATGGCAACCTTAAACTCAAAGATAGAAGCCTTTACAAATCCAAAAGCCGAGTCCTCTCACAGTCAATTTGAGGAGGTGAACTATGTGAACCAAGGAGGCTTCTCGAATCAACAAAGGCCATTTAATTCGGGGTACAAGTCCCAATATAGAGGTCAATATGGTGGAAACCAAGGTTACCAAAATATGGCTCAACATCCAACCTTGTCTTATAGTAACCCAAACAATGCTATCCAACCACCTCCCGATTTTTCAGTGACTAATGGCGTTATTGATGAGGAGAAGAAGCCTAAGATGGATGACCTTTTGATGACATTTATGGAGAAGACAGAGAACTACATGAAAGAATCTCAAACTCATGTTAGGAAGTTAGAGAGTACCGTCGGAGCGATTGGTAACCAAGTCAACATGTTAGAAAAGTAAATGGGTCAATTTGCAACTATCTTGGGAAGCCAACATCAACAAGGCAAGTTCCCAAGCAACACCACCGTAAATCCGAAAGATCAATGCAAGGCAATTACCTTGAGGAGTGGAACTACTTATGATGGCCCCGAGATGCCGAATGAAGAAGAAAGCAAAGGAAAGATTGATAAGAAACCTAGTAAAGATAAGAAGGAAGAGGGACCAAGTCAAGAGGACTTAAGTCCCAAATTAAAGAAAAATAACGCTCTTGAAAAAGGAAAAGAGAAAGAAGTACCGACAAAGGTGATGCCGGAAGAATACAAAGTGCCTATACCTTACCCACAAAGACTCCAAAAGGTAAAGAGCGATGAGCAATTCTCTCGGTTCCTCGACATCTTTAAAAAGGTACAAATCAACATCCCTCTTGTTGAAGCACTTCAACAAATGCCAAATTATGCGAAGTTCTTGAAGGATGTGATTTCCAAAAAGAGGAGATTGGGGGAGTATGAGACGGTTAACTTGACCGAGAATTATAGTGCTCTACTACAAAGGAAGTTGCCTGCAAAGATGAAAGATCCGGAAAGCTTCAACATCTCGATCACCATTGGAGAGAATCATGTGGGGAAGGTTATGCGTGATCTAGGGGCAAGCATCGACTTGATGCCCCTCTCTTTCTTTAAAAAGTTGAAGATGGGGGAGATCAAGCCTACCACCATTTGCCTCCAAATGGCCGACCGATCTTTGATGTATCCAAAGGGTGTGGTAGAAGACGTGTTAGTAAAGGTCGACAAGTTCATCTTCCCGGTAGACTTTGTGGTTCTTGATATGGAGGAAGACAAGGAAGTTCCCCTCATCTTAGGGTGACCTTTTTGAATACGGGTAAGGCCTTGATAGATGTGGAGAATGGAGAACTTACCTTGAGAGTGAATGAAGAGAAAATCACGTTTTCCCTTCAAAAATCAATGCAATATCCCGAAGAAGAGGCAAAGAATATAGAGAAGTGCAAGGTGCTCCAAATGGTGGATGAATGTGCAAAGGAAAAGGAAGAATTGAGGAGCCCAAAAGATCATCTTGAGATTTGCATTTCTAACTCTATCTTTAATTCTTTACCTAATGATGATGTTGGTCTATATGATTCCGTTTCTATGATGAATTCATTTCAGGAATCATACTTAAGGAAGACAAAGTTCTTGCCATTGAGAGACGAGGACCAAACATCAAAGGAAAAAAGAGGAGTTGAAAGCAAAGGAGGAAATGGAGTTGAAACCCCTACCTACACATTTGAGGTATGCTTACCTTGATGAAGCCAAGCAAAAAATCATTTCTTCCCTCTTGTTCGATGAACAATGTGATAAATTGTTAAGGGTGTTGAGGAAATATCAAAGCACTATAGGATGGTCAATTTCCGACCTTAAGGGCATTAACTCTTCTATTTGCATGCATAAAATCTTGCTTGAGGAAGATTATAAACCTAAGGTGCAAAACCAAAGAAGACTCAACCCTATTATGCAAGAAGTTGTTAGGAAGAGGTCTTGAAGTTGCTTGATGCCGGTATCATTTTTGCTATTTCGGATAGTGAGTGGGTGAGTCCTACTTAAGTTGTTGCTAAAAAGGGAGGAATGACATTGATAGAAAATGAGAGCAAGGAAATGATTGCTACTAGGGTAGTAACCAGTTGGAGAATGTGTATAGATTATAGGGCTCTAAATGCTTACACTAGAAAAGACCATTTTCCATTACCCTTTATTGATCAAATGCTAGATAGGTTAGCGGGTCATGAGTTCTATTACTTTTTAGATGGGTATTCGGGGTACAATCAAATCATGATTGCTCCCGAAGACCAAGAAAAGACCGCTTTTACTTTTCCCTATGGCATTTTTGCATATAGATGGATGTCTTTTGGGTTGTGTAATGCACCCGCCACCTTCCAAAGGTGTATGATGTCCATTTTTCATAGATTGATTGAAAATATCATGGAGGTGTTTATGGATGACTTTTTTGTGTTTGGTGATTCGTTTGATATATGCCTTGATAATTTAACACAAGTATTGCAGAGGTGTGAAGACACTAATCTAGTGCTCAATTGGGAAAAATGCCACTTCATGGTGAGAGATGGCATTGTTCTAGGACACAAGGTGTCGGGTTAAGGTCTAGAGGTGGACTGGGCCAAGATAGTGGCCATTGAGAAACTACCTCCACCAACAAATGAAAAGGGAGTTAGAAGCTTCTTGGGACACATCGGGTTCTATAGGCATTTTATAAAAGACTTTTCTAAAGTCTCTAAACCCCTTTATCGTTTACTTGAAAAAGCTGTTGAATTTGACTTTGATGCTAATTGTTTGCAGGCTTTTGAAATGTTGAAGAAGGCCCTCATCACGGCACCCGTACTTATCACACCCGATTGGAGTGAGCCTTTTGAAGTGATGTGTGATGCAAGCGAGATAGCGGTGGGAGCCGCCCTTAGCCAAAAGAAGGACAAGCTCTTCCTAGTCATCTACTATGGGAGTAGGATGTTGGATCCCGCTCAAGTCAACTATACCATCATAGAGAGGGAACTCTTGGCGGTCGTCTACGCATTCGACAAGTTTAGGCCCTATCTCATTGGGGCCTGAACAATTGTGCACATTGACCACGCCGCTTTGAGGTATCTTTTTGCCAAGAAGAATGCAAAGCCAAATCTTATCCGATGGATTCTTCTACTCCAAGAGTTCGATGTGGAGATCAAAGATAGAAAAGGATGCGAGAATGTGGTGGCGGATCACTTGTCCCGGCTAGATCACATGAAAAAAGAAGAGAAAACTAAGAGGCCAATCAACGAAATCTTTCTTAATGAGAGAATCATGTCAGTATCAACAAAAGTTCCGTGGTTTGCGGATATTGTTAACTTTCTAGTTGCCAAAGTACAACCCGTGGAGATGGAGAGCTATCAAAGGAAAAAGTTCTTCCATGATCTCAAATTTTACATATGGGAAGAACCTTATCTCTTTAAAAGGTGTGCCGATTCCATCCTTAGAAGGTGTGTGCCGGAGGAAGAATGGATCGAGATAATGAAGTTATGTCATGATTCCCCTTGTGGGGGCCATTTTGCTTCCAATAGAATCGCTAGGAAGATTCTACAAAGCGGGTTCTATTGGCCCTCCATTTTTAGAAATTGTGAAGAATTTGTGAAGGCATGTGAGAGATGCCAAAAGATGGGCTCAATTTCAAAGAAGGATGAGATGCCAATGAGTGCAATTGTAGAAGTGGAATTGTTTGATGTATGGGGGATTGACTTCATGGGACCGTTTGTGGCGTCCGAAGGAAATCTCTATATACTCTTGGCGGTGGATTATCTCTCCCGGTGGATCGAATCAATTCCAATCAAGACCAATGATTCGAAGATTATGCTAAAGTTCCTTCAAAGGAATATTTTGACAAGATTTGGGGCTCCAAGAGCCTTAATTAGTGATGGAGGCACTCACTTTTGCAATAAGTGGATGACGAGCCTCCTAGCATGACACGGAGTGAATCACAAGGTGATGACTCCCTACCACCCACAAGCCAATGGGCAAGCCGAGCTTGCAAATAGAGAGGTCAAACAAGTCCTCCAAAAGGTGGTGAATACAAACGGGAAAATTTGGGCAAGCCACCTCGATGAAGCACTTTGGGCCTATCGAACGGCCTATAAGACTCCATTGGGCATGTCTCCCTATCAAATGGTGTTTGGAAAGTCTTGTCACCTTCTAATTAAGCTCACTCACAAGGTGTATTGGGCCACCAAAAAGCTCAATCTTGACTTTGAGATGTCGGGAAAGGAAAGAATATTTCATTTGAATGAAATTGATGAATTTAGGCTTGAGGCCTTTGAAAATTCATCCATCTACAAGATGAGGACCAAACTCTATCATGACAAGTTCTTAAGGAAGAAAGAACTTGCACCCGGAGATGCCGTGTTGCTTTTCAATTCAAGGTTGAAATTGTTTCCCGAAAAACTCAAAACAAAGTGGGGAGGTCCTTACTTGATTTCGAGAGTTTTTGAAAGTGGTGCTGTGGAATTGCAAGCCAAGGACGGGAATCGATTTGTTGTCAATGGACAACGTGTCAAGAAGTTCTACAATGTGGAAGAGCAAGCCGGAGTGTTTGTCCTCCATCTCAAAGATGTTTGAAGAACATATCCCGTCGAGCTCACGACGTTAAATTAAGCGCTAGTTGGGAGGCAACCCAATCCTTTTAAATTCTGTTGGTTTATTTTTCTTGTTTTTATTTTAATTTAAGTTCTATTGTCTAGTTAGTTTCTTTTGTAATGGATTAGTTCCTAAAAATGAGGAATTAGTCTTAAAAATTTTATTTTGTGTGTCTTAAGTGAGTGAAAATTTTTGCAGGGAAAGAAAATTAGAGGCAATGAGGGAATAAGTGTCGAAGGGAGAAAAAAACACAAGAGTGCTTGGGACGCGGGCCAGAGGTGCGACCAAGGCAGAGGCCGCGCCCCAGGGTACTCCGGGCGTGGGTACAAGGCGCGGGTACGGGCCGCGTTGCAGAGAACTTCAGAGAGCCAAAACTCTTTAGCCCGCATGCGACCGTCAGGCGCGATTAAGCCATAGCCTGCGTTGCAGAGAAATTGGCACGCGGCCTCCGGGCGTGATCGGGGCTAGGCCGCGCCTCACGCCCGACGGGTTTTATACCTCTTTCACTTCATTTTCACTCATTTTTCCACACTCTCACTCACTCTCACTCACTCCCACACACGATTTTCACCCTCTTCCAAGAAGAAACAAAGTAAGTTCTCTAAGATCCTCCATAATTTCACTTGAATTATACTCCAGCATGAATTATATGCTTCCATTGTTCACATTTTGAGAAATTTGGGGAAAAATTCCTCTTTTGTGCCCTAAGGATGGGATGAACGAATTTGGTGTGAATCTTTCTAAAATTTTTCTTTCATTGGATGGAATGTACAATATCTTGCATAGGTATGATATGGGTGTTGGAACTTTGTTGGGATTTTGGTGAAATTTCATTGGATTCTTCATGAATTTGGGGCAAAAATGGTGAACTTTGAATTTTTCATGTTATTTGATTGTTTATGTCTCCATTGTTGCTTAAATGAGGGTAAATGCTCATGATGCTTGCACTTAGACGATTAAGATGAAGTACATTGTGCTCATTAGAGGAAAATATGACATTTTTAGTTAATTGAATGTTGTATCTTGTTTCTACCTAGTGTAAGTGTGACTAATGCATTGTGATTTGAAAGAATTGGTTGAATTTTGATGCATTAGGTTTGGGTTCATGTTAGAATTGTTGGAATGAGGCATAGAAGCTCGATTTTGACAAATAATTTGTATGCTATGATGCAAAATTGGAACCCTTGCTCTCTTATTTGGTATTTTTACTACATTCTTGCACAATGAGCTTATGTCATCTCCTAATTGGTTTGAAACTTGAGGATTAAATGTCCAAATTAGGGGAAATTTGAATGTTTGAGAATTGGTGCAAGAATGTTGGTTTTGAATGGTATTTACATGCTTTATTCAACCTTAATGTGAAGTTTTGCATTCAATGATAAGATTCTTTGGGAAAAGCATGAATTTGATAAATTTTGGAGCATAAAGAGAGAGAGAGAGAGAGAGAGAGAGAGAGAGAGAGAGATTGAATATAGTATACATGTGAAGTACGATTGCTTTGGATACTGTCATATTGATCTTAGTCCTCTTTTTGCTTAAAAATCTTATTCAAAGAATCATGAAATTGTTGTTTGAATTTTAAAGTTGGTTACGCCCCTATATCTTATGGATTCTTTTTCTTTTTCTTAGGTACTGTATCTCAAACACACAAAGATGGCACCAAGAAGGGGAAGGAAGTCTACAAGAAGACAAGAGCCCGAATCTGACCCCGAAATAGAACAGGAAGAGGAGCAAGAAGAAGAAGACCTTGGGACAGATGATCCCATGACATATGGGATTCACTTTACTGAGCCAGAGCACAGAACAAACTAGGATAGACTCTTCCCATTAACTGTGGCCACTACACGATTCGTGTGTTCCAACACCACAGATATTCTTGGAATTAATGATGATGTTTACACCCTTCTGGATAGGATTAGTTGGCTACAGGCTTTGGGGTCGGAACGGAAGACCTACCCCCTTTTGGTGAAAGAGGTGCTGAGTACACTGGATGTCAAGAGGACGGCCAAGAGAGGGCCCGTAAGGTGCACTTTCAGAATGGGCAACAGGGATAGAGCTCTCACGGTTGAGGATGTTAACCGAATCTTCAATGTACCGGATGACAGCATCTACCATCCTCCGTCTAGATATGACAAAGATTATGCCTACCGCCTCTTCTGCCTGACGGAGTCTGACACTGAGAAGTACGACTCTAGCATTGCCAAGACATCTGCCATGTCTAACCTCGTCTTCAGATATCTGCACCGCATTCTTGCATCTACAGTTTTTGCTAGACAAGAGAACGGTGGGTTGAGGACTTCAGAATTGTTCGCACTGTGGGTCATGCTG
The DNA here is from genome assembly GCA_026008535.1 of Perilla frutescens. Taxonomy (NCBI): domain Eukaryota; kingdom Viridiplantae; phylum Streptophyta; class Magnoliopsida; order Lamiales; family Lamiaceae; genus Perilla; species Perilla frutescens. Next base: position 10,650,120 of record BRKX01000004.1, read on the forward strand.
AATGCTGTTCATCTGAACTTTGGAGCATTCTTTCTTGAGCAGCTTCAAAGGCAAGCTCACATGGATAATGGCTGGATATGCATTGGGGGATTGGTCACTCCAATAGCCGAGCACTTCAACATTAATTTGGATAAGTACAATGAGAGTCCAGGATCGAGACTCTTGAGTATCCCCTACTTGAGAAACATAAAGATGCTTACCTCGGACACAACCACATATCTTTTGTCCATGAAAGGAGGGGAGGAACTTTCTGCTGCCAAATCCGGCTCTTACTTATGTGTCCAATTTCCAAGAATGAGACAACTGGATGATGGATACACCGGCTCAATGAGAGACTATTCAAGCTGCGGGACTTCCTAGGGGCATCAGAGATGCCATTGATGAGCAACCAGAAGGAGGAGGAGACAATGCTGGAGAGGGACCATCCAATGCCAATTTCAGACGGGGACGGCGTTACACTGAAGTACAAATTGCAGGCCGCTTTGATGCACTTGATGGCTACATGATGACAATGGAGGAGTCTATGCAAAACTGGCGGAGTGATGTGCATGATGAGTTTGGGAATCTGAGGCATGATTTGTACACTAGATTTGATTATATCCGCAGCGACATGGATAACCGAATGGGTCAGATTCAGTCGAGTCTGGATGAGCGATTTCATGTTATCCAGGTGGATATTGATGAGAGGTACAGCGGCCTTAGGGGTGAGATCAGATGCCTTTCTAATAACATGGGCTCGTTTAGATCAGAGATACAGGACCTAGCCCGACTCTTCCAAGGAATGCACACCGGCTTTGGGTCACAGCAGCAGCCCTACACTCCATCCCAGCATCAACAAATGACTCTCTACCACTCCTACCAGCCGCAGTAGCAGTTTCAGCAGCAGCCGCCATTCCAGTCAATGCAGCAGTTCCCGAATGGACAGTTCATGGCCTCCTCGTCCTCCTCTCACCAATTCCAGCAGATGTCGATGGGCCAATTCATTGCGACCTCCTCACAGTAGTTCCAGCAGTTCCAGACCTCTCAGTTCATGCCGTCATCCTCTTCACAGCAGTTTCCGCAGCAGTCTCTACACCACTAGTAGCATCCACATCAATGAGCCGTTAGTGAGCCTTGCCACCAACTTTTTGCCTCCAAACTTATTTCCTCTCTTGGATAACAATAAGTTTGGGGGAGGGGGAGAGAGTAATGGTGGCAAGGACCTTTTCTACTCATTTATCGATGCTTTATTTTAAACAATGTCTAGTTAATTTGTTTATGTTTTTGGATAGTTGAGCATGCTTGCATGCTTATATTTTATTTATGTTTGGATTATGTTAGGATTTTATTGCTTTTTGTATGTTGGATAGATTAGATGGAGGCAATTGATGGATATTTGATCACATGCCATTTTGCTTCATGAGCATGTGATGTTTTATCTATGTTTTTGTTCGATTGTCTTATGATATGTGGTTCGGGGATGTTTTGTGACTTAAATATGTGTATGTTCCTATAATATGATAGGAGTCAAGAGCATGTTTTTGATTGAGTTGGAATCTTTGATGATGATGAGTTTATGTTGAAATTTTTTTGAAAAGGTTGATAAAAGGCAAGATTCTATAGTATGATAATATAAACAAGGTTCTTGTTATGTCTCAAAAGTACAATTATTGAAGGAAAAGCCTACCTTGGGAAGATTTGATCCAAAGATTATATAAGTATAATCTTTTCTTTGATGGGTGATTAATGGTCTTCTTGGTGCACTAGTTATTCTATAGAACTTGCTTTGTGACTTAATTGAGGCTACAATTGTGTGTTTGATTTCTTGAAAAGGATTTAAGGCCATTCTTCACTTAACCTCATGATCATCCAAATATTTTACGTTCCAATAAAAATTGGATCCTTTGTAAGCGCCCTTTTGAGCCTTGAAATTTTTTCTTGATATTGTTGGGTTTGGGAATGAAATAAATGACAAGATTGTGTTTATTCTTTCAATTGGAATTTTTAAGAAATCTTGTAGTTGGAAAAAGGAAAAATGTTGAAACACTCTTGTGATGAAAAAGAACAAAAAAAAGTTAATTATCTTGATTTGAATTGAAATTGCTTAAGTGAAGAAAAAGAAGAGATAGGTTCACATTAAGATCACAAACAGAAAGAGTAAAAAATGATGAAAAATTTGGAAAAATCTCAAAGAAATTGAGTTGTGAAATAACAAGGGTAGAAGAGAACTTGTTTAGTTCTTCTTGATTTGTAATGAAATGAATTTGGTATTTTTGGGAAGCCACTTAGCCAAATATATACCTACCCTTCCGAAAAGCCTTCACTACAACCCAAAAAGCCCCTAATGATTCTTGTTTGAGAACACACGTGTAGTAGTGGAGATCGTAGTCACTTTGCAAGCATATGATAGGATCCTAGTGCACTCTTGACCTTGAACGGATACACATTTTGCCTATACACTCGAGAGTGAGCGTTCTTTGATCCTTGTGAGAGCTTGTACTTTGATAATTGTATCATTATGATTTTATTGTACTTGTTTATGTTTGATTGCCATTATCATCTTTGCAATGCTCGTCTTTTGATTTTGAAGCAAATTGTCATCTTGATTCTACTTAAATAAAAATCCTTGCCTTGTTACTCTTGTTTTTGTTTAGGGACAAACAAATATTTAAGTTTAGGGGAGTTGATGAGTGCTTGAATTGCACTCATTTGTGCTCAATTGCACTCACTTTGTAGTACTTTTGCTCTAAGTTTATGTATATATGTATGTTAATATTGTTTATTTTGTCGTTAATCTTTAATGTTGTTTAAGTGGCCAATACAGGTTATTTTTGGGTTAATATTGTACAAATCAAAGTTGAATTGGGATTTCGATCATCAAAGGCCGCACAAGACTTGAAAAGATGAAGAAAACCAAGTATTGGGCTCAGACGCGACCTGTTGGCGCGACCGACCCGAGGCCGTGTTGCAGGGGCCTCCAGGCGCGGGTGTAAGGCAGGCCGCGCCCCAGAGCCTCTGCAACACGGGCTCCGGGCACAGCCAGTGTTTTCCGCTTTTCAGCACTTCAGGGACTTATTTTTGTGTGTTCCAAACTCGACCTCCAGGCGCAACCCAGACGAGGTCGCGGTCGGGACTGACGAATCCATTTTTGACTTTTGGCACTCCATTATTGGTCCTATATATCTTATACCTCTTGGAGAGTTCAATCACATCAGATTCCACACGAAAATACTCTTAGAAACACTCTCCATTTGGATTTTTGAAGATCAAGAACATCAAGAGGAGGAGGAAGATTCAACCACCCATTTGAAGATTCAAGCCAAGGGATTGAAGGAGTTTGTTCTACATTGGGTTTTATCTTCTCCTTCACTCTTTTACTTTTGTATTGAGAATAGGTTTTGGATCCTCTTCTTGTATTCTTGATCTTGTTGTAAATATGGTAGGCTAGAGCCCTTAGGGCTCTAGGGTGTGGTGAAACAATGTGAAACTTGTTCTTGATAAGGGTTTAATTTATGATTATACTTTGTCAAGGTTTTAATCCATACTTGATCTTGAATGATGTTGTTTGAGTGGCCTCCTTACTAACATCACATGTATGATTCACTTGCATCTTGCCCATCCCGTGAACATAAGCATGTATGGATTGAATTCATGTATTTGCACTCTTCGTTGAATGTTGAATATGTGGAAGGAATGGTGACCCCTTTGAGCCTTTGGTAGGTGCGACCTTGGAATGTGTTAGAGATAGCCATCCTTGTCGCATTCGCAATTTAGGAGATATTCGAGAGATGCTCCTTCTATATTCGTGGTCTTCTTACCTATGAACTTAGCATGATTGTGTGTTTTACCCTTGTTGTTGAATCAAGAGGAGTGTTGTGAATCCATATCCTAGAGTCTTGTTTTAACTTATCTTTTAATCTCCCTTTGTTGATTGTTGTTCTTGCTTTCTATTTAGATTGTTTATCTTTGTTGTTTGGTGTTTGTTACTTTAGTTCTTGATTTGGCATTGTGAATGAAACCAACCCCTCACCTAATTATAGTCTGGATATTTCGCTCATCTATCGTCATGGTACTTGCATTGTTAAGTTTGAATTCCTTTTCCCCGTGGATCGACCTCGTTTCATCATATCTACAATTATATGCTTGTATACTTGTAAGCATGACATGAGTTTATAAATATTGAAACAATCTTAGAGGAGATAAAATCTCTATCACCTAGCCCTGTACTACCAGTTTCAGTTCTCTAATGACTCAAGATATCATCTAGGGTTTGAGACCCTTTTTTAAACTTGAGAGATACTTCTTCTCTCTCATGGATCTCTGGCTTGAGTCTCTAGTTCTCAGCTTCTAGGTCAGCAGTTTTCAATTTTAACTTCTCAAATTCTACTAACTGAGTTTCAAGGAAATTCATCCTTTCATGATCAACGCTCAGTTTTCTGACTTTATTTCTCAGTTCATCATTTTCATCTTTTAGTTCAACAAGTAGACAAGATATTGAAGCTAATTGATCTTCTAGCAGTTTTAATTTCTCATTAAGTTCATTGCTAGAAATAGAAGCTTCATGAATGTGATAAAAAGAGGTTTGAGAGTCGGTTGTACTAACCTCTTCTTCATTGTCAGCCATGAGGCAGAACAGTGCTTCATTATCTGAGCTGTAGCCATCACAGTTAATTCCAGATGGGTAGTCTGAATCATCTAGCATGGCATTCTCGGAGTTGGCAATCATTGTTTTTCTTTGAAGAAGGTTCTCCTCACTTTAGCCTTCTTGTCTTCAAGGAGTTCAGGACATTCATATCTATAATGTCCTTACTTGTGGTAGTGAAATCATTCAGCCATGCTTTGGTTGCCACCTCTGGCTGGTTCAGCTGATCGTTGAGCTTGTTGCTAACTCTTTTCAGCTCTTGGGATTTCATCAGTTTGAGGTAAGACTGATTGTTGATCCCTGACTTTCTTTAGTTTTTCTAACAACCTTGTCACTGATTGGATTTGATCAATGATGTCTTCAGTCAGGTTTTTCTTCTTTTCAGTTGTGTCTTACCTTCGATCAGTTGCTGATCCTCCTTGGTTTTCTCTAGCTGGCGAACTTCTTGGTCGGAAGTTATTTCTTTCTCGAGTGTCTCTAAACCACTTTCTTTCTCCATAGAAAGTTGCATCTTAAGCTGATGATGTTGATGCTTCTCTTTTCTAGTTTAGGCTATACTCATGAGCTTTGAGAGAGCCAAACAGTTCTCTGGGAGTGATGCTATTTAGATTTCTTGATTCCTTGGTAGCTATCACTTTCATATCCCATTCTTCTATGAGATTGTCTAAAATTTTAGAATTCATCTCACAGTTGGGATAACTTCTTCCCAGGTTGGTCATCTTGCTGATTATGCCTAGAAACCTAGTTTTAAGGCTTAAGATGGATTCTTCTGGCTGCATCTTGAAGGATTTATACTTGTCGACCGCCAGTTAGAACTTGTTCCCTTTGATGACCTCAGACTCCTGGCATAGATCTGCTAGTAAGTCCCATATCTCCTTGGCAGTTTTGCAATTCTTGGTATCCTTCATTCTGTCTTCATCTAGAGTTTGAAATAGTACAGCTTGAGCAACGAACTTTAGATTCTTCAACTTCTTCTCTTCACTGGTGAGAAGATTAGTTGGCTTCGGGATCCTGGCTGGTTGATTAATATCAACTATGTGGGCTTCATTGTCCATCATAATGGTGATTGGACCGTCTTCAATAACCTCCCACATATTTTCATGAATTGAGCAGAGATGCGCCTTCATTCTCATACTCCAATGTCATAATTCTCAACTGAAAATAGGTACAGCATATGGTTTCCCATAAGCTAGAAATGTTAGCACATATAAGTAGATCTGATTCAGTTGATCTACAAAAACGGTTGATCCTTAGAATCAACTGCTCTGATCCTTAGATTCATGAATTGAGCAGAGACGCGCATTCTCTTCACTTGTTTGTATCAAAATTTAGATGATGATGTCAGCATATTTATATAAATATTGTAGAAACTTTAAACAATCACAATTTGCTTTTTTTTAATCGGATTTACGCAAATCATATATCAAATTAAATCTCTTTTCGTACTCTTTCATTTAAGATTCATATTGCATATGTTTGTTAGAAAAAAATATAAAAATCAATTTTCATGCATATTTTTCATACAGAGAAGCCCCAGATTTATATTAGCATGATGTATATAATATTTTAGCACAACCTATATAGCATTTTAGCATGACCAACTATAACTCACATAATTGCATTTATGATGTTTTAGCATGAAATTACTCGCATATAATATGATATATACGACATTTTAGCATAATCTGTAACTCATATCAGCATTGTGTCCATGACGTTCTAGCATGATACTCATATATTAACAAGATGATATCAACATATTTACACAAATATTGTAAAAACTTTAAACAATTGGAACTTGCTCATTTTAATGAAATTTACGCAAATTATATATCAAATTAAAGATATTCTCATACTCTTTCCATATTTCATATGTTTATCTAACAAAAATTATTTTATTCGCAATAGTATAAAATAATATTCATAATAGCATGACAAAGTACTTATTATAACATGAAAATATAATCACAACAGCAAAGAAAAATATTAATAAAAATATGAAAAAATATTCGTAAAACATGTAAATTTTCTCGTAATACCATCTGTGGTGTTCGTTCATTTTAGCATAGTTATATGTTTATAATATGATACAGTTAAAAGTTCTATGAATTGAAATATTAATTGGCACAATTTTAGCATGATAATTCCTTGACTTTTAGCATAATATTTGTATTGATTTTAGCATGATATTTCCTTTGATTTTAATATGATGTAATAAAACAGAATTGAAAAATAATAAACCCTAAGTTAAATATAATAAACCCTAGCTAATTTGTATGGAGTAAACTTTAATTGATCCGTTAGCATGATTTAGCATGTTATTATCCTTGATTTTAGTATGATTTACTAAACCCTAATTTGGGATAATAAACCCTAATTGTGATGTTAGCACGACTTTACCATAATATTTTCTAGATTTTAGCATAACATTTTTATTGATTTTAGCATGCAGGATATTTCATTTGACTTTAACATGATGCAATAATAACTAATTAGTTATAATAAATTTTAATTGGAATGTAATCATCCTTATTTGGGATTAATAAAATCCTAATTAAGTTGTAATAAAATCTAATTTGGAGAATATGTAGCCATATACAGTGCTGATAAAATTCCACAAAAAAATACATTGACACGAGTGTAACATCATGTTAAAAATGTATAAGATATGATGCTCAAATGAATACAATATCATGCTAAAAATAAAAATAAAAAATAAATCCGTACAATTCCAGAAAAAAATTACTCTCATACTATCATGGTTTATATAACATTTTACCTTGGCTTATAACTCACATTAGCATTGCGTTTATGAAATTTAATTTTAAACTACTTTCATATTAGTATGATGCATATGACATTTCAGAAAGCCTTATGTGCACTTGAATAAAATTAGAACTGATACTTTTCAGTATTAAAAATGATTTTTTCATAGAAATTTTAAGACCCTAATTGGAATGAAATATACTTAATTGGGATAGAATTAACCTTAATTGGGTTGAAATAAAACACTAAAAATGAATATTTTATATTTTTCATCCATATTTTTATCGGAGTATCAGAGGCATGCAATATCTTAAATAAATGAAAATGAAAAAAAAACTTTAATTTGATATATTATATGAAAAATATTGCGTTCATAATGTTTTAGCCTGAAACTACTATCTTATTAACATGGTATATATGACATTTTAGCATAAGAATAAAATGTAAATTTACTCTTAATAATATGTGATGTTTGTTCATTTTAGCATGATTATATGTTTATATTAGCATCACATTATTTTCATTTTAACATTACGAAATTACATGAGAATAAGAAAATAAAAAAATATTGAATTATCATATATAATACCTAATTAGGATGAACCTAAACCATAAGTGGGGTGGAATAAACCTAAGTTTGATGAAATAAACGCTAATTGAATGGGATAAACCCTCACTAAAATGAAATAACCCCTCAAAATTAATGTTATGTATTTTTTCATCTATATTTCTTCGGATAAACAGATGTATTCGAGATCTTAAATGAAAAAATATGAAAAGGGTTTAATTTGATATATTATATTCCTTTCATTTTAGCATGACAAATTGTATGAGAATATCATGTAAATTTATTCATAATATTAATTACATGTATTGTTCATTCATGTTAGCATTGTGATGTGTTCATATTAGCATTATATTACTTTCATTTTAACATGATGAAATCGCATGAGAATAGCATGTAAATATACTTGTAATAACATTTGTGTTGTTCGTTCATTAATATAAATATGTTTATATTAATATCATATTACTTTCATTTACCAAAATTACATGAGAATAATAAAACACATAAATTATGAAATAAATTCTGATTGGGATAGAATGAACCCTAACTGGAATAAAATAAGCAGTAAAAATGAATATTTTGTATTTTGCATTCATATTTCTTTGGATAAACAGAGGCATATGAGATCTCAAATGAAATAACATGAAAAAAGTTGCAATTTGATATATTATATGAAAAAAGTATTGCGTTTATGAAGTTTTAGTAGTAAACTACTCTCATATTAGCATAGTGTATATGATATTTTAGCATGACGTTACATTTCAGTGTTACGTTTAAACATGGATGAAGTTATAATTGTTTAGTTGAAGACTTTCAGTTTACTGAAAAATTTATTCAACATGTAACTCATAGCAGGACCGTTTATCACACATATCAAAATAAATTTGAATGATATTATCAATATCAACATAATTCATGTGTTATTTTAGCATGAACTATGAACCATTACAGCATGATGTATATGTCATTTTAGCATGAACTATAACTAATAATATAATAATTAAATACCTAAATCAGAATTGAATACAATGTACAAGATAATTAAAGAAGATAAATACATAACTCAACAACATTATATGAAGAAGATAAAATAAGGTAAAAATTTAATTGTGATGATTTACAAAAAATAGCATTTAATCCCAAAAGAATAATAGTATTTACAAGCAAATCAAGAAACCCTAGAAATTCAAAATTCGTATATAAACATCAAAATAAATTAAAAAAAAATCATCAAGAATTCAAAGTCATGTCTGAACCATAAACATCAATTTCTATTTTGCTCATAAAAAAACATTCTTAACCTTATATATATTTATAGGTATAATATTTATTTTAATAGAAAATTATTAATAATTATTACAATTTTTGTTTACTGAATGGTTTACAAAAATAATAAAGAAAGAGACGAGAAAGAGAGGGAGGAGGTAAAGAGAGAAAAGAGAAGAGAGAGAGAGAGAGGGAGAGAGAAAATAAAAAAACTCGAAAGAGAAAAAAAAGTGAAGTAATCTATGAGAAAAACAAAGGAAAAGAGGAGAGAGAGAAAGTAACGCTTCAAAACATAAGAATTATTGAATTACCATAATATCATCTTTCACTTAAAGTTGTAAATAATTACAAGTATTCCATCTCCTATTTGACCAAAACTTGACTGAATTGTGGCTATCAAAATCTAAGTCATGGAGGGATTAGACGAGTTCCTAGTTCCTACATAGAGGAAGAGTTCTCATTTGAACCCTTCTCTCTCTCTCTCTCTCTCTCTCTCTCTATATATATATATATATATATATATATATATATAGGGGTAGCTTATAATGGATACTATACTTTAGGTGAGAACTAGGAACTAATTCTAGTCCTCAATTTTGACTAGATCTATGGCCAATATTAAATTGAATAAAATCTTTAAAATCCAATAATATAGTTGAAAATAATGTACATAATGGCATTAATGTAATTATGCATCAATTTTTTATATGGAAACGTACATATATGAATATCCCCAAGATACGTATCATTAATGATACAAAATCCAAGTGAATGATCGAGATCGAGAAACCTAGATATTAGAATCACTTTCATTCATTCCAGAAATCTAGAGAAGAACGGGACTACAAAAAGAAAGCCGATCAGCACCATCAACGGTGCCGTAAGAACCACCGCCATTGCTGCAAGAACCATGATTGATGTTCCGATTTAGCTTACACATGCAAAACTACTACTAACCGAACCCGCAAGAGGACAAGGTCGATTGTAGGGCGGTGAGCTAACCCGAGTCGTGTCTCTCGAGGAAAGCTTAACAAGGCGACTATCTTCTTACGCTACAATTGTTAACATGCACAAGAATTTAAACACAAACCTAAACATTCTAAACAAGGGTTGGATGATTTGTCTAAACTATCAAATTAAAGCAACAAGAATTAAATAGCCACACCAACAATAACAAAGAAGAATGAAAAGATTATGAGAAGAGCATTAGGGTATAGATTCCCTCATTGGTTTCTCTCCTAGCTTGCTTCAAGTTGATTATGTTAAACCTAGACATACAATAGACCCCTTCAAGTGGCTTAACTTCATTTACTGTTACCGTCAATCCGTTAAACCCTTATCGGCTATATCATATGAACAAGATTAATAATTAGGCTTATGAAACTCAGTCCATCTAAAAAGGAACCTTAGTCGGGCTATAGAATCTCTTTTCAGTCTCATCTAAAGCCTAGCAATGTCAAGTAGCGATCAAGTACCCAACATAAACAAGCACAATTCCAACAATAAGAAATCAACTATCACAAGCATGGATCGAAACCAAATCGATTATCTACCCCCTAATGTAGGGAATTAGCCCATCATCATGCTCAAAACAACACAAACATCATAAAAGTTCCCCATTTCATAAATCGAAAGATAAACAAAACATAAACTTCTACAATATTTATTGTCTCGAGAGTTTTGGAACAAATCCCCACAAATGAGCTAAGCTAAGGAAAGAAATACCAAAAGTGGAGCTCCTCGAGCAAGCCTAGCTTCCGCGGACGGCTTAGAGTTGGATTCCTCTTCTCGTGCCTTCTCCCTTGAGCTTAAACTCACTTGCCTCTTCTCCTCCTCCTTTCTCTCTCTCTCTGGAACCGTGGTGGTGAAAAAGTGAAGAATGGTATGTGTATCATGGATGATGAATGGTATGAATGGGGAGATGGTTATTTATTGGTTGATGAGAGAGGGAAAGTAAAAGATGGTGTTATTAGGAGCTTTTAATCCCAAACTCCTACTACTACTAGGCTCCAAAAAGTCTCCGTAATAATTTCTCCCAGCTAGCCAAGTGGTTGGAGGTAATAAAGATCAAAACTCCGAAAACCACGGATGAAACTGATCGAATTGGAGCTTGAACTGATTGCCCTGCGCTCGCAGGGCTGGAATGTCCCGCGCTCGTGGGGTACTCTGCACTAGTGGGGCACGTTCACCGTGAGCACTGCCCCGCAATCGTAGGGGTCCCGTACCAGCGGGGCTGCTTCAGCTTCAGCTTCCGGCTTTTCTCTTCAGTTTTGTCGCTTTTCATCAGTTGCGCTCCTTCAGCTTTGGCTTCATCAGTTGTGCCTCTAGTTTTGACGCTTCAGCTGGGCTCCTTCAGTTTTAGGCCTCCAGTTCAGCTTTGCAATCTTGGCTCCATCAGTTCAGTTCATTAGTCGGGGGACTTCAACTGATCCCATCAGTTGTGGCCCAGCTCAACTCCAAGCTCTTAGCTCCGACTTGAAATCTTCAGTTTGACCCCAACCAGCTCAGCGAAGCGGGAGATTCAGGACAAATCAACTAGCTAGAGCTTCGTTGGGAGCTTCAGTTCAAAGCCTCAGCTCTTTGCCACCTTTGTGCCATAAAATCCTGTTTTTGGACACAAAAGCTCAAGTTTTGCACAAACCTGGCACAACTGACCATAAGAGCAAAAGTGAAGAAAATAACATAAAAATAATACGAAAATAAAGGAAACACATATACTAAAGATACCAAATTCCTACAATAAAATAGTACAAATAAACACTAAACAAACCACCGCCATTGCCTATTTTCTCGGCGGTCGACAATGTCAATAGTAATGACACCACCACTACCGCAAGAACCACAGCCACGAGATATAAACAAGGTAATAGAGAACTATATTTTGTACGTTTTTTTAATTTATATATGATTTTTTTGTAGCATGGCTTCTGAAAAAAAAAACTCATTAGAATCTATGTTAAAGATTTGAATGTTGTGTAGCTACAAATGTTGTAACCCATGTATTCATTTAAATGCTTGTATGAATGATTGGCATAATTTTTTGCTGCTTATTTAGTACGACTACTGGATGTATGTAATATTAATGATTTGAATGCTATATGATTGAAGGGGAAGCACAATTTGGATTCGTTACGTTGCTAAGTTAGTGATATTTTGCAGCTTATTTAAGATGCAAACGTGTGTAATGGGGTATTTGTATTTATTTATTTGATATATTATAGTATGGTTGCTACCCTTATCAGAATTTCTGGTAAGGATTTGAATTTTTTTTATATTGTTTATATGTCTGCTTTGATGATCGGAGCTAAAAATGTTGTAACATGTTTGTTTATATGTTGTATGAATGAATGAAATAATTTTTTGTATATGATTGCGCTTTTGCTATATCTATGTTATGATCATCTCTTTTTAATCTTATGTCTGATGACATTTTGTATGTTATATTACTATTAATTGATTGTAATGAGTTGCTATATTAGTAGTTATTTGTAGCTTAATTAATACAACTACTTGTATTAATATTTCTATAATTGTAATATTATTAATAGCTTGTTGTAATTGTTTTTGTAGCTTGTTCAATGCAAAACACGATTTTATTCATAAAATTATTAACATTTGTTTCATAGCTTGTTAGATATGTGTTTGTAGCTTGCGAAGGTGTGTGTGTGTGTGTGTGTGTGTGTGTGTGTGTGTGTATTGTTTTCATATTTTTCGAGCTAGTGGTTTACCGTCTTATACTTTTTTGTAGCTTAGGAGATGCAACTCAAGGCTTTATTCCAGAATTTGTTAACATTGATTTTGTAGCTTCGTATACATGTTCTTGTAGTTAGCAAATGTTAAATGCTATGTTTACATCTATTTTATTTTCGTTCTCGCTTAGTCCATATTCAATTAGTAATTTTATGCACAATAATAACCTAGTATTGATTTTGTAGTACAGAAAAATATTTGTAGTTTGCATTTGGGAAAACACGATCTAAAGGTGAAGTTCAAATGTGTGGAAAAGGCTTGTATGAATAGATTGCATATGGCGTGGTGAGATTCAAAATATTCAAGTGACTGTGGTGTTGTAAAACCCCAGAATTTCAGAATTTATTTAGGAAATTAAAGAAAATAAATGGAGCTTAAATAAAGATGTTTTGAATGTAAGTCGCGACGTTAGGTGTGTTTTATCCGAAAATCGTCTATTAAAATTTTTCGATCTCAATTCGAATATAGCCAATTTTAATCTTGTCTGAAAAGTACTGACCCAAGGAGTGTGCCGGTTACTTTCGGAATTTTAATCCGAGGTCATTTAAGATCCCGGCGACGGAAAACATATAAAGTAAGAGTGTGAATAGTATTTTTCCGTAAGGACGTGATTTTCAAAAATTCGTTAAATATCATGTGTTGACCCGAGCCTTATTTCGTCAAGTCATACTTGTAGGAAATTTCTCAAGGAATCCGTTGGCGTTCTCGAATTTTCAATCAGAGGTCAATCGAACGCCCGGAAATTTTATTTGTCCCTTGTGTAGAATAGTAATTCTATTTTTGAAAAGGGAATCTTTCTTCATTTTTCTTCAAACCACTCCTTCGTCATCCCGAGTTAAGTTGTTTTAATAGTACTCGAGCCAAGGAGTCTCCCGGTATTTTTAGATTTTGTGTTGGAGGTCATTTGAACCTCACCATCGAATAAAGCAACTTTTAATCGAGTCCGGAATTACTTTAGCAGTATTTTTCTACTGCATTGGCTTGTGGGGGAAGCCAAGCTTTTTCCCATAAATAGGGGCCTCCCCCATTCATTTGGATTGCTCATTCCTCTCTTCTCTTCTCTCTTTCTCTTGTTCGTTTTGACGAACGAGTAAATCGGGCATGCGGGCCCAGGCTAAGTTTTGTTTGAGAGGGGTGCTGCGGAAGCTGCTGCTGAACGCCGGAAAGCTGTCGGAGAGTCGTCGCCCGCCGCAGCAGACTGCCGGAGCCGCCGTCGTCGCCGGCCAGCCCCCGCCCCCGCGCAGCTGCTACCTTCCAACGCCTCGTTTCGGTTCATTTCTTCTCTATTTAAGCTAAAGTTTTAGTATGTTGTGCATCTTGAAGTTCTCTACGTTTCGTATGTTGAGTCCGTCATCATCCGGTGACCGGAAACCGGTCAGATCACCGGAAAACAGAAACTGCTACCGGCATCGATCAGTTTTGATTTTTGACTATTTTCGCCTATTTCGAGTCGTCAAATCGAAAAAGTTTCTTCTGGAAAGTTGTTCCAAAACTGCCAAGTTTCATGATCTCGTGTCGAGTTTTGAATTATTTCGATTATTTAAATTGAGCCGTTATTTTTGTGCCGGAAGCTTGAGTTATCGAAAAATTCTCAAAGTCTCAATATTGAGTCCTCGTATATATAAGAGTATCCCGTATTATTTTCATAATTTTCAGGCAAGCAAAAAGTGCATTCGAGGTCCGCTGAATAAAATGGCACGTTATGGAAAGAGGCCTATGTCAAATCAGTTGGTGCCATTAAATCAAGAATAGCGTTTCAGAATTTATTTCCTTATGTGTCGAATTTATTCGAGGTCTCTAGAGTCGCGCAATCTATTTTTGAAAGGAATAAAATTAAATAATAGCTCCATTTATAGTAGATTAAATCCCGAAAATTTAGTGATTGTCCTGAGTCAAAGAGCAATGCTAGTAGGACTCCCAGAGCTTGTCAGGATAAATGAAGATATTTTCTGAAGTTATCGTGCAACCACGTGCTCGTCATCGAAATGGGTAATTCTAAACCAAATATATGGTTTGAGCTAGTAAGCTCTAGAAGCATGATAGGGCAAGGCGAAATATCCAATAAATATTTTATACTCTGTCTGACTAGTCTCTGTACAAGGAAAGGAAAGGAAAGGAAAGAAAGGAAAGAAGTTATAACATGATTATGTTAATTGTTATTTGAGCTCTTGATTAAGTAAAGGATGTATTGATTTGATATGATATCTTATAGTTGATTTATATGAGGTATAGAAGATCATGATCATAAGTTAAGTTTTGTATCGATATTATTGTTGAGAAAGGTTATTGAGATAAATGATGCATTTTAGGTTGATTATTGTATCCCTTACAGGAGTTAAGGCTATAGTATTAAGGAATGCAATCTAGATGTTTCAATCTAGGTTATGTTTTATGCTAGCATGATTTAGCATTGAGGTTTTGATATTAAGGATTGAATGTGAGAATTCAATGTTGAGGATTAAGTATTAAGGATTCAAGGTTAAGGTTTTGATATTGAATGTTATGATTCAATTATTGCTAAGCAGGTTATTGAGCTCAAAGAACAGTTTCATAACATTATCGTGTTGTGACCTTCGTGTTACTAAAGTTGAATCTATGATAAGGTTAAAGGGAGTCACTGTTGGGTAACCCCTCGCATACTCAGGAGGATATTTGAGGTAGCCCCTCTCTTATCCTAAGGCATGCCTCAGGGTGCAGTAGACATCAGGTTTGAGCCAGGAAGGGCGCCAGGAAAAGAAGTAAAAGGTTTTTACAGATATGGAGAGGGCTTTTGCGTTTTGCTCTCCATATACAGCTAGTTATGAATTGGATATTTCTAAAGTTTATCAAAGAAGTTTTCTCATAAAACCCTACTGAGTACATTAGTGCTCACGCTCTCTTTTTCAAATGTTTTTTAGGTTGAGATGTTGAGGCCGGTGATGTGCTGCTGGTGGGGTTGTCTGAATTGCTGCTCTATCTGGTTACATGATTTTCTTCCGCTATGTTTCTGCTGAATACTCTGACGTTAGTATTTAGTCTTGATATAGGAGATTGGATTCTTGATAATATCATGTCTTAAACGCTATGATTTCTAAACATCAATAAAGTCTTTGAGAAGAAGAAGCATGTTCTTTTGACATACCAATTATTCCTTTATTGATTCCGAGCTATTTAAAAAGTCGTACGTGTTGAGCATTTTGGTAGCTATTCATTTTCAGTTGACCTATGAATGGGTTTTGCATGCTTATTATTGTTGTTCGCCTATGAAGGGGCTTTACTGTTCAAGCATGTTTCCACTTATCTTCCAGTTAGTCTTAAGTTGATTTCTTGTTTCGTCATATGAATAGGACATCTTGATTTATTTTCCTCTGACCTATTGATGGGTCTTAGTTGTTGTGACCTATGAAGAGGTTTTGTTTATTTAAAGAGTCAAATTCCAACTTGCTAATCATTGGATTCTGTTTAAATTTCGACTGGTCTATGATTAGGCATTCCTTTGACTTGACTAAATCATTTAACTCCTTGATTCGTTGAAAATGATAATTCTTCCAAGTCATAAAGTTAAATTGCCTAGATTTTTAAGGCGCTAACTTAGTTCGATTTTAGAAAAACCCCCCTGAATTTCCAATTATACTACTTTTTTCCTGTTGTTTTTACACACAACAACTCCGTCCTTATTCTCGGGACCGGGTTGTTATAAGTGTATATATACAATGCGCCATATGGAGATTTTATAGGTCATGACCTGGAAACTTGGAAATTTGGTCTGAAAAAAAAAGGGAATACAACACAGATGAACTGTCTTCATATTGCAGTACTAACATCAGATTGAACATTTAAAAAGACGCAATCTCAAAAAATGTGCATCGAGCATTTGGCACTGGCTAAATGATCAACCTGAACATGTATTCTTCAATATCGTGGGTAGGGATGGAAATAAGCCAGGCTACCAGACAGGGACCTTAAGCCTAGCCTACTTCGTAAAAAGGCTAAGCCAAGGCTTGAAGATTAGCCTTCTAAGATATAAAGGCTGGGCTTAGGCCTTGAACATAGCCCGCAAACCCTGATAGGCTGGCCTGTTTAACTTATATATATATATATATATATATATATATATATATATATATTAAAATATAATATACTAATTAAATTTTTTAAAAATACATATGCTTTAAAAAATAATATTTTTAAAGCATTCAACCATAATTCTACATCACACACACAAGCGGCGACTTTGTATTCAGTCTCTCTACTCTCTCCATCTCTCTATTCAGTCTCTCTGCTCTCTGCGGGCCCTCTACTCTCTCTGTCTCTCGTCTCGTCACAGATTCACAACCCGCCCCCGCCGCCTAATCACAAATTCTGGAAGCTTGCTCGTCAGGTTAGTATTTTCTTTACTGTCACCAAGGACTTTGAGAAGCACTAGCAATTTGTATTTTTGTCATGGTAATTTATCCAGAAAATATATTTGTCAGGTTAGCAATTTGTCAAAGAATTAGCCATGAAATATATTTGTCCATAAAATACGTATTGACTAACGTTGTCCTCATTTTAATGTTATAATCACATTCGCTCATTTTCTTACTTTTCTCTCCTTTACTGCTTTCATTTCTTTCCATTTTTGCCTGAATTTTTCTCGAATTATGAAAATGGTTTAGGGTTCAGTTTAAGCTTAATGAAAAATGATGTGGAGATCAAACTAGAGTTCAAACTATAGGCTAGAGTAGAAGGGTGGAACTTATGATATAGAGATGAAGAACTCCGAATAAGTTTCTCAAATTCATCAGCACTCCCTGGGATATCTTTTTTCTAGCAGCCTCTCCTCAACAGCTCTTATTTCTCGTTCTCTTTGCATAACATGTTCCTAATTTTATTTTCGGATTATGTATATCAGTATATGTTTTATGTGGCAGATTGTGTTCCTAATTTTATTTTCAGATTATGTATATGTTTTCACAGGAATTATGTCTTCCCAATCTGAGAATATTGAGTCTAATGAAGCTGAAAATAGTAGAACTGATAGCCAAGCCCAATAATTAACTGATGATGGTTGTGTTATAAAGAAAAAGAGAAAGAGAACATCAAAGGTTTGGGATGATTTTGATGTGGTTGACGTTCCCAATCGGTCAGAAGACAGTTTGTAGGTATTGCAAAGAAAGATATGCACATGGTGAGAAGGGTTCTAGCACTAGTCATCTAAAGAGGCATTCAGATGGGTGCTTTCAAAAGAAGATGCACATGAGTAGTTCGATGAACCAACCTACTATTCCTTTCAAGTCTTCCAATACTTCAAGCTTACATTTGATGATTTGTAAATTTTAATTTTAGCTTAGTGAAAAATAGTGAATGTTATAATATATAGGCCTTGATAGGCTACTAAAAGGCCTCAAGCCTGGCTCATATAGTTAAAAAGGCTAAGCCCAGGCCTAGATAAAAGCCTTTGATAGATAGCAAACCAGGCTTAAGCCTACACTCTACGTGGCAGGCCTAGGCTGTTTAGCGCCCAGCCTGACCTGGTCTGGCCTATTTCCATGCCTAATCGTGGGCGAATACTAGATTACAAAATTGAATAATATAACAATTAGTGGTGATACAACTAGCAGATAAACAATCAATATATATTGATAGGGAAAGATCGGTCATTAAGAGATTGGTGATCTAAAATTTTGATGATATTATGAATAACAGATGAAATAATCAAAAAATAGAAGTTGTCGAAGTTGAATTTGAGCACGTGGTCAACGACCTACGGGTTTGTCGTGATGATAACATGGACCTTGTCGGGTGGTGGAAGATGGAGGTGTTGGTGGGGCATTAAGCGAGGATTTTGCTGTTTCAGTCGAAGCAGCGATGGCGGTCGAAGATGAAGTCTTGGACTTGGAGGGTGCCGTCGAAGAGGTATGCATTTTGTAGCCACGAGTGATGACGGTGATTTTCTAGGATTTACGAGAGAGGACGGAGTGGAGAGAGAGCTTCAATAATTGAATTGCAATGTCTGTAATGAAAATATTATCTGAAAAAATATATATGTAAAATACTACATTGCCCCTCCTAACCTAAATAAACGACTAAAAATAATAAAAAAATCTAAAAATTTACTTTTAATCCCATTCATAGAATTAATAAGATCTAATGACTAGGATTAGTTCCTAGTTCTCACATAAACCATATATATAAAATAAATATGGAACAAAGGATATTGTAGTACTTTTTTTAATGATAATGACTAGAAATTTTACTTTTTAAAAAAGTGACTATTTACATTATTTACTAAGTAATAATGGTTATTTAAAAATTTTCTTAAAACCAATTTTGTCAAATAAAATAATTGTCTAATTATTTATTACGAAAAAAGATATTTGAGAAATAATTACTGTTATGCCCCATATTGTCCATATTCCCAATATTGTATATATCTTAATGGTTATTTATTTTTGTTTTATTAATTAAACACTAAAATTATTTTATTTTTGATAAATTAAAATACATGGGAAATACTAGTTATAAATAAAAGATAGAATTGTTGGGAATATATGAATAAAATCTTAACCTAGAGGGACATAATTGTCCTTTTGACATAGTTAATGATGATCTGTTTTGTTATTGCAACATTAAGCCCTTAGTATGAAACTGACGGCAGCAAACATGCACCATTATATTCTCATAATTACGGGTTAAGTAGTTAAGCTGTTGACAGAATAAAAATTAAATACAAAAAGATTGTTTCATGGCTGCACATCTCTCTCTCTCTCTCTCTCTCTCTCTCTCTGACGATACATAGTCACATACACAAATACACACATGCATGCGGGGACATAATCTATCAGTGCAATCTGGATGGTCTTGACTAGCCTTTTTACTAGTTTAGAACAAATTTGACTCCTCTTTTCTCTCACTAGTCAGCTCCACATCTGTCTCCTTGTGAAAAATCTCTGATGCATTTGCTGCACCAACCTCTCTCTCTCTCTCTCTCTCTCTCTCTCTCTCATAGGTTGTATTCAACACACTCCTCACTCCTAATTTTTTTAATTTAAAGTATGGAACAACAACCAACCGTACACACACTTACATTACCAAAGCCAAAGAAAAATGCCATCATCTCTTCCTCGAGCCCCTACCTTGGCTACCTCCTTTCACCCCGCCCTCTCTCTCTCTCTCTCTCTCTCTCTCTCAGTTTAGGCTTATTAGGTAAGAAGCATCAGGGGTAAAAAAACTAGACAAGAAAGAATGACCTGAATTCTTACTTTTCATTCTGTTGCAGAAGAAAGAGTAAAACAGCAAAACAAACCATCCTTCCTTCTTCTCATAGGTTTTCCCTCTTTTCTTCTCATTCTGGGTGAAAACTGAAAACGTCTCCTTTGACAGATACACTGCGACTTTAAATCCATTTTCGTGCGTGTGTGTGTGTTTGAAGTGTGGCCATCTTCTTCTTTATCAGATGCCCACTTTTACATTCTTGAAATTATGAAAGAGGGAAAGAGATGGGCTACATGGGTCACATTCCTGAAAGTCATTTTTGTTTCCTCGGACAAAATTCCTCTTTTAAATGTCCAAATACGAAGAGGGCTGTTCATGAAATGTCTTAAATCCCAGTAAAAGTCGAGAAAATTTCGATCTTGGCACCGTCCCACCACTTTTTTTCAGTTCAAGAAACCACCTTTCTCTATCTTTTAGTAAAGCCCATCTTTTCCAGACCAGAGGACAAGCTCCTTGTTTAGGGTATAGAGAGAGAGAGAGAGAGAGAGAGAGAGAGAGAGAGAGAGAGAGAGAGAGAGAGAGAGAGAGCAAAATGGGGTGTGT
This sequence comes from Perilla frutescens, assembly GCA_026008535.1. Lineage (NCBI taxonomy): Eukaryota > Viridiplantae > Streptophyta > Magnoliopsida > Lamiales > Lamiaceae > Perilla > Perilla frutescens. The sequence goes on from BRKX01000004.1 coordinate 10,670,870, forward strand.
AGCGTCAAGATTAGAACAAGAGGAGGAAGTAGTGTCCATTTGTAGAGAGAGAAAGCGCCTCCTCAAGTTAGCTGTAGAGAGAAGGTATGCTCTAGCAGAGGCTCATTACAGATACTGCAAATCATTATATGGGGTGTCAGCAGCCATAAATCTCTTCGTTGCGCGCCATTCTTTACCACCTGCTGCACCATACTGCATTACATTTCCACCGCCTTCTCCCCCCAAAGAAAAAGTGGTTTCAAACCCTTTATTTCTTCAGCAAGCGCCATCTGAGCCCACAAAAGAAACCATTGCATGTGAGTCATGCAGTTCTTCCCCAAGTTCAGTTTCCTATGAGGAAGAGAGAGAGATGAAGAGTGAGAAACAAGCGGGAGAAGAGAAAATATGTGGCTACTTTTACATGGATGTGCCACAGACAATGCCTTCGCCTCAGAGAGATTTTGGGTGGGATTTCTTCAACCCTTTCGACAATGTGGCAAGACCAGAGCTAATGAGTGTCTATAATAGGATGTCCGAAGAGGAGTTGAGGGTTGTGAGAGAACAAGAAGGCATCCCTGACCTTGAAGATGAAGAGGGGGAAAGAATGGGGGGGGAGAGAAAGGATGTGGTGGAGAGAGAAACAGTCAATGTAGAGGAAAAGGAGTGTGAAATTGAGGCTGTGAAGGCTGTGGAGAGTGCTAATGTGAGCCATGGGGAGCAGCAGCAGCAGCAGCAGGGCCTAACTGTTATCAATACGCCGGTTGGAGGGAGAGAGCTATTTGAAGCTTTGAAGGACATTGAAGATCATTTCCATTTAGCTTATGAATCTGGCAAGGATGTTTCAAGAATGCTAGAGTGCAACAGGGTGCATTTGCAGTCTAATATTGAGGAGATAAAAGGTGATTTTCTTTTTGCTCTTTCCTTCAAAGAATCATATGTTGTTGCTGCTTCTTGTTCTGCATCTATAGTTACTGAAATTGTTTGCCTCTCCTCATTACGTTTAGAGAGAGATGTGATACATTTTAAGTTATCTGATTCCATATTTCAAGGTCTTTGTGGTCTCTCTCTCTCTCTCTCTCTCTCTCTCTCTCTCTCTCATTAGGCCCTCTTTGTTCTTATTGTGGATACAAGTCTGAATAACATTAACATCAAGATCTGCTAGAATGTGTCATTTAACAGTTGTCCGTGTTCATGGTATATCTGTACGTACACGATTCCAAGTCGTCGTCATTGCTTATGCTCTATGGATTTATGATGCTCCTGCGAAAAAACGTACTTGATCTTGTGACTGTTGTCCCCATCTATTCTATTGAAATGCAGTTTTTTTCAACTTCTCTGATGATTAAGGTCTGTAGAATATAGGATAGGGATTATTATGTGATTTTATCCACTGATAACGTGTTGGATTTTTTATTTTGTTTTTCTGGAATTCTTCTCTAGTCGTGCTTTCTGTTGTTGCTCTGCGGTTATTACATTCACACAGACATATGGATGCAGAAAACTCGACAAAATTGATCCAAGCTATACCGTGGAGATCTGCTTCTTCGCGTTCATCATCATGTAAGAGTTTAGTGGCGTCTGGTTCCAAGAGCTCTTCGACATGGACGGAGTTTACTAATGATCTCTTCGATGATTACGGGGGAATGACTTCCGGAAGTCATTCACTAACCTTAGGAAGGTTGTATGCATGGGAGAAGAAACTATACGAAGAAGTTAAGGTAACAGCCACTTTCCAAACTGCTGTCTTGATTATCTATTTATCTGAGATGTGGTTCAATATGTTTCGAGTTTCAAAGCTTGATTGTGTACTCATTTCGTGTAGGATGGAGACAGCATCCGAAGACTATATGAGAGGAAATGCAACCAACTCCAAAATCAAGATGCAAGAGGAGATGAAGGACTTACAGTGGACAAAAGCAGAGCAGCAGTTAAAGATCTCTACAGCAGAATCCTCGTAGCAATCCGCAGCGCTGAAACAATTTCAAAACAAATCGAGAAACTGATGGATGAAGAGCTGGAGCCACAGATAAGAGAACTACTTCGAGGGTAAAAAAAAAAAATCACTTGTACATGTAGAAATTGCGCTGAGTTTTTTCACTCCTCTCACACTCTCTGTAAAATGCAGTATGACAAGAACCTGGGAAAGTATGTTGAAGTCGCATGAAATCCAGAATACGATAATATTTGAAGTGACGACCTTCTCATGTCCATCATATGGGAAATTCTGCAATGAAACTAACCGGCTTGCAACACTTCAGCTTGAAGCCGAGCTTCGGAACTGGCGCTCGTGTTTCACAGAGTACATTGAAACCCAGAAAGGGTACGTTGAGGCCCTCTTTGGATGGCTGTCCAAGTTCGTCACCCCTGAAGTCGAGATTTACTCCGGGGGGAGGAGGTCTGCACTGCCATGCCGGCTAAACGGCCCTCCCCTGCTCCTAGTCTGCAACGATTGGTTAGAATCCATGAACAAGTTACCAGAAAAGGCAGTCTTGTTCGCAATCAAAAGCTGCGCCAAGGATGTTAGAGCTCTGTGGCTTCAAAAAGGAGAGGAACAACAACAAAAGAGGAAAGTGGATAGTCTATCTAAAGAGTTGGATAAGAAGATTTTGTCTTTCCAGAAGGCTGAGAATAGGATGCTTGAGTTCAGTTCAACTGACAGAAACACAGAACCCGAGGCGATCGAGGGCAAGGATTTACTGGACAACCTGCGAAGAAGGGTTGATTTTGAGAAGGAAAAACATCGTAACTGCATGCAAGAAACTGAGAGGATCACCCTAAATGGTTTCCAGACAGGGTTTTGTCGGGTTTTTGAATCGATGACAGAATTCTCCAGAGCTGCATTGAGAATGTATAATGAGCTAAGCGACGTAGAGAATGCTGAGAAAATTGGGAAACAGACTTGTATAGAGGGTACAGAAGTAGAAAATGGCAGCAGATGACATGAAAATATTGCTTGTCTAGATATGCTTATTGTTGTAGACTAGTAGGGTTTGAGTTCTAATTGTTGTGTCTGAAACTCCGTCAAAGCAACTCGCTGAGGCACTTTGTTCTGTCATGAATTCTTTTGTCCTATCACTGCTTCTTCATGTATTGAGAACTTGATATTGAATCACACCATCTTGTTTTTTCAGAATGATGTTTCATCTCGTATTTCAATAGTATTACCGATCATGTCAAAAATATGCACTTACATGCACCCACACAGGCTTTTAAAGGAAAAGCAAATGCAGAATCTGGGGATAACATTTTAACAGAATCGTGTTTAATGGCATAGGTTCTAATAAAGCATATTAAATTTGTACAACATGTGTCAAAATACACCCTAGATATGCATTGCTAGACTTTTGGGATGACTTGAAGTTGGCATCCCAGGCTTGAGAGTACTCTTTTCAGCCTCGATCTATCTATGTCAAGTATAAGGAGATTAAAAATTGCGAGAAGAGTATAAATTCGCTCACAACGGTAGCTGGAGAATGTATTCCCATAAAGGGAACGATGTCAACCTGCAACCAACTCTCCACTGCTGAACCCACCACTGCACCAGCCACGAGCCCCCCAATTGTTATGACAGTTGCCTTTCCTGCAGAAGTAAGACTTAGTTTAGTCCAGCAAACTCCATCAATCTTTATGACGAGCCTATCAATAGTGTTGAACCTCATAAAAACTAGTATTTTACACGAGGGACTTGGCATCTGCAGGCTAGGAAAGCAATGAATTTATCCTTCCCATAAAAAACGCAGACCAACTTTGTGATACATTCGTCATTTTTTATCACGAATCAGACCTATTGTTGATTCATAGATATCCTACTTGTAAGATCCCAAGGGTGTCAAATTGGAAACCAGAACCAGTTTGGGCATAGAAATGCATTCAGCTACATCAATCTTCAACATGGCTGTTCGGACTTCAGAGTCCTTATTAAAGAAACGAAAAGATCTTTTTTTACCTAGCTTGACTTTCTTCTTAGTCATGAAGTACAAGGATGCACCGAAGCTGGTAGCTAATATAAGGCCAGGAACATCAGCTCCAGCATATGGTGCTGCCGAAGGTGCTGACGCTCCATTTACATATGTCAAAACCATTAGAGCTCCATAGACCCCAGCTTGCACACCTAACTCACTGGTAGATGGTGCTTCCACAGAGACCGGTGAGCTTTTGACAGAATTCTGCAGCCAATTTGGCATTGATCCCATTTTAGGAGCACTTACAGGCTTAACATCAGCATAACGGATGCTACTATTTACAACTTTCCCTGCTCTCCGTTGCAAGAAGCTCTGCATTAGCAGCATGTCATATGCAGCCTCCACCTGTGTATGACAAGCCATTTTAATGGAAATAAGCGTTGACAAGGCAAGAGAAATAGCTTATCTATTGATGCTGTGACAAAAATCCACAGGACACAGATTAATATCAGAATTGCAGCTGAATAGGTGGCACACGAAATTCTCAATATTTCATGGGATATTGGACTTGAGTCTAAATCTAGATAACACATCAATGCAATAGTGGCAGACTTTATTGGTTTTATTGGCTTCCGTCTGTTTGCTAAAGCCAATTGCAGACCATACATGCAGCTTCAATAGTTACTCCACCAAGTTCTTTTTGGTACCTTAAATTATCTATGCATTTATTAAGGAAAACTGGGATTAGGGATGGGGGTGTTGGGGTGGAGTTGAATATGGTGTCTGTCTTTATTTAGATCAGATTATCCTTATCACCATAACTCCACACATAACTCCATGTTGCTTCAGGTATGACTGCCAATACCCTTCAACCAATTGTAATTGATAATGTTCTAGGAGTATTGGCCCACATTCCCCATGTGAATTTCATTCAAACAACAACACAATAATGTACATCCAAGCAATGAAGTCCTTGTGTAAAAGGGAGACGTATTGGGTTCTAGACCCACCCCAGCTTTCCCCAACTCAAAAAATAATAATAAAAAAAATTCTAGCATGACTATTTTGTTGTTTCCATTTCACAACAGAAACATGAATCTAGAAACAGGTCACCTCCTAATGCCTTACTCTAATCTAGACTCTAGCACATTCATGGTTAGTCGTACGAGAAATTTGACAAATAGACGATCAAACGCAAAACATCAAGAATTTCACCAGTAATTGTAACTGCTAAAGCTTTATTTTTCCTGCTTCGACAGATTTTCAAAAGCCAAATAAGCCCTGGAAACACACCAAACCAAAATAAACTGTGGTTCCCCAATTCACACGAAAGCTAGTCAAACAGCACAACTGTCGTAGCAAAGGCTCAATTATGCACAGTATCAATATAATATTAGAATCCGAACACCAAAAAAAATCTGTTTTTCACTCACTGATCATCTAACCAACTAGATTTCGCAGAGCCCATTCAACCGCAACAAAAAATATATATGCAAATTCAAACAACCTAATTACTCAATCCACCAAAAAAGAACTTCAAATTCACCAACGATTCGAAGTAATTGTATCTGCATACTCCAAAAAAGAACAAAAACACATAAAAAAAGGCAAAAAACCTGAGAAATTGCTTGCTGGTCATCTTTACATGAAGCGATAATCGAATTCTTCGCTCGGAGTATATCATCGAAGGATGCACCTTCAGATACTCCGAGCAATTTGAGAGCATTCTCCACCGACATCTCCGACGGCGCGGAGTCATCAGCTCGCGAAGCTTTCATCGGTGCTGCTAACATGCGCCGGGCGAACTGGACACCCCAAGGACGCCGGCGGCCGGAGCTGAGCACATTAACCACCGGTCCACGCCCGGTCCGGCGGAAGGACGTCGATCCGGGCCGGTCGTGACCGGATATGGTGCGGTTGGGCCTGACAGAGAGAGCTGTGGCCATGTGGTAGTGTGTGTTGTGTGTGTGAGAGAGAGAATTGAGTAACGGTTGAGGCAATTTAGATTTTTCTTTGTGGGGGAAGGAGTAGTGTGGAAGGGAAGGAGATGACGTGGCTTTTTTTGGATGCTTATTTGGGTTTTTTTGGAATTTTGGACTGGAGCCAGGGGAAAAAATCACTGCTTTTTCTTAATTTTCAAATTTTAACAAGCATTATTATTTACTTATCATATGTGTATATATATATATATATATATATTAATTTCATCTCATTTTAACAGATCGTATGTATAAATAAATATTATTAGGCCACACGTAACTTATATTAATATTTATCTTCTGTATTAAGGTGAAGACCATGCACTAGTTCTCTCCGCAGAAAATCGATATTGGAGTACTAGTAACTTTCATATTAGGGGATCAGTTTGTTTCAGGAATATTTATTTATTTTACTTATAAAACTCAATTTGTGACTAGTTTTAAATTTGTGTTTGTTCAAGCTTACTGAACATAGTTATTCAAGTCCTGTATAAAATAGAAACTTAAAAAAAATTGAGCTGCTAATATTATTTTTAGATGTATCTTGATTTTTCTAAACTTTTTTGTGGTTGTAGGTGGGCACTTAAAAGGATTTGTTTTTTTCATTCCATACAAATGAGAAGAATTAATGCACGGAAGCTTAATAAATTATAGACCTCTTATGATTGCCAAGTGGAGCATGTGAAATTGGCTAATCTTTCGGGCTAATTCTCATCGAAAAGCCCGGGAGGAGTCAAACAGTCAGTTAAAGCCGTTAACATGCTGGCCTGTTCGAGGGCCCGGCCCGTTTTCCCACATGGCACTGCTGATTTCAGACGCCGGCTCTGCTGCAGAGCACAGGAACAGGCAATCCCTCTCACTGAACGGCAGAACAAGAAGAAAGTTCTTGTTGTGGGTTCGGGCTGGGCCGGGCTTGGTGCTGCTCACCACCTCTGCAAACAGGTGTGTGTGTGTGTGTGTGTGTGTGTTTTTATTTTATTTTATTTTTTTCTTTTGGTGGTTTTAAAAAATTTGTTTTTGGAGCTTGGTTTCAGGGATTTGATGTTACAGTTCTTGAAGGTGGTTATGAACTTGGATGGAAAACCAAGTCTCTCAGTCCTGATGATGCCGGTATTCGTGGTAATTAATGATGATCTTGAGTTTTAGTTTATGATGATTCTGAAAGAATTTATGAAGATTTTGCTGTATATGAGCCGTAGACCCATAATTGTATTTGTTTTGGTCAAGAAATGTGATGTATGAATATACTTGTTATATTGTGTTTCATTGAGATTTTTTTAAAGATTGTATTTTATTTTGGCTGTAGACCGATAATTGTATCTGTTTTGATCTAGAAATACGAAGTAGGAATTGACTTGTTACATAATGTTTCAATGAGAATTGAATTCTTTCATGCATTTCATGATTGTTGGTCTGCTAACTCTGGTTGTAGTGTTCATTTTCACTGCATATAATGTGTTCTAGGCTTCTGGTATCCCTACCGAAACATCTTTAACTTGGTCGATGAGCTCGGCCTAAAACCCTTCACAAGTTGGACAAAATCCGCACAATATTCAGACGAGGGCCTAGAGGTGAACGCGTCTGATAACCTTTTTCAGTCGCGATTTCAAGAATTTGATACGAGTAATGTTGAAAATTATAACCTAGGTTAGGTTCTCTCAGGTTGAGTATCCAATATACCAGAACTCACCGCAGCTGCCAACTCCATTTGGAACATTGCTCAACACTCAGGCATGTTCTAATAAACTGTATCTCGTTTTAACACTAAGCTGCAGCTTTGACAAGCCTAATTTTATTACCTCATCATTGTAGTTTGCGCGTTTACCCCTCATTGATCGGTTCACATCACTTCCTCTGATGGCTGCAGGTATAGATTGTTGATGTTAATGAGATGCGTGGACATAACTTTTTGAGTTTTATCGGTTATTTAGCCCTTCACTTCTGTTTTCACTTTGCAGTGATAGATTTTGACAACACTGATTCTGCTTGGAGAAAGTATGATCCAAGTAAGGAAAAAGCTACTTACTATTTATGAACTTTCTGCAGGTATTTTACAGACAAGTGTATAAATATGGGCAATTTGTTCAAGTTTTTGAAATGTTTAGTCACTGCAAGGGAGATTTTGAAGCAATTCGGATGCTCGGAAAGGCTTTACCGCGATGTTTTTGATCCACTGATTCGAGTGGGGCTATTTGCTCCAGCAGAGCAATGTAGTGCAGCTGCAACTCTTGGAATGCTATACTATTTCGTTCTAGCAAACCAGGTTCAACAAAAGAGTTTTCCAGTGTGAATTTGCTCGTTTTTGTGCAGTGTAAAGGAATCCATGATCCATTACACATTTCATGGAATGGTGCAGAAACATTTTGATCTGGTCTGGTGTCGTGGAACAGTAAGAGATAAAATATTTCTTCCATGGATAGAATCCCTGAAGGCTCAAGGTTGCAGATTTCTTGAGGGTAGAAAAGTCACGGATGTTGTGCTGAATGAGAAGTCGGGATGCATATCTGAAGTTGTATGTGAGAAGGAGAGTTTTAAGTCTGACGCGTTGATTTTGGCCGTTGGAATCTCAACTCTGCAGGAAATTGTGCAGAGAAGGTATAGTATTATACATTTTACATCATTACAAGAAATAAAGTTTAGGATTTTGCGATATTGCTTTGTATTTGTCGATTGATCCATTAGTTGTAACTTGCAGTTATGTGTTTTAGTGCAGCACTGTGTGCAAGAGAAGAGTTTCTGCAGATTATGAAAATGAACAGCACAGATTTGCTCACTGTCAAGCTTTGGCTTGATAAGAAGGCGAGTAACCAAATTTTCGAGCCTTTTTGTTCACTAGATATGATTCCTCGTCTCACTGTTGGGTGTATAGGTTAACATTCCCTATGCCAGCAACGTCTCCTCTGCACCCGACAATGCTTGTGCTTGGACATTTTTCGACTTGAACGCTATATATGATGAGTATGAGGAGAGTGCTTCAACAGTAGTCCAAGCTGATTTAGTAAGAATGAATGAATATTTTCTTTCAATATTGGAGTTTGGATTCTCATCTCTCTCCAACATCTATGTTGTGCTAGTACTATGCCAATGATTTGTTGCCTCTGAAAGATGAGAAAATAGTCGAAAAAGTGAAGTCTTGGCTATCAAACTGCATCAAGGACTTTGAAAATGCAACTGTTGTTGATCAAGAAATTGGAAGATTTCCCAACTTTCACTCCCATTTTTTCCCAGGTAAAAATTTCAGCCGGTGCCTTAAGTTTCGTGTATGATTTAATTTCTTCTAACAAATGATCGTTCGTTAAAGGCTCGTATAAGCACATGATGAGAGGATCAACATCTTTTCCTAATGTGTACATAGCTGGAGATTGGATAATAAATCGCCACGGTTCATGGTCACAGGTATAAGTGGCCTTAACTATCACTTCATTCATAGATAACATTAACATCTGCGAAAAATGGGAATGATTGGCTTCTGTAACAGGAGAAGTCCTATGTTTCTGGACTTGAGGCTGCCAACAGAGCTGTGGACTATCTTGAGGAAGGGAGTTTAGCCAGAATAGTGCCCGTCGAAGACGACGAGCCACATATTCAGTTGTTGAGGAGCTTCAACAGAAACCTGTATGAGCTGAGAGCACAGCTGCCATTGTCCAACTATTTTCTGCAGTAATAAACTTGTTATTGTGATTCTCATTTTTCATTTTCTTAGATGGTACATTTGTTTGGTTTTGTTTGTACTATAAAGGTGATTGCTGTGTAGTAGTTGGATTGTGCAATGTTGATTGCATTATAAGATTCTTGAGGGCTGCTGCTTCATCTACTATGCAGGAGGTAAAATGAAAAAATCTCGACCACCAAATGTGGTTTATATCTTCTATATAGTTTGCAAGTCATTGCACATGAGCGGAGTTACCTAGTGTGCACTCTCGAATAGCGGTTGCGAATTATAATCCTCATCATGAAAAGAAAAAAAGACCTCCACATAACACCTTTTGGTTAACACCACAATTATTATATTGGTAATATCTTGTACATGTATTTTTTTTTTAAAAAAAATAATATACAAACTAAATTTAAATGCTACTCATATAAAATAGAGGATCTTGTGTTTGAAGGGTAGAAAGAATTGTTAAACAAATCAACGTGTTTTATTGTGGTATGGGCCTCTTTTATGATTGGCCCACATTCCATGGCTCAAACATACTACCAAAAAAGGAATAAGGTGGGCCTATAGGTAGTTGAGGAAAAAGTTGTTCGAAATTTTTAGGGTCTAGAAAGTAAATATAAAAATGCCTAATCCATTTGGACGTATTCTACATTTTCAGTAGAATCTCTATCCCATTTACGAACTTTTGGGAATAAACGTTGTTTTCGGAATATCATCTAAAGTCTGTTGATTAATTGAGAGAGTGCTTTTTTTAACATTAGAATAAATAGTTTCAATAATTGAGTCATCTTATTTTCTTTGAAAACTAAAATCCACGTCTTCATCAGAGTCTTTTATACCGTATTATCTTTTAATTCTGCATATCATTTGTTAATAAAAATGGAGTGATATTCTTTATAAAAGAAATGAGATCAAGGAATAAAATCCAAAAAATATATACCTTTTGAAAGTTTTTTGAAAAAAGGGACTATGTCTCTTAATCGTGGTTTAGTTGGCGGTGTGAATGAGCTTATCGTTAAATACTATAAATTTATCTCTATTTGTTTGTATGATTTGTGAACATTATTACTCACCGAAATTTACAATGCGTGTCCTTAGCTTTTTTGAACAAAAAATGTTTAGATCGGTAACTAAATAAGGGGTATCTTACGTTTGATTTTCACTTTTGTCTCGAAAAAATTAAAAGTTGCATATTAATACCCAATATTTCTATAATTATGTAATAGACTCAGCAGCTTCCCGTGATGATTTAGACTTCTTTCTACCTATTTTGTGGAATGATTTGTAACAGTAGAAAGTATTTCCAAGATATTTAATAAAGTAATAATCTTGATGATTTTATAAGGTAGAATTGGGAAAGATTAACGGAGGAGGAGGGAGAGAGAAGAGAGGAGAAAGGTGAGGGAGAAAATAGATCATTCTTTTCATAACTTACAACTAGGGCAACTTGGTATTTAAATCCCTTTACATCAAATAGGGACCACAAGGAGTACAAAATATACCCTAGTTTATCTTGGACTAATGTCCTTGATTAAATTAGAAACATAACTCTCCCTAACAGAAGCCCAATAGTCAGCCCACTTCTTCGAGTCTTCCGGATCCAACCCGCTCCGGCCCACAAGAGGTTTGAACGGTCAAAATAGATGTAGTCTTCTCTGATTTCCCCTCATTCGATGCCAACCCTAAAAATGGGATCTTTTCCCTCGCATTCACCTCCACATTCACCGCATCAGTCACCTGCTCCGGCGACGCTACTCCCTCTAAGTCACCCCTTCTCCCGTCGTTGTGGCTTGGGTTCACGACATTACCCCCTCCAAATGTTGACCCTTTCCCACAAGGGTCAGGATTTGAAAATTTGCGTTGAATAAACTTCAGATCTTCCCAAGAGACCAGGCCATTCTCCTCTTCTTCCCACCTCACCAAAACCTGCTCCACCAATTCTTTACGGCGGTGCACGGCTCTGGAACTCAGAATAGCACAGGGAGCGAGCGTGAACAACCCATCTGAAGAGACCGTCGGCAGTTTCGGTAAGGCTACAACTCCTTCGTTAAGTTTCTTTTTGAGAAGGGAGACATGGAAAACGGGGTGAACTCGGGACCCTTCCGGTAGCTCTAGTCTGTAGGCTACCGGTCCAATGCGCTCCAGGATCTTATAGGGACCAAAGAATTTAGTGGACAACTTGAGGTTCTTCCTGAGCTGGACCGAATTCTGCCGGTATGGCTGGAGCTTGAGGTATACTAGGTCACCAACCTCATACTACTTATCCTCTCGTGATTTGTCAGCATAGGTTTTCATCCGGTTCTGAGCAGCGTGTAGGTTCTCATTTAGGTGCTGCAGCATTTGTTTTCGTGTTTGCAGAGTGTCTTGAGCCTCGAGGTTAGACGTATCAAGATAGGCTCCCATGGATAAAAAGGGGGGTGGGTACCCGTAGAGAGCTTGGAAGGGGTAGACTTCAGAGCAGTGTGAAAATTGGTGTTATACCAATGCTCTGCGAGGGTGAGCCATCTTTGCCATTGCTTAGGGCTGTGAGATGTCATGCACCTCAGGTAGGCTTCCACACATTGATTGAGCCTTTCTGTTTGCCCATCTGTCTGGGGGTGATAGGCCGAGGAAAAATTTAGAGTCACCCCCATGGCTTTGAATAATTCCCTCTAGAAATGACTAGTAAAGATTTTATCCCTGTCTGTAATGATGCTAGTTGGTAGTCCATGCAGCCTGTAGATGTTATCTAAGAACAACTTGGAGACAATTTGTGCAGTAAACGGATGTGATAGGGCCAGAAAGTGCCCATATTTGGTGAGCCTGTCAATTAACACCAATATCACATCTTTCCCATAGGACTTAGGAAGCCCCTCAATGAAGTCCATTGTGATGTGACTCCAGGGTTGGTCAGGTATGGGGAGGGGTTAGAGGAGTCTTAGAGTAGCCCCATGTGAGTTTTTGTTAAGTTTACAGGTGTCACAGGCCTTGATGAGGTCTGTCACCTGTGACTTCATGCCAGGCCAAAAGAATGATGCTTTTAGTCGCATGTAAGTACCCTGCACTCCAGAATGCCCTCCATAAGGGGAATTGTGCATGGCTGAGAGGATCTTAGCCCTAATATCCAGCCCAGCTCCCACTATGACCCCTCTTTTGTATCTGAATAAGCCTTGTGTCTGAGTGACCTTAGGGTCAAGAGTTTCTTGTAGCTTAGTAATGTAGAGATCCCCTTCATAGCTATTTAGCACTTCTTGTACCCATAGTGGGGTGACAGTGGTGAGAGCATGGCAAGAGTGCTCTGTCCCTGGTCTCCTGGATAGGGCATCAACAGCTCTGTTCTCAGTCCCTTTTCTGTATTGGATATCATAATTCAAGCCAAGTAGCTTAGTAATCCACCTCTGTTGCAAGGGTGACATGACTTTCTGGTCCAACAAGTGCTTGAGGGCTTGTTGATCAGTCCTGATCACAAACTTATGTCTCTGCAAGTAGTGCCTCCACCTCTGGATGGCCATAAGGACAGCCAAAAACTCTCTTTCATAAACTGAGAGAGTTTGATTCCTTGGGCAGAGGGTTTTGCTTAGGAAGGCAATAGGCCTCCCATTTTGCATAAGCATAGCACCAATGCCAGTGCCACTGGCATCTGTCTCCAATGTGAAAGGCTGGGTAAATTCTGGTAGGGCAAATACAGGGGCTTGAGTCATGGCCTTCTTTAATTCCTTGAATGCCTCCTCTGCCTCTGGCCCCCATGTGAAGCTGTCCTTTCTGAGTAGAGTAGTGAGGGGTCTGCTAATAGCTCCATACCCCTTAATGAATTTCCTGTAGTAGCCTGTCAAGCCTAAGAATCCCCTAAGCTGCTTGACTGTCTTTGGGACTGGCCAGTTAACCATGCAATCCACCTTTTGTGGGTCTGTGGCCACACCTTCCCTACTAATGATATGCCCTAGGTATTCAATCTGCTGCTGGCCAAACTGGCACTTGGACTTTTTGGCAAATAAAGAGTGTGTTCTGAGTGTAGCAAGAACCTCCTTTAAATGTAGTAAATGCTCTTCCCATGTCTTGCTATACACCAAAATATCATCAAAGAAAACTAGGGTGTGTTTCCTGAGAGAGTGCCTGAAAACTTGATTCATAAGAGATTGGAATGTGGCAGGGGCATTGCACAACCCAAAGGGCATGACAAGGAACTCATAGTGCCCACTATGAGTTCTAAATGTTGTCAGGTGTCTGTCAGAGGGCTCCATAAGTATCTGAAAGTAGCCTGACCTCAAGTCTAGTTTAGAAAAGAATTGTGAGCCATGGAGCTCATCCAGTAGGTCATCTATGATAGGGATTGGATAGTCATGCTTGATGGTGAGACTATTCAAATACCTATAGTCAACACATAGCCTCCAGGTGCTATCCTTCTTTTTCACCAATAAGACAGGGGATGAGAAGGCACTCCTGCTGGGTTGTATGATGCCTGACTCCAATAACTCTGCTACAATTCTTTCAATCTCATCCTTGTGGTGATGAGATGTCCTGTGAGGGTACAACTGCTTGGGAATACTACCAGGCTTGAGTTGGATGTGGTGCTCAATCCCTCTGGCTGGTGGTAGGCCCTCAGGCTCCTAGAAGACATCATTAAACTCAGAGAGCAAGCTCTCCAAAAGAGGGTTTGCAGAGTAGTCAAGACTTTGCATAGTGACCAAAAATATCTCCTGGATCCCTTCTGTTTCCTTTGCATGCACCATCTTGTAGAGAGTGTGATGAGAGATTAGTTGGCAGTCAAAAGTTGTCTTATTGGCAAACATCTTGATTTTCTTTCCTTGCCACTTGATGGTTACTGCCATCCTCTCATAGTCCAGTTCTATTGGGGTACAGGCTCTAAGCCAGTCACCCCCTAGAATTATATCACAACCTTCATGCTGCAAGAGCCTCAGGGTGTGAGTAAGGTGGTGCCCTTGCATCTCCCATCCAAACCCTTGAGCTTGGGATGAACTGACTAGCCTTTGCCCATTGGCAACCTTAATAAGTAAGGGAGAGACTGGAGTAATGCCACACCCTAGGTGTTGGGCAGTGGATTCTTTGATAAAACTTAGAGTACTGCCAGTGTTTATGAGAATTTGTAAGGGTTGTCCATGGCTGTTACCTGTAAATCTCAGAGTGGTAGTCCTTTCTTCCCCCCTTTAATGAGTTCAGGGTAACAGGGAATTCTTCTATAGCATCATCCTGAGGAAGATCTTGATCAGAATGATCAATGGGACTGAGCTGGGAGAACTCAGTTTCTTCTTCTTCAGTCATAATCATATATGTGATTCTGTTCTTGCATCTATGTCCCCTAGTGTATTTCTCATCACAATTATAGCATAGGCCTTGTGCTCTTCTATCTGCCATCTGATCTGATGTAAGATATTTGACAGGTGACTTTGGCTGTGGATTTCCTGGTGAAGAGGCTGGCAGTGGAGGAATAGAGCCAGGGGAATGGTACCTGGAAACAGCACTGGGATGGGGTCTATTTCCAGCCTTGAGTTTCCTGGTGAGTGCTTCAATTGATAACAGTTGATTCTGCCCTAATTCAATCGCTTGTTCTAGAGTGGTGGGGTTAAATACCTTTACTGCAGCCCTTAACTCCTCACTGAGCCCACTTAAGAAGCTGGCTACATAATAAGTCTCAGAATAGGCATTGTTATCAAAAAGTGTCATGCATTCCTTGAGCTCCTCAAATTTAGACACATAGTCAGCATAATTGCCAGTGTGCCTTAACTTATTAAACTCCACCACGATGTTAGTCTCCCTAAGGTCCTCAAATCTGGCAGAGACCACATCAACAAACTGCTTCCAAATAAGATTGGATAATTTGGAACTGTAGGATTGATACCATAGAGCTGTCTTATCTTCAAAATTCATAGTGGCTAGGGCTATTCGTTGCTCATCAGGAATGTTAGGAATCATTCGAAAATAACTGTTGCAGCGCAAGATCCAAACTCTGGGTTGTAGGCCATTAAAACTGGGAAAATCAATCTTGGGTAGAGGGGTGATGGCTTGTACTGGGTGAGCATCAGTTAACTGCTTAATACCCCCAAAAGTATGAGATCTGGAAGAGGAATTTCCTTCAGTATAGGTGGTAGGGGGTTTCCCTAGAATAGAGTCACCTTCAGCCAGGCCTTTACCTTTGTTTGATGACTGGAGTGAGTGAAATAGCTCAGTTAAATGATCAAGCTTACCCAATATGCCTTCCTGAGTTTTAGTGACTGACTGGATCTGCTCCTTTAGTCTGGATTCAGCTGCGTCTCTCTTAAGACTTTCTGCTTGAAAGTTTTGATCTAACACCCGTTGTGTCTCCTGCAGGTCCTTCAAGCGAGTGTTCTCCGCCATGACCAAGGATTGGTGGCTCTGGATACCAAATGTAATAGACTCAGCAGCTTCCCGTGATGATTTAGACTTCTTTCTACCTATTTTGTGGAATGATTTGTAACTGTAGAAAGTATTTCCAAGATATTTAATAAAGTAATAATCTTGATGATTTTATAAGGTAGAATTGGGAAAGATTAACGGAGGAGGAGGGAGAGAGAAGAGAGGAGAAAGGTGAGGGAGAAAATAGATCATTCTTTTCATTACTTACAACTAGGGCAACTTGGTATTTAAATCCCTTTACATCAAATAGGGACCACAAGAAGTACAAAATATACCCTAGTTTATCTTGGACTAATGTCCTTGATTAAATTAGAAACATAACTCTCCCTAACAGAAGCCCAATAGTCAGCCCACTTCTTCGAGTCTTCCGGATCCAACCCGCTCCGGCCCACAAGAGGTTTGAACGGTCAAAATAGATGTAGTCTTCTCTGATTTCCCCTCATTCGATGCCAGCCCTAAAAATGGGATCTTTTCCCTCGCATTCACCTCCACATTCACCGCATCAGTCACCTGCTCCGGCGACGTTACTCCCTCTAAGTCACCCCTTCTCCCGTCGTTGTGGCTTGGGTTCACGACAAATTAACACTCTTATCATTAACGGAATTCCCTGATGAACCAAATAATGACGTAGACTACCGAAAAAATTATGTGGATTTTTGTCCGGTTTATTAAAATGACATGTAAATTAAGTTTAACCCTTCATAAACAAAACAGAGTCATTTTAATCTATAATTAAAAAAAAAATCATTAGTGTTAAAAGTGTTATTTATACAAATATTGAGTATGTGAAGCTTATGAATTTTTAGAATAAAAGTGTAAAATTGGACAAATGCCAAATTTTCTTCAAACTTTAAGCGATCGTAATTTTCTCTTTTTAATCAGATTTATGCAGAAAAAATACTAAATTGAAGGTCATTTCATGATTTTTCATTTAAAATTTCGCTTGAGCATGTTTGGACTAATACAAATAGACGAAATATACCAAAATATTCATTTTTCATGCATATACAAGTTTTAAATGAAATTAGATTCTAAAAAAATTATTATAAACCTTATTGAGATGCAATGAACCATAATTTGAATGCAATAAATCCTGGAGCCCTAAATCCTAAAAATCATTAAAAATACCATGAACTCATATAAACCATTAAACAAATAATTTTCAGTATTGGAACTTGGAAGTTATATTTTTTTTGGTCGGGTCAGTGGGTTATGGGCTATACCCGCCCAT
The DNA here is from genome assembly GCA_026008535.1 of Perilla frutescens. Lineage (NCBI taxonomy): Eukaryota > Viridiplantae > Streptophyta > Magnoliopsida > Lamiales > Lamiaceae > Perilla > Perilla frutescens. The sequence goes on from BRKX01000004.1 coordinate 10,687,994, forward strand.
TGCACATAAACCATGTGTGCGACCTTCGAATGCTAAGTACTCCCTCCGTCCCATAATTATAGTCCACTTCCCATTTTCACACAGATTAAGAAATCACATTTAATATGTATTGGAAATATAGAATTTACAATAATTATCCTATATTGCCCTTATTTTTTACTATATTAATTACATTCATACTATATTAAATAGGGTTATATTTGTAAAAGAATATTTAAATACAATCTCAATTTTGGGACATCCCAAAAAGGAATAATGGACTATAATTATGGGACGGAGGGAGTATTTGCCAAATAATGTAATTTGTTATTTAAAATTTAAATATTGCCCTTCATGAACGGAGAGGTCGCATTGCTTGATCTTAATGAATAGAATAGGATTTATAAGTCATACCATAACTTTATTATTAATCAGAATGTAATTTATTTATTATTATTTAAAGAAAAAAGATAATAAGCCCTACCCAAAAAGAATATCTGATCTGCGTGGCCCCCCACCAAGCCGAAACAAAATGATACGTGTCCCACTTATCCAACATTATTGTGTTTTGATCACTCCACTCCTTTACTCTCTCTCTCTCTCATCACGTTCACATTTTCCTAGCTGATTGACGATTGTACAACACCGGTTCTACTCCCATTTCATCATTCACATTTTCAAATTTGTACACTATAAATTCAATAATTACTCATTTTAAAGGAATAACGTCTAATTTGATCTTACAATTATATCTGAAATTTCAGTTTAATCTTGAAATAAAATTTCAGTTTAAATTGATCCCCCAACTTTGTAAAAAGTATCACATCAATCCCTCTATTAGTCCCTGAACTAATTTCCGTTAACGTCCGTTATTAACGGCAGTAATTTAAGGGAATATGTCCAAATTGGTCCTACAACTATACTCGAAATCTCAGTTTAATCCCGAAATAAAATTTTAACCTAAATTTTAATTGTTCAATGTGGAATATTTTAATCTCATTTTCCCTTTATTAATAATTTTATTATCTGAATATTCTTTTTTATTTTTTATTAATTAATAAGTCTATGATTAATTTAAAGAAAGTCTTAAGATATTAAAATGATTGTGGAAAATATAATTAGTAAATGTATATGTTTCTTTCCAATGTCAATATAATTACGTGTACAATTAATAGTTAATGACATTATAATGAATATAATAATTAACAATAAATTTATCTGGACTTGATATATGATCGAAGCAATATAAACTGACTAGTTTTATTCCTGTAATAATCATGAAATAATAATATTAGATTTTCTTTTGCCTTGGCTCATAATTGTATATCATCAGAATTTCATTATGTAGACTAGATAGTTCCCCAGCTTAATATTGATTTCTAAAAATATTAAATTATGACAGAGACTATTGAAAAGGACACCCAAAACTATTGGATCCATAAATTGTACATGTGGCTTGGTGTTGACCTCAAATTAATCTAATTAGGGTTTAATAAAAAAAAATTGAGTCCAATTTGTGTCAAAATTTTATTTCAGGACTAAATTGAGATTTCAGGTATAGTTGTAGGACCAACTTGAACTTTTTTCGTTAAATTAACTTCATTAGTAACGGACGTTAACGGAAAATAGTTTAGGGACTAATGGAGGGATTAACGTGATACCTTTTAAAAAGTTGAGGAATTGATTTGGGCCAAAATTTTATTTCGGAATCAAACTGAAATTTCGGGTATAATTGTAGGATCAAATTGGACCTTATCCCCATTTTAAATTATCTCAACCCATACTTTTAAATGTATACTATGACTATTAATCTATAAAATATTGAGGAATTCGAATTGATGACCATACAATTTAATTTAATTTGTACTCTTAAATGACAATTTGAATTGAAAATGCATTTCATGGTTAATTATAAAGATTTGAAAACGGTGATATAATTAAATACATGTACTTAGGGGTATAATTGAGTTGAGTAATAGCATTATCGAGCTCAAGCTCGATAAGAAAAATTCAAGCTCGATTCGATTCGAGCTCGGTCGAGCTTTAATTTTTTGAGCTCGAGCTCGACTCGATAGCAAATTCAACAAGCTCAAGCTCTACTCGATCGACTCGATCATGTATAAATATTAAATAAAAAATTATATTTATTTAATTTTAAATAAATATAATTTAATTAAAAAATGATATAAATGTAAATAATTAAATTATTAAGGGTAATTTTGTAATTGCACTAAAGCTCGATAAGGCTCACGAGCCTGTCGAGCTCACTATTATGGAGCTCGAGTTCGAGCTCGGTAACTACTCAAGTAGCTTGAACTAAAGCTCGACTCAATAAACCTCTAGTTGATTTTGAGCTTCCACCGAATAAATTCCGAATAACTCACGAGTAAGCTTGACTCACTTACACCCTACGTGTGCTAACAATTTATAATGAGTCCAAGTGACGTACAATTATTAGTTCATGTGTGTTGTAATATATATTGCATTAACATTATTGGGAAAAATTAAAGAATAAAATACTTTATGATGGTATGTATAAATCTTTTTAAACTTGATTCCTTCAAAATTAATTTATGACAATTAGCATAGTTTTCTAAAAAACTCATCTTTGCTCCATAATCTTAGTGCTCTAAAATAATTTCCATTATATTATTTAGTGATCGGACTTCAACCCTCAAATTCATTTGTTTTAATTTAAAAAAAAAACAATGAATTGAACCCATTAACATTAGGCTAATAAAGGACTATTTGTCTGATTTTTTTTACCAATTAGACTTTATCTTATTTCAATCTAATTCTTATACTCGTAATTAAAGTGTATATTAACGTCTCAAGAAACTGATCGCGGTATATTAACTTTTAACTCAACAATCAACATGAAAAAGTCATCACATGATGACTGTTGAGTAGAAGAAAAATACGTACAATTGTACAAAAATCAAATAATTATTTACGAGCAAAAATATATATAAATATATAGCAATATTTATATGAGCCATCAGATCTCAGTCTGGTTTTTGCTGTGTCCCTCATCATTCCATCCCATCTCTCTCCAACCGCCTCTCGCGCTCTCTCCGATTGGAAAAACAGGTATGCAACTTTCCAGATCCAATCCCAGATTCTGCAAATTTCATTCATTTAGGTTTTGTTGATTTTAATATTTCCTTATTTATCTACGATTTTTGACATTTTATGCCCATAGCATCTGTTTGAACGCGTTCATGTTAAGGCTATTGATTCGACTTAGCCGTTGGAGTAGTTAATCGAATTGAATGTCCAATTGATCGGTATAGTTGGTGTTTTTTTTTTGCGGTGAAATCTGAGTGAAAATTATGTTGGTGTTTCGTTGCGTAGCAACGTCTCTATTTGCTTCTGAGTTGATTCAATTGTTTGTGGTGATCCAATTTGAAAGCTCTGGATTCATCACAGTTAGTGGTCGATGTTGTTTTCAATAACTTATTTGCATAAACGTGGAGATACCGTGGCGAGTTAAAGTTGATTGTGGCTGCTAGAGCCTCTAGTTGCAAAGTGATTCGATTCTAGGGCAGGCATCGGACTTGTTGAGTGGAAAAGGAGTTTGATTTAGCTTTTCACAGCTTTAGTTTATTTTGTGAAAAGAAGTGAGCTTGATTTTCAAACGACGTAATGATGAGAGCAATTTTCCGGTCGGGAAGAATTTGAAGTGTACTGCAATTTTGTGGTGTTGAACTTTGACGTGTAGTATAGCTAGAAGCCTAGAATGAACTAAGCCACTAGAAGGCATTCCACAATTCATATGTTGTAGATGTAGCTTGTGTAATGTCACTTGTTATGTATGTTAGAGGTGATTTGGGACATGACGATGGAGCTTGAATTGTGTATACAAGTCGTAGTTTAGCATCTAGAGCTTACTGCTAACGGATGTAGTTGATTCAATTAGCAGCTTTTTGTACTTTCTAATTCCCTGTTTGGTCTGCAATATTGTGGATTTCTCAGGTTAAATATGGGTGCTGAAAATAACATTGACATGGAGGAGGGAACACTGGAGATTGGAATGGGTATGTTGTCATGTAAACTTATCTTCTCTTTGTTCATATGTATGTTTTGATACTTAATAGATGTGAAATCATGCTTTAAATAGAACATACAATAAAATTATAAATAGCCTTTAATATTTGCCACTAATGCCACTATTCTTTGATATGGAATGGGCCAATGTGTGTGCTGAGTGGAATATTTTTAAAAACATTATTATTTCCTTGATCTGTTAAGTTAAATAATAATTACTGATGGAAACATTTGATTTTCAAGTGCAAATTAATGAAAATTTTCTGTATGATATAATGGGGCTTGTAAATACTCCCCAATTATGTCTTCACATGGGGGAGCATGTATTTCAAATCTGGGGAATGTATTAAGAAGCAGCCTAATGTAATATACTTCTTGAAAAATTTCCCACCTATTATATATGAATCTAATATGTTCACTTCTTCATATTCTCATGATGATTGCAGAATACAGAACTGTCTCTGGAGTTGCTGGACCTCTTGTTATCCTTGACAAAGTGAAGGTGAATGTTGTACTCCTTGTTATCATTTCCTCCCCGTGAGGCTTCATTTACGTATGCATCTCTAGGTCCAAAAATTTAGATCTGGAAACAGGATTATTTAGATGTCTTTCTGAAACTATGCCAGGGACCCAAGTACCAAGAAATTGTTAACATTCGCTTAGGAGATGGAACAACCCGACGGGGACAAGTCTTGGAGGTTGATGGAGAGAAGGCTGTTGTTCAGGTGATCAAGGGAACTAGTTCCTATAATTTATTCTTCAAATGGCTTCATCATATTATTCACGGTCAATATGTTTTGATATCTATACTAGTTGTGTATGTTGGAATTTTTTATGCTTCATTATACCATAATATGTTGGATTTTAGTTTCACAAATCTCTATGACAAGAAGCAAATGCTTCTCTTTTGGCTTCTTCAGACCATTTACAGTTCTAATAACAATATATTCAGCTTCCTGCTAAGAGATCCTTATCTTAAATTGTCAGGATTTATATATGTATATTGATTTCACTTTCATATGTTCAGAAGCTTCAGTACTTAGACTATAGTTGTTTGACTTTGAGGAGGCACTCATCACAAACTATTTTGTTTCTTGTCCATTTAACCAGGTTTTTGAAGGAACTTCTGGAATTGACAACAAATATACAACTGTCCAGTTTACTGGAGAGGTACAGCCATTCCCTGATTTTATGTTTCTCTCTGAAGTCAGAATCATGCTGTTAATTTTGTAAATAAGGCACTGTGAACTCAATCTTACATATATTCTCTGCATAAATTTAGCTAGGACAGTTGCTTTTATCCGGTTATATTTTCTCATGTTCTGTAGAATAATGATATTAGAGTTTGCCAATGCAATGCCACAACTAGTCTGAGAAAGAAAAGAGGAAATTTTACTTTCTTCTTTCTCATATATTTCTCATGAACTTCCTTAATCATTCCTTTCCTTGGGTGTTTAAATGCTATTCTTGAACAGACTAGTCGCCCATAAATTTCTGAAACTCAAATTGTTGACATTTAAAATCTTTAACGTTTAATCAAAGCTGGAGATTCTATTTAAAATTATTGCTGAATGAGATTACTTCCTAGGTGCTAACTGTCTCACTTAAATTCTTTTGTTTCTTTGATGTTTTAAGTTTGGGTTTCATATCAACTGTTCTCCATCTTGTTTACAGGTTCTAAAGACACCCGTCTCGTTAGACATGCTTGGCCGTATCTTTAATGGTTCTGGGAAACCCATTGACAATGGCCCTCCTATTCTTCCCGAGGCTTACTTGGATATATCTGGCAAGTGTCCATCAGTCCATGTAATGTTAACTACCGCTGTGCATACATGCCAAGTGGCAATTGTTTTGATGTTTTCTTTAACCATGTTGCTTCAGGGAGTTCAATTAATCCTAGTGAGAGAACCTATCCCGAAGAAATGATTCAAACTGGAATTTCCACTATTGATGTCATGAACTCAATTGCCCGAGGACAGAAAATTCCTCTTTTTTCTGCTGCTGGTCTTCCCCACAATGAAATTGCTGCCCAGATCTGTCGCCAGGCTGGTCTGGTCAAGCGACTGGAGAAATCTGATAATCTTCTTCAGGTATTTAGGGAAAATAAATTTAGCCATGCATGCTTTCACTCATTTTTTATTTATTTTTACTTATTTTCATTCTACAGATACAATTTGTGTCTGCCGCTTTCATTTTTTTTATTATGATATTTTCAGTCACCTGCCAATCATTTGTAAGAGGTTTTAGCTATCATATATTCTACCATCCCTCCACTTACAATAACACATTACAATGGAATATATTGACCAACCACTACAACATCACATTAACGAAGGATTCTATAATTTAAAATATCTCTAATGAACCACAACAAAAGCCAACTTTACAAGACAACTAAAATCCGAACTGTCCCCAAAATGTGCTCAAGACATTTTTCCAACAAAATGATCAAATGTAATTTGATTGCCCATTCTTCCTATGCAATATCCCAAATATACATTCTCCTGGATCTCCTTCAAGATGTCTGGAAGCTAACCAATTCATATTTGATTTTAATCATGTTAATAAAATCTAAGTTCGATTGCTTCATACATGGAATGTATCTTCCCAATCGTAGAGAGAAAAAAATGGCTCTATCAGAGAACCCTTAATCAGGGTGTAGATGCACGAAGATCAATAGTCACCTGAACATTATTGGAGAAACTAATTGTGAGAGTTTTATACCGTTACCGTCTCTGGTACATAATTCATAACTGTGTATTCTGCTTTGTTATAAAAAATTCTGAGGTGATTGCTCCGTAATAGCGTCGTACTTACAATCTACTCTGTTATGCAGGATGGTGAAGAGGATAATTTTGCCATTGTCTTTGCAGCTATGGGAGTCAACATGGAGACAGCTCAGTTCTTCAAACGTGATTTTGAGGAAAATGGATCAATGGAGAGAGTGACTCTTTTCCTGAACTTGGTAATGATGTCCACCTACTTGTTTGGGATTGATTAGTTTGTTGCGTAGTCTTGGATGAAGATATCTCCAGTTCTATCCTTTTCTAATATCAGCTTTTATGCAGGCCAACGATCCAACAATAGAACGCATCATTACACCTCGTATTGCTCTGACAACTGCAGAATATCTAGCATATGAATGTGGAAAGCACGTTCTTGTCATATTGACAGATATGAGTTCTTATGCTGATGCTCTTCGAGAGGTAACTCCTGAAAAATCATCCAGCTTTTTCTGCCATGTCACATGTGTACTGATGACTGTTCACTTAAAGTCTAAGAGTCTCCATCTTAAGGTGGCTCTGTGTGTATCTTTACTCAATACCAATATACCATCATATCTTGGCTTTGATTTGATATTTGTGTTAAGTTCTCATTATTCTTTCGTTAAGTACTGATAAAAGTTATTGATGTCAACAAATATTACCTACTTCCTTTTTAGGTTTCTGCTGCTCGAGAGGAAGTGCCTGGAAGGCGTGGATATCCTGGTTATATGTACACTGATCTGGCAACCATCTATGAACGAGCTGGACGTATTGAAGGGCGTAAAGGATCCATCACCCAAATTCCTATTTTGACCATGCCTAATGATGGTAACATATATGCCAACATTGAACATTAGCTACCTGGCAATATATATATATATATATATATATATATATATATATATATATAGGATTTGGTTCAAATGAGCACTTTTCTTGGTGTGAGAACGTGAGCACTATGCTTATTTACAATAATTTTATTGCTTGTGTTATTATATTTTAGTGCTTTTTTTTTCATTGCTTATTTTATTAAATTTTAGTGCTAATTAGTATTAAAATACGCTATGATAAGTAATAAAATTATACTAATTAAGCATAGTGTCTAGTTCTCACACCAAGCACAGTGCTCATTATAGTCAACCCCTATGTGTGTGTGTGTGTATATTATTTTAGTTTCTTTGTAGATTCACATTGTCCTGTTCTTTGCCTGTTTGAATTTGTCAGATATTACCCATCCAACTCCAGATCTTACAGGTTACATTACTGAAGGCCAGATATATATTGACAGGCAACTTTACAATAGACAGGTAAACACAGAGGGATGCTTTTCGGTTACTTCCGGTTGGTCATATACAAGCAACCACCATATTTTACTCTCTGAAAAAGGAAAAAAAAAGTCCTTATTTGACTCAAATCTGAACTTTGAGGCTATGTATTCAAATTCTTGGAGTTATATGAGTATATGACCATTTTCATAAAGTGACTTCAAATGATAAAGAGAACTAGTGGGTTCTTTATCACATTCTATATCATGAACTGTCCTCAAAATGGTGCCATGTCATTGTGGTGTTCCTTTTGTTATAAATAAATGCAGCTTTTTTCTCATTAGCTTGGTCAGTATTTGGCTGAATAAATGTTCTTTATCTGTACAGATATACCCTCCAATTAATGTGCTGCCATCATTGTCCCGTCTAATGAAGGTTAGTTGAAAAGTAAAAATGCAATTTGTTTTGTTTTACTGATGTTGGAGCCTGGAGGAATTATAAATAGTCTAGGTGCCATGTTATGCATTGCCACTCCAATATTTTTGCAGAGTGCCATTGGTGAGGGCATGACTCGTAGGGATCACTCCGATGTTTCTAATCAGGTAGGACTTCTATTTCATCATACGAAATGACTTGTCGTGAAGTTTTGCATTCATTTTATGTATGTGGCTGAATATCTTTATTTTTGATATGACTAGCTTTATGCAAACTATGCCATTGGGAAGGATGTTCAAGCAATGAAAGCTGTGGTCGGAGAAGAAGCGCTTTCCTCAGAAGATCTGGTCCGTCATTTGTCCATAAAGCTAAATTTCATTGACAATAAATGAAATGTTACTAATTGAACTGTGCTTGGATTTGCAGCTATATCTTGAGTTCCTTGATAAATTCGAGAAGAAGTTTGTTTCTCAAGGGGCCTATGACACCCGCAACATCTTTCAGTCACTCGATCTGGCATGGACACTTCTCCGGATCTTTCCTCGAGAACTGCTCCACCGTATTCCAGCAAAGACACTTGATCAATACTACAGCAGGGATGCATCTAACTAAGAGGCGAGAGAAGCTCTTCCATTGAAGTCTTTGTTTTTGGCAAGCAGTTTGTGCTATATTGTTTGGTGTATATTACGTTGGGTGGTTTTATCTCCTCTAGCTCTTTCAAAATAAGCGTTATCGTCGATCAGCCCACGGAAGCCAAGTCTCTCCGGCAGTGAAAGACTTTGATATTCTTTGGAAAGAGAACCAGTTAGATCCGGTAATTATTTCATAATTATTATTATTGTTATTATTATTTCACTCTAGAGAAGAAGAGCATTTGGCTTCTTAAGTTGAGAGTGGAGAACATTTTGTCGCTTAGAGGACATTCATTGCTTGCATTATTTTCTCAAGTAACAAGTTGTGGCATGCTTTTTTGGACTTAATACTACTCGTCACTTTAGCGTTGTGTATTATTGTATATCTATAAATAAGTCGGAATTGTTTCCGGCGATCCTTTGTTTTGGTATATGATCTATCTATGTTTTTATAATGACGACTGCATTCTCCGACTTTTATTTTTAAATATTTTACATTTTTGTGTAATTTATTGATGACTGCTGAGTAGTTCGACCTCGACAGAATTTTTTTTATCATGAGGTGGCCCTCAATTATTAGACTACCGGAAGGGACCGGGTTATGGTCACTAGCTGTCTTAATCCTACGGTTGAATTTTGTTGGTAAATTCTATGCTACCCAATGACATTAGATCTATTGTGATACATTAGGGAACATAGAATTTTCCAATTTTGTAGGACGAATATTCGTAGAATAGTGTTTTGTGTCATTGACATATTTTTAAAGCTCTAGCTAATGGTAAACCATTTACATGATGCTCTGCTTTTTATATTATTATTATTATTAGCCATTGAATCATGAATGTCATAGTGATGATGATGCTGTTTTATCTGACTCGGCGAAACTGGATTGAACTATATGTTACTATATCATTAACAACTCGCTAATTTTAATCTGTTTTGATCGTTCATGTTTGATATATCGGCACAAATGACCTAAATATACCTTTCGCAGTAATTCTAAACTCTCCCAGCGCAGAATGCTCTACGACACAATTCTGTTAACAGTGTGTCCCCATTTTTATAACAGAGATGCAATCTTCTTTTATACAAAACAAAGCATGCTTCCACCTTGCAAAGTTTTGGCTCGAACTCACTCTTTTTGTTGAGTTCGTCTCTCTAGTTCTGGTGTTTTCAAATTTAAACTTCAGTTGGGAAGACGTGAAGCGAGAGATTCTTGGATGAATTGGTTGAGTTTTGCTGCCATTTCTAGTCTTTCCCACCTCTCTCGTCGTCTAGTCTCCGCTTCCCTCGCTGCCGACTGGTTATGATCGAGCTCCGATAGGCACCTAGAGTAGAGAATCGGTTCCATTTCCACCAGCATTTCTTTCACATTCTCTGTCAGTTGGCGAACGCTTTTGCTCCAATGCCCTCTCAGATTCTCCTCCATCCCTTCCACCAAAAGGGGCAATACGTCGTCTATTGCTTGCGACACCATCTTCACAAATCGCTCGTTGTTCCAGACGTAGAGGGCTCGTTCCGCAACCTGAGCCAAGAAATATGAAGCATATCAATCAGGTGACATGGAATCATATAGAAATGATTTATTGCAAAAATACCTGTGAGTTGCGACTGTTCAAACACTTTGTTATTTGTTTACACAAAGGCAGAGCAATGACTTTGTACTGCTCAGTTTCCATGTTCTCAACCAATTCCTCGAGCTCCCCTATCAGCACAACTTCTTTTTGACAGTTCGTCGTCGGCCAATATCGTAAAATACCTCTAACCACCACCACTCCAAGCATAGGATCCTTCTCCACGAATTGATACACACAGTAAGCCAGCTGTTTGTAATATGCCTGCATACCTTTAGGCCGGTGCAGAGGAATAAGAACTCTCGTCATGAAAAGCTTGTGCTCCTCCTTCAAAGGGACGCTAAAACCGTTGATTATCGTTCCCCATATCTCAAGTAGATCTCCGATCCCGCAATGCTTCTCTTCAGTCTCGTAGGTATAATGCAAGAACACGTCGTTCATAGCTTTTCTCATGAACGATCTTGAAGAATGGAGCTTCGAATATATCCTGTGGTACACATTCTTCAAGCAGTCTCGTTCCCTCGGGTCTTCAGACTGGAAGAGAGTGAGCAAATTGAGAATAAAAGAGTCACTGATATACTCCTGAAGCATTTTAGGTTCCATGTTTATGACTAGGCAGAGGAGGATGTCGTAAACCAGCTGGAGATGGGGCCAGGTGGCAGTCGGGGTGGCAATAAGGTCATCGTCGTCTGGCAAGATGCTGATGATGGAGGTGTTGGGCGGAGGGAGCGGCCGGAAGAGGTGGTCCTGTAGCATAGCAAAAAGGGGTGATAGAACTTCACCAGGAAGACCCTTTTTCAGTGGCTTTACGACAGAGAGAAGCTTAATGAGCTTATCGCGCTTCAGATTGTGTTGTGAAGGCGATTCTGAAGGATCGGTGAAAGTGTAAGTGTAGGAGCAGTAAGAAATCAGAGAGATAATCTCATCATACTCTGAAATTCGATGTGGTTGCCTGCTGGAACTGTATCTGGAATCAAGATCAAGAAGAGATTTGAGAGAGATTGATTTCAGCTTCTGCTTCGAATTCGAATTCGGAGATATATGCGCATGCTTCGGAGACGACTTGGGGCTATTCCGGTGAATACCCATTCTCCTATCTTCTGTGTCTGCCTACAACCCCAGTGCAGAGAGAGAAGAGAATGTTTGATGTTTCATCTGTGTTATAACACATTCCCCGCACTTCCTTCAACAATAAAGACAGCAACATCGATATTTCATATGTTCATAGTATTGGAGTATCCGAAAATATTGGTTTCCTCTTGAGCTTACCACATGTAAGAAAAGACATAACTCTTAATAGTGTCAAAGGCTTAAAGCCTGCCTTCTCATATATTTTATGTTTTTGCTTTGACAAGGACTAGGACATTGTGAGCATCATTGGAGAATTGCTTATATTTTAGAACAAAAAAGACAAACTACCATGGACCATTTACAACCTCATGCATGTGCAATTACCTAGTAACAAACACACACACACACACACACACACAGTTTATGGTCTGGGCATGAAATCGCTAAATTTCTCAAAGATACTAATTCCTAAACATGTGGTGTTATACCGAAACTTACAACAATAATGCCAGCATAGCAATATCCTGTTCAGAATGGGACAAGGGATACAAGACAGATCTACGAAACACATTACCTGTTAAGCTTCGGATAAGATCAATTACAAAGATTGGTAAGTTCAATGCCAAATATGTGAAGTACATATGACAATAGTTATAACACCAAACTTTGAAAGATTTTGACGAAAACAAAAGCCAGCCACAAAGCATGCCTGAGAAGGTCTACTTGTCGTATTTAAGGCAAGCATGCCTAATGACAAAATAAAAGCAAGTGAACAAGGAGAACCTCCCATTGTTTCAAATTGCAAACAGCAAAACTGGTGATCTAATACCATCTTAATGCGCACATTCCTCTTCTCTGATCGTGTTCCTGTAATTCACAGTCGTATGCCCGAAAACATGAGGCAAAGCACAATGTAATTCTATCTTTGATAATTCATTACCCTAGTCTTGAGTTTATATCAGTGGAACACGATCTTGAAGGTTTGAGAATCGGAGCCACCGCTTCTTCTCAGTGTACTTTAAGCAAGGCTGCATAACAAGCCCTAATAGAACAGCGAGGAGGCTAATTACCATTACTTTGAGAGAAGCCAGGACCAGAACAACCAATATCAGTAAAGTTGGAGGAATGCACATCATAATTGCTCCAATGGTCCCAAGTGGAACTTTGTAGGGTCGAGGTGCTGCTGGATGATCGATTCTCAGCTTCACAAAAGCTAGGAACTCCATGATCATTCCAAAACAGTACAAAAAGTTCTCCGCAGCAACAATCTCCTGAAAACTGAGGGACGAGAGCAGCACTATGCCTGATGCGGAGAACAAAATTCCAACGAGAGGTGTCCCATGGCGAGATCTCTTGGCAAAACACTCGGGAATCATCCCATGTTCCGCCATCCCAAGAAGCTGAAACGAGTCGCTGCTCATCTCAGCCACAAACATCCCCATATTTGATACAGCAGAAGCCCCTTGTACCCAAACTCTCAACCACACCCCACCAAGAACCTTGGCAATGTCAGAGAAATATCCATCACTCCACTCCTCGCGATCAAGTGGAATAGCCCCCGTCCCAATCAGAAGTGGGAGAAAGTAGGACAACACAACCAAAATAAGGCCATAAAACAGAGCTCTCGGAAGACTTCTACCAGGATCATCTACCTCTCCAGCTAGAGTACTAATCGAGTCCCAATAGTTCAAATTCCAGAACAGAGTATTCAGATACAAAGCCCAATCCACATTGTTCAAATCAAGCACTAACCATCTCGAAGGCTCGATTTTGGGAACTGCCACAACTCCCATAACCAAGAAAGGAAGCAAAGAAAACACCCCTAGCAAAATAGCAACCCATCCCACTACAGTTAAACCCCTATAGTTCATGTAAGTCAATGCAACAGTAATCCCCAAAACCGCAATCACACGGGGAAAACCATCCGCAATAATCGGGACAGCCGACTTCAAATAGTCTAGAAACAAAACAGGATATAGTGCATTATCAATAACTCCACTAAGCCATTTCATCCACCCCTGCTGAAACCCCCAATACGGGCCCAAAGCCGACGAAACCCAAACCACATATCCCCCATTTTCAGGAAACATGGTGCCTAATTCAGCAGTAACCAATGCTTCTGGAACACTCCATAAAAATGGGAAAACAAGAAACCCCAACAATGCTAGAAGAGGGCCAGCTGCTTGAACACTATCTTCAACACCAAAAGGCCCCCCTGATACCTCATAAAATATCAAGAAAACGAGAGGAATGGTTGAAACCTTAGCGTAATTAGTGAACTTGGGAGAACTTCCATCCTCCAAACGACCGTATGCTGCCTCATCGGCCTCTGCCATCTTGATTGGTGTTAGCTTAGCTGTTGAAACTCGTTTCTTCTATGGGGGAAAAACATTAAACCGACATCAGCACAAAGATTGAGCCTAACATTTATTTAAAAAAAAAACTTTTTGAGAGAACAAGATCAAAGATCATCATTTTACAATCTTCCTTTTAATTCCCTTTCCTTCAACATTGCAATGGATGAATTTAAAGGTAAATGCATACATGCAACATACCAACCCAACACGCACCACACACACACACACAAGTGATCCCTCAAGTCAAAACATCATAAAATCGTAAATTCATCTGTAAGAAAAACCAATGTACGGTTATTTTTCCCCGCATCCAAAAAAAATGATGATGCATAACGCAATGTGACTGAATATAGAAATTTTGGGCAAAAATCTTCAGATAACGACGATGGTATACCGTGAAGCACACCAATTTGATGCAGCACGATGCATAAAGGAAACGAATTGTGAAATAAACGATCTAATCCATTTGACAAGATTGCGGGCATAAAAAAATCGTAGTTAAAAAGTAGAAATCAAGCTTAGTTTAATAGCAACCATGAAACAGAATTGGTGAATGCTGCAGGTGCAATCGCAAGAAGCTGCCACGTCTCACTCCCATGCGAGGGAGATGCAGGATTACGACGTCGCTTTGGTGTTCGCTACTTGCACACGTTGAAATCGCACCGGCTAACTGTCGAGCAACACGATTTTCGCAATCTTAAAAGCGTTTAAGGGTTCACCTTTTCGCATATAAAACCATCTATTCCAGATTTGATAATTCATTATTGCACATTAAAATTTTTATTTTTTTATTTTAATTTATTATATTTTAATTTAATTTTACGCTTGTTATTTATAATTCATGCTATTCAATTAGGATTTAATTTGATTTATTAGTATTTAATTTTTTTTAAATAATCAATTAATAACTAAAAACTGAAAATTAAATACTAAATGATTATAATACATCCTAATTGGAAAAGTTGAACTCTAAATAAGTGTAAAATTAAACTAAAGTATAAAAAAATGAAATTGAAGAAAAAAATTAAAAATATAAAATAATCGAGTGTATAATAGAGGATTTCAATTTTTTTTTTCTAGTGACAACTAACAAAGGTTATTTATAAATAATTCCGTAGGGTAATTTTATATACTTAATGTTAGTATTTATATTATTTATCTTTTGAAAATTAATTCATATATGAATAATTATAAGATAATACTGTATTATATCTGAAGGAAAAAATAAAATCAATCGTGTTCATATTTCTCCAAAAAGTTTGTCAAATGTATTCACACGATATTTTAAGCTCATGTGGTCATGCCAATTTAATTTCTATTTTTGGGGATTTTTAAATTATTCTTTAATACTATTATTCTATAAAGGTATTTCTATATACATCATTAAATTTTCTTTATACACCATTTTTAAAATTAATTTTAAAATAAGTAATTACTAATTTACTTAAATATCATTTTAAATTAGAAAGTGTTTCAAATGTTTAAAGATCAATTAAAAACAACAAAAAAAAAAGAAAAATATGTTATTCCTCTTGGGCGATAGTCGACGAGAATTCGAGCACCTCCATTCGTCATCCAACGCGGTAGTGGCGGATTCAGGATTTGAAAATTGGGGCTACAGTATATAAAAATGTATAAATAAATATTCTTCAAAGTTTAAAATCTCTAATTCAAATTATTATTCTTAATTTTAAATTTTTAAGTCCAAATCTCAATTCAAAATCAAATCTCTTTCATGCTTGTAAAATTCAATCACATGTACATAAACTCAAATTTTTAATTCAAAAACAAACCCCTAGTTTAATTGAAATTTTAATTATACAAAAAAATAAATATGTAAGTAACAATAAACATAAATAAGAAATCTAATTAATAATATACATAGAAAAATCAAGAATGAAAGAAAAAATAACATCAACCAATTGAGAGTGTTGTTTGTGCACTTCTCAATTTAAAGTTTTGATGTATTTTTGAAAATGTTACGAGTTGTATTTTGAAGACTGAATAATTGTACATGTCTTGTTCCTATATTTTTATATATGTATGAGATTTAAAGAGGAGTAAGTTGGAGAGTCATGAATAAATGGTTGATTGTGTTATAAATATATTTATTATATATGGACATTACTTGTTCCCTACTCTAGGGTTTAGTTTTCTAGCCCTATATATATCTTGTAATCTTGTGTAGATCAACACATCAATGAATAAAATACACCGATAAATAAAATCATCTTTCTTCCCCCAATATTCTCTGTTATTCTATTTTCTGTTATTTATTTCTTGAGCATGATTTTGGAGTTCGATTTACAACACGTTATCAGCACGAGCCTCTAACCAATTGAGTGAATATTGGTGGTATGCCCTAGGAAAGAATCATGTCTTTCCTGCGAGGTAACTCGTAAATCAAGTTTGATGATAATTTATGAATGAATAGCTTTGATATTACGAAATCCATAATTATATAACTAGTTAAAAACTTAATTATGTTGGATTAGATCTTTTATATCGATCTGTCATTATTTTTGCTTGAATTCGGAATATGGCCTGAATTCTGGAATATATACCTACCATATGTCTATATGTAACTCCATAAGAAATCACCCCATATATAATAACAATTAACTAGCAGGTGGTTAGTTTCAAGAATTTCATGAAAAAGTGTTTTATATTCTATAAATTAAAGGGTCCTCATTTTGAATTACATATGCCATTCGAGAAGTAATAATTAGGGCTTCACATCTTGTGTACAATTTTATTTTACTTTTGAATTGTTAACATTATCATCATTAGAACAACTATCGTGTTTATATAATTTGTAATCAATATATTGTGAGATATTTATCTCCGGTTTGAATTAAATATAATTGACATTAGATCAATATTATTTTTGATTGGAGATCTTTGATTTTTGATATCATGGTATTAATTGGAAAACATATGCTTTATATGTGTTAGCACTTGCTCAGATTAATTTCTTCATATATATTGAATTGTACTTTACTTTCTTCACTTTTAGTGAAATATTTTAAACTCTAGCTTTACCTAGAGAGAAAATCATTAGTCTTTTATCATCACCAAGTAAAACAAAAGTTGAAGAAAAATATTATTTCTTCGAAATCCCTGAAGGATCATTTAATTATATAATCCCTGAAGGATCATTTAATTCAATTATTTACAATATTTATATTACTCAAAATTACATTTTTAAGGGGGAGATTTATGACTTATAAAGTGCTCCTAGAAATTGTAGAAGTTGGATTTTATGGTACTACTTACTAATTTCAAAGTTATGAAACATAACTTAGTTGTGTCAATTTACCAGCAGCAAATAAGACTAAATGGTGATGTCAATGATTACTTGAACATCGTTCGATGTATTTGATGATATTTTTAAATTAATATTTATTAAATATTATATGTCCATTTGAATATTACTGCAGTTGAGTTTCAAAATTTATCAAGGTTGTAATGAACCTTTATCCAACCAAACGTTGTATGTTGCGATTAATTAAAAATTTAAAGACCCAAAGTTTGGAATTATGGCATGAGTGTTCGGGTCATTCCCCCTTTATATTAGTGTGTGAATAACAAAAGAAACATTTCCCATCTGCAAATTATTTATATCACCACCAAAACGTACCTATATTAGCTTTATGGAAATATAAAAAGTATACTCCATCATATTTGGCTTATCTAAAATCAATAATTGGGATCAATTTATAAATTGGTACGTTGATTTTATAATTATTTATCGCCATTAGGGGGAGATATGACTGAAATAATGCCAATAAATTTTTGTTGAAAATTAATTTCACACACTATATGAATCGGAAGTTTTATATATTATAAAATGCCAAAAGTTATCATAATGGAGTTATTATAATATATTTGCATTATAAACAGTGGAGGTTCCACGTATATTTAAATTACTCAACGCCAGAAGCGAGAGAGTTCATTGACGCTGGAAGCGAAACAAATATCTGAAATGGAAAATCCGCGGAAAACAAAATTAAACATATGCAATAACTCCTAGAACCTCATAAAGAAGATCGTCCTGAAGACGAAAATCTCAGTATATTTGCACGTGCGCTAAATAATCATAATACTGAGATTGCGGAACAACCAGATTGAAATATTATGGGAAATGACAATGATCTAGTTAATATTAACATTGAAGGTACCATATATTTTATTAATATGGGAGAAACTTATAGCATAAATATCATAGTTGTCGACAACATATTTGCGTCTACAATTGCTTTTATAATGATAATTTGGATCTAAACTCTAAGATGAAAGCAGATTGCCAGAATGACTCTAATTATGTAAAATAAAAAATAGCAATTAAGGTAAAGCTCAACCTACTACAGAACTGTTGTCCCAGTAGGACACGTATGAGCATTTCTATGAAAGAGAAATGACATAATTAATAAAGTGGTGAGACATACAAAAAAGGTTGTAGCTTATGGTTTTACGCAAAGACTCATATTTCATAAATTATATTCTCCTATTAGCAATGACATTATGTTCCGCTACATAATATAAATGGCAGTAATTTTAGCATTGGATCTACAATTAATGGACGTTGTGACCGCATATTTGTATGGGTCACTGAACGATAATATTTATATGAAAATCTCTAATGGATTTAAAATTTCTTGTATATCATCATAACATTTATTGTGAGAAAAGTTAACTCGTGCCTAAAGATGAGTATTTTGAAATAAAAGACTTGGATAATACCAAGTATTGTCTCGGCCTGTAGATCGAGAATCCCCCGATGTGATTTTATATACCAGTCAACATACTTCAGAAATATTTTTGATATTTTATTTATTAATAATTTTATTTAGCACACCAATGTTTTTGTCAGGCCACTTGAAGTGAATGAGTATTTATTTAAACTCAATGTTGATAAGAGGATATTTTGGAACCAGAAGTTTCTTACAATATTTTATCTTGCAAGATTACCTGGCCAGGTACTGCATTCATAAATAACTTACTAGCAAGATTTAATATTTTTCTACAATGAGACACTAGCATGCAAATTACTATATCCTCCATTATTTTCAAATTATAGATACTATTTATTGAAATAAACAATGGCATGACATTGGTGGATTATTCAAATGTTGACTATATTCTGATCCTCATATTGTCATTGGTTTTATTTTATTTTTATGTGTAGCGCGACGAATGATATTATCCGCTATTGTCTATTTAAAGACAATGTATTTGTGTTGCATATATGAATAGTGGGTGAGTTAAAGGTTACCTGACGTAACACACATTATTTTCTTTTACCAACATAAACTCTAGAAGAGTTGTGAAATTTAAAATTTGCTCCAATGATTGTAGTTTTGAGGGGGAGCGATATTTCAAAATAATCTAAAAGATTAGGCCCTGAAGGTCAGACCTTGTAGGTCTACATTATGTCCTGAAGGCACAATAGTTGTACTCTTTTTTCCTTACTAAGTTTTTTTCCCATAGGGTTTCTTAGTGAAGGTTTTTGATGAGGCAACTAATGCAACACATATAAACGTATGCCATGTACTCTTTTCCTCGACTGCTTTTTCCCACTGGGTTTTTCAGCGAGGTTTTTAACGAGGCATGAACATCACGTCGTAATGTCCAAGGGGGAGTGTTATAAATATATTTATTATATATGGACATTACTTGTTCCCTATTCTAGGGTTTAGTTTTCTAGCCCTATATATATCTTGTAATCTTGTGTAGATCAACACATCAATGAATAAAATACACCGATGAATAAAATCATCTTTCTTCCCCCAATATTCTCTATTATTCTACTTTCTGTTATTTATTTCTTGAGCATGATTTTGGGGTTCAATTTACAACAGATTGGCTATTGTTAATATTATCAAGGGTATGATTCACCATCTTTTTTTTGTGATAACATTATTCACCGTATGTCAACTAAAGTACTCAATCACTACTTTATTTTTTTCATCTTTATGACTTTAGTTAATATTCTCCAATAATAAAATAAATAATTATATATATATATATATATATATACATATTAAGTATATACACTAAAAAAATTTAAAACCCATATTTAAACGTGGCTCTGCCACTGCAACGCCGCCTCCACTTTTGCTCCCGCTTCTCTCTTCTTCAATTCAATTAATATGAGGGGTGAGAGTTTTTTCTTTCATTTTCAATTCAAAGAGATCATTGAGGAAGAATTGATAAGTCCTAAATTGACTTGAATAAGGTGAGAAAGACACGTTCGAAAATAGCTAGATTAGTAGGAAGGTTTTTCTTAACTTCTCAAGTTGGATTTTGAGACTCATTAACTAGGCTTTCCGGATTCGTAACATACAATTAAAAACAAGACAAGAAGAGGGTCGATAGTCTCTTTCGTTGTAGGTTTCTCTCCTTCCTCAAACTCTATCGCTAATTTTTTGGAGCCCTTCATCATACCGTGTCCGCATTAGCCCGCCGCAATCACTCGACGACCGATGTAATTGTCGTCAACATTTAACCTCTACAACGTTTCCACCGTCTAAGTCTGGAAATTAGCAACAGAGCCAACCGGCAGAGGCTCGACGAATTAGCAACAAGCTTGAACTTCCCTTTCTAGTTCATTTTTTTTTAATTTTATTCTTTTTTTATATAATTATCATTTATATTTATAACAATTAAGTTATAATTTTCAAAATGAAAGAGTAAAAAAGAACTTTAATGTGGTATATAAATAAAAATTGTAAAAAAAAAAAATATATATATATATATATATGGTGTATAAAGTAAAAATGGTGTATAAAGAAAAAATAACAGTTTATTTATAAACACTCATTGTATAAATTGCACTGTATATAATAACTTGTTTACAATTAACTATAGACATTAGTCCCGGTGGGGATAGCCTAATGGTGAAATGAGATTGTTTGGAGATCAAAAGTTACGAATTTAAATTTTTTCAATACCACCAAATCTGATGTTAGTAAAAAAAACACTTTGGACATTAGTACTATCCAATATGTACCTAATATAGGACCCAACCTCTCTCAACATGACAACAAGACAATAATGAGATTATACATATAAATTTACTAAAGTCTATAAATTTAAAATATAAAATTATATACTTTTAAAATTAATTGCAGCAAATAATACAATTTTCACTTAATTTTGTAATTTTCACACTATTTTTGAAATATTGTATTTACGATATCACTCTTTCTTTTTTTTTTTTTTTGAAATTATCACTTTTTCATTTTTTATAATTATAATATTCATATTTTTTACGGTAAGATTATGTCATTTTAATTCTAAACATCACAGATTTCACCCAAAAAAATAATTGTAAAATTTTTAAAAATAATATTATAGTTATAATATTTGAAAAGTGGTATGCAAATTACAAATTAGGATTTATGTTTAGAGTAGTGATTTTCAGCCAAATTCTGGCTAGCCAGAATCTTTTATTATTTTTAATAATTAATTAATTTAATTAATAAAACACTAATTATTCAATAAATTTACATTGATACTCTCCATAATAATTATGGCAACTCTATATGCGCTTCAATTCAGAAGAAATTGAAGATGGAAAAAAAATAAAGAAGTGAAGAAAAGAAAGAAGATGAAGCTGCGCCCCTTTCTTCCGATCCGCTTCTGGAGTGATTTTAATAATTAATTACAAATCACTAATTTCATGACGGAATAATAATATAGTAAAAATATAACATTTAATAATTAACATAATTAATTTATTAATAATACAGTTTCATTAATCATCAAAAAATTAGATTGGTGGCTAGTATTATTCTTATGTTTATTATGTATGTCGTAGAAAATGCAAATTTCCGAAATAGATGAGACAAAAATGTGTGCTTCCACTCGGCTGGGACCGCTGCCATCCCACAACGATACCACGTGTCATTACTCTCCCCGCTATGCCCTTGCGCGTGGACCCCACATCCCCCTTCACTCTCACCTAAACCACACTACTCGCGCAAAACTCTCTCTCTCTCTCTCTCTCTCTCCAAAACACACTCAACAGGGTCATACTCTCTCTCTAAAACACAGACTGTTCTGCTAGTATCATCAATCATGTTAGAATCCAGCGCCATCAAAGTTTAAACCTAATTAGACAACAAACAAGAAATCATAATCCAAAATCATATACCCACCATGGAGAAACCTGTAGTCAACCATCAAAATCTGATAAATTTCCCAGTGAAAAGCCACGCCTTACCGCTATCAAACGGCATTCATCATCACTCCGACGACGATATAGAGATGATCGCGCTCGATAGCTTGAGCTACACCAGCTTGAAGGACCTGATTCCGTCATCATCTCCGTCATCCGTGGCGTCGCCGACGGGGGGCAGCTGGAGGGAGATCCCGATAAAGGATCCGCTGGTGCAGCACGCGGCGTGGGCCTACCTGCAGCCGATGGCGGAGGCGCGTGACGAGGACGACCGGTGGTGGAAGAGGCTGGAGAGGAAGTGCTGCGGCCTGTTCGGCTGCCTGAACGACGTCGTGTTGGTGGTGTTTAACGGTTGGTTTGCCGAGGGAAGTAGTGATGGTGTTGGTGACGATGACGATAAAGTTGACTGATAAAAGTGAACTGAGTCGTCGACTCGACTCATTAAAAAGTGAAAGCAAAGCTGCATTTTTTTTTTCTGAGGCTTTGTTTTTATTGGTGGATAATTCTTTTTTATTTTTTTTACCTTTTGATTTCGTGAATTTCTTTTTAGTGATTTTAGTTTTTTTTTTCCTTTTCTTTTTGTGAATATACTTTCGTTGGGATACATGGTTGATTTGCTTATTTTTGTGGAATTTGAGGTTCTTTTTGTATATAGAAATATAGATTTGTATTTCTCAGAGAAGGATTAATTTGTTTGAATCATATTAGTAACATTAAAAAAATTAAATTATTAGTAACTTTTGTGTTGTACCTATTGATAACGCACTTAAAAAAAATTAGTAATGCCTCATGTTTCAAGGTGATCTCATATACATTGAATTTATGCACGTTTAATTAATGTATATTAATCCAAATAAATTATTCCAACATCATAACTAGAGATATTTTTTATTTTGGTGCTTGTTAAGATAATATTTTTAATATATTTTGAAAAGTAAAATAGATAAACTATTTTATTATATTATAATTTATTAATTTCAAATAACATTAAATAAAGATATACAAAATGGAATGCACTCTCCATGTGGTAAATTGTAAATTTAGAACGAACAAGATATTTTATTGGGGCGAAAAATATTTAGTTAATACAGCAAGCAAGATACCATTTAAAAAAGACACTATTATAGCAGTTGAAATCTTCTATTGCACATTTTGTATTGCATTCCGTATCGCACACTCGATTTTCTTATTTTTTTTCAATTTTTTTCCTTAATTTCAATTTCTTATGCTTTAGTTTACTTTTACACTTATTATTTAGAATTCATCAAACCCAATTAGGATGCATTGTAATTTTTTATTATTTAATTTAAAATTTTGAATTATTAATTGATTATTTGAAAAATTAAGGACTAAAAATATATATAAAACCCTAATTGGGTAGGATGCACCCTAAATAATAAGTGTAAAATTAAACTAAAGCATAAGAAAATGAAATTTGAGAAAAAAATTGAAAAAAAATAAAAATCGAGTGTGCAATACGGAATGCAACACGAAATCTGCAATAGACGATTTCAAATGCTATTATAGAGTCAAAGTTGACACCTTCATAGAATTGTTGGTTAAGTTGAGATAATTTTAGAACACAAAATTTGATTTGATGACATTTTGTTTTAATTATCTAAAAAAATGTTTGGCTATTGAGATTCCATATAATATTAAAACTAGTTTTTTTTTTTAAAAAAAAAAAAGAAAAAGAAAACCACACCCACAAAAAGCAAAATAAATGAACATGACATAATTAGGGGTGAAACGACCTAATAATGGTAAGGTCTCGTTGCTTCATTGTTTTTTGCTAAGTAAGGTCGTTGTCATGCCATCTTTTTTCTTGGATTTTCTTTGAAGATGGAACAATTCTGTACAGTACACGTGGTTTCTAGATTTCTTTTTCTTGTCGGCAGTTTATTTGTTTAAGCTGGTCAAAAATTATATTAACAGTGACATAATTGATACAAAATTAAAGGATATTGTTTGTAAAAAAAAAAAAACTACCTTTTCTGCGTGCCTAACAATTTAGTACTATTTTAATTACTGAAGTCCTATTGTGTAAAGTGAAACTGTGAATGGACAAAAATATATTAGACATGTAATTATAGTTTAACTATAAATGATGTGGAACTTTATTTTTATTATATTCAATTCTGACTTATCTTTCATTATATTTATTAGAAAAGGTAAAAGTACGTGGCATGTAAACAAGCATCTCAATTTTTATTTTAGATAGAAATTTAGTTTTACTTCATCACAAGATATCTTACAACCACGCCCACGTGGGAAAAATCATTTAAAGTTGCTCTCCAATTTTAAGAGTTGAACCTAATGAAAATTCATGCATTTAAAATGAAAAGCTATATATATATATATATATATATATTGAATTACCTAAAGTTCTTCAATCCAAACAATGACCAAGAAAATTGCTATTATGATTTCAAATCCTTTCTCAAATCCTTCTATACAGTTTAATACTATCATGTTATATATATTTTAAGCTTCATTCAGTTTGCATACATCACATGGGAAGTGCTAAACATCGTTCTACTCATGTAATGCCAATTAAGTAATGAAATGAAATATAATAATAAAATGATCATTTCTGTTCGAAGCCAAACTTTATTCGAGAATACAACAAACTTTGTTTGAGTCATACATACAGCTATGCAAACAATTAATTCTAGTTAGATGGCCAGCCTGGTATATTATGATACAAATTCATTACCGGTCTTTTCCAGCGATACGTTTGCCATCCCCGGCTGAGATGCTCGACGGTGTCGGTTATAGAGGATAATTTCTTGAACGGCAACGCCTTTGATTGTCAACATATTATTTGGAGGAGCAAGAGAGATAACCAGTTATCACAGCACAATTCAGTTCATTCCATTGCTTAGTCGTCTCATTGTAGTTCTGCCTCCCTACGACGTGGATCTTGCACTTCTCTGTTGATGTTCACTGCATCAAAATTCAAGAATGATTCAGTTTCTGTTATAAAATCAATCTTGAACTTCAGTTGAAGATTCGGATGAACTTGAATTTCGACTTGGCATGCTAAAAATTGCTGCTGTGATGCTCAGAAACTGATGCTACTACCAGTAGTCTCCACACGAGCAGCGCCCGTCTTTGAAATGATGATATTGTTTTGAATCTCCTACAACTACCTCTCTGTTTGTAATCAGTGAGATCTTCTTAGCAGCACGATGGCAATCTTCACATACTCGTATGTTCTTCCTTATAAGCACGGGTTCCCCAACTGTTGTGTTGATCAAACCAAAACAAATAGCCAGTCTCACACTGTGGAAAATGGGAGAATTAGCTCGTCTTTTCAGTAATTCTGCTGGCTTTAGTTTAGAGACACTGGAAAAATATAGGTCTGCACCTGTCTTCCTCGAAAGAATATCAAGAACGTCAAAGACAATGTAGCTGTCAGCTAGTGATTTATCGTTATTTTTAAACTTGTACGTTTTACCATTGTTCTCAAGTATGCTGCAACTACTGGTTGTCTTCAATCCTTGTTTCTTCATCAAACATCTGATGCGCTCCGCGTCTTCCCATCTTCCAGCTTCAGCATACATGTTAGCGAGCAAAACATAGCACCCGGTATTATCACTATCTAAAGAGAAAATGTGGTTTGTAACCAACTCAGCCAGTTTGATATTTCTATGATGTCGACATGCAGCTAACAGAGATCCCCATATCCGAGAAGTTGGTTCCGATGGCATTTCGTCTATGAAGCATTTAGCACGGTCTAGATTTCCCGCACGGCCTAGTAAATCAACCATGCAACCATAATGTTCTATTCCGGGATCAAGCCCATAATCCCTCTTCATCGAATCAAAATATTTCCAACCTTCATCTACAATGCCGGCAATGCTACAAGCTGACAAAAGGGAAACAAACGTGCTACCATTTGGTTCATGGCCATCATTCTTCATGTCAGAGAAAAGCCTGAAGCAATATGCTCCGAATCCATGAATAGCGTAAGCCATAATGATAGTGTTCCATGTGACTAGATCCTTAAACACCAATCTATCAAAAACTTCACGTGCAGCCTGAAGATCCCCACATTTGGAATACATATGAATCAAGGCATTAGGAACGTAAGTACCTAACGAAATTCCCAATTTATAGATAAGGCCGTGAATCTGTTTCCCTTCTTTTGGTAAGGCTATTTCAGCATAGGCTGCAAGGGTGGTTGCAAATGTCATCTGATCCGGTGCATAGGACTCAAGTTGCAAATCTCGAAATGTTTCTATGGCTTCTCTGTCCTTCGAATTCTGCACATAAGCAGCAATCATGGCATTCAACGACACTAAGTTTCTTCTCTTCATGTGAGAAAATACACGTTCTGCAAGCATTACGCTCCCACACTTACCGTATGTGTCTATGAGAGCAGTCTCCAATACTAAATGAGACAAGTACCCTTTTCTAATTGCATATCCATGAATAGCTTTACCTTTTAACAGAGCTCTGAGGTTTGAGCACAAGGGAAGCAAGTTAATCAACGTGACAGTATCTGGTGTCACGTTGTCCTTAGCACCTTGCATCATCTCCATACAAGAAAATGATTCCAACGGTTTATCATTCAGTGCATATGCACCAATCATCGAATTCCACACAACCACATTCTTTTGTGCAATTCCAACGCAGAATCTCTCAGCATAATCCACTTTACCACATTTTCCAAACATATCAATGACTGAGCTTTGAATCATCGGATCTAGTTCAAGCCCGTTCCTAAGCACTTGGCAAAATATCTCCTTTCCTTCTAATAAACAACATTCAAGAGCACAAGCACCCAAAGAACTGATACAGCTGATCCTATCAAGTCCAACTCCGACTTTCTGCATTTTCTTGAAACACATCAAGGAGCTCCAACCATCCCCAGCTGAAACATACCCACTGACCATTGAATTCCATGAAACCAAATCCCTAACCGGCATCCACTCAAAAATCTTCTCCGAATCCTCAACACAACTAACCTTAGCATACATCACAATTAATGCATTGCATATATAAATATCTACATCTAAACCAAGCTTAATAACTGTGGAGTGAACACTCTGCCCTTCCTTCAAACCAAGAACCCCTGCACATGCCTTGATCACGAAAGGGAAAGTAAAATTATCGGGTTCAATCCCTTCGAACCTCATTCGATAATAAAACTCCATGGCTTCTTGAAACAACCCAGAATCAACAAGCCCCCTGATCATGACATTCCAAACAAAAGTGCTTGACTTGTTCATTTGTTCAAACATTTGGAGTGCAGTTTCCAAACAACCAGTGTTCACATTAGATAACAGTCTTCTAATGGATAAAATCGAATTCCCGACACTCCTCAACTCTCTTCTTCTATCGAAGGTGGTGCGTTTCCTCGAATCATGGCGTCTGATTCGAGGTTCATGATTTTGGGGTTTACTTGAAGCATGGATTTTTGTAGGAAAAGTTCTGTATTCTGAGCTAGTAGCTGCGATTGGGATGTGAAAATTTAGCAAATCTTTAGCCATTTACCCAGAATCACCAATAGATAATCTTCGAATTTGAGAGAATGGCCGTTATTTCAGTTATTAGCATTGTTGGATTTTCTATTTCAGCTGGCATGCTGGGATTTCTCATTTCTTATTTGTTTCTTCGTTTTTGGCGAAATTGTTTTCGAAATCCGAAATGCTGAATGTTTATTCTTAAAAAAAATTGATGGCCCGTCAAATTGGCGAGTTTTATGGGCCAGGCCCATTGGAAATAGAATAATACTACTTCCGTCCTAATAGTAAGGTCCCCCTTCTATAAAAATAGAGAAAGTAACGGACTTTACTATCAGGACGAATGGAGTATTATTTTTATTTTATTTTAGGATAATTCTATTCACAACCCTATGTTTCTGAACACAACCCCCAAAATTAATATAAATATAAATATTTTTTAGATAGACTAATTTCCCTCGTACAACTCCCCCCCAAATCCCTAAAAGAATAATTGATCCTTTATAACCCCCACCCTCTTTTTTTCTTTTTTATAACCCCCTTCTTATGGATTTAAAAAAAAAATAATATAAAAAACAATCACATAATTTTTGAATTTTTTTTTTCTTTTATTAAATATTTAATTTGATTTGATTTGATTGTTTTTTTTTTCCAGAAATTGAACAAGAAATAGTATTTAAACTCTAATTTCATTATTGTGTTAAAACTCTATAATCTATTTTTCTTTACAACATAATGTTGTGTATGGAAGAGCAAATCATTCTCTTATTTTTATTTCTACCGATTCTCTTATTACGTCATGAGTGCTTTCAAGCACAAAGAATGACCCGAAGTGATGCCATGATGATCTACGACTAACCAAGGCTTTGTTTTGGGTGTCCATGATGCTTATCGAAGTGCCACTATGGCGGTTCCCCTTCTTTGCACAACACATTGCGAATTTATCTTGCAAAGTTATCCAGAAATAATATTTTCAAGAATGGTTGTTGAACAATGTTTTTCTTGATTCAGGTTGAGTTTTAATATCAAGTTTTTTGCTTCATTTTTTATTAAATTCTTTGATATAAAATTTGTTGGATTCTAATATAAACAAACTATATTGGATGGGAAAAATAGATTGTATTCATCATAATCCGTGTAAAACTGTAAATTAAAATAGATATAATTTATCCCCGATGAAATACTTATATCCTATTGAGAATGAATCAACATTTGTTTTTCATATTTCTTTTATCAATACGGATGGGGACAAGGGTTATGAAAAAAAATGAATGATGGGGTTATGATTTAAATTAAAGAAGTGATGACTTTATTTGTTTTGCAGGGGGTTTTAAATGTTGGGGACTGTGGGGGTAAATTAGACTATTTTAAAAATATTTATAATATATTAATTTTGGAAATTGTGAAGAAAAAAGTAGGGGTAGTAAATATAATTACCCTTTATTTTATTTTATTTGCTTTGTTTCGGGCTCCTTAGAAATATTTTATTGACTACCGTTCTTTACTACTGCTATATTTTTCATTTTTATTTTTTTGCTATATATTTTGAAATAAAGTAATGAGCCACCGAATTCTACGTAATCAAATCACCCGTGCTTATCTATTTTTCAGTTTGTATCTTGCGTGTATATCTTGTATTCTTGTTAGCTAGGATTTTATTTTCCTTAATTATAGCCTAGTATTGTTCAATGCATTCTCTATTTATTCTTCTGATGTACTGTACGAAAATCATCAAGAAATACAAATCATTCACTTCTCTTTATGGTATCAACCCTTCTTTTATAAAAGAAAAACTCCACCGAGTAGATTATGTTCCTCCAAATGGCGTCCGACTCCTCTTCCTTTGTCGCGATTAATATCAACACTCAAACACCCCTGAAACTCACTACCACTACCTATTATGCGTGGCGGATGCAGTTCCAAACTGTTATGATCAGATATGATATTGTTGGCTATGTTGATGGCTCACTTCCGCGCCCACCACCTCCTTTCCCGAGATTTGCTGCCACAGTCGCTCAAGTGCACTCTTTTTGGATACGCCAAGATCAACTCATTCTTAATGAAATCGTTGGATCGATCTCACCCTCTCTCGTTCCTCTGATTGCTACGGCCACCACATCAAAGCAAGCATGGGATATCCTCCATTCGATGTATGCAAAGCCATCCCGTGGAGGAATCATGCAGATCCGCAGTGCCTTGGATCATCTATCAAAAGGCACGAAAACAATTTCTGAATACATAGTCCAAGTAAAATCGAATTCTACATAATCAAATCACCTGTGCTTATCTATTTTTCAGTTTGTATCTTGCGTGTATATCTTGTATTCTTGTTAGCTAGGATTTTATTTTCCTTAATCATACCTAGTATTGTTCAATGCATTCTCTATTTATTCTTCTGATGTACTGTACGAAAATCATACAGTGACGAGCTCGCCCTTCTCAATGTTCCGTGCGACCCTGATGAACTTATGTTGAAAGTGCTCAACGGCCTCGATGATGATTTCCAAGGTCTCGCCGACGCTCTCAAAGCCTGTGACACTACTGTCACTTTTGAAGAGCTTCATGAGAAGCTTATGATTCGGGAGGCTCAACTCCAGTCCTCGTCTCGTCCATCCTTCCCGGCGTCTGCTAATCCTGCGGCAAAAATGAACACCAACTCTCGTCAGTTTCGCCCGCAGGAACAACGACACCACTCTAATCATGGTCATTCGTCACAACCTCGCTATACCTCCGGCTCCTCTCCGAATCAGTACACACCTCGCCCCTATAAGGGCTTCTGTCAGTTGTGTGGTGAATAGGGCCACACTGCCAAAAATTGCCCAGGATACACTTCCTCCAAGCTTTCCGACACTCGCCCATCTTACTCTCCTTAGGTGAATGTTGTATCCACTCCAGCACCTTCAGCTTCTGAGTGGCTACTGGATTCAGGAGCTTCCCATCACATCACTCATGATCTACAAAATTTGAGTCTTCACTCTGATTATTCGACCAATGACGCCGTTGAGATTGGTGATGGTAATCACCTACCAATCATCCACATTGGTTCTTCCTCTCATCAATTTACTTTGTCTAATGTCTTGTGTGTTCCGTTTATAAAACGGAATCTGCTATCTGTTTCTCAATTATGTTCTTCTAACAATATATCTGTTGAATTCTTACCCACTTCCTTTCTTGTTAAGGATCTGCAGACAGGCTCCATTCTTCTGGAGGCAGGCATTAAGGATGGCGTGTACATGTGGCCTGCTGCATCATCGAGTCTTCCTCTTGCTCTGTCTTGTTTACATGCTCCTTCAATGATATGTCACAGTCGCCTTGGTCATCCCTCCAATAAAGTGTTTAAATTTTTAGTATCGTCTGCCCCTCTCCCCGTCTCTCCTAGTTCCAATTTGTCTTTGTCTTGTGATGATTGTTCTTATAATAAGAGCTCCAAATTTTTGTTTGCTAAGTCTACTCTTACGAGCACCTCACCCTTAGATCTCGTATTTTCAGACATTTGGACTGCTCCAATTACCTCCTTGAATGGTTGCAAGTATTATTTAATTTTTGTGGATCATTTCACTTGATATATATGGTTTTATCCTCTACAGAAGAAATCTGATGTTCACACTTTCTTTGTCAAATTTAAAGTATTAGTTGAAAACTATTTTGCTTGTCGTATTGTTCGTTTGTTCACAGACAATGGTGGTGAATACATTGCTATCAAATCGTATCTAGATCTGTAATACCCCAGAATTCTGAATAGGGTTTAGAGGAATGTTAATGATAAGTTAATTAATTAAAGAAGGAATTTAATTAAGATTAGCTAAGGTTGGATGTCAGTCACGACTTTAGGAGTCAGATCGCCTTTTTGAGAAATGTGATTTTAACTATTTTATGACCATCTGTGGTCTCGTTAGAAAGGTTTTAACTCAAGGAGTATGCCGGTGTTTTCGGATTTTAATTCTGAAGTCATTAGAGTTCCCGGTGATGAAAAACGCATTTAAAAGAAGAATGAATAGTAACTTTTGCGTGCGTTCGTGTTTTGAGAAATTTACGAAATCCTCCTCATTTATTCAAGTCCAGTTCTGTCAGGCCCCTCTTATGGGAAATGACTCAAGGATTCCGTTGGCGTTCATGGATTGACATTCTGAGGTCAATCGAACGCTCGGGAGCCAAATCTGTCAGTCTGAGTGAATAGTAAAAAGTAAATCCAAAAAGGGAATCTTTGCTCGTCTTCCTTCTGACGAACCCGTCTTCTTCACGAATCAAGTTGGTTCACTAGTGTTCGAGCCAACAAGTCTCCCGGTATTTTTAGATTTCGCGTCTGAAGTCATTTGGACCTCGATATCGAATAAAGCAGTTTCTAACCGAACCCGGGGTAACTTTTGCAGTATTCCCGCACAGCAATGGCTTCCAAGGGAAGCCAAAGCTTTTCCTATATATAGGGGACCACCCCTTTAGCTTTTCTTGCTCACTTTACTCTTCCATTCATTTCTAAAAATCGAGAGGTGAAAAGCTTTGAAAGCCGAGAAGGTTCTGTCAAAATAAAAAGCGTTCTTCGTGAGTGTTCTTCAAGACGACGAGCGGAGTGGCGTGGAAGAATGCGGTGAGGGAATGTGCTAGGGGGCGCCGTTGAAATCATAGCAGGCGGCTCTGCCGCCGTTGCGATTCGACGAGACGCCGAGCTAACCACATTCCCTCGACGCACCTGACCCCGTCCATTTTAGTTCGTCGGTCTCAATTCCATTTCTTTTTCGTCTTTAAATTTCCGCATTTACTTTCCGTTCTTCACGTTCTTCATTGTTTCTCGTCTAAAGTTACATTTCGATTTTTGTTGGAATTCCAAGATTATGACTTATGCGTTATATTTCTCATTCTAATTCCGTTATTGTTATTCTAAGAAGATTAACCTCGTTATTCCGTTAAAAATCCGTTCAAGCCATATTTAATTATTTTCGGAGGATTATCGTGTTATGCCGTTATAATGCCAAAATTATTTTTAAGTTAAAGCATGTTGTTGCATGATAAATTCAAGCACGTTATGTTTGGAAAATTCCGGGTTTCGCGTTCTTCTCGTTTGTCGAGAATCGACGAACACGAAGAACCCAGTTGAAGATCGCCCAGGAGAGAGAGAAAAAGGGTCCCGCGACCGCGGGGGGTGCTCGGCCGCGCGACGCCTCCCTCGGCCCAGGACCCCGCGGGTGCGGATGTTGCGCGTGCGCGGGGCTGCGCGGGCGCGCGGGGTGCCGCCGGCGCGCGACGCTCCCTCCCCGTGTTGTCCGACGCTCGTCCTTCTAACTTTTCGAGTTCCTCTTCGAGTCATGTTTTTCCGAGTAATTCTCAAGCTTAAACTAAGAATATTTTTTGAGATTTCTCCGATTTATTTCGAGAAAATTATTAAAGATCTTTTCCGTCTAAAAATTTAGAAATCAAGTCGAGAAATTCCTTTAAATAAAATAAATCCTTTTCGGACCGTCATTAGGTCAAAGTTGTGATATCCATATTAAGTCCTAGCTAAGGGGTTATTAGTTGGGTGTTATTTAATATCATGTTATTAGAAATCTTCGAAGGAGGCTTCTAAGTCGATGATTCGACTCTTGTAGGAGGAATCGAGCCTCGGGGAAATACTCAGAAAGATCACCAGCTCGTTGCCTCATCTTCCGTCCCGTAATCAAGGTGGGTAAATCTATACTCATCTAAAATTTGAGCTAATGAGCTCTAGAAGCATGTTAGGGCAAATGAGATATCCAATAAAGTATTTTTGCTCAGCCTGTTAGATCTCTGTACAAGGAAAGGAAAAGAATAGATGGAGTTATATGCATAATTATGTTGAATTATTATTCGGGTTAAATGAAGTAAAGAAAGTGAGTATAAGTTAAGCGAGCTCTCAAGTATGTTAGATATGCTAGAATTGTTTATTTACAATTTGTGCTAGCATGAGATGTGTAGAATTGCTTTATTTGCATTAGATGTTTATCCGCGTTCATTTCTTCGTATTTGAATACTTATGCTTGTTAAAAGCTCGTATAGTTAAGGATTAAGGATTGCCTCGTTAGGGTAGCTTTAACCCTTGTAGGCCAAGACCATGTAGTAATAAGGTATTAGCATTAGACATTGTTCTAAGCTTGGTATTGCTAGTAAAAATAAGAAGAGAAGGAACTTAGCTTTCACTTAAGCAGGACTTGAGCTCAGAATTATTAAGGTAGTCACTGCCGGGTTTTTACCCGCAAACTCATTCGGATATTTGAGGTAACCCTTCTTCTATCCTATGGTATGCCTAAGGGTACAGTTGACGACAGGTTTGAGCCAAGTTGGGCCCAAAAGAAAAGAAAAGGTTTTACGGATACGGAGAGGGCTTTTGCGTTTTGCTCTCCGTATACCGTCTGTTAATCATTGGATAACTTAAAAGTTATTAAAGTATTTTCATTAAAACCCACTGAGTACATTAGTGCTCATGCCCCCTCTTTTCAAATGTTTTTCAGGTTGAGATGCTGAGGATGCTGGTGGCTGTGAATGTGGGTTGGCTGCCAAGACTATTTTGCTATTATCTAATGTTCTATGAAATCCCACTTTGTGATCCGCTACTCTGATACACTCCTTTCAATCCTGTTTAAGTCCTATTATGTTTAGCAAGACTCTATGAATAATCCCCTCAGAAACGATTTAATTCCTACAAGATGCATGTTATGTTTATCTCTGTTTTTGAGTATGATCTCCGTTCACCTGCAAAGAAGCCTAACAAGTTGGTATCCGATTAATGAGTCGTTTCATTCCGCTTAAACATGTTTTCCTTCAATCCAAGTAAACCTGAGCATCACCATATAACTTCTAAGGCACGTCTTGATTCTTAAACTGCTTGGTAAACCCCCCCATCTTTATTCATTAATCTCTTAATAACACCCTGTCCCCACTCGTAAATCCCTATCTCGGGACCGGGCTGTTACAAGATCAATCTGGCATCACTCATCTCACCGCTCCCCCATACACGTCAGAGCACAATGGGTTTGCAGAACGATGGCATCATCATATCGTTGAAACTGGTCTCACTCTACTCCAATATGCTGCCGTCCCCATGTCTTTTTGGCATGAAGCTTTTTCTACAGCCTTCTTTCTCATTAACCGCATGCCCAAGGTTAATCTCTCCAATCAATCTGCTTACTTCAAGCTATTCGGTCGCAGTCCGAATAATGGTAAACTTCGTGTTTTTGGTTGTCTATGTTATCCGTGGCTCAAACCATATGGCCAACATAAGTTTAATTCTAAATCTAAGCCATGTGTCTTTCTTGGATACTCATTGACACAAAGTGCTTATCATTGTTTAGATGTGTCATCAAATAAGATTTTTGTGTCTCTTCATGTAAAATTCGTTGAGCATGTTTTTCCGTTCAAAAATTTACATGAATATACTACTCCTGCTTCTATCTCCGAGACTCATGCATCTGCAGGACCGCCGCCGCCGCCACCAATAATATTGCCTCCACCCGCTCTGCAAACTGATCCTACAACTCCTCCAGTTCCACCACCTCCTCCAAATCATCATAACATGGTCACATGTTCAAAATCAAACATATCTACACCTAATCCTCGGTTCTCTTTCACTGCTATTGCACCTCCTATTGAACCATCTTGTGTTTCTCAGGCACTCAAGGATCTATCTTGGCGTAAGGCAATGTCCGAGGAGTTTGATGCCCTTGTCCGTAACCACACATGGAAATTGGTTCCTCCAGATCCTTCCTACAATCTAATTGGTTGCAAGTGGATTTTCCACCTTAAGCACAAACCCGATGGCTCTATTGATTGATATAAAGCTCATCTTGTTGCTAAGGGCTTTCATCAACGCCCTGGTCTTGATTTTCAAGAAACTTTCAGTCCCGTAGTGAAACCCATCACTGTTTGCATTGTTCTCACTCTTGCCGTTACTCATGGTTGGCCCCTTCGCCAACTCGATGTCAACAATGCATTCCTACATGACACACTTAATAACGATGTCTACATGGCTCAACCACCGAGATTCATTGATTATGAACATCCTAATCATGTTTGTCATCTTCAGAAATCCCTTTACGGCGTCAAGCAAGCTCCAAGAGTGTGGCATAAGAGTCTTCATGATTTTCTTGTCTCGATTGGCTTCCAACAAGAACAATCTGACCACTCTCTTTTTATATTCACTCGTGATACTTGTGTTGCATATTTACTTGTTTATGTTGATGACATTATCTTGACTGGAAGCTCTACAGCCAGTTCATGCACAAGCCAACAACAACTCATTAGGTCCCTGTGAAACGACTTCTTCGTTACTTAGCCGGAACAACTGATCTTGGTCTTCTTCTTCACCGCCAATCACCTCTTGATTTGCATGCCTTCTTTGATACAGATTAGGCGGGTAATCCTGATGATCGAACCTCCACTTCCGCTCACCTTATGTTTCTTGGAAATAATCTCATCTCATGGTCTTCAAAGAAGCAAAAAGGAGTTGCTCGTTCTTCCACCGAAGCCGAGTACCGCGCTATTGCCTCGGCTGCCGCTGAAATTACGTGGGTGCAGTCTCTACTTCATGAGCTCCGTGTCTCACTAGCTCCAACTCCACCAATTTATTGTGATAACATTGGAGCTACTTATTTGTGTGCTAATCCAGTTTTCCACTCGCGAATGAAACATATCACCATTGACTTCCATTTTGTCCGCCAAAAGGTTCAAACTGGTGCTCTCCGGGTGTCTCATGTTTCGTCTGCTGATCAACTTGCTGATGCCCTCACTAAACCTTTATCTGCAGCTCGTCTTCGGTCGCTTCGTTGCAAGATTGATGTTCAATCACCCACCATCTTGAGGAGGCGTAATGAGCCACCGAATTCTACGTAATCAAATTAGCTGTGCTTATCTATTTTTCAGTTTGTATCTTGCGTGTATATCTTGTATTCTTGTTAGCTAGGATTTTATTTTCCTTAATTATAGCCTAGTATTGTTCAATGCATTCTCTATTTATTCTTCTGATGTACTGTACGAAAATCATCAAGAAATACAAATCATTCACTTCTCTTTATAAAGATGTTTGGACAATCATGAATCATGATTATGAAGTTTAATACTCCCTCCGTTTATGATTAAGTGTCATTTTGAATGAATGCACACAAATTAATAAATTAATTGAGTTATCTAATACACCATTGTGTGAATATATTAAATGAGTTAAATATAAATGTATGAATACATTAAATGAGAGCAAATATGTGAAAAATGAGAATTTTATGTCTTGAATCTGTAGAATGATATTTTTTTTTGAAACAAAATTAAAATGCTTGAATGACACTTATACAGAAACGGAGGGAATACCTTCATTAATTAAAATATCGCCAATGTCCACTGTGTGCATTGCACATACAAAAAAATAAATAAAAAATTCACGAGCAGGAATAATTGAAAAAAGAGAAATTAAAATAAAAAGTAGAATAATTTCCAATTGAAGGACCTCATTTGTCAAAAGTGAAAAATCCAAGGTGTTTACGTAAATGAACCGCGAATATAAAATTAAAAATAAAATAAAAATAAATAAATCTACGATGAGTAAAACATGAAATCACATTTCCTCAGGAATGCTCTGCAGAACAGGCCTCCACGAACGCCGGCTTCTATTCGCTGCTCTAAAAATCTGCCTTCTCCGCATCAAATTCAGCCGCTGCTCCAGCGATAGAGCCGTCGGAGCCGCCGTATGCCGTCGCCCCCAGCCACGGCCAACTCTGATCGTCTCCAGCCACGGCCAACTCTGATCGCCTCCAGCACCTACTTCACATCTTCTTTCTTCACCACGATCTTCATCCGCCCATCCGTCGCCGCCGCCATTTCTCCGGCGCCGAACTGCGATATAGCTTCCAAAATACTGCTCGCAATAGGTTTCTGATTCCTTCCCGATCTGGAGAGCCCGAGCTCTCTTCTCCTCGGCGATGATTTCTCCTCCGCGATCGTCTTAATCTCCATTCCCCCTTAATTTCTCAAGGTACGTACGGTTACGCTTCTCGATTGCTTGGTTCTTCTGTATGGGTATTTGCAGTTCGATGATCCCATTTGGTTTGTTGTGCTGCCAATTTATAGTGTTCTAAGTGGTATAAAATAATTAATAAGCTCATGGAATAGAATTGAAATTAATTAAATCTAAGGAATTTAAATTTTAGTTTTGACTTTCGGTTACCTCCAGCTTTTTTTTGGGTTTAATTTACTTGTTTGAATCGGATTATTATATAAGATGAATATTAGAGGGGATAATTATTAGTTAAACAAACGTCCTTTGCGTGCATGCTTATCTAATGTTTAAACTATATTTTATATGAAATATTGTATAGATTTTACGTGTGAAACTTAGTTCATCGCCTTTCATACTGGACTACTGGTCACATGCAAATCCAAAATTTGTGGCACTTTTTTTTAAAATTGGAAAAATGCGGCCTCTCTCTCTCTAGATGTTACCAATAATGTATAACTAAAATAACTTATTTGAAAAAACAATTAACTCATTTGAAATAGGGAGATTCTATTTTCACTACATAATTTACTATTTGCACCATAAAATAAATTAATTCAAAAATAATTAATTATAAAATTACTTAAATATCCTTATTATAAAATTCAAAAAAATAAATTAAAAATAAAAAAATATAATGAAAAAAAACCGTTTCTTCTTCTCCGGAGAGAAGGACATTCTTCTCCGATGAGAGTCTGTCTCACATCGATTAAGTTGTACTGTTGTAGAGATTGATTTTCGTGATCTCGTAAGAAACCTCAGACCAGTGAGTTTTGGCCATGTGATAGCCGATACCCCAATTGGGCAGAAAATGAGCAACCTCGAATAGGTACTTCTTCTTGCGCCTGGGCTTCTTGACCCAGTCTCCCGCCGCCGCAGCACTCTTGACGGAGCTGCTACTGGTGGTGCTAAGTCCGTTCAGGAAGCTGAATGATGCTCTGAAAAGGTCGAAGGTTTTTTTTTGACACCTCAGATTCATACAACCAATTCCTCTCAATATATGCTCGGTGCTTTATATTCTTACTTGTATTCATGCAAATATTTTTAGTTTCATGCAGATATTTTTCTTTGAGTTTTCCACGTGTCCTAGCTCTCCGCATTTCATGCTTAGGACCACAACCTCTTCGCTGATAATCTCTTGCTTGGAGATCAAGCTAGCTATTAGTACAAATACCTTTGATTACTCATTGTATTCTTTAACTTGAATACCTCTCTGAAAATAAATAAGATTGCTTCTTAGCAGAATTGCTTGGTTTATAAGGGGCATTATGCATTTGGAATTGCTAATACAATCAGAAAGCAAGAATGGATAGTAGACTCCGGAGCAAGCAACCATATGTGTTGCAACATTGAACTGCTGACTGATTTACATAAGCTAAAGAGGCCTCTCCAAATATTTCTTCCAGATGGTAGTAAGTTGTGGGCTTTCTTAGCTGGAAAGGCAAGGTTGAATAACAACATTACATTGAATCATGTTCTGTTTACTCCAGAGTTTACACATAATCTGTTGTCTGTGGGGCAATTGACTCAAGATATTGGTGGTAGTGTACAGTTTCTTGCTACTCACTGTCTTATACAGACAAAACAAAATTCTAAACTGCTTGGCATGTGTAGTATGAAAGGGTCACTATATGTTTTCCCTCAAAAGAATGAGGAAACTGTGCTTGCTTGTACAGTGCAGCAAGAACCTCCTTCCTTAGTTGAACTACATAAATTACTGGGGCATCCTTCAAGAATAACTTTAGAACATTTATCTGCTACACATAAGAGAGCAAGGGTGGAGGACTATGCTGTTTTGAAGGATTGTCAAGTCTGCCATGAATCAAAGCAGCAAAGAAACCCTTTTCCATTATTGAACAGGAGAAGCCTGGTGATGTTTGCTTTGATCCACATTGATGTCTGGGGTCCATGCAAGGAAAGAACAATCACAGACACTCCATATTTCCTCACTATTGTTGAGGATCACACAAGAACTACTTGGACCTTTCTGTTCAAATATAAAACTCAGGTATGGAAGATCATTAAGAACTTTCTATTAATGGTGCACACTCAATATAACTCTAGAGTTCAAACCATTAGAACAGATAATGGTACAGAGTTTGTCAATCTCCAGATGAAGGAGTTGCTTGCAGACCATGGAATTCATCATCAATTGTCCTGCACTTACTCTCCACAGCAAAATGGGATAGTGGAGAGAAAACACAGACATCTCCTTCAGGTAGCTCGTGCTCTTATGTTTGAAAGCAAGCTCCCTATTCAATTCTGGTGTTATTCCATATTATATGCAGCTTGGATTATAAATAGGTTGTCTTAAAAAATACTTGGTTGGAAAACTCCCTATGAATTGTTGATGAGAAAACCTCCAGATTATCAAAACCTTCATCCTTTTGGATGTCAGGTGTTCAGGGCCAATCATTTACCTCACAAGTCCAAATTTGATGTGAGAAGTTACCAAGCTATATACTTAGGGGTTTCCTATAGTCACAAAGGATTTCTCCTGTATAACATGAACACTCACACTGTCTCTGTTAGCAGAGATGTTGTTTTTTGTCCACACATTTTTCCTCTACAAGATACTTCCTCGATGCTTTTACCTTTCCAATCTTTTGAAGCACCTCACCCACATATTCAATCTGATTCCACACCTTTAATTCCTTCCTTATCAGGTTCTGATCCAGAAATATCACCTCAGGTCTCCAATCAGAATTCTCATTTACATTCACTACCTAGTCCTTTTCTTTCACATTCTTCTTCTACCCCTATTCATTCATCACCTTTGCTTGATGAGATTTCTCATACTTAGAAATCTCCCCAGAATATCAGAAGAGGTTCCAAGATAAAGAAGTTGCCTGCATACCTGCATGATTATGTTTGTCATGCTTCTCATAAGCCCTATTTTACACCACACACTTATCCCTATACTCTTGCCAGACCTTTCACTCCCACTTATAAGGCTTTCCTCCTGACTGTTAACACTTTGAGGGAACCTACTACATATAAAGAGGCTTGTGAGCACAAGGACTGGATAGAGACCATGGATAAGGAATTAGCTGCTCTGGAGAATAATCAAACTTGGGAGGTTCAATCTTTACCTCCAGGAAAACATGCCATAGAATCTAAATGGGTGTTTAAGATAAAGTTGAATTCAGATGGTACCATAGAAAGGTACAAGGCCAGGCTTGTTGCCAAAGGGTATAACCAGGAATTTGGAATTGATTACAAGGAAGTATTCTCTCCAGTAGCAAAGTCTATTACAGTGCGGTTGTTTTTTTCTTTGGCAGCACAATTTTCTTGGTATCTCCACCAAGTTGACATCAACAATGCCTTCTTACATGGTTTCTTAACTGATGAAATATATATGATTCTTCCTCAGGTGTACAAGAAAGGGAATCCAGGGGATGTTTGCAAACTAAGGAAGAGTTTGTATGGGTTAAAACAAGCTTCCAAGGAATGGAATCTTAAATTGAGTAAGCATCTTTCCTCTCTTGGTTTTCTGCAATCTGATAATAACAATTGTTTGTTTGTCAAAGGTTCAGGATCTCACTTCATTGGCTTACTCGTCTATGTGGATGATATCCTATTGCTGAGTCCTTCTACCACAGAAATAGCAGCTGTCAAAGCCTCCTTACATGCCAAATTCACTATCAAAGATCTAGGATTAGCTCACTATTTTCTTGGGATGGAGGTGGCTTGGTCTTCTTCTGGGGTTTATCTCTGTCAAAGGAAGTATATCCTTGACCTTTTGTCTGAAGTGGGGCTACTCGGTTGTAAACCGGTTGTTACTCCCTTACCTCCCGGGACCTCTCTCTCTCATGCAGCTGGAGATACTCTCTCTCACCCAGACTCTTTCCGCAGGATTGTAGGCAAGTTGCTTTACCTCAATCTTACAAGGCCGGATATTTCTTTTGCGGTACAGCAACTTAGCCAATTCGTCAATGGGCCAACTAAAGTTCATTGGGACTGTGCTATGCATGTCCTTCGGTATCTCAAAGGGACTCCCTCTCTGGGGTTATTCTATTCCCCTTCTCCTTCTTTCCCATTGGAAGGTTATTGTGATGCCGATTGGGGCACATGCATTGACACAAGGAGATCCATTTCTGGGTATTGTCTCTTTTTAGGAAGGTGCCTCATATCATGGAAGAGCAAGAAGCAGACTACCATTTCGCTGTCCACTGCTGAGGCTGAATACCGCAGCCTCAGCTTCACTGTCAAGGAGCTTCTATAGCTCTCCTTCATGCTTCACGATCTGCAGATCTCCATTCCTCGGCCTATATCAGTCTATTGCGACAACAAGGCGGCAATCCAAATAACTCAAAATCAAGTATATCATGAGCGTACGAAGCACCTCGACTTGGATTGCCATTTTGCGCGCAAACACTTTCTTGATGGATTCATTCAGCCTCTGTACGTCTCTACCAAGCTCCAGCTTGCAGATCTATTCACCAAATCGCTAGGTGGCTCTCAATTCACCCTCTTAATGTCCAAAATCTCCCTCGGTGATGTTCACCGGGTCGAGTTTGCGGTGGGGGGGGGGGGGGGGTGTTGACACCTCAGATTCATACAGCCAATTCCTCTCAATACATGCTTGGTGCTTTATATTCTTACTTGTATTCATGCAGATATTTTTAGTTTCATGCAGATATTTTTCTTTGAGTTTTCCACGTGTCCTAGCTCTCCGCATTTCATGCTTAGGACCACAGCCTCTTCACTGATAATCTCTTGCTTGGAGATCAAGCTAGCTATTAGTATAAATACCTTTGATTACTCATTGTATTCTTTAACTCGAATACCTCTCTGAAAATAAATAAGATTGCTTCTTAGCAGAATTGCTCTATGCTTAGTTCTTTGTTTTCGATTCACAACATTTTTCCTAGGGTAGTGGTGGCTCTTTTCGCAATGAGAGCCGTCACCATTTTCGATGCACCATGTATGATGGCGCTTGTTTTTCTGCGTGTCGAGGTTTTTTTTTTTTAACTAAAACCTTATGAGCTCTCTCTCCCTCTTTAGATCACTCTTTTCTTTTTGGAAAAAAGAACAACGGAGTCGAGTCAGGTCTAGGCGGCGATCGTCAACGGTGCAGGAAAAGAAGGCGGAGCAAAAGGCAGCCATTGGAGAAGGCAAAATCGTAGAGAAGAAGTCTTCTTCTTCGTTCAATTTCCTTTTTTTTCTTTTTTTTTTCTTATTTGTTCCTTTATTATTATTAATTTTTTTTTAGTTGGGATAAATATGTAATATTATGTAGTGCAAAGAGTAAAATGTGAAGTGTAGAAAATGATTAAAGTGCAAAGAGTAATTTTTGTTGTGCAGATAGAAATACCCTTTAAAATATATTCAAGTATGATTAGCAAATAAATCGACAACACATGGTATGAGATTCCTACATCACTTCATGGTGACATTACCTATACAATATGCACACTGAAAATCGAAGTTAGTACATTGTAGTTCTGAAGCCTCATTTTTACCACTAGGTTAAGGGATCCTGACATGAATAAAGATGATGATTTTCTTTGTTATAACAAGAGACCTATTTGGCTAGTTATCTCTAAACACATTAATTAATCTTTTATTTGCGTACGTTGGTAATTTTATTGTACAAAATTAACAATATATACTAAAACTATATTATGTAGAGGTGTATAATAGTGTAATTAAACGCTAACTTTTTTTTATAATAAATAAACACTAGCTCTCTCTAAGTACACTTCATTTGCTACGAATAGAGACGAGCCTGGAGGGGGGCCCCTCAATTTTTTTTAAAAAACTACTATATATATGTATATAA
The DNA here is from genome assembly GCA_026008535.1 of Perilla frutescens. NCBI lineage: Eukaryota > Viridiplantae > Streptophyta > Magnoliopsida > Lamiales > Lamiaceae > Perilla > Perilla frutescens. The sequence continues at coordinate 10,731,548 of BRKX01000004.1, forward strand.
TTATTATATAAATATAATATTTTTGCCCCTCCCAAGTATTAATATTTTTGGACATATTAATCTCTAATTAGTATGGTCCATATGGAGTTTAAATTGATGTAGTGAGAGGCTCAAAATAAAATAATACTAAATAAATAATTTTATTTAAAAATTCATTTTTTTTTCATTTCGTTTATATTGTTACTTTATGACTTGTGTAAGTTTATTTTATTGTTACACTTCCGCCTCTTTATTCTTATTAATATTTTAAGTTTATTTCATTATATATTTGAGGTATTTTTTTTATATTTATGGATTTGAGAATGAATTCTTCAAGACTTTAATGTTATGATTTTATTTATATTTTATACTTTCACAATTTACTTATAATATAATAGTGTGTCATTATGCTCAAACTGTGTATTTAAGTTTTTTTATTTATTAATTTTTGTTGAAGTTTTGCAATAAGTTTAAGTTACAGTTTTACATTTCCCCCAATGTATATTGAGAAAGAAATTATCAAGACTTTTTGATGCCGACTAAATCATAAATAGATTTAAAATTATAAAGAAATATCAAGTACAACTTACGATGCCAAATTTTAAATAAATATAGTTTTGTTTTAATTTAGATAAATAATTACATGTATATATACGTGTGTGTGTAATGACTTTACGAAAAAAGAATACATGTGAATGTTCATAGGGAAATAAAGAAAATGACTTAGCTAATTTTTTTTTAGAGACTCGCACCTTATAAGCACCTAACAATATTAGTGTGATTCGATCGAATTGAATTTGAGAGATCTTGAGCTTATATCATTGAGTCGTCATCCCTAAGGATATTGATCTTTCTTTTCTAGATTTACATAATGTATGTCAGGCTACAATTTTAAAAAATAATGATAATGTCACAGTGATAATTGGGTCACATATTTAATTTCTTTAATCAAAATTAGGGGGAAGCACTTAAAAGTTAAAACAGGTGGCAAAGCGCGGTTGGTTGAGGTCGGTGGGAGGGGAGGGTATTGAAAAAGGAGTTGATATTTTGTAGATGGTTGAACCGAACGGCGAACAGCTTAACATGGAAATTAAAAATGAACGCACCATGCAGCTAACAGCCTGTTCCAACTCATTTTATTACTTATTCAATTAAATATAGTTCAATTAATAGGCTATAAACTAAAGCTCTTTCATAATTTGATTATCAAAGGTTCAACTTTGTTATCATATACATACTGTATGATTATGCCCTTTTGCAGGGCCCGCCCTCAAATTTGAGGTGCTCTGTTCGAACATTATAAATGGTGCTTTATTTATTAAGTGTAAAATTAATGCATGATGAAAGTAGCATAATTATTTAATTTATTTTTTTTTATAGAACACCTCTAGGAGGGGTGGGAACACTCCTGGTGGTCTTTCTTCTTAGTCTAAATTTCTAATGCATATCATAAATAAAAAAAATGTCTCTCCAAATTATCTTTAATGTTCAAAATCATGAAATATGTTTCATATGTTCAAAATTATCCAACTCACGAGTTCACTATCATTTTCAAACAATCTTGAAACAAAAGAAAAAAATAAATACTTTGAACATCTTTTAAAAATATTTTTTCTAGCATTTTTTTAGGCAAACTCACTTATATATTTTTCACAATCAATATTTTATAGCAACTTGTGTTGATGAATACCAAAGCAAGTTCATTCAATCTCCATTCAATCTTTATTGTGACATGGCCGAACACAAATAAAATTTTAATATTTTCAATTTTGAAAAATTTATTTTATACAGAACATATATGATAAAATTTTATAATTAAGCAATACATGCATGAGGACAACTATTTAGTCTCTTTACGTAAGTTAATATTTCTAGATTTGTATTTTATTATTTTAGTAAAAGATATTGTAATGTGCTTGAAACAACTCTTGACCATCAAGACCACTCAACTCTCCATACTTCAGAATATTATCAAAATTTTCACAAATTACTTTTAAAGTAGCATTATTATCTAATATATTCAATTTATTAGAAAAAGGAAAAATAATCCAAAGTTCTTTTCATATGAAGTGAATTGATCAAATCTTTTTTAGTAATGCAATTACATGATCTACTATATAGATGAAATAATTGATTGTTAAATAATTTGAATTCAATTGGAGAATTAAAGAAAGCATACTCTTAATTCAATTGGAGGTCTAAAAAAAGACATACTTTTAATTAACACCCTAAAAGTTCAAAATAGTGTAGGATATTTTTCAATTAATGGGCTACAACTACTTTAATTTTTATGAACATAATAGGTTAAACTTAATTAAATTAAAAATAGTTTTTCTTTTAAAGTAATGGGTTGAATTTTTTAAATTATACTATACTTGGTATACATAATTTTTTTATTGAAAATTGAAAATCAAAACTAAATTAATAATATATATATATATATATATATATATAATTTTTGGTGCCCCTATAATTCGGGAGGCCCTGTGCGGCGCACCTCAAGCACGCCCTCAGGGCCGTCCCTGTCCTTTTGTCTTATAGAGGGTGGCTATCGATTCTTCGATGAATTTCTGAAATCTATTATCTTACTGTAAAACTAGTATTACAACCCGTGCGATGCACGGTGAAAGAGATATATAAATAATTTTTACAAATTAATAAAATAATTAAATTACAGTTAAATAATTAAAAGAAAGAATCATAAAATGTATACAGAATATATAACGTGTGATTCAATTTTGTTCGCTATTTTATTGGTAGACAACCTATATCCATTAATAAATTTTCATTCATTGTGCCCAATAAAACAAATGACATAATTGGTCCGCTTGAAATCCATTTCAATAAAATTTGAATCATTTATAATTTTAGGCACAATGAGAAAAATTAAGAAGAAAAAGACACATATGTAATACATATTTAAGAAAATTATTATAATATATACATCTTCGTCATGCCTCTAGACTGTATGAAGTGAATAGGATATCATCGTGGGAGAATTGTCATGGCTTGAATGACGCTTCATCATCTCTTTTATTTGTAGAGAATATCTATATTTATATTCATGATATAAATTGCACGCAATATTATTTTCTTGAAAAAAAAATCCTGAACCGTGTCACAGATGAAGAGAGGACCATTGGAAAAGTTTGAATCCAGATGTTCGGTATTTATTTTCACCTAAACTGCAAGTGTACAGTGAGGCTTCTAATATAGCGGTGAACAAGGTCGTATCCACAGAGACTCAATATCCAATCACTAGTTATCCTATTTATTCTACGGCTGTTATCTAAACTAACGAAATGATGAGTATGAAATTAACTAGGCTACCCAAATAAAATGAATAAAATCACCACAAGCATAAAACAGAAGAAAAGAACAAGTAAAATTATCAGGAGAAAAAGCGCATTCTAGAATTGTTTAATCATCAACTACTCCACCTATTTAACTAACACAATTTCAAGTCTATAATCAGATTCAAATCACACTAGAGCAACCACACAATTATATACATTCCCTTCTCAGAATAATGTAAATGTTGATTACAGATTAAATAATAATGTCTCCTGACTATCCAATATGCAACTACAAAATGATCAACAAGTTAAACGCTCTCTTAAATAATCTCAACTCTCTCGAGTACTATCAATTATCAAGTTAATTATTCCGAATCTCGTGCTAAAACTCATCTTTCGAATTATGAATTAACACCACTGATTGCATCAACTAATGGCCAATTAATCGATACAACATCCAAAACAAGAATAATTAAAGCATGAAAAGAATCATAGACAAGAAAATTCCATTAATTAATTGGTTTCATAATTGAGTCATAAACAACCCTAGAATACCAGGATTTAGTTATCTATAATCGAACCGATAAATAAACATCCAATCCAGCAATCCATAGAAATACAAGAATAAAAATAAATAAAACCCGGAAAGTTAAATCTGCCTCTAATCTTGTACTCCTTGAATCCCCAAAGCTTGTTCTTCACGATAGCTTCTTGTTGTTATTTTTCTCTGCTCCAAAACTTATGGTAGGGTTTTCTGTCTCTGATTTTCGTGTATTTCTATCCTTAAATACTAAGTACGAATTTGATCCAAAGTAGGAAACCACAGCTGTACCGCCTTGAAGATTCGCGAGAACGAAGTAAAATGGTGAAGTGTGTCGGGTGGCAAAAATGAGCACGGCCCATGCTCTGCTCCTATCTCGGCAAAGCAGACACATTATTATGCAATTAAGAACATGGACCGTGCTCCCCTAAGCACGACCCATGCTCATATCGGTGAATTTCCTTTTGAATCGAGCTCTCCTTCTTTCTGTGGGATTCCACTCCTTTTACTATTTAAAGGGCATTCATGAACGAATTTGGGGACCTCTTATTCATTATTTTTTAGTTTTATTTTAGATTTCATAGCGGCAAAACATGAAGATTCAAGATTGAAGTTTTATGCATTGAATTTCTCTACGGTTTTTTTAACCTTTGTTATTTAATTATATTTCTTTATTATTTCTTTCTTTTAGATTTCATTATGTGTGAGTAGTTCGTATAATTAATTCTAGGGTTTGTAGCATGTATGAAATTATGTATTGATTTAATTCTTCATCAATTTTCCTTCTAGTTAGTTATATGGTTCAAGCATTCAAGTTTAGATTTCTCATGCATGATCAATATATCAAAAAATCTTGTTCAACATTCAAAGACGAAACATATTGATATCAGACATCACTACATCAGAGAGCTAGTTGAGGAAGAAGTTCTGAGGATTGAACATGTGAAGATAAAAGATCAACTTACTGATCTTTTTATCAAGGGATTGGATGCTACTCGATTTGAGAAATTGAGAACATCTCTTGGTGTTTGGTTGATTCAATAAATCAAGATGAAGGGTATGAGTATGTTCATTTCACACTCAATAGGAAAGAACCATTCATGCAAAAAAGGTCTGAACATTCCTATAAATGTTCATCATCATGTACATGAATAATTTTCAAATTCTCATGTATATCTTTGTCAACGGTTAGTTCTAAGTCACAAATGCCATCTCTAATTTTTCAGGATTTCCCTCCAAATTCACAGTCTAATGGATACCTGAGATCACTTCTTGAACATAGTACTCTCTTATATATACGTATAACCATTTAGAGATATCATTCAACCGTTCCAAATTTTCTGAATACGAGTTTCACTCACTTATTTTCTAATATCTCATCTTTCCATTTTTTTCTGACATAACCCTCTTTGTTCTTCTCAAGAAATTATGTTCTATTCTATTCAATGACACCCAAAAGAAAACTTGTATGTCCCAAAAAAGGCTGTTAAGCCTAGGATGAGGTATGGAAAAGTCACATATTCCAAACCTCAGGATCAGTTCTATGAAGAAGATGAGTTTGATAGACAAGTTCATGGAGAATCTTCTTATAAGAAACCTATTCATAGAGAACTTCATGATGAATCCTCTAGCAAGGATACTAGAGAGATGATAGAAGAATTCCATGAAGAAGAATACATGGAAGAAGAAGAATCAGAAGTTACATCTTCTGCAAAGAAGACAAAGACTCAAAATCTATCACTTCATGATCTGTTGAAACAAGCAGCAAGCTCGTACAATGTGAACAAGAGAGCTGCAGCAAAGAAGGTAAGAACTAAGGGTTCTGCAGTCAAGAAATCAAAGAAGACTGTAACTCCCTCAGCGAAGAAGATCATCACAGTACCTACTGCTCAAGCCATTCAGAAAGAGAAGAGTCCCGTTGTTGATGAAACTATTGTGCCTGAAGATGTACCTGTACAAGAAGATGTACATGTTGCATAACAAAGTGCTGCTGAGAAAACTACGCCAGAAAAGACTGTACTTGAGAAGCCAACATCAGAACAACCTATCACTACAGAATGTGGTGATGCTTCAGAGGAGGACGATGTTCCTTTGAGCACTAGGATGAAGGTTCTGGCTGCTGCAAAAAGGAAGAAGAATGTCATCAAACAAACTTTGGTTACTGGCCTAGAAGAGAAAGTTGAAGCACAAAGTTCTTCCTCAGAGTCTACTGAAAAGACTCATGTTGCATCTTGATAAGTCCAAATTCTCTCATATTTTTGTGTCTTTTTTCTCGTTCTTTTGGTATTTTTTTTCTCTTTTTTGAGTCGAAAAGAGCCAATATGGGCACAAGAGGGGTAGAAGACAACATAATCACGTCTGGAGGGTATTTGGATGCCAATGATACCAAATATGGGCAACAACTTCTCAACGGAAAGTTCTATCTCGAACCTGGCAGAAATGCCCACCATTCCAGCATTGCTAAAGGATAAGTTCGTGATCGTGCCCACAATAACCCCAGAGTGATTGACAGGAGAAAGAGAGGAGACTGGGAACAAGAATAACAATTACCAGTTAAAGTAGGAGCAGTGCACCCTAGCCGCCGAAAGAATGAGGAGCTATACAAGGCAAGTCTGATAGTGTCTCCTAGATTCTAGGAGGTAGATCAGCTAATTAAAGAAGGTTGAATTTCAGTAATCTAGGGTATATCGAGTACAGAATCTGTGAGATAGAACTTCTAAATAAGGGAAGGATCTGCCAGATATAGAAAATCTTGGGCACAATGACTGCGAATTAAGCTGAAGATCCCCCCGACCTATGGGGAAAGTTACCTTGTGTTTTGTACTCATATTTAAGCTTGTTTAATGACAGAGGCCGAACACACTTGAACACGCCATATACATTATTATTTTACTTTTCTTTCATTTTTAGTTTTTGTTGAACAATCTTGGGCCTTATGCCCGCTGGCTGCTAAGATTTCCAGTTTTATGCATTTAAATACAACGCTGGTGTTGGATCATTTTGCTATTTAATCAAGTAAGTTTTCATTTTATATACATCTTCTTTTAATTATTATTGTTATTCTAAGTCTAGTATGAGCGGCTAGACTCGTTATTCTGGATTGAACAAAGATAAGAACTTAATGAACGCATAAGAACTGTGAGGCTTATGGGCATAAACTGTGTGAATTTGGTTCCGTCATGTAATCATTTTTTTTGTTGCATTAAAGTGGGCTAAGCTAGTTAATCGTGGCTGATCACTTATTAATTAGAATTGTGTTCACTACCTCTATACATGATCAATGAATCGTAGCTGTGTGTTGATCATAAAGAGATGGGGTGCATCACGGGTATTAAGAGCAACTTGAGAGATTGGTGTCACAGTAAATCTGGGTCTGTCTAGGGTATAAAGCTACCTCGTTGTTTACAATCATATGAGAGATCGGGGTTGGGCAACACGTTAGGGATTAGGGGACGTGAGATCACCTCTAGTATATACTGAAAGGATAGATTAGGCACGCTGAGAGAGGTCCTGTGCCTTTAACCAGATAATTAGATTCACAAAAGTAATCAGCGTGCCCAGGATCAGTCAAGTGTTTGTTAAGTTTGAATCAACGTTCTAATTCGGAATACTTTACTATTAATATTTCTTTTCTTTTCTTCTCTTTTGTTATTTTACTTTACAGTATTTACATAAGAAGTACGAAGACTACAACAATCTTCAAAACTTTGGAATTGGTGACATTGGAAGATAGAGTTCGCAGCTCCTCGTGGGATCGACCCTTACTCATGTTTGCTGGCTACACCTATAGTGGGCATAAGGATAAGTCTCTCTTGAGATTTATTCTGACCGCAAAATGACCGCACATCACACCTCAAGAAAAGTTATTAGCAAGCGCACAATGTGAGGTCGATCTGTTTTCTGCTGGATCACCTCTGAAGAAGAAAACTCCTAGGAAGAAGTCTTCTACTGACGTGGTTAAGCTAGTTCCAAGAACTCCTATCACAAGAAGCAGAGCCTTACCCACACCACCAACCCCAACCCCAACAGAGAAGAAGTGGAAAGCAATTACAAGTGCTGGCCCATCAAAGAAGGCCAAGAAGTCTGCTCATCCCAAGCATGTACTTGAAGATGTTCACTCTGAGTCCAGTGAACATGATGTTGATCGCCTCAAACAAATCATTCATTTTTAAGGTATCTCTAAACATGCTCTTTTTTATTCTACGAAGCATGTTGAGTTATGGGATAAGGTGAAAAAGAGGTCTCTGATTGCTGAAAAGAAGGTAGATAAGGATACCTTTCTTGCTACTACGATCTACTCTTTGTTGAAAATGCGGGTCTGTTAGGAACTGTGCAGAAGGTGCACGGGTTTGTTCCATTGGTTGTATCTAATTTTTATCGCAACCTAGCTAAGGAAGTAGATGATCCTGCCTCAGAAGACTTTCATAAAGTCTTTGTTAGAGGAAAAATGTTGGACTTCTCACCAGAACTCATTAATGAGTTTCTAGACTGCTCGATTGAGAGGGAGTTGGAAGAGATTGATGATTGGAGGATGGTTGCTGAAGAACTGACCCAGGGCATCTATACCAAATGGCCCTCTAATCATCAGATAATTCTATATTCAAAGTTGTCACAGAAGTATGGTGCTCTATTACGCATCATGATCCATAACTAAATGCCTACCAAGCACAGGGCTGCAGTCACACAAGCTCAATGAAGGTTTCTATTCCACTTAGGAACTGGAAAGAAACTCAACTATGAGGAGTTTGTATTTGGAAAGTTGGTTAGCAATGCAGAGTCCGCTATGGCCAAAGTTCATTTGTGCTATCCTTCTCTCATACATGGCATCATCAAGAAGCAAAAGAAGAATGTCTCTACAAATTAAGACAGACAGAGTTATACCTCCTAAGAAGCCTTTAGTCATCAAAGTTGCTCCTGAAATTAGTTATCATCATCTGCGCATTTAATTCAAGAAGTTCATTACATTAAAGAAAGGATTTGATGCATCTGTTGAAAAGTCTTTACCATAGGAACTAGTATTTAAATTTCTGGAAAACAGTCTGGAGTTCCATGCTCGATTGATCTTTGAGCATACCTCTGAGAAGATGAAGATTCAAGCCCTGATTGTTGAACTTTCATCTAGAGAAGCATTTTTCTCCCTAACAGCGGATGTATCTGATAATGTTCATAACTTGCACAAGCTTGCAAGTACTGTCGTAGCTGCCACTCAAGAGAGATCTCCACAAACTGTATCAAAGGGTGAAGAACATGATGATCAATAGGAATTTGTAGAAGAAAACACTGTAGAAGAGGAGCATGAAGCTGATGATGAAGAAGAGGCTGAAGAGGAAGATGATGAAGAAGAAGAAGAAGGATCAGAAGAAGAAGAGCTAGCATCTGATAAATCGAAATAGTTCTCTTTTTACTCCTTTACCTTTCTCGGTAGCAAATAGGGGGAGTAAATGCTGGATAATTTTTAAAATTTCTCTTGAAAGATTTTTTATCCTGCACTCATGTTTTTACAAGATCTGTTACTTTATGTTCTGTAGATTAATTCATTGATATTATATCTTTTGAAACAGATGTTTTTATCTACAAGTTTCATAATCCATATGTTTGCTAAAAAAATAAACTATTGATAAGAAAAGAAAATGATAAAAAACGAATTACAACCAAGTAGAAACATGCTAATAAAAGAGTGAAAAATAGCAGGATCATATGATGTTCTTAGGAACATTCAAGAATGTTTTAATGTACATGATTCTTCAATTGAACATTGTGTTCTTTAAAAATATAGAGCTGATTTGCCAACAGATAAAGACAACGAGGGGGATTGTTAGTGCCATCATTCAACACTAAATGTTTTTAGACTGTCATGATCTTTATGGCAATTCAAAGAATAAAAAGATTTTGGTTTTTCAAGTTTTGAAGACCATGCTCTGGACATTATGAAATGAACATTCCGCTGCCAATCTGATTGAAGATCGAAGAACATACTTAAGCATGTTTGTGAACATGATCATGTACACAGTTGTCCAGAGAGTTTCCAAGAGATATGCCAAGCTGATTTCAAGAAATTGAAATTACCTTTTCAAGATGGACGTTTCAGAATAGAAGATGCTTTGTTCGAGATGGAAGAAGATAAGTTCTATTCAAGGAAGACATCTAACTAGAAGAAGTCCGAATTAAACTATAAAAGTTTCCTTTTAGAGTTTGATTCAAAATAGAATTTTATGATTACTTTGTTTAGGCTATGTCGTGTTTATAAAAACCCTGGAAATCAAACTAGTTAGACAACAAAAGGTTTTACGAATACACAAGAACTACAAAGTTTAAAAAGACTTAAAGTTTGAAGCATATAGTATTCGGGTAGACTAAGTTTGATCCTTGTGATCATTGTGTGTCTAGTCTGTGTTTGAAATTTTTTCATACACACTTAGAAAAGTCTCGGGATAGATTTTCTATGGGAACTAGAGGGAGTCTAGGTTGTGAGGGGGTCTAACAATTCAGTCCATCGAAAGAAGTTGTAGAGTATAGGAAAAGGGTGGAGTGACAGGAGGTCATCATGTAATAGCCTTTGTAACCTTGTAATAGAGTAATGGATTGTTTCTCACGGACTTGTGAAGTCCCCCAGACGTAGATCTAGTTGATTGAACATGGTTACCAACCTCGTGCCATTTACTTGCTTTATATTCAGCATTCTAACTTGACATGTTTTAATAATGTTCGTGTACATGATTAAGAATACGTTCCTATCTGCACGATTTATATAACTTCAACATTGTTTGTATACCGGATGATATTTTACCTTGATTAGGACCAGACGATTGAGGATGTGGGATCTCATTGAAGATGTCGATAGATGGAATTTTTTTCCATAGGGGCGTAATCGTACCATATGCTGATGCACATCATCAACCTCGTCCCCAGGACTTGATGAGCAATGGGCGTGAAGGATGATGAGGTATATCATTTTTATGAGGCTGATTGGACACTCCAGGTAATTTGTTTTCATTTTGTCATTATAAATTATTCATGAGATATATATTTAGCTGACCTATTAATTTACAGTTGTGGGGTTGTGAGAGTAAACCTCAGTTGGGACGTGAGATTGGCATCTTCAGTGGCTAGTTTACTGTGCCTCGATTTTTGAGATAGTCATTCAGAGCCCCTGCGATTGACGTATACACCTTATTGCCGGGAGCGGTAAATTTTTAATTTTTTTCTATATTTAAAATATCAATTTTGTTTGTATTAATGTTAATGATATTATTAAGGGCTTAGGGTCACGTAGGCCCCTGAACTTTTTGGCGGGGACCTCGCAGGCCCCTATAATTTTTTTTTGCTCAATTGAGTCCCTGAACTTTTTTTTTTGGGTCTATGGGCCCCTCCGTCAAGCCCCTCTAGACGGGGCCGTTAGTTCGTATTAAAACGACGTAATTTTATGTGCTGCCTCGTGGCAAAAAGCACGAACCCCATATTATGCTCGCCTTTAAAGTTCACCTGCAACGCCTCGTACCTGTTAGTTTTGTATACTGGAAGACACGTCTTTGTATACTTTTCTGATAATATGATGATATAGATTGATTTTATTGCAGTCACTGTTTGCATTTACTTTATTATATAATTGTTTATGCATATTCAATATATATACATTGTAGATGATATGGTGTGGGAGACACACAGTAAGATCATATCATCAGATCCTTATCTTGTATTAAAAGGCTCACGGGTTAGATGGTCCTGAATACACCATCGGTACACCGTAGAATAATCTGATAGTTAGTTTGTCTAGACTGATTAATTATTCTAATACACTTGTTAGTGTATTGAGGAGGATCACAATAGGATACTGTTCTCCACTCTGACATTATAAGTTAGAGAACAAAGATCCACATAGTTCGGGTTCTTAACTTATATTTATTGGCAAACATATATATGCTTGGTTTATTGCTTTGATTTATCCATGGGTGAGATTCTCTCATAGAATCAATAAACTCGATATCTTGGGTAATAGAATTTGCATATATGATGTGTCGTGCAATACATATAAGCACCGTGTCCTAGTATGCCCGGTTGATGATATTCTCTTAAGAAAACACAAGTTCATGTGAAACCCTGCAGGTGGAATTTATTCCGTACATGAATAAGGCTTGTGTGGTACTACTCAAGGTTTTAGATATTAATTAATTATAGCTGTCAGAGGCTTGTATAATTAATTAATGAACATTAGATCTTAAATACGGGGAATGGCTGAACTAAAGAAGAAAGCATATTCACAAATATGTATTAAATTGGTAAGTCATTATTACTTCTTTAGTGGAATAAAAATAATATTTAATTTATTTAGTAAATATCCTAAGTTTATTGGATATTAAAAATTAAATAAATTAGCAGGTCAATTTAATATTCTTCTAGATCCCTGTTGTAGCCCAATTAGATTGAAAGCGGACTGGAGATAGAACATGAGCCAGAGGCCCCAACCCAGTAGGGTTAGGGCTGAAATTTTCGGCCACATCCCTATTTAATTATAGGGAGGGGACAAAAATTACACACGTAATTGACGCGCGGTCGTTTCGTGGTCAGAATAATTCTCAAGAGAGAGTTATCCTTATGCCCACAGCAAGGCGTAGCAAGCTAATGTGAGTAAGGGTCGATCCCACGAGGAGCTGCGAATTCTATCTTCCAATGTCACTTTTCCAAAAGAGTTGAGGATTTTTGTGGTCTCCGTACTTGTATTTAAAGATTGTAAAATAAAATAACAAAACAAAACAAAATAAGAAAGGAAAATATTAATAGTAACGTATTCCGGATTAGAACTCAAATTTTGAACTTAACAAACACTAGACTGATCTGAAAGAGTAGCACCCGTCGCACCAATTAGATTGGTTAATTATACTCTTTTTATTATTTATTGTAAATAAATTCTTAATGGATTATATTATATCGAGACATTTTATTTATCTTACGTGTTAATTATACATGCATGTGATAAAATCCCTAGATCTTAATAAGTCACGAAACATGGTCATGCATTTGATGATGATTATGGATTATGTTTCTTGTACTTAGATCTTAAATTAGTTCCGAGTTATATAACTGATCAAGATGGGATATTGAACAGTTTAACTCGCATGTATAATACATACTCATAAGATGAGAATGTTAAATTCCATTGACATTAGTGTGGTGACGTAAATGTATATACGTGGGGTGCTTGTTAGAGAACAAGTTCAATTAAGAAACCCATTAGAAATTCTTAAATGGAATTTATCGAAAATATGAATTTCTAAATTACAATAGTACACGATTAGTCCTTTGACTTGAGACACCATAGTAATCTTGTATTAATTATATCTCATTTTGATATAGTTTCTGATTGCATGACAATCGTAACGAGATCATGTTGGATGTTATATTAATTAATATGGAGATTAATGGAGTGGTCAATAAAGGATCTATTACTCGATTGTCGAGAGAATCTTCCAATTAATTTTCATGATTCAGAAGACCTTGGCCAAGGCGTGATGGATATGATTCATTAAAGAATTGATTGAATGGAAATGAAAATGTTACTATTGGATTAATTGAGTTTTTCGTATTATTCCATAACTCAAGATCCAATCGGGAGGTTAGATAATAGAAGGACCATACGTGTATAACGATTTGTAATTAAATAGGTTTACTCGCTATTTCACCTAGTGCTAGGTGATCATGGTACTTGCTAGATGTTCCCATGATTTGTAGGTTATCGAAATTAAAGAGTTAATTTTGAGTATATTAATTTATTGGATAAATTAATAGAATAATATTTTTATTCGTTAAATTGTAAATGTTACAAGCCTACTACTAGTACTAGTTGTGAACCTAAGAGGGTTACACAAATAGATTGGAATTGTATCGGTTGAATTGATTCAATTGTTGAATCCAATTAATTAATGGTGTTAATTAATTAAGACTATTTTAATTTAATTAGTTAAATCAAATAATCAAATAAAATGTTTAATTGGAATTAATTTGATTAAAAGTCTAATTCAAAATATGGATTAAATTAATTGGATTAATTTAATAGATATATAAATTTAATTGGATTAATTTATATAGTGTAAAATGTTAATTCTATTTTGTGGAATTAATATTTAAATGAGAATCTCTACAATCAAAAGGATTAAAGAGATTTTAATGAGATTAAAGAGAGATTAATGTGGAAATCAATTACCAATTGAATTGGTATTATGGCTCACGATTATGGATGAAAAAGGAGATATATTTTTCTTATCATTTTTCCTCCACGAATGATTAGTCTCTTGTTCTCATTTTTTTTGCACAAAACATATTCCTTTGTATATCGATTCCTAGCAAAAATCGAGATATGAGATACATTCGAATTATGTGGACTTGATAGAGGAGATACGTTTGGATCTCTACGAGTAGATGAGCAATTGATTACTACACACCCATCATCAACCGGATTGCGAAAAGGTGTGTATATTTAAATATATAAGTACATAAAATTATACGATCACTTTATTCTACATCATATTAACGTGAATCCGATGATAAATTTATTGTGAAATAATTGCTATTTCATAATTTTTATAATTTTTAATTTTCCGCTGCGATTACGTATCCGATTCCAACAGTGGTATCAGAGCCACGGTATCACGTTAATATGATTTTTTGATGTGTGTTAAGTTGTGGATTAATTGTAAATTTATGCTATGTATTATTTGTGTTGCGAAAAGCATGTTAAAATCTGAAAATTGTGACTATATTCGTTGAGGTAATTTGCCGAACAGTTGGTGGGTTGTTTGGAACAGCCCTTGTTGGACATTATCTTGCAAGGCCAGCCATGGCGTTCGACGTCAAGGGCTGCTGCTAAGCTATGTTGTGTCTAGAAAAGAATCCTTCATGGTCCACGAGCATGTTGATAAAGTATTTCCTCAATTGCAAAATTATTTTGCGTCTAAAATATTTATGAATATGATTTGTAAATGTTTTGGGTCATTGTTGTTGTTAGGAGTACTTATTTGTTTGTAAATGGATTGCACAAAAAGTTGTGCGATGATGTTCTATTATACAAACAAAATGGTCGACAAAGATATCTCAAAACATTTTGAGTTATTCATACTGCTTTCCAAGTGTTCGTAAAAATGCTCCACAGAAATCTGGGTTTGTGTTTCTGAAACACACACCAAATGTTTGTAAAAATGTCCCAGAACAATATGGGCTATCTTGGCAATCTGTGTGTGCGGGCTATTGTAGATGGTGTCCCGATGCACGTTTATTGCAGCCCGGGATGCACCGATACTGCCTCGATGTTCTGTTTTGAACGGGATGTCAATGTTGAATATTATTTTTGATAAATGTTATCTTAAAATATTATTTTTCAGATTTTAAATTTAATTTTGGCATTTTTGAATTAATGGTTAATTCAAGTAATGTGATAAAAATTGTTTTTATACAAAATTGAATTTTATGCTTTAAATGATAAAATAATATAATTAATTCTACTTGGTAAGTTTATTATGCTTATTTCATGTGATGAATGTTAGCATGATTTATTTAGGGTTGATTATGGGCCTAGACCTTTGTGGATGGTGCATTTATTTATTTATTTATTTATTTATTTTAATGCTTATTCTTCTTTGTATTGTTCTTTAAATTATGCAATGAGAGTAGAATAGAAAAGTGAGGTTTTCTATTTATTGTATTTTTGGAGGATGTTCGAGAAGAAGAATGAAGGCTCAAGACCTACAAGTGTGTGGGATTATTTTTATATGTAATGTATGTTTTCTGTTTTATAAACCCCTAGATTGACCATAGACCCGTTTTTGTCTCAAAACGGGTTGCATAGGAGAGGTCATGATCATCCCACCGCTTTATGTATGTGATGCATGGATTTATTTAATTCTTTTATTTGCGCGAATCATATGATGATTGTATGGATTAAATAAACCCACCTAGTAACTAGGTATTATTTTATAATGAGGTCTTGGAAATAAAAACCCCAAGTTTTTGAAACTTAATCTAAAATTTTTGAAATTTGATTTCAAGTTAAGTTGGACAAAATAAGTTGGACTTATTGTTCCAAGCCTACCATCAAAGGTAAAAGCATGTCGATGCTATCACAATATATTATCGTCCATGAGTCGTGGGATAATATTTTGATGGAAAGCTATGATTTTTATCAAGCATATTGATGATCATAAAATATAATCAACTTCATGTTGTCCATGAGTCGTGGGGCGTGTTGATGATTTTATTTTAATGAAAGTTTGATGGGTGCAACTTAACACTTGTATTATATGGGCTCATAAAATTGAGACATATAATAAAAGTGAGGCAAAATAATATTGAAGATTATATTGGGATATAATTGTCAAAGAGTTGACTACTAATAGTAGTATTTCATGGGCTCATAAAATTGAGATGTGGAATATTATTATTGGACTTCAATCTCACTAGGAAATATGATTTCTCGTTTTTCATATACGGGGTTATGAAATTTGAATAAAATAGTGGGAGACAATTAATTATTAAAGACCTTATATTAATTGAATATTTTTTCCATTGTTTGCTAATTTTCTGCGTCTTTATTATTTTGTAGATTGTCTGCAAAATGGCTAAAAATCCATTATTATCAATTCTTAACCAAAATAGACTCACTAGCCCAAACTTTAAAGATTGGTTTCGGAATTTGAGAATTATTTTAACTTTTGAAAAAAGAGATTATGTGTTGGATACCCCGATGCCTAAAGCACCTGATGAAAATGTTGATGGTGAGGTGTCTTATCAATATGAAAGTCATAAAGATGATGATATGCATGTTAGGTGCTACATGTTAGCATCGATGACTAATGATCTTCAAAGTCAATATGCAGATGTTCAATCGGCTCGTGAGATCATATCCCATTTACAAAAGTTGTATGGGGAGAATCTTAGGCTACAGAAATTTTCTGTGTCTAAGGAACTTTTTCAGTGTCGTATGACAGAGGGCTCTTCAGTCCAAGCTCATGGATTGAAGATGATAGCTCTTATGGAAAAGTTAGGATCTCTTGGAGTGAACATTGATACAGAATTATATACTGATATGATGCTGCGATCTCTACCACCCTCATTTGATACATTTGTCGTTAATTTCACTATGCATAATATGAATGCTACTCTACCTGAGTTAGTCAATATGCTAGTGTCGGCCGAGTCCACTATGAAAAAGGACAAGCCGGTGCTTCTTGTTGGTAGCACTTCCGGGTCAAAGGCTCAAAAGGCTAAGACTCATAAAGGAAAGGGAAAGATGAAGAGTTCATTTAAACCAAACAAGTTGAAGGCTAAAGGGGATGTGGGGAAGAAAGTGTTCAACCCCAAAGCCAATGACAATTGCCACTACCGCCACAAGTCGGGGCATTGGAAGAGGAATTGCAAGTAATATCTTGCAAGCCTGAAAAGTTCAGGTATGTACTTTGTTGAAGTTAACTTGTCTGTTAACAATTCTTCTTGGGTATTGGATACCAGTTGCTCATCACATCTCTGTAATGATTTACAGGTGCTAGTGAGAGCTAAGAAGTTATGCAAAGGGGAGACAGTTCTACGCATGGGCAATGGAGCAAGGGTTGCTGCTTTATCTGTTGGAACTGTTTATTTATCTTTAAATAATGGTTTTGAGATTTTTTTAAACAATTGTTTTTATGTGCCTAGTTTGATTAAGAATATCATTTCTATCCCTGTTTTGGATAGTGAGAACTATGAGTTTTTAATAAAAGGTGGAAATTGTTCCATCTTGAAGAATAATTTGATTATTTACTCTAGTGCACTTACTAATGGTTTATATACTGTTATGCCTTAAAACCATCTCATGCATATTCAACAAAGTAAAAAAAAATGATAATTATAGTTCCAAAGAACTTTGGCATGCTAGATTGGGTCACATCTCTGAAAAGGATGGACAAGTTATCAACCTTGCTTGGTGTTACAAACAAGCAAAAGTTATCAACTTGTGAATCTTGCCTCAAAGGTAAGATGACCAAATCACCTTTTGTGGGACAAGTAGAGCGAGCCAAACATCCATTGGATTTGATTCATACAGATATATATGGACCACTAAATGTTAGTGCCCGTGGAAACTATAGCTACTTCTTAACCTTTACCAATGATTATTCTAGGTACGGTTATGTGTATCTCTTGAGACACAAATCTGAAGTATTTGAAAAGTTCAAAGAATTTAGATTGGAAGTAGAGAAACAATCTAACTTAAGTATTGAAGTTCTTTAATCTGATCGAGGAGGTGAATACTTAAGTGGAGAGTTTTTAGGTTATCTAAAAGAGAATGAGATTCCCTCGCAGTGGACGCCTCCTGGTACTCCTCAACTCAATGGAGTTTCGGAATGGAGGAATCGAACATTGTTAGACATGGTTCGATCTATGATGAGCTTCACTGCTTTACCTCTTTCGTTCTGGGGCTATGCCTTGGAGACAGCTACACATCTATTAAATAGAGTGCCTACTAAAGTTGTGCCTGAAACACCGTACAAGTTATGGTGTGGGAAGACTCCTTCCTAAAAGTATTTACGAGTGTGGGGGTGCACTGCTTATGTGAAGCAGTTAATGGGAGATAAATTGGATATGAGATCCAATTTATGTAATTTTGTGGGATATCCAAAAGAATCTATTGGGTATTATTTCTATAGTCCATCGGAACAAAATGTGTTTATTTCGAGGAATGCTACTTTTCTTGAGAAAGAATTTCTATTAGATAGAATTGGTGTGCCTGTAGAAATTGATGAAATTCAAGAACCACAAGATATCCCATCTGTTGTAGTGAGTAATCCACCAATCGATATAGAACTTCCTAATACACAACCTCTTCGAAGATCTGTTCGAACTTCAAGACCACCTGATAAGCTTACCTTATTGTTGGAGAACAATGAGAAAGTTCATTCCATAGATAGTGATCCAAGGACTTATACTGAAGCAATATCTGATATTGATTCAATTAAGTGGGGTGAAGCTATGCAGTCTGAAATGAACTCTATGTACTCAAACAAGGTATGGACCTTGGTGGACCCACCAGACGGATCTGTTCCTATTGGATGCAAATGGGTTTTTAAGCGGAAGCTTGGAGTAAATGGAGAGGTAGCGACCTTTAAAGCTCGCTTGGTTGCAAAAGGTTATACTCAAAAGCAAGGTGTTGATTATGAGAAAACTTTTTCACCTATAGCGATGCTTAAATCCATTCAGATCTTGCTTGCCATAGCTGCATATTATGACTATGAGATATGGCAAATGGATGTAAAGACTGCATTCCTCAATGGGAACATTGTGGAAAATATATATATGATGCAACCTGAGGGTTTTATATCCAGTGGGAGTGAACAAAAGGTTTGCAAACTCCAAAGGTCCATTTGTGGACTTAAGCAATCTTCGAGGAGTTGGAACATCCGATTTAATGAAACAATCAAAGGGTTTGATTTTCATAAAAATCCGGAAGAACCTTGTATATATAAGAAGGTTAGTGGGAGTGCAGTTGTGTTTGTTGTAGTCTATGTTGATGACATCCTACTCATTGGGAATGATATAGGAATGTTGCAGTCAATAAGGACTTGGTTATCGCGACAGTTCTCCATGAAAGACTTGGGAGATGCATCCTTCATCCTTGGCATTAAAATCTATAGAGATAGATCTAGAAGGATGATTGGATTGTCCCAATCCATGTACATAGAAAAAATGCTAAAACGGTTTAGCATAGAGGAATCCAAATGTGGTTACCTGACAATGAGTTATGGTGTTTCACTCTCTAAGGCAATGTCTCCTAAGACACCCGAAGAGAGAGAACGAATGACGTGCATACCATATGCTTCTGCCATTAGAAGTATTATGTATGCTATGTTATGCACTCGACCTGATGTTGCGCATGCTCTAAGTGTCACCAGTAGATATCAGTCGAATCCAGGTGAAGAGCATTGGACTGTTGTAAAATCTATCCTTAAATACTTAAGAAGGACTAAGGATATTTTTTTAGTTTACGGCAATGGGGAGCTTAAACTAGAGGGCTTTACAGACTCTGATTTTCAGTCTGACAAAGATGATTCCAAGTCAATGTCAGGATTCATATTCATCTTGAATGGTGGTGCCGTTAGTTGGAAGAGTTATAAACAAGAAACGGTTGCTGATTCCACCACTGAAGCTAAATATATTGCCGCATCGGATGCTGCAAAAGAAGCTGTTTGGATGAGGAATTTCATCCAAGAGTTGGGTATTTTTCCATCAGTTGTTGATCCAATATCTATATATTGTGATAACAATGGGGCAATTGCGCAAGCCAAAGAACCAAGATCTCATTAGAAATCTAAGCACATTATAAGAAGATACCACCTGATTCGAGAAATCATTGGTAGAGGCGACGTTGTTTTGGATCGAGTCGCTTCGGCAGAAAATGTAGTAGATCCACTTACTAAGCCCTTGTCACATAAAGTATTCGAAGGACACGTCGTAAGAATGGGCCTGAGGTACATGGGTGATTGGTGCTAGGGCGAGTGGGAGATTAAAAGAGTAGCACCCGTCGCACCAATTAGATTGGTTACTTATATTCTTTTTATTATTTATTGTAAATAAATTCTTAATGGATTATATTATATCGAGACATTTTATTTATCTTATGTGTTAATTATACATGCATGTGATAAAATCCCTAGATCTTAATAAGTCACGAAACATGGTCATGCATTTGATGATGATTATGGAATATGTTTCTTGTACTTAGATCTTAAATTAGTTCCGAGTTATATAACTGATCAAGATGGGATATTGAACAGTTTAACTCACACGTATAATACATACTCATAAGATGAGAATGTTAAATTCCATTGACATTAGTGTGGTGACGTAAATGTATATACGTGGGGTGCTTGTTAGAGAACAAGTTCAATTAAGAAACCCATTAGAAATTCTTAAATGGAATTTATCAAAAATATGAATTTCTAAATTACAATAGTACACGGTTAGTCCTTTGACTTGAGACACCATAGTAATCTTGTATTAATTATATCTCATTTTGATATAGTTTCTGATTGCATGACAATCATAACGAGATCATGTTGGATGTTATATTAATTAATATGGAGATTAATGGAGTGGTCAATAAAGGATCTATTACTCGATTGCTGAGAGAATTTTCCAATTAATTTTCATGATTCATGATTCAGAAGACCTTGACCAAGGCGTGATGAATATGATTCATTAAAGAATTGATTGAATGGAAATGAACATGTTACTATTGGATTAATTGAGTTTTTCGTATTATTCCATAACTCAAGATCCAATCGGGAGGTTAGATAATAGAAGGACCGTACGTGTATAACGATTTGTAATTAAATAGGTTTACTTGCTATTTCACCTAGTGCTAGGTGATAGTGCTTGGTGATCATGCTACTTGCTAGATGTTCCCATGATTTGTAGGTTATCGAAATTAAAGAATTAATTTTGAGTATATTAATTTATTGGATAAATTAATAGAATAATATTTTATTCGTTAAATTGTAAATATTACAAGCCTACTACTAGTACTAGTTGTGAACCTAAGAGGGTTACACAAACAGATTGGAATTGTATCGGTTGAATTGATTCAATTGTTGAATCCAATTAATTAATAGTGTTAATTAATTGAGACTATTTTGATTTAATTAGTTAAATCAAATAATCAACTAAAACATTTAATTGGAATTAATTTGATTAAAAGTCTAATTCAAAATATGGATTAAATTAATTGGATTAATTTAATAGATATATAAATTTAATTGGATTAATTTATATAGTGTAAAATGTTAATTCTATTTTGTGGAATTAATATTTAAATGAGAATCTCTACAATCAAAAGGATTAAAGAGATTTTAATGAGATTAAAGAGATATTAATGTGTAAATCAATTACCAATTGAATTGGTATTATGGCTCATGATTATGGATGAAAAAGGAGATATATTTTTCTTATCATTTTTCCTCCATGAATGATTAGTCTCTTGTTCTCATTTTTTTTACACAAAACATATTCCTTTGTATATCGATTCCTAGCAAAAATCGAGATATGAGATACATTCCAATTGTGTGGACTTGATAGAGAAGATACGTTTAGATCTCTACGAGTAGACAAGCAATTGATTGCTACACACCCATCATCAACCGGATTGCGAAAAGGTGTGTATATTTAAATATATAAGTACATAAAATGATACAATCATTTTATTCTACATCATATTAACGTGAATCCGATGATACATTTATTGCGAAATAATTGCTATTTCATAATTTTTATAATTTTTGATTTTCCACTGCGATTACGTATCCGATTCCAACATGATCATGGGCACGCTGATTACTTATGCAAATCTAATTATCTGGTTAAAGATACCAGATCTCTCTCAATGTACCCAATCTATCCTTTCAGTTTAGCTTAGAAGTTATCTCTCGTCCCCTAAACCCTAACTTGTTGCCCAACCCCGATCTCTCATATGATTGTAAACAACAAAGCAATATTAAGCCCTAGACAGACCCAGATTTACCTAGACACTGATCTCTCAGATGCCCTCAGTACCCGTGATGTATCCCATCCCTTTATGACCAATACACAACTACGATTCATTAACCATTTATAGAGGTAGTAAACACAATTCTAATTAACGAGTGATCAGCCACGATTAACTAGCTTAGCCCACTGTATAATGCAATAAAGAAAATGATTACACAACGAAACTAAATTCACACAGTTTATGCCTATAAGCCTCACAGTTCTTATATATTCATTAAGTTCTTATCTTCGTTCAATCCGGAATAATGAGTCTAGCCGCTCATGCTACACTTAGAACAGTAGTAATAAATAAAGAAATAAAAGATAACATAAATTAAACGAAAAACTTACTTATATTAAACCTGCAAAAAATCCAACTCCAACGCTGGATTTAAGAACATAAACAGAAAATCCTAAGTGTCTGCGGGCATAAGGCCCGATTGTATCTTGTTTTCGAGCCTCTAAATTGTATGTTCGGCCTCTGCCATGCAAAACATGTATAAAGGAGTACAAAACACAAGATAAACTCCATTACAAGCCGGGGGATCTTCAGCCCAATTCGCAGCCGCTATGCCCAAAGCTTTCCATATCTGGGAGATTCTGTTAGTTTTGTATACTGGAAGACTTGTCTTTGTATACTTTTCTGATGATGTGATGATATGAAATGGAAGTTATTGCAGTCAGTGTTTGCATTTAGATTATGTTATATAATTGTTCTATGCAATATTCCATATACTTACATTGTAGATGATATGGTGTGTGGAGTCACACCGTAAGATCATATCATTAGAACCTTGTATTGTATTAAAGATCTCACGGCTTAGATGGTCCTGAACACACCATCGGTACACCGTAGAATAATCTGATAAGTTAGTTTATCTTGACTAACTGATTATTCTAGTACACTTGTTAGTGTATTGAAGATGATCACGATAAGCTACTATTCTCTGTCTCTGAACCAAATAGTGAGAGAATAAAGATCCACAGAGTTCGGGTTCTGAACTCATGTGATATTGGCGAGCATATGTGTACATTGTTTGTTACTTTGATTTATCAATGAGTGAGATCTTTTCATAGATCAATAAACTCGATATCTTGGATAATAACAGTGCATGCATGATGTGTCGAGCAGTATGCATGAGCACCGTGTCCTAGTGCGCCAGGTTGATGATGTTCTCTTAAGGAAACACAAGTTCATGTTGAAACCCTACAGGTAGAATTTATTCCTTACATGGTAAAGCTTGTGTGGTACTACTCAAGGTTTTAGATGTTAATTAATTATAACTGTCAGAGGCTGACATAATTAATTAATGAATATTATATCTTAAACACGGGGAATAGATGGACTAAAGGAGAAAGCATATTCGTATATATGTATTAAATTGGTAGGCCAATTTACTTCTTTAGTGGAATAAAAGTAAAACTTAATTTATTTAATTATATCCTAAGTTTATTGGATATTAAATAAATTAGCGGGCCAATTTAATATTCTTCTAGATCCCTGTTGTAGCCCAATTGACTGTTAGTGGACTGGATATAGAACTTGAGATAGAGGCTCAAACCCAGTAGGGTTGGGAAACTGTATTTTCGCCCACCTCCCTAAATAATAGAGGGATGGGGGATGAAAATTCATGCATAAGAAATCAGCCCCTCTTTGTCTCTCAAGATATCCACAGATTTCACAAACCTATCTAGTAGATTTAAGCCCACTTTGAATCTAGATACAGTCCGGGAATACAGCAGAAGATCTCGGAGTAGAATCCGTGTGGCCGATTTTTTGAGGAAAAAGGGACACCTGTTTTGATTCATTCAACAGCAAGATTAGATCTTTAATCTTATTCTCAGACCGTCTGACAATTGTAAGTAATTCGAATCTATGTATTACACTTTATTTGATTCATTTTGCATGGTTTTGTGCTTGACATGATAAACATGTATGTGATATAAAAAATATAATTTGCATTAACATGGATTAATGAACAGCCAATAGATCCTGCAGTGGTTTAATTCGAAAAAAATCCCAATAACTGGTATCAGAGCGGGTTTTGGCACTGTTCTAGATTTAATCCTATGATTATTTTTGACATAATTAATTAAATTTGATGTCAAATTTATTGTTGTTAAATTTTCAGATTTAATTATGTGTATATGTCGATTATTATGTTGTTCAAAACTTGGATGGATTTTTGATTTGGTTCGATAATCCTAATTTTGATGTGGCTAGAATTTTCGGCCTTCATGAATATAAATTTGGGATGATATTTGATGTTTTTCAAATTTCCAGATTTAATCTTCATGGTATTCGAAAATTTGGTCTTCAATTTTTCAAAAATTGAAGTGAAAAAATTTCCTATTTTTGTGTTCAAATTTTCAAAGCCAAGAATCAAATTTGGATGGGTTTTTGATCAAGATCAAAATTTCCAGATTTATTTTGGACATGGTTTGAAAATCTTGATGATTAGAATCAGGATAGGTAATTTTTGGTGTATATCAAAAGTTACCTAATTCTAATCTAGATAGGTTTGAAATTAGAAATATAAATTTGGTTATTTTTGAAGTGGATCAAAATTTCCAGATTTACTTGAAATTTACGAAACCTATGAATTTTATTTGGAATATTTTTTTGATTAATATCAAAATTTTCAAATATGTTTAATTTATGTTATTTTCATTTTTAATGAATTAATTTGGAATAGATTTTGATCAAAATCAAATTTCCAGATTTATTTATTAAAGGGGGCAAAAATTTCAAGTATTGGATTAAGATCTGATATTATTTGATGTATATCTTGTTTTACCTAATTTTAATCTAGATAGATTTGAAAATAGAATTTTAAATTTGGAAGAATTTGAAATGGATCAAATTTTCAAATTTATTATTTTGATAATTTTCGAAATCTATGCATTAAAATTGGATAAGGTAATTTTTGGATATAGATAAATAATTATCAAAATCCAATTGTGATAAGAATTTAAATTTTGCTAGGATTTGGAAGATTTTGAAGTGGATCAAATCTCCAAACTTTATCTTTGAAGATTTAGATTCTTATGGATAATATTTGGATTGGATTTTTGATTTAGGTCAAATATCCAAATATTATTTAATTATGGTGGTTTGAAAATGTTAAATAAATTTGGTGGATAATTTTAATTAATTTCTAGATTTATTTTAGTGATATTTTTGAAAATTTCAAGATTTAAATTGGTGGATAATTATTTTACTTTTCAATTTTTATCTTGTGGATAATATCGAATTAATTAATTTAATTAATTGTAAAATTTGATATTTAATATTCATGCATAGATATCATATGTTATTTTATGTGTTTCATATAAATATGATTGTTGGATTTGTAGACTGTGTTTGTTTGCAGGTTTACCAACTATCATGACTCCTTTATTTATGCGATGTATGTTTATGTTGAATGAATGTTTGGCCGTATGCTGTTTTGGCTACGTGATTTTAATCCATGAGAAAATCCATGGATTAGGTCTAGGTTTTATTTTACGTTATTTTAATGTAATAGATATAAAGCTGTTAGACCGAGTTTTTGAGTTGTAATTTTTTATTCTAGCAATATTAGATTTTTCCTTCTGGAATAGATAGTCTGTATTGAATAAAGATCGAAGATCAACTCAAAGAAGAAAAGTAGTTCAGCACCAAGAAGGAAGGTTCACCAGTTCACGTCCCGAAATCCTAAATGGAGCTAGGGTTTTCGGCGAGGCGCGGTGAAAGGGGGCGACGGTCAAGCCCTGTTCCGGAGCCAACTTTTCTGTATTATCTCATCAATCAAAATGAGATATAAGCCATGATAGTTGGAATATTACTGTTGCTTATTATGTTGAAGCATGCAATGGATGTTTATCTTTTTATGTGATGTTTGCATGTTCGTTTATGAGATAAAATGAAACCTCAAACATAAATAACTAAGTAGGAGAGATTCATACTAAAGTATGTAGAAATCTCATACGGTCTACATTAAAATCTGGTTTAATTGAGAAGTGATGGGCATGCGCGTTGACATCGGTCTTCCTCCATATCGGATGTGTCATATCATAGATTTCTCTAGAAATTAAATCTCCTAAATGGATAGCTATAGAACACTATTAGAACTAACTGACTCCTCTATCTGGAGCAGTTAAATTTGAATAGTGATCTTGGTGCGAAGATAATGGTGTGCACACTTAGATGTAATTTATTGATAAACGTCTACACGATTGTGACTTATCAATTAAACGATTACATGACCGTGTTCATTATCCAGCTATTAATTTGCTTGTTGTAAGAAAACTCAACTGGAGGCAAGTTAAAGGTTTATAACCTATTTAAAAATGAATTTTATAAATGTCTACACTATCGTGGCTTATAGAAGACGTTTTTAAAGTGTCGGTGGAAAAGTATATAATTTTTGTGAGGCTTTCGATTATATACTGTTTATCCTAAAGTTTGTAACTATACTGCATGTTTTAATTTCAGTTATTTCATATCATCTATGGCACTCTCCAATCTGTCATCAATCCTCAAAGAAAACAAACTCGTCGGTGAAAAGTACAATGATTGGATTCATAACCTTAACCTCGTTCTTGTTGCTGAGGGGCACAAGTTTGTGCTTGAAGAGCTTTGTCCTCTACAGCCCGATAAGGGTTCTGACGAAGCCTAAAAGGTTGCATATGATAAGTGGGTTAGGTCTAATGAGATAGCGCGCTGTTACATTCTGGCATCCATGTCGAATGTGTTGCAACATTAGCATGAGCTTATGAAAACCGCTTATGATATCATGTACAACCTTAGGAAGCTTTTCGGTCATCAGAACCGCTCGGCACGCCATTTGGCAATGAAAAAGCTAATGGATGCGAGAATAGCTGACTCCACTTCTGTTAGGGATCACATTCTCATGATGATGGGGTATCTATCTGAGATCGAGACCTTGGGTGGAGAGCTGGATGCCGATTCTCAAATCGACATTGTTCTTCATAGCTTGTCCTCGAAGTTTGAGCAGTTCAGGCTGAAGTTTAACATGATCAAAAGGGATGTCAGCCTAATTGAACTACTTATAGATCTTCAGACGGCTGAATTGCTCCAAAAGAGTGATCCTCAGGCCCACATAGCTGAGAAAGGGCGTCTTCTTCTGTTGGAAAGAGGAAGAAGAGATACGCACCTAAAAAGGCTGAAGATGCGGTGCCTAAGGCAAAGAAGCCAAAGGCAAAGATTCTTCCTAAGGAGTTCAAGTCAAAGACTAAGTGCTTCAAGTGTGGCCAACCAGGTCACTGGAAGGCGGTGTACCCTAACAAGAAGAAGAAGAGAGGTATATCTCACACTCTGGTTGTAGAAACATGTTTAGCAACTTGTTCTACCCAGTAATGGGTAGTAGATACTGGAGCTACTGATCATGTTTGTATGTCTTTACAGGGGTTCCTGGTAAAAAGTCAGCTGAGTGAGGATGAGATCACCGTCTACATGGGCAATGCTATGAGAGTGGTGGTTGTTACAGTGGGAGACGTTGTTTTACCTTTCAGTAGTGATAGAACTTTGGTTTTGAAAGATTATCTTTATGTGCCTAGTTTTAGGTGAAACTTGATTTCAGTTTCTAAATTGATTGTGGATGGATATTCTGTTTCTTTTGATAACAAAGTAGTTATCTTTAGTGGTAAATATTTTATCTGTTCTGACACATTGAATGGACACTTATACTTTCTTAAACCAACTGAAAACACTACGCAAATATAACTGTTGAATACATCGATCATAAACCCTAACAAGAGAAAAGAACATTCAGACTTGAATCAAACCTATCTTTAGCATCTAAGGCTAGGTCATACCAACCTTAAGAGGATACAAAGGCTTGTAAATGATGGACCATTATCTTCTTTGGTACTAGAATCGTTTCCTTTGTGTGAATCCTGTTTGGAAGGTATGATGGCCAAGCGTCCTTTCCAGTCAAAAGGAAATAGATCCGAAGGGCTATTAGATTTGATTCACTCTGACCTGTGCGGCCCTATGTCAGTTCAAGCTCGAGGAGGGTTCGAGTATTTTATAACTCTCATTGATGATTACTCTAGATATGGTTATATCTACCTGTTGCGTCGCAAGTCTGAATGCTTTGAGAAATTCAAAGAATTTAAGGTGAAAGCGGAGAAATGAATAGGTAGAAGTATCAAGTCACCACATTTTGATCATAGTGGTGAGTACCTCTCAAGTGAATTTAGAGATTACATAGCAGAGAATGAGATTATTTTCCAGTTGACTGCGCCTGGAACACCATAGCAGAATGGCGTGACGGAAAGAAGGAAAATAACTTTGTTAGAGATGGTTATATCGATGATGAGCTATTCTGAGTTACCCATTTCATTCTGGGGATATCCCCTAGAAACAACGGCCTATATTCTTAACTTGGTTCCATCAAAATCAGTTTCTTCTACGCCCACAGAATTATGAACTGGACAAAAGCCCAGTTTGATCCATATTCGGATTTGGGATAGCCCAGCACACGTGTTGGATAAGGAAGCTGATAAGCTGGTTCCTCGTACTGGTGTAAGGCTGTTCGTTGGATATCCTAGAGGAACGAAAGGTGGTTTATTTTTATAGTCCTAAGGATCAGAAGATCATTGTCAGCACCAATGCTCGATTCTTAGAAGAAGACTATGTCATAAAGCACAAACCAATGAGTCAAATCATCCTTGAAGAATTAAGGGGAGGATCGAATCCTATACCAGTTGTACAAGAAGAGGTACCACCAGATACTGCACAATGTGTCACAGAAGTACAGGAACTGCCTCATCGCAGTGGGAGGGTTGTACGCCAACCTGATAGATTCATTGGTCTGGGAGAGGCTTCTAATTTCCCAGAGGGACTAAATGAATTGGATCCTAGGACCTATGATGAGACAATTCAAGATAAAGATGTAGATTCTTGGAAACTGCAATGGAGTCTAAGATTGGATCTATGGATCGCAATCAAGTCTGGGTGCTCATATAACCACTTGATGGAGTAAAACCCATTAGGTGTAAGTGGGTCTATAAGCGCAAGAGAGGAGCTGACGGGAAGGTTGAAACCTTCAAGGCTAGATTGGTGGCAAAAGGGTATACTTAGAAAGAAGGGATCGATTATGAGGAAACCTTTTCATCGGTACCCATGCTTAAGTCAATCCGGATTCTCTTGTCTATTCCCGCACATTTGGATTATGAGATCTGGCAGATGGATGTCAAGACAGCTTTCCTGAATGGAAGTCTTGAAGAAAACATTCACATGAAGCAACTAGAGGGATTTATTGCTAAAGGCCAAGAGCACTTGGTGTGCATGCTTAAAAGATCCATTTATGGACTTAAGCAGGCATCGAGATCTTGGAACATCCGATTTGATGAGATTATCTAGTCATATGAATTCGTGCAAAGTCCGGATGAGAGCTGTGTGTACAAGAAATGTGATGGAAATGTGGTGGCATTCCTTGTACTTTATGTTGATGACATCTTGCTTATTGAAAACAGTAAGAAGGTGTTGTCGAACATTAGGGTGTGGTTGTCCGAGCAGTTCGATATGAAGGATCTGGGTGAAGCCGGATATGTCCTTGGCATCAAGATCATTTGAGATCGCCAAAAAAGGATGATATGTCTGTCCCAGATGACTTATATCGATACAGTGCTAGCTAGGTTTGGCATGCAAGATTCCAAGAAAGGTTTTATACCTTACAGGCATAGAATTCATCTATCCAAGGAAATGTGCCCCCAAACACAGTCTGAGATAGAGGAAATGAAGAAAATACCATATGCTTCGGCTGTGGGAAGTTTGATGTATGCTATGCTATGCTATGCACTAGGCCTGATATATGATATGCCGTCGGCATGGTAAGTAGATATCAGTCTAATCCTAGACAAGGTCACTGGATTGCAGTTAAAACATTCTCAAGTACCTTAAAAGGACTTGAAATTACATGTTGGTATTTCTCTTTGATAGTCTAGTGCCTTTGGGTTATATGGACTCAGATTTTCAATTCGACAAATATCAGAGTAAGTCTACCTCGGGCTATGTGTTTACATTAGGAGGTAGAACCATTGCATGGAGTAGTATAAAGTAGAAATGCATTGCTGATTCTACCATGGAATCCGAGTATGTAGCTGCCTCTGAGGCTGCAAAAGAGGCTGTCTGGCTCCGCGGGTTCCTAGTGGGCTTGGGCGTAGTTCTTGATTTGCCTAAGACTATCACGATATACTATGATAACTCTGGTGCAGTGGCAAATTCGAAGGAACCTAGAGCCCACAAGGCAAGTAAACACATATAGAGAAAGTACCATCTTATACGAGAAATCATTAAGAGAGGAAATGTGGCGGTGGTTAAGTTTGCATCAGAGGACAACCTGGCTGATCCATTCATGAAGAACCTATCGGCTAAGACCTTTAATGGTCACGTGGAGAAAATGGGAGTGAAATGTAGACCTGGTAGCGCAGTTTGAGTTGATAGTTTTGATTAGAGAGTTAGCCAGTTAGTTTTTATGCTTGAAAGACATGCTTCAAGTATAAGTGGGAGATTGTTAGTTTTGTATACTGGAAAACTTGTCTTTGTATACTTTTCTGATGATGTGACGATATGAAATGAAAGTTATTGCAGTCACTGTTTGCATTTAGATTATATTATATAATTGTTCTATGCAATGTTCCATATACTTACATTATAGATGATATGGTGTGGGGAGTCATACGGTAAGATCATATCATTAGAACCTTGTATTGTATTAAAGAGCTCACGGCTTAGATGGTCCTGAACACACCATCGGTACACCATAGAATAATCTGATAAGTTAGTTTATCTTGACTAACTGATTATTCTAGTACACTTGTTAGTGTATTGAGAAGGATCACAATAGGATACTATTCTCTGTCTCTGACCCGGATAGTGAGAGAACAAAGATCCACAGAGTTCGGGTTCTGAACTCATGTGATTTGGCGAGCATATGTGTGCATTGTTTGTTACTTTGATTTATTAATGAGTGAGATCTTTTCATAGATCAATAAACTCGATATTTTGGATAATAACAGTGTATGCATGATGTGTCGAGCAGTATGCATGAGCACCGTGTCTTGGTGCGCCAGGTTAATCATGTTCCTTGAGCAAACACAAGTTCATGTTGAAACCTTGTAGGTGGAATTTATTCCTTACATGGTAAAGCTTGTATGGTACTATTCAAGGTTTTAGATGTTAATTAATTATAGCTGTCAGAGGCTGACATAATTAATTAATGAACATTATATCTTAAACACGGGGAATGGCTGGACTAAAGGAGAAAGCATATTCGTAAATATGTATTAAATTGATAGGTCAGTTTTAATTCTTTAGTGGAATAAAAGTAAAACTTAATTTATTTAATTATATCCTAAGTTTATTGGATATTGGATATTAAATAAATTAGTGGGCCAATTTAATATTCTTCTAGATCCCTGTTGTAGCCCAACTGAATGTTAGTGGACTGGATATAGAACTTGAGATAGAGGCTCAAACCAAGTAGGGTTGGGGAACTATATTTTCGCCCACCTCCCTATATAATAGAGGGAAGGGTGACGAAAATTCATGCATAAGAAATGAGCCCCTCTTTGTCTCTCAAGATATCCACAGATTTCACAAACCTATCTAGTAGATTTCAGCCCACTCTGAATCTAGATACAGTCTGAGAATACAACAAAAGATCTTGGAGTAGAATCTGTGTGGATGATTTTTTGAGGAAAAAGAGACACCTATTTTGATTCATTCAACAGCAAGATTAGATCTTTAATCTTGTCCTCAGATCGTCTAACAATTGTAAGTAATTCGAATCTATGTATTTCGCTTTATTAGATTCGTTTTGCATGGTTTTGTGCTTGACGTGATAAACATGCATGTGACATAAAAAATATGATTTGTATGAACATGGATTAATGAATAGTCAATAGATCCTACAGTGGTTTAATTCAAAAAAAATCTCGACAGATTCTTCCCTTATTTAGAAGATCCTAAGTCGCAGATTCTGTACTTATTGTGCCCTAGTAGCGCGGATATACAACTTTTCTTGTAGAGCCGAGCATCCTTCTGGAAGCATCAACTTGTCTTCCGCGGCTCATCTTTCCTTCAGCGGCTAGGGTGCATTGCTCCTTCTGTAGCTGGCATTTGTTTCCCTTGTGCCCAGTCTCCTCTCCTTCTCCTCTCAATCACTCTGGGGTTGCTATGGGCACGATCACGAACTTCTCCTTTAGCTTTTGCTGGAATGGTGGGCGATTTCTGCCAAGTTCGAGAGAGAGCTTTTCGCTGAGAAGTTGTTGCCCATCTTGGTATCATTAGCATCATAATGCCCTCCAGAAGTGATTCTCCTACCTCCTGCTGCCCCTTGTGACCATTCTGGCTCTTTCTGACTCAAAAAACATAAAAAACAAAGGACCAAAGAACGAGAAAAAGACACAAAAACACGAGAGAATTTGGACTTGTTAGGAAAAACTATCAAGGAACCCCTAGATCAGGTTTTGATGAGATGTCAAAATTATTTGTTAAAAATTGACCAAAGCTCAAGCTGTAGATCGAAGCTGACCGGCCCAGGAGGGCATCATCAAAGAAGAACTCTAGAAGAGTCAAAGTCAACCGATCTGAAGGATGACCCGAATTGAAAGACACATCATCCAGTTTAAAGTTCAACTTGGCTGAGGAATCATACCAGTCAAAGTAAGCTGACAACCGAGTCAGCTGAACTGAGGGAGAAAGGAGTTGACCAAAAACTGAAGAAACTGATAGAATGTCAGTTTATGCCAGAGACTGCCAGTAGCCAACTGGAGCAATGGCCAATCTCAGCTGACAAGCCCAGAACTGCCAACTGGAGCGATGGCCAATCTCAGCTGATAAGCCCAGAACTGCCAACTGGAGCGATAGCCAGACTTAGCTGACAAAGCTCAGAACTGCCAGCTGGGACGATAATGTTACTGAGCTGAGAAATCCAAAACTGCCAGCTGAAATTCCGAACTGCCAAGAGAGCTGAAGCCAGAAGACTCCTGGAGTATATTGCTTAAATCAGCGTATCTTGGAATAAATGCTCCTTTAAGGATCCTGGAATTTAATGAAGATCGAGTGGCAGAGTAATGGCTACTTCAACCAAATGATCCAAGCGATCATTAATGACCACCTGTCATTGATGAGCCAACAGAGCCTCTGATCAAATGGACAATGGAGCTCAACGGTCATAAAATCACTCCTCTATAAAAGATGGGTGAATCAGAGTTCTAAATACTTTTCGCATACTTTTCGCCTTGCCAACCTTCGCACAAGATAAGAGCTTTTCTTTCTCCCTCCGACTCAAGATCAAGTGCAATATTTGATAGAAACTACGAAAGTCAAACTGAGAAGAAGAATTCACTGATTCAAGACATCCAGCCAGCTGTTGACGATCCAGCCAGGGCAACCTTCTCAGTTTCAGCTATTCAACGATCAACTACTCAGCTCAATCAAAGGAGCACATCAGTTGATACCCCCTTGTTCAAGACTAACCTCTTGAAGATCGAAAGAGATCTAAAACCTTGTATAGACGACAATAGCACCTACCATCCTAGCGAGTAGTTAGGGACTTCAAGTGTGAGCCGAAGACCAGCTGAGGTAGCGAGCAGTTACCAGGTTCAGCCAACTGTCCTTCATTGTATAATTTGTAAAGAAACTCAAGTTATATAGTGAAGTTGCCCTTCTGCGGAAGGAAGAGAGGACGTAGAAGTTTGAGACTTCGAACCTCTATAAATCTCTTGTGTACTGTACTATATTGTACATTACATATCTCTAACTGCACACAACATCACACAAGCTGCACTTAAACTGTCTCAACTGACTATTAAATTTGTGCATAAATAAGTTTCATCAAGCGAGTCATAGGGCCCTGTTTTCCGCATCTAAAGTAAAAGTTTTTGAATCAGTTTATTCACCCCCCCTCTAAACTGATATCGACTCGCCCGGGACCAACAGGACTCTTCACACCCACCCACTTTAGTCATACTTTCTCTCAAGTATGTGGGTAAAATGTGCCTAAAAGGAAAAAAACAGAAAATAAAAGGAGGAAAAAACAGACTCACAACAAAGACTCGACAAACAAGCATGTAAAACAAATCCCTTGCGGGCACAGAGACCTAGGTATCTGATCACACTCAACAACATATAAATAGTAAAAACATACATAGTGCCCACTGTAAATCAAAATGACTAAGTTATTGGTTCGCTCATGCTTTCCTCACTCAAGTGTTTTGGCTAAGTGTTTACGCTCGAGGAAAGGCATAATTGAACCGAGGGTCACTATAGGCTTGCAAATGCTCTTGTTCCTCGACCACTATTGGAATAATGGGCATCCTTATGCTAAGGGCTTTAAAGGTTGTAATGGGGCTACGGGTTCAAGGTAGAAAATATTTGGATCTAGCTCAGTTTTTAGTCGAATTTTCCCTTTGGGAGACTTTTTTTACTCTTGCTGGCCTTTGCCACCGTGCTCATTTTATTTAAGCACATGCCCCAGATTTTTTATTGTGTGGGCATTCTGTACTTTTATTTTCTTGAGGTTTCTTTTTTTATTTTTTCTTTTCTTTTCTTCTCGACCCCTTTTTTTTTCTTTTTCTTTCTTTTCCTTGGTGTTTTATGCCTTGTAACACACCATATTTATCCTCCCCTCATGCCCATGGTGTTTTTTGTGGTTTTCAAGAAAGACCATAACCAAGGGTTTATTCATTTTCGGCTTAAAAAGGGCTGCAGGAGATAATATCAGGGTGGTTCTATTTGGCTTAGTGGGCTCAAAAAGAAAATTTACCTAAGCATTTCAGTAGCATACCTAAAATTCCTTGTGACATCGAAATAGAGCAAAAGCAAGTTCTAGTTTACCTAAATTCAATAATGCAAAAATCACACAAGAAAGAATAAGCACATGCATTTCGAATTCAGGCTCAATTCCTCACAAGATACTTAGTTCATTCATCATATAAGCAGTAGCATGGGCATGCTGAAATGAAAATACAGTAAAATATGTTGCCTTATGGTCACAAGACCCTAGACTCCATGCTTTTTAAGTTCAAATATTTACACATGCTTGACACTCTAAAAAAACGCAAAGAAGGCAGAGTAACCCCCACCCACACATTTTGCCTTCGGCAAAGTGGGCGCGAGAAGGTTACCCTACTAACTGCAAACTTAATGAAACATTAGAGGGCCTCCCTACCCACACACTTTGCCTTAAGCAAAGTAGGTCAGTACGGGGGTCATCTAATTACAAAAAAAAAACACAGAAACAACAAACTCCTAATGCCCATACCCACAACTTTGCGCTAAGCAAAGTGTGGGAAATAGGGCGAGATCTAGACACAAAAACAAAAAAGATAAAAAATAAAAAACCTAATCTAAAGGAAAGAGTACTAGGATAGGCATTAGAGGGGGTCGGATAATCCAACGTGCTTGAAATAGGCGAACAGGGTGGTCTCCAATTGGTCTAGTCTGGCTATGATGGTGGTGGCTGATGGCTCTTGCTGCTGTGCCCTCAAGGGCCTCTTGCTGGGACCTGCATTCATAGAAAAACTAAGGCTACTCGAAGTCTCTAGCTTCGGTATGCCAAACACTGGTTTCCCCTCCTCATCGTCAAAAACATCCAACATATGTTTCAAGCAGTTTAAATCAAACAACTCAACATGCTTGCAATACAGATTAGTGAATGAGGGATCAAACAAGCGCAATTTTTCAGCAAGATGGGTAATCAGTTGGGCACGGGAGATTCGGTTTTTCGAATGGGCCACGGTGTCCTTGAAGTGGGCTATAGCCATAGCTCCAAAGTTTATCATTTTCTTGTGCACCATGCACCAAAGGATAAACAACTCCTAATTTGTGATGGAGTTGGAGCTATCTTTCCGGCCAAAGAAATTGTAGGCTAGCACTCGGTGACAAAAGCGAAGGGCGTTACTTTTCAGCATGTACCTCTTGCTAGTTCTAGACTTGAATTTGTAACCGTCACCTAACTCAGCCCATTTCTTATCCACATTCTCATCCGTGGGCACCACAACAACAGCAGACTTGTATTCATCATCATTCAAATCTAAAAATGACATAATGCCCAAACCCATATTCAATTCATCAGCAGAAAGATTGAAATTTTTACCAAAATTTTAAATTTGAAAACCTTGGCAGAAGTGCCTCCCTTTCCCATACTCTTCACAGACAAATCATGGAAAAACTCATAGACCAACTCAGGGAAAATCAAACAATCCCATTAAATGAAAAACGACCAGCCACAGAGGGCGCATCTGTTGTGCCCTCAGTGGGTTCCTTCAGAGAGAGAGAGAGATTGGTCATCCAGACTCTTGTGGGCTCGTGACTCCCCACTACTTTTATTCTTTTCTTCCTCAGCTTTCTCGTCCTCTGACAGCATCGGGGACGGTTGTTTCTTCCTCTTCAGGGTCTGCGACTGAGCTTTCGTAGTGGCAACCTTCTTCTTTTTCACCTTCTTTAGCTTTTTAGTTGCAGAGGGCTAAGGGGTGTACTCCAGTGTCGGCTCGAGGGTCACATCTTTCTGCATGCTGCCCTCCTCTTGGTCGTCGATCTCGTCAATGGTCTCCTCCATAATTTTCAGATAGAGCTCATCAGCCTTTTTAGATTGTCGAGTGGAAACAGGTGAAAGCGGTGGCTCGACGGTGGAGAGAGGTTGGACGTTTATGGTGGCGGTGCTGGACGGCTTGGTTGGTGCAGCGGTGTCGGTGGTGGTGTCTCTAGTGCTTTCCGGTGAAGTGGAAGGGGTAAACTCAACCTTCTTCTATGAGGACTTTACAGCGTGAGTTTTGGCGGTCATGGTGATCATAGGTATGGCGGTTTTAGAGAGAGAGAGGGTCTGTATTTTTTTTTGAATTTTTGGAGTGAAAATAGGCGAGTTAATTTTGGGGAAGAAATGGATGAGGGTTAAATACTTGGATTCACCCTAGCCACTCAATTTGAATTGATGTGACAGACCCGTCAGATGACTTTTAGGCTTCTGGGGTTTTCTTGTACAGAATCTTATGATGTGCCCACGGGGGCAGAGTGATCCTGAATTTCTTGAAATTGCCTTTGCTAGTGCCCTCCATACTGGAAGCATCCGAATTGACTAGATTCTTTCCTTCCATGAAAAAATTTACCTGAATTTGTTTCCTAAAATACTCCAAAAACAAATACAGCCATAAAATCCAACTCCTAGTCTAACATAGCAAAAAATAAACACTTAAAAAGAAATAAATAAATTACAAAAAATAAAAATAAGGAAAGAAAAACAAATAAACCTGGGTTGCCTCCCAGTTAGCGCCCCAGTTATCGTCTTGGGCACGACGCTCCTTAATCTCACATGTATATAGGCTCAACGAGCTGGAGCCTGAGAGCCTCTATAGATGAAACCATTGGTTCCTAGAGATGCTTCAGCTACTGGCCGTTGACTTTGAATGTTTCTCCAGTACTTGAATCAAATAATTCCACTGCTCCATTTGGACACACGGTCTAGATCTCATATGGTCCGAACAATTTGGACTTGAGTCCTCCCCCTAATAGCTTCAATCTGGAATTATAAAGCAGAACCTTTTGCCCACGCTCAAACGGCTTATGGCTAATGAGTTGGTCATGGGTTCTTTTCATTCTTTCCTTGTAGAGAACAACATTGTCATAGGCTTCCAGCCTTATCTCTTCCAATTCTTGAAGTTGAAGCTTCTTTTCGATCCCAGCTCTATCAAGCTTCATGTTCAACTTCTGAATTGCCCAAAAGGCTTTGTGCTCAATCTCAACTGGAAGATGACAATTCTTCCCATAGATTAAGCGGAATGGAGACATCCCAATGGGTGTTTTGTAGGTAGTGCGATATGCCCACAAGGCATCTTCCAGTTTGAAACTACAATTCTTGCTATTGGGGTTCACGACTTTTTGAAGTATGGACTTGACTTCTCGGTTAGAAACCTCAGCTTGTCCATTCACCTGTGGGTGATATGCAGTAGTCACTTTGTGTCTCACTCCATATTTCTTAAGCAAGTTCTTGATGATCATGTTGTAAAAGTGAGATCCTTGATCACTTATCAGTGCCTTGGGCACACCGAATCTACTGAACACATTAGACTTCAAGAACTTCTTGACCACACGGGCATCATTTGTGGTAGTTGTTTTTGCTTCCACCCACTTGGATACGTACTCCACAGCTAGGACTATGTATTGATGTCCATTGGATTTGGTCAAAGGACCCATAAAGTCAATTCCCCAAACATCAAAAACTTCCACCAGGATGATAGGAACCATGGGCATTTCATTGCGTTTGGTAATGTTTCCAGTCATCTGGTAGTATGGGCATCGTCGACACACTTCATAAGCATCTTTGTGAAGTGAGGGACAAAAGAAACCACAGTCAAGAATCTTCTTTGTAGTTCTTTTTGAACCAAAGTGCCCTCCACATGCTTCGGAGTGACAGTGATCTAGAATGCTCTTAGCTTCTTCTGTGGGCACGCAGCATTTGATGATTTGGTCTACGCACCTTCTTCACAGTATGGGCTCATCCCATACATAGTATCGACTCTCACTTCTGATTTTGTTCCTTTGATAGGTCGAGAGTCTGGTCAGTAATTCTCCAGAGGTCATAAAATTGACCAAGTCAGCATACCAAGGTGTTGTGCCCTTGATGTTGAACAGGTACTCATCTGGAAATGACTCCTCAATGGGCACCACATCTTTTTCCTCATTGAGTACTCTACTCAAATGATCAGCCACTTAGTTTTGAGCTCCACTCTTATCTTTGATCTCCCAATCAAATTCTTATAATAGTAGTATCCACCGGATGAGCCTTGACTTTGATTCCTTCTTCACAAGTAGGTGCTTTAATGCAGAGTGATCAGTGTAGACCACACTCTTAGCTCCGAGCAAATAGGATTGAAATTTCTCAAAGGCAAAAACTATTGCCAACAATTCCTTTTTAGTCGTGGTGTAGTTGGCTTGGGCATGATTCAATGTCTTAGAAGCGTAGTAAATCACATGGCATTCTTTACCTCACTTTTGTCCAAGCACTGCGCCCACAGCGTATCCACTGGCATCACACATTATTTCAAATGGCATGCCCCAGTCTGGAGGTTGAATGATGGGTGCCGTGACCAATTTCTTCTTCAGAGTGTTGAAAGCTTCCTTGCATGCATTGTCGAAGACAAAAGGCACATCATTTTGCAAAAGATGCGTGATTGGTTGAGCAATCTTTGCAAAATCTTTGATGAATCACCGGTAGAACCTGGCGTGACCAAGAAAACCTCGAACTTGCTTCACCGTAGTGGGGTAGGGTAGCTTTTTGATGATGTCCATCTTAGCTTTATCCACCTCAACGCCTCTCTCTGAAACAACATGCCTAAGAACAATCTCTTCTCGAACCATGAAATGGCATTTTTCATAGTTTAGCACCAAGCACTTATCCACGCATCTTTTTAGCACCTTTTCAAGGTTGTCGAGGTATGCGTTGAATGAATTCCGGTAGATTGTGAAGTCATCCATGAATACTTTGATGCAATGTTCCAAAAGATCTGAGAAAATACTCATCATGTATCGTTGAAAGGTTCCAGGGGCATTGCAGAGCCCAAAAGGCATTCTCCGGTAAGCAAATGCGCCGAATGGGCACGTAAAGGTAGTCTTTTCCTGATCTTCTTGGTCTACCACAATTTGCATGTAGCCTGAATATCCATTAAAGAAACAGGAGAACCTGTTTCCAGCCAATCTCTCCAGCATCTAATCTATGAAAGGAAATAAGAAGTGATCCTTCCTTGTGATGGTATTGAGCTTCCGGTAGTCTATACAGACTCTCCATCCAGTTTGTATCCTTGTGGGCACAAGCTCATTTTTCTCATTTTTCACCATCTGAATTCCTGACTTCTTGGGCACGACATGAATTGGGCACCCACATGCTGTCTGAAATGGGATAAATGATTCCCATATCCAGCAATTTGAGTATCTCCTTCAGCACCACCTCCTTCATTGTGGGGTTCAGTTTGCGTTGGGCATCCCGCACAGGTTTGGAATAATCCTCTAAAAGGATTTTGTGCATGCATACTGCAGGGCTTATGCTCTTGATGTCAGTCAGAGTCCATCTCATTGCTTCTTTGTATATGCGTAGCGATCTCAACAACTAGTTTTCTTCAACAAGATTCAGTCCTTTATTTATGATAATCGGCAGTGTCTCATTCTCCCAAAGATAGGCATACTTTAAGTGGTCAGGGAGATTCTTCAGTTCTAGCTTTGGTGTCCTCTGTACTGATGAAAGCATCCTGTTTGTCTGAGTCATGGTGGGAAAATTGAAGTCCACCACTCCATGCGGTAATTTCTCCAAAGAATACAACATCATAATGGCATCCCTGGTATCCTCATCTTCATCGAGGGCATCGTAGTCAGTTAACCCAGTTTTCAATACCCATTCCAGGGGTTCTTGGTTGTTCATACGACCCAGAATGGCTTGAAATTGGTCATAGCAATAGTTCACAAAGTGTACTGTCTCCGGATCTTGTGGGTACTTCATGGCTTCGAATATGTTGAACACAACTATCTAGCCATCGAACTCACATGTCAGCGTGCCCTCATCAACATTAATTTTGGTGCGAGCAGTCTTCATGAAAGGCCTTCCTAATAGTAGAACGGATGTGGATGGTGTCGTTTTGCCCATGTCCAAGACATAGAAATCTGTCGGGAAAATTAATTCCCCCACTTTCACCAAAACATCTTCTATTAGACCTTCGGGATAGACATTTGATCGGTCTGCCAACTGGATGATCACTCATATCTCCTTAAGTGGTCCTAGATTCAGTTCTTTATAAATCATCATGGGCATAACATTTATGGATGCACCGAGATCAAGTATCACCCTTTCAATCTTCTTGCTCCCAATTATGCATGGTATGACAAACATACCAGGATCCTCATACTTCTTTGGCATCTTCTTTTGTAGCACCACAGAGACATTTTCTCCCACGAAAAGTCTCGCATCATCTTCAAATCGCACCTTCTTGGTGCACAACTCTTTCAGAAGACGGGCATAATGAGGAACCTGTCTTATTGCATCCAGTAGTGGAATATTGATTTCCACTTTTCGAAAGACCTTGAGAAGTTCCTTCATCTCCTCTTCTTTTCTATCATGGGCAAGATGTTCAGGGAAGGGAGGCTTCTTCTTTGTTTCTTGCCTTATGGGCTCAGCAACCTCTTCCTGTGTCTGCTCTTCTTCTTTTGTTATACCTTCAGTGTCTCTTTTCTGTTCAGCTTCTCTTCATTCTTTGTGGTCACATCATTCACCTGTTCTCGAGGATTTACCACTTGAGATGGTAATTGTCCGTTTCTTTCTTTCAGTTAGACAAGGTCTTGAGCTAGTTGGGAAATTTGTTTGCTCACATGTTGCAGACCGGCCCTTATCTCTTGTTTGAACCTTTCATTCTCCTGTTGTGACTTCACATTCTCCTTAGCCAGGGCATGGACTAGTTCGGCCAAGCTGGGTTCTTCTCGT
This sequence comes from Perilla frutescens, assembly GCA_026008535.1. Classification (NCBI taxonomy): domain Eukaryota; kingdom Viridiplantae; phylum Streptophyta; class Magnoliopsida; order Lamiales; family Lamiaceae; genus Perilla; species Perilla frutescens. The sequence continues at coordinate 10,773,379 of BRKX01000004.1, forward strand.
GCCCTCGACGGTGGTGGTGACAAATCTTGCTGGTGGGCATCATTCATTTTCCATCTGAAATTCTCGTGATCCCTCCATCCAGGATTGTATTTTTGAGAGTGGAGATCATATTGCCTGTTGTTGTTATACCCATCGAGAGAGTTAACTTCAGTGATGTTCTCCTCCTGCAGTGTTGGGCATTCATCAGTGAAATAGGCCACGCTTTTACACACTCCACATACTATTTTCTTTAGTACCCCAGTACGATTCATCACTCTCTCCATCTGGTCCAAAATTCTTTCCAGTTTGACCTCAAGGTGCATTGATTTTACAGCATCTGAAACTATCCTTGTGCCCTCGGCACTTTCATCTCTATTCTCATCAGCCATTTCTGCCAAAATTATGAAGGCTTCAGTTGGTAATATGTTCAGGATAGATCCTCCACACGAGGCATTGACAATGATCTTGTCCTGTGGTCTCAACCCAGACGTGAAATATTAAATCAGGTCACGGTCTGTTATCTGGTGCTGTGGGCATTTTATCAACATACTCTGGAATCGACACGAGTAATCGTAGAAGCTCTCATTTATGCCCATCTTCATGCTTCTGATCCTTCTTCTCATCTCCTGGACTCGGGATGCAGGAAAATATTTTTCCAGAAATTTCTACTGCAGTTGTGCCCATGTGGTTATACTGCCAGTTGGCAGGGTGTATAACCAGTCTCATGCCCCATCATGCAGAGTGAACGAGAATGAGACAAGCCGCACATATTGTTCCTTTCCTTCATCTGTAGGTTTAGTTTGACACACCATCTCAAAATCTTAAATATGCCTCTGAGGGTCTTCTCCAGTCATCCTATGGTATTTGGGCAATATCTGGATAAAACTTGCCTTCAACTCCCAACTTCCAGTGATTGCTGGGAGTGCAATGTCCATGGGACGTAAATTCATGTTAGTTGAAAAGACTAACTGCCTCAACATTCTTCCTTCTTCAGCCATCAGGGCTATCTTTGGTTCATTCCTTTCCAGTTGTGCTCTCTCTTACTCCAGATATCTTTCACGAGCAAGTATTTCTGCTTGTTGTGCCCTCCGTACTTCTGCTCTTCTCCTCTTCAGAGTTTTCTTAGGTTCTGGATCGTACGAGCAATCTCCTATAGAGGTATTGGGCATCCACCGGCCAGGCTAACAAGTTGGGAAAATAGAATATTAATAACCAACTCTCCGACAACGGCGCCAATTCTGACGCGCGGTCGTTTCGCGGTCAGAATAATTCACAAGAGAGAGTTATCCTTATGCCGACAGCAAGGTGTAGCAAGCTAATGTGAGTAAGGCTCGATCCCACGAGGAGCTACGAATTCTATCTTCTAATATTACTTTTCCAAAAGAGTTGAGGATTGTTGTGGTCTCCGTACTTGTATTTAAATACTGTAAAATAAAATAACAAAACAAAACAAAACAAGAAAGGAAAATATTAGTAGTAACGTATTCCGGATTAGAACTCAGATTTCAAAATTAACAAATACTTGACCGATCATGGGCACGTTGATTACTTATGCAAATCTAATTATCTGGTTAAAGGTACCGGATCTCTCGCAACGTACCCAATCTATCCTTTCAGTTTAGCTTAGAGGTGATCTCTTATCCCCTAAAGCCTAACATGTTACCCAACCCCGATCTCTCATATGATTGTAAACAACAAAGCAACATTAAGCCCTAGAAAGACCCAGATTTACCTAGACATTGATCTCTCAAATGCCCTCAGTACTCGTGATGTATCCTATCCCTTTATGACCAATACACAGCTATGATTCATTAACCATTTATACAGGTACTGAATACAATTCTAATTAATGAGTGATCATCCACGATTAACTAGCTTAGCCCACTGTATAATGCAACAAAGAAAATGATTACACGACGAAACCAAATTCACACAGTTTATGCCCATAAGCCTCACAGTTCTTACGCGTTCATTAAGTTCTTATCTTCATTCAATCCGGAATAACGAGTCTAGCTGCTCATGCTAGACTTAGAACAATATTAATAAATTAAATAAATAAAAGATAACATAAATTAAATGAAAAACTTACTTATATTAAACTGTAAAAGAATCCAACTCCAACGCTGGATTTATGAACATAAATAGGAAATCCTATGTGTCTGCGGGCATAAGGCCCGAGACTGAATGCGGAAAAGTAAAATAAAACTAAATAAAAGATAAAGATTATATCTTGTTTTCGAGCCTCTAAATTGTATGTTCGGCCTCTGCCATGAAAAGCACATATATAGGAGTACAAAACACAAGGTAAACTCTCCGACAGACCGGGGGATCTTCAGCCTAATTCGCAGCCGCCATGTCCAAAGCTTTCCATCTCTGGCAGATTCTTCCCTTATTTAGAAGATTCTGAGTCACAGATTTTGTACTTGCTGTGGCCTAGTAGCGCCGACATGCAACTTTCCTTGTTGAGCCAAGCATCCTTGTGGAAGCATCAACTTGCTTTCTACAACTCCTCTTTCCTTAGGCGGCTAGGGTGCATTGCTCCTGCTATAGCTGGCATTTGTTTTCCATGTGCCCAGTCTCCTCTCCTTCTCCTCTCAATCACTCTGGGGTTGTTGTGGGCATGATCACGAACTTCTCCTTCATCTTTTACTGGAATGGTGGGCGATTTCCGCCAGGCTCGAGAGAGAGCTTTCCGCTGAGAAGTTGTTGCCCATCTTGGTATCATTGGCATCGTAATGCCCTCCAGAAGTGATTCTCCTACCTCCTATTGCCCCTTGTGCCCATTCTGGCTCTTTCTGACTTAAAAAAAACACAAAGGACAAAAAGAATGAGAAAAAGATAAAAAAACACGAGAGAATTTGGACTTATCAGTAATTTACAGCTCTCTTGTTCTCTATAGAATCCTCACCCGTATCAGTAGAATACAACCCACTCTGTATCTGACACTTAGTCCGGGAATACAACAGAAGATCTTGGAGTGGAATATCAAGCAAAGGGGGCGTTGATCATCATCCATTCAGCAGCAAGATTAGATCTGTAATCTTGTCCATAACCCGTCTGTCGATTTGTAAGTTGATTTCGAATTCTATAGCTCCACTTTAATTAGATTCAAATATGTCTTACATGCTAATTGTATTAGGCGAGATTAATACATACACGATATATAAAATTATGATGTGTGTTCGGTATTTATTTTCACCTAAACTGCAAGTGTACAGTGAGGCTTATAGGACAGCGGTGAACAAGGTCGTATCCACAGAGATTTAATAATTAATCAACTAGTTATCTAATTTAACCTCTCACAGTTATCTAGATGACCTAAAATGATTGAATTTAACTTATCTAAAAACTAAGAATAAGAAATAAATTAAATTACTACAGCAGAAGTTAACACAGATAAATCAAACAGTGAATAAAAGACGTATTCTAGGATTGACTAATCATCAACTAATTCATCCATTTAATCTTTTCATTCTTATGCCTATATTGGGACTTAAATTGTGCTAGAGCAACCACTAATACATCCTAAACCTTCTCTCGAAGTGCCTAGGTTATAGATTACAAAACTAGTACTAACGTCTCCATTTAATACCTAGCATGGAACTCCTAATGGCTCCTAGGCTCTATTGCTCTCTCAATTAACCTTAACCCTCTCGAGTGTTATTGATTAACAGTTACTTATTCTAGATCACGTGTTAAAATTTCTCTCTCGATTTATAAAATAACACATCAAATGGTACTATTTAGTGATCAGGTAAATAATACAGATAACCAAGAGAATAAGCAAAACACAACAAAATCATAGGCATAAGAAATCAACAAATTAAATGAACTTCATAGTTTGAATCATAAACAACCCTTGAATACTAGGGTTTTAGCTTTCCATGTCAAAATAAATAACTAAAACAACCCACAAGGTAAAGATTGTATTTCTAAGAACAGAGAAAATAAAACCTGAAAGAATTAATTTGTCTCTAATCTTGAAAGCTCTTGAATCCCTTGGTCTTGTTCTTCGCGTCTATTTTTCTCTACTGTTTCTCTCTGGTGGTAACTTTTTGGGTAGGTGGAATTGTGTTATTTTCGTGCATCAAAAACCTTTAAATACCAAGTAAAGAAAAGTTCAAAATAGGTCAAAATCAGAAAAAGCCCGGCCCAGTCGCAACCAAACTCACGACCAGACCGCCCGCGACTCCGGTTGTGAATCCATGTGACGCCACGTGTCCTGACGTGGCCAAAAATTCACAAGCCTCACCAAAATTCACGACCAAGGTCGCTAATTTTCTTCTTCATGACCCCTTCCCTGTCATGACGTTGCAGTGCCTCAGTTTGGTTGAGTCGCAACCCTACCTACGAGTGTACCTTTGGGTCGCGGCCATGTCTCTTTTCCTGGCTTGTTTCATCTCGTTTTCTCGACCAATTTCATCATGTAATCTCCCAAGACTTCCTTCACTATCTCATGACTAGAATACAGCAAATCTCGAGACAAAACCTACAAATATCAATAAACACACTTAAATAGCACGAGAACTAGTGCAAAATCCCAGTTTATCAATTTGCATGAACATGGATTAATGAACAACCAATAGATCCCGCGGTGGTTTAATTTAAAAAAACTCCAACAGTACCTCGGCAGCCACTGTAGCAAATTCTACAGCTCCCTCTCCTTCACATCCTCCGGCAAACCCGAGATAAATACCGTACGCAACTATGAGAATTTTGGAGAGAGAGTGAAAGAATCGCCTATCATCACTACAGTTGCAAATCACGATAATCGGTAACCGCCAATTAAAAAGGAATAAATTTGTGGAAAGATAAAATTGTTCACGTGTACCTCATCGAAGAGAGTGCGGGAGACGGGGTTGTCAATAGGAACTTGCACAGAGTGGAGGTGGGGGTAGTGGTGTGGGAGAGGTGGAGGCAGCACTGCGGCAGAGGCTGAAGGAGAGGCGGGAATGGGTGACCATTGCATCTTGATGTGCTAGTGATGTTACGGCGAATATGGTCCTATCACGCCGAAAGACGAAGGCTTCTCAGAAGACACAGAAAATGTTTCACAGCTGAGTCAGGGATTACTAGATGAGCTAGAGAATGAGCTACTTGATCTCTGACCCCCACCAATGACCACACAAATAGTAGATGATGAGCTATTGGGTCTCCGACCTCCACAAACATAGATCAGATAACAGAGGAGATCCCAAATCGTAGAGTGATCCCTCCTCAAGCATGGGAGACTAAACGTTCGAAGAGGGATCAATCTTAAGAGTGGTGGAGAGCACAAGTGACCCAGGTCAAGTTCGGGGGAGCCGCTAGATAGCTGGTTCGAGCGGTGGGTTCAGAGAGTTGTGGTGGCTATGAGGGAGGATATGATGCCTCATATTCAACATATATTTCAGATGTTTAGGGCTTAGATGGTTGATGAGGTTGAGGTTGTTGAGGAGGTCCTAGCTCAGCTGCGTAGAGAGTCTAGTCCTGCTTCGAGCCAGCACAACACTGGTCAAAGGCGTAAATCGCCCACTCTTGCTCGGAGCCACCATAGCACCGGTCGGAATGCAGCTCGATCGTCAACACCTGCTCCAAGCCACCGCAATACAACTTGATCTCTAAGCCATGCTCTGAGCCACCACAGTGTCGGTCGAAGTGCAGCTCAATCGTTGACGCCTACTTAGAGCCACCACAAAGCAGCTCGATCTCTGACTTATGCTCCGAGCCACCACAACACTGGACAAAGTCGTAGATCATTCACTCCTATCTCGAGCCACCACAATGCCACTCCGAGTGGTCGGCTATTGCCCACTCCTACTCAGAGCCACCACAGCAGTAGTACGAATAATGCAATGGCGTGAGTGGGCAATCACCTCACCAGAGTGCCAGCACAACATCTCCCGACCATCCTATTAGTGTGACCTATCAACTTATGAATGTTCAGGATGACATGAGGCTCACTATGGCCTATAGACAATTCAGAGAGAGAGAGAGGGCTCCAAGCGAATATGTGCATAATCGCAAGTAATCAAAATTTATGGCAACCAGGGTTTGATTTACTTAAATTTTTATTCTAAGTTTTTTCTTCTAATTTTTATAGTGTGATGCTTATCGGTATTGATGTGGATTTATTTACTAAATTTACTTACATTTCCTACACAACAATAAAACATGCATTATAATTTTGGTCAATCAATTTCTACCTCATGTACCTTCTATTTCTTTTCATTTAATGAAGCTTAGTAACTACTTCTTTTACATAAGAAATAAATGCATTAAATTGAAATAGTCAACTAGTGAAATTAATCATAAGTTTTAAAATTTCATGATTATTAATCAATTGTAGCTTATGACTATGTAAAAATAATCGTAATATATATAATCATAATCAAAACTTACGGTTAACTTATATAATCGTAACTAGCATTTCGGCCGTGCAATGCACGGTGCATTATACTGAGTAGTAGTGGTAATACGTGCCAATTGATCAAACATGTCGGACCAATTGAGAAAATAATGGGTTGGGATCCCGAAAGGAGTTCAAATGGCTATTTTGGAAGCCTAACTTGCCAATAAAGCCAGTCAAGTGGGGTCACCTTAGGTCCATGACTTTTTTCTTTTTGAGATATACCGTCTAGCCCGTTCAGGCCATTTCAAGCAATTTTTTTTGTTAGATAAAATATGTAAATTTATTACTATTGTATTAGAAATTATAAATATGAAATAAATATAATCAAAATATTTAAATAAAATATTACATATCTTATATATAAGTTTTCAGTGGTTTCTTCGGCACCACCTAAATAGTGTAAGCTCCTATGTAGAAGGGAGATGTATCATATTCAAAACATACCACCCCCTCCTTCCCCAACTAAAAAAGATAAGTTATTATTTGTAACAGTCCGGTCCCGAGATAGGGATTAACGAATGGGGACGGGGTGTTATTAAGGGATTAACGAATAAAGACGGAAGATTAACAAAGAAGGTTTATAAATAAAGATATACTTTCGAAAGATAGACGATGATACTCAGGTTTACTTGACTAAGAAGAAAACATGCTTTAGCGGAATAAAATGGCTAACTAATCAGATACCAACAAGTATAGACTTATTCATAGGTCAAAGCAAATAAATATATATCAACGTGAACAGGCCTCTTCGTAGGCGCGAGGGAAATATACTCAAAAAGCAGGAATAAAACTGAATATGCATCACTTATATATATAGATAATCATGTCTGGAGAATATTCTTAGAATCTCGATAAACATAATAGAACTAAAGAATTATAAAGAGTGTATCCAAGTAGCAGAGACATCATAGGATTTCAAAAGAAACTTATAATATAGCAAAACAATCTTGGCAGCCAACCCACATCCACATCCACAGCCACCAACGTCCTCAGCATCTCAAATTGAAAACATTTGAAAAAGAGGGGGGGGGCATGAGCACTAATGTACTCAGTGGGTTTTAACAAAATACTTTAATAACTTCAAGATATCTAATAATTAACTGACGGTATATAGAGAGCAAAACGCAAAAGCCCTCTACATATCCGTAAAACCTTTTCTTTTCTTTTGGGCCCATCCTGGCTCAAACCTGATGTCAACTGTACCCTTAGGCATGCCTTAGGACACAAGAGAGGTTACCTCGAATATCCTTACGAGTTTGCGAGGGATAAACCCAGCAGTGACTCACTTAATGATCAAAGATCACGAGTTCTCTGAGCTCAATTCCTGCTTAAGCAAAATGCTAAGTTCCTTCCTTAACCTTATTAGCAAAACCAAACCTAGAGCAAAGTCTAGGAGCTAATCCTTTAATGATAGCATGATCTCAGTCTATAAGGGATCTATCACTACCCTAGAAGGCAATCCTCAATCTTTAACTATACGAGCTTTTAACAAAGCATCAACATTCAAATACAAGGAATTGAACGTACATAAATGTGAATTGTAACTAAAGATAATTCTTAAATATCTCATGCTAAGCATAATCAACACTTTAATATTTCTAGCATTTCTAAACATGCTTGAGAGCTCAATTAAAACATAATATCTTCCTATCCTTCCTTCCTTGTACAGAGATCAATCAGGCAGAGCAAAATATTTTATTGGATATCTTATTTGCACTATATGCTTCTAGAGCGTATTAGCTCAAACTTTAGATGAGTATAGATTTACCCACCTCAACTACTAGACAGAAGATGAAGCAACGAGTTGATGATCTTTCTCCGAGTTTCCACGAAGCTCGCTTCCTCCTACAAAAGTCGAATCATCGACTTAACGGCCTCCTTTGAATATTTCTAACTACTAACATGAAATTAAACAATATCTAACTCATCTATCCTTAACTAGGACTTAAACATAAATATATAGCACGACTATAGAACCTTTAGAAAACATGAGGGTTTGAAAGACTCGAGTTTAGAACACGATTGAAGTCAAAATAGGGCGGCAGAAGCATTGCATGGGTCATGCAATCATAGCACAGGCCGTGCTAATTAATGGACGAGAAATAAAATGCCCAGACTTTCTGACACGGGCTGTGCAAGCCTTGCATGGTCCGTGCAGTCCTTTTAGAATTTGGGACAGAGAATTTTGCACGGGCCATGCAGAAGGAATCCCTTCCTGCACGGTCCGTGCACTCCCACGAACCTTAAAATTCTTCGATCAATGTTTTGGTCGAGGCGTTACTTGGTCACCTCTCCCTTTTCTTAATGTTTTAAACTTAAAAATATGGCTTAGAACTTTGAATAAAACATAAAATGAACATGCTTTAAACTTGAAAAGAAATCGGCATTATAACGGGATAAACACGATAATCCTCCTTGAATACTTAAAATAATGATGAAATCTTAAACATAACTTGAAAGGAATTTCAACGAAATAAACGAGACTAATTACGAGAAATAATGACGAGAATCATTACGATGAAAATAAAAACGAGCGGTATAAAGAAAATGCCATTAACTTGGAACTTCAACAAGAATCGAAATATAATTTTAGACGAAAAGTAAACGTGTAATAACGAAGAACATGAAGAACGGAAAGTAAATGCGGAATTTAAAAGATGAAAAAGAAATGGAAATCGAGACCGACGAACAAGAATGGACGGGGTTAGGTGCGTCAAAGGAAGGTGGCTAGCTCGGCGTCTCGTCGAGTTGTAATGGTGGAAGACCCACCCGCTATAACCCAACGGTGCCCCTAGCACCTTCCCTCACCGCATCCCTTCCATGCCACTCTACTCGTCGTCTTGCATAACACTCACGAAGAACGATTTTTTACTTCGACAGAACCTCGGCTACTCTCTCAAGCTATCAAGCTCTCACTCTCCAAAAGTTTAGAAATGAATGGATGGTGTAAAATGAATGGAAGGTGGGCCTTGTATTTATAAAGGGGAGCTTGGCTTCCTTGAGAAGCCATTCCAGTACGGAAATACTGCAAAAGTTACCTCGGGTTCGGTTAAAAGCTGCTTTATTCGATGTCGAGGTCCAAATGATCTGAGACGCGAAATCTAAAAAAAGGGAGACTCGTTGGCTCGAATACTAGTGAACCAACTTGACTTGTGATGAAGACGAGGTCGTTAGAAGAAAGACGAGCAAAGATTCTTTTTTGGAATTACTTTTTACTATTCACTCAGACTGACAGATTTTGCTCCCGAGTGTTCGATTGACCTCAGAATGGAAATCCGTGAATGTCAACGGAATCCTTGAGTCATTTTCTATAAAAGGGGCCTGACAGAACTAGACTCGAATCAATGAGGAGGATTTTGTAAATTTCTCAAAACACGAACGCACGCAAAAGTTACTATTCATTCATCCTTTAAATACGTTTTTCATCACCGAGATTTCAAATGACTTTAGAATATAATTCTGAGAACACCGACACACTTCTTGAGCTAAAACCTTTTTAACAAGACTAAAATCGGCCATAACAGAGTTTAGATTAAAATTTCTGAAAAGACGATTTTATGAAAATTGACCCCTAAAGTCGTGACTGACATCTGACTTCACTTAAACCTTATTTAAACTTCTTCCTTAACTTAGTTAATTACTCTTAATAATTCTCTAAATATTATCCAAAAATCTGGGGTGTTACATCCTACCCCCTTAAGGAAATTTCATCCCGAAATTTACTAACCATGATAAATGATATCAGGGTACTTCTTGAGCAGCTCGGATTCAAGCTCCCAGGTTGCCTCCTCCGATCCATGATGGTTCTAGATCACTTTTACAAAACTGATCTCCTTGATCCTCAACTTCTGGATCTTTCGATCTACAATGGCCTGGGGCTTTTCTTCATATGCTAAGTCCTCATTCAGGACTATCTCTTCCTTGCTAATCACATGCTTTGGATCAAACACGTACTTTCTCAACATTGAGACATGAAAGACGTCATGAACGTCACTCAGGTTGGGTGGTAAGGCCAACATGTAGGCTACTTCATTCACCTTTTCTAGAATTTCAAAAGGTCCGATAAATCTGGGCCTTAACTTGTTTCGTTTATCAAAACGAACCACTTTTCTTGATGGAGACATCTTTAAGAACACTTCATCTCCAACGTCAAAACTGAGCTCCATTCTTCTTTGATCTGCGTAAGCCTTCTGTCTATCTTGAGCCTCCTTGATTCGCTGACGAATAAGCGCGATCTTCTGGACAGCTTCCTGGACCATTTCAGGTCCAAGCATCTTTCTCTCTCCAACTCCATCCCAATACAAGGGCGATCTACACTTCCTTCCGTACAGGGCTTCATAAGGGACCATGCCGATTGATGACTAGTAGTTGTTGTTGTATGCAAACTTTACCAATGGCAGTAATTCCTCTCAACTGCTTCCTTGATCTATGACTACTCATCTAAGCATATCTTCTAGAATCTGGATAGTCCTTTTGGACTAGCCATCCATTTGAGGATGAAAGGCTGTGCTGAAATTGAGTTTCGATCCCATGGCCTCTTGTAGGCTCCTCCTGAATATTGACATAAATCTCATATCATGATCCGATGTAATCGAAACTGGCACTCCGTTAAAATACACAACTTCCCTAACATATAGCAGGGCTAATTGATCTAACTTATCCGTCATTTTAACAGCAACAAAATGTGCTGATTTCGATAATCGATCAACGATTACCCAAATAGCGGTATTCCCCCACTTAGACTTTGGCAAACCTACGATAAAGTCCATATTGATATAATCCCACTTCCATTCGGGGATTTATAAAGGTTAGAGCATACCAGAAGGTTTTTGATGCAAAGCTTTCACTTGCTGACAGTTCAAACACCTTTCCACGAAAGCGGCTATCTCTCTCTTCATGTTATTCCACCAGAAGTTCCTTTTGAGGTCTTGATACATCTTGGTGCTTTCGGGATGTGCTATATATGTCGTGTCATGTGCTTCACACATGATTTTCTCCTTCAGTTCTTCCTTGCTTGGCACACAAAGCCTTCTTTTGAATAAGAGCGCATTGTCGACGGCTTCCACGAAGTCTTGCGAGCTAACAGATCGCCCTTCTAGTCTTTTCTTTTTGAGAAAATCGTCTCCTCTCTAGGCTTCAATTATGCTTTGCCTTAGGTCGGGTTGAGCGACTATCATGGAGATTTGGGCTTGAATGGACTTAGGTGGTATTAGCACCTCGATTCTCAACTTCTTGAACTCCTTGAGAAGATCCTCCTGAACTAAAATGAGTCCTAACTCTGCCTTCTCCTTCCTAATTAGGGCATCTGCTACCACATTCGCCTTGCCTGGGTGGCAGTGAATCGTGCAGTCATAATCCTTTATGAGTTCTAGCCATCTTCTCTGCCTCATGTTAAGATCTTTTTGCTCGAAGAAATACTTTAGGCTCTTGTGATCTGAGAAAATCTCACACTTAGCTCTGTAGAGATAGTGCCTCCAAATCTTCAGCGCATGAACAACTGCTGCTAGTTCTAAGTCATGCGTGGGATAGTTTTACTCGTGATTCTTAAGCTGCCTCGAAGCATAAGCAATCACCTTTCCTCTCTGTATCAGCACGCAGCCTAATCCTTTCTTTGATGTATCTGCGTAAACCACGAAATCTTCATTCCCTTCCGGAATGGCCAACACTAGGGCTGTGGTTAGCATCTTCTTCAAGGTTTGGAAACTTTCCTCGCACTCGGGCATCCACTTGAACTTGGAGTTCTTCTTTAGCAATCGCGTTATGAGCTTAGATATCGTTGAGAATCTTTCAATGAATCTGCGATAATATCCAGCGAGTCCTAGGAAACTTCTTATCTCGTTTACATTTCTTGGAGACTTCCAGTTGCTTACAGCTTCAATCTTGGCTGGATCCACCTTGATTCCTTCTACTGAAACTATATGACCTAGAAAGATAACTTCTTTGAGCCAAAACTCACACTTACTGAACTTAGCGTAAAGCTTTTCTCTTCTTAACGTCTCCAGCACCACTCTTAGGTGCTCGTGATGCTCCTCTTCGTCCTTCGAATAGATGGGGATATCATCTATGAAAACTAGAACAAACATATCTAGATACGAGTGAAAAACTCGGTTCATTAAATCTATGAACACTGCTGGGGCATTGGTCAATCCAAATGGTATTACTACAAACTCGTAATGACCATAGCGAGTCCTAAAAGCAGTTTTAGGAATATCCTCCCTTTAGATCTTCAACTGATAATACCTAGATCTTAAGTCTATCTTAGAGAAGACACTTGCTCCCTTAAGCTGATCAAAGAGATCATCTATTCTTGGAAGAGGGTATTGATTCTTGATGGTCAGCTTATTAAGCTCTCTATAGTCGATGCACATTCTCAATATGCCATCCTTCTTCTTCACGAACAAGATTGGAGCTTCCCAAGGTGACACACTAGGTTGGATAAAACCTAGGTCTAATAACTCTTGCAGTTGAACCTTAACTTCTTGCAACTCCTTAGGCACCATTCTGTAGGGGGCTTTTGAAACTGGGGCGGCTCCGGGTTCCAACTTGATGGCAAACTCCACCTGCCTATCTGGAGGTAGTCCTGGCAGCTCCTTTGGGAATACGTCGTGGTATTCTCTTATGACTGGAACGTCTTCAATTGACAGCTCTCCTTCCCCTTTCCTTGTCAAGTTAACTAAAAATGCTTGGCAGCTATTCTTTCTCATCATCTTGGCGGCCTTGAAAGCGGATATCACTGGGACTTTGGTTCCTAGCCTTGATCCGCAGATCTTCACCTCAGGTTTTTCGGGTGGTCGAAACACTACTTCCCTCTTAAGGCAGCTTATGGAGGCATAAGCTGAGGCTAACCAATCCATTTCTAGGATTATATCGAAGTCCTGAATCTTTATCACATAAAGATTTGACTTAAAGGTTTCCCCTTCTATGTTCAATTCTAGGTTAGAGTAGACCTTCCTAGACATCATTCTTTTTCCAGGGGGATACTTATCTCAAGAGCATTCTCAGCATTCTCAGGTTTTATCTTCAGTCTTTTACAAATAAACTCAGCTATAAACGAATGTGATACTCTAGTATCGAAGAGAGCTAAAATGGGTGTCTCGAAGAGGGTAATCATACCTGCTAGATTATCTGGGGCCTTAGCAACTTGCTGCTGATTGAGAGCATAAGTACGAGCCGGCTGAGGTGGTCTCTGTCCTTGATTAGACCTTTGATCTCATCCTTAGTTCGGCCTTGGATTCATTCTCGGCCTTTGACCTTGAGGTTCTCCTTGCTGCAGCCTTGGCTGATTTCTGAAAAATTGTTGAAGCGGTTGTGGGTACAGGGGTTGTTGTGGTGTTTGGGATCATCTGTTGTTTCCTTTAGGACACTCCTTCTTGAAGTGTCCCTCTTCACCACAGTTGTAGCACCCAGTTTGATTTTCTCGGCAGGCTCCAAGGTGCGTCCTTCCATACTTTTGACATGGCCTAAGCTAGGGGTGTTGTTAGGCTGACTACGAGGCACTCCTGACTCTCGGCTTTGCCAGTCGGTTTCTTTCCTCTATCATCTCTCCTTCCTCCTTCCCACTTTCTCTTTCCTTTTTGGATCATTAGCTGGCTAGGGGGTTGAACTTTCTCTCGAGGGAGAATGGCTTCTATGTCTAAGGCTTTGGCTAATGTTCGAGTTTAAGACATGTCTTCTTGCCCAGCGAGGGCTATGCCAATCCCAGATCTAAGTCCCTTCTTGAACTTGCGCGCCTTTTCCCGTCTGAGTCCACTAGATGTGGTGCATGACTTGACAACTAGTTGAACTCTATGTCGTACTCCGACACTATCTTCTTTCCTTGCTTTAGGTTCCAAAACTCCATCTGCTTTACCTCTCGATAACAATCCGGGATGTACTTTTGATATAGGTTGTGCTTGAAATCTTCCCAACTATAGTCCTTCCATTACTCTGAGGTTATTATCCTTCGAACGGACTCCCACCAATAGTCCGCATCATCAGTCAGCATGAAAAGAGTGCAACTTAACTTCTCTTCTTCTGAACAAGCTATGAAATCAAAAATTCATTCTAAGGAGTGAACCCATTTTTCAGCATCCATTGGGTCTCCTAAACTATTAAATGACGGGGGGTTGTGTTTGAGAAACACACTTTTGGCTCTTGGACCGGGGTTTGGGACTTACTTGGGTTCATTCTCGTCTTCGTTCTTAGCTTGACATCTTCGAGGCGGCATTCTAAAGAACTAAATATTAGTGACAGTCGATTGAATTCACACAAAGTAAAAATGCCTTTCGATAAGGTCTTTAATTTATGCAAGATAGATCAAGCAAGACGGAAATTTAAATAACATCAAGCATAACGGGGAAAGTTACCTCATTATGAGGACTTTGGCATCAATATAATAAAAGAAGTTATGGGTTATAACCAGAATAGGGCAGTCTTCTGAAAAATTCACTGCCACTATTAGAGTTTAGAAAAGTTAAAGCATATATTATATATTAGGATCTTGGTTAAAGCGGATTAAACGAACATCAGATAAATAGACAAACAGACGGATTGACAGACAAATAGATTAGATCGGCTAGGTGTTTTAACAGCAACACCTCCTACACCTCCTACTAATGCTTAATCATAAGTCGGGCCCTTCCCCTTCTCCTTGCATGGCGATCCCACTTCCTCTTCGCCCTCCTCTAGGTCCTCTTCTTCTTCCTCATCTTCAACTGTCTCTAGGACGCTGAACTTGAGCCTCCTCATGTTGATGTTCCCTTCGGGATACTAATGGGGCATACACTGTCCCAGACCCTGAGAAACTGATGCAGGGGCCCACTGGTTCATTTGAGAAATGCAGAAAAATAGGGACTCGGTGTGATTCACGATCCGGACACTTGAAGGTCCCGCTCCTGAGGTTCCTTCATCGTGAGGGCACGGTGCTTGAAATCCAGGAGGACTGTTGAGAGTCGCTCTTTACAGTTCTAGTTCCACCACGAGGGATGGGTTTTGCTCGGCTGCCTGTTGCTCGGCTAAGGCGTGCATGTGGCCATACTCCGAACCCAACGAGCCATCAAGGATGATGAGAACTCCGTCAGATTCCCAATCTCAGCGTACGTCTCGAGATCATGAGTGATCGTGCTTTACAGGATGCGGTACATCGTAGGCCTCCAAGCGGGTGGCGCGTGCTCACACATGTGGATGCATGTTTCCAAGTCAGATACGCTTTCGGGCTCTCCTCCGTAGCCGTTCATCCAAGCCCATCTTTCTAGGTACCTTGCCATATAGGACAACAACTGTTTATTGCCATTCCAAGTTTCCCTCCTGAACCTCTTGATCCTCTCTTGCACAGGGCGAAAAGGAGGCACACTTTTCCTAGCTGTCGAACGACGCTTAACCATCTAGAAGAGAATAACTTAATCAGTTAAGATTATAAAAGGGAGACCTAAGGTCCTCTTGAGATATACTAACGTCTCGATTTTATTTTGCATGCATAACTCCTTTAAAAGCAGTTGACATTTTTAAAAAATTTTGTGCCCAAAGTCTTTAGACATACATATTTACCTTTTCTTTAAGTCCAAAAATATGAGAATGAATTTAAACCTTTTTGGGATCGAGAAATCTTTCACAAACTTTTCATCTCAGAAATGGTCTTACCCGAACACCTTTTACTTGGAATTTCATTCTCACGATTTTTCTTTTATCCATAAAACAGGTATGCTTGCTTAAATCTTTTCCTTTTCTGTATTCCAAAAATCATGAATCTAACATCCAAAATCTCTATACTATCATACCTTGATTTTTGGTTGAGGATACAAGGGTGATGGTGAGTTGTGGGTTGCTGCTTTAACTTATCACGAAGCAATTCATATGCACATAAACACTTAGCTTAACTTGAATAAAGAGACAGGTTTACAGAGTTGCAAACCTGCTCTGATACCATCAGTAACAGCCCGGTCCCAAGATAGGGATTAACGAATGGGAACGGAGTGTTATTAAGGGATTAACGAATAAAGATGGAAGATTAACAAATAAGGTTTACGAATAAAGATATACTTTCGAAAGATAGACAATGATACTCAGGTTTACTTGACTAAGAAGGAAACATGCTTTAGCGGAATAAAATGGCTAACTAATCAAATACCAACAAGCATAGACCCATTCATAGGTCAAAGCGAATAAATAGATATCAACGTGAACAGACCTCTTCTTAGGCGAAAGGAAAATATACTCGAAAAGCAGGAATAAAATTGAATATGCATCACTTATATATATAGATAATCATGGCTGGAGAATCTCGATAAACATAATAGAACTAGGGAATTATAAAGAGTGTATCAGAGTAGCAGAAATATCATGGGATTTCAAAAGAAACTTATAATATAGCAAAACAATCTTGGCAGCCAACTCACATCCACAACTACCAACATCCTCAGCATCTCAACCTAAAAATATTTGAAAAAGAGGGGGGACATGAGCACTAATGTACTCAGTGGGTTTTAACAAAACACTTTAATAACTTCAAGATATCCGATAATTAACGGACGATATATAGAGAGCAAAACGCAAAAGCCCTCTCCATATCCGTAAAACCTTTTCTTTTCTTTTGGGCCCATCCTGGCTCAAAACTGATGTCAACTGCACCCTTAGGCATGCCTTAGGACACAAGAGAGGTTATCTCGAATATCCTTACGAGTTTGCGAGGGATAAACCCAGCAGTGACTCACTTAATGATCAAAGATCACGAGTTCTCTGAGCTCAATTCCTGCTTAAGCAAAATGCTAAGTTCCTTCCTTAACCTTATTAGCAAAACCAAACCTAGAGCAAAGTCTAGGAGCTAATCCTTTAATGATAGCATGATCTCAGCCTATAAGGGATCTATCACTACCCTAGAAGGCAATCCTCAATCTTTAACTATACGAGCTTTTAACAAAGCATCAACATTAAAATACAAGGAATTGAACGTACATAAATGTGAATTGTAACTAAAGACAATTCTTAAATATCTCATGCTAAGCATAATCAACACTTTAATATTTCTAGCATTTCTAAACATGCTTGAGAGCTCAATTAAAACATAATATCTTCCTATCCTTCCTTCCTTGTACAGAGATCAATCAGGCAGAGCAAAATATTTTATTGGATATCTTATTTGCCCTATATGCTTCTAGAGCGTATTAGCTCAAACTTTAGATGAGTATAGATTTACCCACCTCAACTACTAGACAGAAGATGAAGCAACGAGTTGATGATCTTTCTCCGAGTTTCCACGAGGCTCGCTTCCTCCTACAAAAGTCGAATCATCGACTTAACGGCCTCCTTTGAATATTTCTAACTACTAACATGAAATTAAACAATATCTAACTCATCTATCCTTAACTAGGACTTAAACATAAATATATAGCACGACTTTAGAACCTTTAGAAAACATGAGGGTTTGAAAGACTCGAGTTTAGAACACGATTGAAGTCAAAATAGGGCGGCAGAAGCATTGCATGGGTCATGCAATCATAGCACAGGCCGTGCTAATTAATGGACGAGAAATAAAATGCCCAGACTTTCTAACATGGGCCGTGCAAGCCTTGCACGGTCCGTGTAGTCCTTTCAGAATTTGGGACTGAGAGTTTTGCACGAGCCGTGCAGAAGGAATCCCTTCATGCACGGTCCGTGCACTCCCACGAACCTTGAAATTCTTCGATCGATGTTTTGGTCGAGGCGTTACTCGGTCACCTCTCTCTTTCCTCGATGTTTTAAACTTAAAAACATGGCTTAGAACTTTGAATAAAACATTAAATGAACATGTTTTAAACTTAAAAATAAATCAGCACTATAACGGCATAAACACGATAATCCTCCTTGAATACTTAAAATAATGACAAAATCTTAAACATAACTTGAACGAAACTTCAACGAAATAAACAAGACTAATTATGAAAAATAATAACGATAATCATTATGACAAAAATAAAAACGAGCGGTATAACAGAAATGCTATTAACTTGGAATTTCAACAACAATCGAAATATAACTATAAATGAAAAGTAAATGAGTAATAATGAAGAACATGAAGAATACGAAGAACGGAAAGTAAATGCGGAATTTAAAAGACAGAAAAGAAATGGAAATCGAGACCGACGAACAAGAATGGATGGGGTTAGGTACGTCGAAGGAAGGTGGCTAGCTCGGCGTCTCATCGAGTGGCAACGGCGGCAGAGCCGCCCGCTACAACCCAACAGCGCCCCTAGCACCTTCTCTCACCGCATCCCTTCCACGCCACTCTGCTCGTTGTCTTGCAGAACACTCACGAAGAACGCTTTTTTACTTCGACAGAACCTCGACTACTCTCTCAAGCTCTCAAGCTCTCACTCTCCAAAAGTTTGGAAATGAATTGATGGTGCAAAATGAATGGAAGGGGGGCCTTGTATTTATAGAAAGGAGCTTAGCTTCCTTAAGAAGCCATTCCAGTGCAGAAACACTGCAAAAGTTATCCCAGGTTCGTTTAAAAGCTGTTTTATTCGATGTCGAGGTCCAAATGGCCTTAGACACGAAATCTAAAAATACCGAAAGACTCGTTGGCTCAAATAATAGTGAACCAACTTGACTCGTGATGAAGAAGAGGTCATCAGAAGAAAGACGAGCAAAGATTCTTTTTTTGGAATTACTTTTTACTATTCACTCAGACTGACAGATTTTGCTCACAAGCGTTCGATTGACCTCAGAATGAAAATCCGTGAACGCCAACGGAATTCTTGAGTCATTTTCCATAAGAAAAGCCTGACAGAACTAGACTCGGATCAATGAGGAGGATTTCATAAATTTCTCAAAACACGAACGCACGCAAAAGTTACTATTCATTCATCCTTTAAATACTTTTTTATCACCGGGATCTCAAATGACTTCAGAATAAAATTTCGAGAACACCGAAACACTCCTTGAGTTAAAACCTTTTTAACAAGATCAAAATCGTCCATAACAGAGTTAAGATTAAAATTTCCGAAAAGACGATTTTACGAAAATTGACCCCTAAAATCGTGACTGATATCTGACTTCACTTAAACCTTATTTAAACTTCTTCCTTAACTTAATTAATTACTCTTAATAATTCTCTAAATATTATCTGAAAATATGGGGTGTTACATTATTCTATTTTTAGTTTTTTTTTTATTTTATAAAAAAATTAAAGATATATGTTGATTTTAAAATCTTTCTTTTAAAATTTTTTATGTAAATTTAAATATCTTAAATCAATATACTTTATCATTTAATGCAAAAATTTGTTTGAATTAAAAAATATAAATTTTAATTCTGAAATAATCAACCAAATAATGAATTTAATTTTACTCCATTCGTCCCGTTCATATATGCTTGTTTTTCTTTTGGGTTAATACCATATTCTATCCCAAAGTTTCAACAAAGTTTCAATTTTATCCCAACCTTCGAGAAATTATAATTTATATCCTAACCTTTTATTTTGTTTTCAATTCTATCACAGAACTCAATTCTGACTACAAAAATATCTGACATGGCTCATTGAAAAACGTATTTGTCATTTTCGTAAAAGAAAAAGAAATATGTGGAAATAATATTTTACATGTGTGACTTTAATTTCTCACTAATTAAAAAACAAAGATCGGTAGGAATGAGAAAGCGAGAAGCAGGGAAGAAGACCAATTCGTTTGTTAACCTTTTCTTCTCAACTCGCATTTTGCTTCCCTCAACATCAAACGATTGTTTTAATTTCTATAACTATTGGCCAAAGACCAATTCTCCATTTGAGCAGCTTTAAGTTTATCTCCACAGACTTCATTCTTGCAATTAGCTCATGTAAAACATCTCTTACTCTTCCACTATATGGTTTCATGAAACCACTCAAAAAAGTGACAATCACATTTGTACAAAGTCATAAATTAACAATATTAACCATTCAAAAATCGACGATTTAAGAATCTGCAAATTTAAAACTTATTATATGTACTAACTTAAATTGATACATGTTGCCGTTGTGGGCATCTCAAGAAACGGCGAGCAATATTTTCTATCGTGTAAGCAAGTGGTAAGGTTCATCTCTATAACAAACTTTAACAAAAAAATTAATCGATAATTTTCACTCCAACTGGCATTTTGCGTATGCCACAAACGCCGCCAGTATCCTTGCTTTCACAGTTTTCTTTCTAAATTAATTTTAGAAGTTGTGGGCAAGTGTTTCTTCTTATATGGAATATGGTTTACAACGGGGAAAATAATTTCTTCGTCCTTCGCTCTCTTTCTATAGAATTAGGTTTAATCTTTGTTTTTTAATTGGTGTAAAAAAATTCAAGTTACACATGTATAATATTATTTTCACGTATTTATTTTTCTTTAATGAAAATGACACATAAGTTTTCAGGTGAGCCATATCATATATTTATTGCCGGATTGAGTTTTGTCATAAAATTGAAAATAAAATAAAAGATTGGGATAGAAATTATAATTTCTCAAAAGTTGGGATAGAACTGAGACTTTGTTAAAAGTTTGGGATAGAATATGGTATACCTCTATTTAATATATTTATATTAAGTGTTAGTTCATTACAAAGAAATAAATCTGAGCATGTTAGAAAATCTACTTGTTTAATAATCATTTCCAATAATTTTCTTAATCACCGTGAAAAATTTAATCAGTCTATATGAATGAGACGGATAAAGTACATAATTATCGGATATATATTTAGCTCTTTTTATTTTAAAAATTAATACTCATGATTTTTATAATATTTGTGTATATCTATCTCACCATATTTGAGTTTATATGGGTTCGTTTATTGATTTAATTTGATAAGATTTAGTTCAATGATTAAGTATAGTAAGATTATATTTTGACCATGATTAATGGAATACTAATACTAATTAAAAGTTTCCTAACCTTTATATATACATATCACGGTAAATAGAATAGATTGATATGTATGTGCGTGTGTGGGATTTGTCATGCTTGTTTGATTTATCTATACAATATGACAATAATTTGCGGACAATAATTTCCAACTAATAAATAGTTAATATCGATATTGATTAATTAATATTATTATTTCTAAATCCAGAAAATTCATTTGGACGGGAAAACACAATTTCTATTTACGGGTCCAGTGTTCTTATTGTACATTTAATTAATAGATTATATTGGTGTATTGAATTGTATTTTTCGAAGGTCTCATAGTATTTCTATGCTTGTAGCTTTTTATATAATTTTGTATTTTCACGAATAATTTTTGTATTATATTTTAGTTGAACTATGATTTAATTTTAATTAATATTTTTAATTTAAAATTTATATATTGAATCTTATTTTTGTAACTCTTTACTATTAAATTGAATGTTAAATAAATCTACTTCATGATAAATAAATTTGTATAATTAATATATATTTTTAAAGAAAACATGTTAATTGTTATCATTTGAATATATAATAAGCATATAAATTGGACATTAATAAAATTTGGATTACATAAAATATTGAATTGAAACTTATATGATTTATTCCTATATTGGTAACTTGATCAAACATAGAATAAATAAATACTTATAAATATACATATATTTGTTTCAAAAAGTATACAACAAAATAATAATAATAATAATAATAATAATCATATAAGTATATTTGAATTAACTTTTTCATATATATATATTGCTAATTTTCCACTTACATATGAACGATCTATACTAAAAAAAGAATACAATTAAAAATGTTATAAACGGAATTTAGTTTTATTTTTGATATTGGGAAAAAACATTAGTATATTTAAAAATATTTATAGTTATATGTGTCGAACATACAAATAATTTTAAAAAAATATTATTAGATCACTTTTTGGAATTTATAATATTAACCATGGTCATATGAAATAATGAAATTGTCCATTTAAATGTCTTATGCATTTTTAATAACACAAAATTTATACTTATTATATTATTTATTTACTGAAAGTCTAAAATCAATATTTAAGAATATTCATCAAATTATAAAAAATAGAAAGATGAGAAATATGAAATGAATAAAATAAATTAAAATTAATAGTTTATTAACTGTTGTAAAATTACCTAATCATGATACAGTGTCAATCATTCTCAAGCCCTTATTAAAAAAATAGAACAAATTAAGAAAGCCTAAAATAACGAAAATCTCGATCATTTTTAAATCATAAAATCAAAAGGAAATTTCTTGGGTTTTAGACTTGATCTTTTTTCGTCTAGAACTTTCATCTTCAAGTTAATCTTCAATTTTACTTTAATACACTATTGTTTCTCTTGGATATACATGCATTACACTGTATTGTGAATCCTTATTTTCGAGCATACATTAAATTCAATGAGAAAATCCACTCCAAACAAAAAAAATATATATAAAATGATAACAATGGAGATGACATCCGCATAAAAATCTTAAAATTAAATACAAAACTATAACAACTCTACAGATCTTCTCTTCTTTGTATTACTCATGTGGATATTATTTTTTTGTCCATCAAATGTACTGAAAGAAAATTGTAGAGCTTGAATGATCTTATATTCAATTTTCTAAAAAAAAGAACAATATATATGCTTATTGGCATATGTATAAATAATGGAGGAAATATGCTTTAGCGTGATTATAAATCTACACCAACCTTTTGATAATGAAATGAGAAAATAAAGACATTCATTCCTCTATGCATTCAGGTTCTCAATGAGGCAAGACATATCAATTACAATTTTTCTTCAATTTATATGTAATATGTATCCTGCCATCAAAAACATATTCATTAGTATTGTTATTATAGATACTACTTTATAACAACATTAACAAAGAAAACGCCCAAAATAATCAAAGATCCAACAATAAGAGCACAAATTCAAATGAAAAAAAAACATTAGCTAAATGTTTAAACATATTCGAAAAGAAATTCGTACCTATCTTATATCATGTGTTTGACTGCTATTAAGAATCGAATATTATATTATTGGAATTTATTGAATTTCCTAGTTAAAGCATATTTATATATAATTATGTAAACAACCTAGAATCCGGGTATATAATTATATAAGTATATGATTAATAGATATTTAACATATTTAAGGTAATAATATATTATCATTTTTTGAAAATTATGCGAACGTAATGATGCAATAATATTATTATACAATTTATTAACATATAATTAACGGTTGTGTGCACATATATATATATATATATAGCGGTGGGGTTATATAAAAATAATCCCTTGTGTGAGAATTGAGAACACATCTCACACCACATATCCATTAAAAATCAAAGGTCCAGATTTGATGAAAAAGGCGGTGACAATTTTGTAATATCTGAAAAGTTTTTCGCGTGGGGGTATTACTGTAATTTGGTAATTCTTATAAAAATCGCGTAGGATTTGATAACAGATCGTTATGCTAACAAAGTATTATCATCATGCTAACGAAGCATTATATGTATGCTAATTAAAGTTTTCAAATATTGTTAGCGAAAAAAATATTCTAAAAATTAATTATAAACCTAATTTGATTTAATAAACCCCAATTAAATGAAAAAAATCATAATTGGATGAAATAAACCTAATTAGATGAATAAACATTGATTGGATGTGGTAAACCCTAAATGAGTTGGAACAAATCATAATAATAATATATTTGTACTACGTTAGCATTATGGTTTTGCTTCGTCAGCATTGCGAATACACTATGTTAGCATATGACAATACTCTATCAACATACGTTATAAATTATAATTGGATGGGATAAACCATAATAATCAATTAAGAACTATAAACAAAAAATTAAATTTCAAAAGAATAATGATAATTAGATGGAATAAACCATAATCGAGATTAAATAAACCATAATTGAGATTTAATAAACCCTAATAAATTTATACTACGCTAGCATTATGATAATTCTTTGTTAGCACAGCGAATACATTATGTTAGCATATGACAAATGCTTCATTAGCATACGTTATCATATGTTATCATAATGCTGACGAAGAATTATTATACGCTAACGAAAGCATTTACAACCTGGGCACGCGTAAAAAATTTTCTTTTTTATTTTTCGTTCATATTTTTTCATCTAAACATATCCTTTCGACATCTTAAATGAAAGAGCATGAAGAGATATTTAATTTTACATATTTTTTGTGTGCATTGGATTAAAAACGAGCAAGTTATGGTCGGTTAAAGTTTTTAAGATTTTTTTTAATTGCTGACATCATCATTTTTAATGGGTGTGTGAGAAATGAGAACACATCTTACACCATCCAATTTAATGATCCAATGGCTGATATTTAAGGTGGCAATTTCGTAAATAATAGGGCAAAAAATAAAGGAAGGAGGGCTATTTTCATCCAAACCCATTAAAAATGATGATGTCAGCAATTAAAAAAAATCTTAAAAACTTTAACCGACCATAACTTGCTCGTTTTTAATCCAATGCACACAAAAAATATATAAAATTAAAGCTCTATTCATGCTCTTTCATTTAAGATGTCGAAAGGGTATGTTTAGATGAAAAAATATGAACGAAAAATAAAAAAGAAAATTTTTTACGCGTGCCCAGGTTGTAAATGCTTTCGTTAGTGTATAATAATTCTTCGTCAGCATTATGATAACGTATGCTAACGAAGCATTTGTCATATGCTAACATAATGTATTCGCTGTGCTAACAAAGAATTATCATAATGCTAGCGTAGTATAAATTTATTAGGGTTTATTAAATCTCAATTATGGTTTATTTAATCTCGATTATGGTTTATTCCATCTAATTATCATTATTCTTTTGAAATTTAATTTTTTGTTTATAGTTCTTAATTGGTTATTATGGTTTATCTCATCCAATTATAATTTATAACGTATGTTGATAGAGTATTGTCATATGCTAACATAGTGTATTCGCAATGCTGACGAAGCAAAACCATAATGCTAACGTAGTATAAATATATTATTATTATGATTTGTTCCAACTCATTTAGGGTTTACCACATCCAATCAATGTTTATTCATCTAATTAGGTTTATTTCATCCAATTATGATTTTTTTCATTTAATTGGGGTTTATTAAATCAAATTAGGTTTATAATTAATTTTTAGAATATTTTTTTCGCTAACAATATTTGAAAACTTTAATTAGCATACATATAATGCTTCGTTAGCATGATGATAATACTTCGTCAGCATAACGATCTGTTATTAAATCCTCCACAATTTTTATAAGAATTACCAAATTACGTTAATACCCCCGCGTGAAAAACTTTTCAGATATTACAGAATTGCCACCGTCTTTTTCATCAAATCTGGACCTTTGATTTTTGATGGATGTGTGGTGTGAGATGTGTTCTCATTTCTCACACAAGGGGTTGTTTTTATATAACTCCACCCCTATATATATATATATATATATATATATATATAAATGGCTGAAATTATAGATATACGTAAAATATAAATATATCTATATTTTTCATTATGAAATATTGAAATAGAACGACAATTTTGCCAAAAATTTACCTTAAACATAACGTGATCCATATAATTATAGAAAAAATAATTGTTCAAAATTCATTACGTGGTATTGATCCGTAAATCAATATACTAAGGGGGTGTATTGGATTGAGATTTCGTTGGATTTCATTGGACTTTTAAAATCCGGGTGTATTCAATCCAGACTTTTAAAAGTCCAACGAAATTCTGGTGTATTCAATCCAGACTTTTAAAAGTCCAATGAAATCTTGGTGTATTCAATGCAGACTTTTAAAAGTCCAACGAAATCTTGGTGTATTCAATTCAGACTTTTAAAAGTCCTTTAAAATTCTGCGGTATTCAACAATCCCCGGACTTTAAAAAGTCATTGACTTCGTTGGATTTCAGCTGGATTTCACGTGAAAATTACAAATGATGAATTCCGACCTCCAGACACGAGATTTCGATGGATTTGAAAAACCTAGCGAGCGCGGTGTCCCAGCGGCCGGTGAGGAGTTAAAATCAGGCACCCCAGCCGTCACACGACCCCAGCGGCCGCTGGCCTTGCCGATGATGGCACTCCAGCGGCCGCTGGGATCAAGGCCGCTCGATTCCAGCGGCCGCTGGGTTCAATTTTTCTTAACAGATACACCGATCGTTGGTGTTCCAACGAGCGCTGGCGAGATGGATTTGAAATTCATTGAAATCGTTCAAAATCGATCCGAAATCCATACGAAATCCCCCAGACTCTGCGTGGAGTTGGAAGACTCCATGTGGAGTTTTGGGAGACTCCATGTGGAGTCTATGGATTTATAAAATCCATAGAAATCCATGGACATTTTAAAGTCCAACAAAATCCATTAAAATCCCAATCCAATACACCCCCCTAATATTGATTAGCCATGTATTTACATTTATTAGTTCGGTGTATATTATTCATGGAAAAAATATAATGAAGGATTTGCAATATATAAATATCCATAATCTTACATAAAAATAATATAAGATTACAATTCCGTTTTCGGAAGGTGAAAATGGGTGGGAAAATCAACATTTTCTTTTTCTGGATGCAGTGTTGTTATTATATATTATATAGATATATATAATCATAACCAAAATTGAAATCAATAACCAAAAAATAAATTTAATGAAATAGTCGTAATATATATAATCGTAAGCGAGAAAATAATCATAGTATATATAACTTACGGTTAGCTTATTAATTCAGCTCATAATCTTAAGCTTTAGTTTTATTTTGGGATAAGGGTCACGCAAGCCCCTGTACTTTTTGGCGGGAACCTTCTAGGCCCCTGTACTTTTTTTTTACTCAATTGTGTCCTTAAACTTTTTTTTTTCGGGTCTATTAGGCCCCTCCGTCAAGCCTCTCTTGACGGGGCCGTTAACTCCATATGAAACGACGTCGTTTCATCAATTTTCCAAATAAGGGATAAGGGTCACGTAGACCCCTGAACTTTATGGCGAGGACCTCGCAGGCCCCTATACTTTTTTTGGCTCAAGTGAGCCCCTGAACTTTGTTTTTTGGTCTATTGGGCCTTCCGTCAAGCCCCTCTTGATGCGGCCGTTAATTCGTATTAAAATGACGTCGTTTTATGTGTTATTCGAATAAAAAAAATTCTAAATTCAATTTAAAAATTGATTTCCCTCTTCGGCAAGAACAAAATGGATTTGCACAAGATGATGCATGAAGTTTCCAAGGTTTTCTATTTTCTTCAATCGTTGTATGATTTATGGTGCGTTGATCAGATCTGACGGCTCATATTTGTTCCAGTATGCTTTGTATTTCGTGTATCTTGGATTGGTGGTCTGCTTTTCTTCCCACGCAGGTTGGGTTTTTGATCTGAGATTGTCGTTCCGTTTCTTGATTTTAGAAATAGAAATTCCAAGTAAAAATATATTAATCTAAATGGGGTGAGTTTAATTAATATCGGGTCGGGAGAAATTAAAATGGGGCGGGTGAATTTTTAAATTGAATTTAGATTTTTTTTATTCGAATAACAAATAAAACGACGTCATTTTAATACGAACTTGACGGAGGGGCCCAATTGACCCAAAAAAAAAGTTCAAGGACTCAATTGAGCAAGAAAAAAAGTTCAGGGGCTTACGTTTCCCTTATCCCTTTTTTTGTTTGAAAAATTGATGAAACGATGTCGTTTCATCTGGAGTTAACGGCCCCGTCAAAAGGGGCCTGACGGAGGGGCCTAATAGACTCGAAAAAAAAGTTTAAGGGCCCAATTGAGCCAAAAAAAAGTACATGGACCTAGGAGGTCCCCGCCAAAAAGTACAGGGGTCTGCGTGACCCTTATCCCGTTTTATTTTTATTAAATATTCGTAAGCTTTAGTATATATTTAATCATAAGCTTTAGTACATATAATCATAAGCTTCAACATATATAATCGTATGCTTTAGTTATATTGTAATTAAATATTCATAAGCTTTATTATATATAATCGAAAGCTTTAGTTTATATAATTGGATGATTTAGTATATATAATCGTATGGTTGAGTTTTATTTTAAAATATATAATCGTTATGGGTAAGTTTTAATCTAAAATGTATTGCTGTGGGGACCAAATATACCATAAAAGAATTTGAGACATTTACACTCCAAATCGCTCACAAAACAGCCTAAATTCCTATTTACCTTTGCCCATTTTTTAATATATTATTTTATGTATCCCATCTAGTAGTGCCAAAGGAGATTGGAGATCCCATAACAAAAATAAATAAATAAAAACAAAAGCTCTTTTATATAGTGTTGTAACTTGTAATTGTGATATTTGTATTTGACAATTTGTATAGAGCGAATGGCGACCACACTTAGAAAAGCTTTAAAAAGATCTGAATCAGAAAAAAGAAAAAAAAAAAAAAAAAGCAAAAGCACATGACAAACATACAAACAAACCAGATTCACATAAGACGACACTTCATACACTTCCCACGAGGCCATGTAAACCCCATATCCCCCCCCCCCCCCATCTCTCTCTCTCTAACACACTGACTTCCAGAACCAAACTTCAAACATCAACTGCTCAGATCCAAATCTCTTGTCCTAATGCTATATAATTTGTCTGAATATCTCAACCAGATCGTATATATAGATTTAAAAATAAAGATCTCAAACTACATTAAACATCGATGTACAAGATTCACTTTAGATTTCTGTACAACAAATCTTCATACCTGTGGAGTTTTTTTTTTATCTTTTTTTTTTTTGGGGGGGGGGGGGGGGGGGGGGGTTCAGACAAGATAGTAAACTAAAGCAATGAATCAATAAAGAAAAGGAGATGGATCTACTACTGCACCTTTACAACGAAGAAACGCATAGAGATCTGCTAAAGAAACAAATAAATTATTCAACCACCCAAAAGTAGAGCACATGTCGTCGGATCTCCTCACAAAAAACTAATCAATTTTCAGAAAACAAGCCCAGAAAGCAATAACAAATATGACAAAAAACAATACAACTTTATCGCGTGCTTGATTCAACACAAGTGAAGTCCCCTTTTAATGTAGATCACGAGGAGCACACCACAACTCAATAATAATTTTTTTCACAGATACGTAAGTATGTAGCCATTTCAACCAAAAACGAAACAAAAGGGACCAGAGCATTTTGCAATCATCATAACACGACTTTTTTCACTACAACTTTGAAATAATTGCATTACACCTACGAGTGTGTGAATCCCATTATTATTTCTTCAATATTGTAAGTGATTATTGATTCGCATCAAGAATCTGCACCCCCAAAATAGAAAAATTAAAAAGAAAAAAAAAGGGTGGGGGAAGCACATGACAACAGAAGAAATAATCTTGATTTGTTTCAAGTTTTAGGAGGAGAGGACCACGATATGGATAATGGAGGTCACATGAGTCATCGTCACGTGCCCATGTCCACACAATTACTCAGCGAGGCACGGTGAGATGCCACCCAATCTTCTTTTTCACAACTAATATTAGCTTTAAATACCGAACAATAAATTTATTTGCTTGGAAAAGCAAAAGCAAAAAAACACAAGGGGCAGCAGCACTTTCGGAAATAGGACATTCTGATTTACCTGGCAGTGGTGAGAGCAGCACTGCATTAAATTTCAAACTAAATTCTCAAATCTCTGAAACACATATTAATTTCACAAATTTTGGGTGAAAAATCCCTACAATTCATATGACATGGGACAAATTCAGAAACATTCGTGCATTCATAGCTCAAATTTCACATAAGTTCAATTAAACGAAAATTGCACGTCCAAGAGAGAGAGAAAGGGAGAGAGAACATAACGATCTAAGAAATCATAACCCCAAAAAACCAATTACCAAAATAAAATGATTAAAACCATAAGTAGATAACAAAAAAGCCCCAAAAAAGAAAAAGGAAAGAAAAGAAAAAAACAACGAACAATACAGAATCGGAATATGAGCTCAAATTAAAATACAACAGTTATCCTAATCAGACTTACTCTCAGGCTTTCTGCAAAGGATCATATGCATCGGCGTGAAAATCCCACTCTCGCCGCCTCTCGTCAGATAATCCGCCGTCACGAACAGCATTTCATGAACGTCGACGACTCCCTTCGGCGCGATTCCGACCCACGAGAGAATGGTCACCAGAATGTGGTTCCTCCAATACGCGATCCGCCCCATCTTCAGCCGCGTCCACCACGGCTGAGACGGCGGCTTTGCCAAATCCTTCTCCTGCACCACCTCGAACCCTACTTTCTTCGCTGCGGCGGCGATGTCGATGTAGCTCCGTAGCCCCGGCAGCGCGTCGCCCCTCTCGATTCCATGTATCACCTCCACGTGCTCGTCGTCGTCGCCGCGGAAGAGCTCCGTCGTCACCCACTCGTACGAGACGTAGTAAGCGCCGGGCTTCAAAACACGGTAGATCTCTCCGTAGACTTCTTCAAGCTTCGGCGCGTGACACGTGGCCTCAATTGAGTAAGCGCCGTCGAAGCTGCCCTCGGCGAACGGCATCTCGAGGAAGTTGCCGCAGACGACCTCGCAGAGCTTGTCGAGCCCGGCCTTCTTGTTGTGGGCCCGGGCCCGCTTCACCTGGTACTCGTTGATGGTGATGCCGACGACGTTGGCGCCGGAGTGTGCGGCGATGGCGCGCATCGGGCCTCCGACGCCACAGCCGGCGTCGAGGATCCGGTCGCCGGGTTTCACGTTGATGAGATCCACCGCCATTTCCTCGTGGAGGCGCGTGGCATCGCGGTGTGATTTCCCTGGCACCGCTGGCGAGAAGTGGAATGACTGACCCCACCCCCACTCGTAGATGTCGGTGACGAGGTTGTAGAAGGTATCGACGAAAGCCGGCACCTTCTCCGCCGTCTCGATCTCCTTGGGGCGGCGGAAGAAGGACCAGTACTGTTTGTAGTTGTCTTGAACCTTTTCCTTTGCGATTGAGCCGCCGGAGAGGTCGACGGCGCGCTTGCCTTTCTGCTCGGCGGAGCCGAGTAAGCAGACGAACCAGTAGAGGCCACCGGCGAGGATGATGGCGGCGGTGGAGAATAAAGTGAGAGAATCCATTGACGGAGAGAGGAGAGAGAGAGGGGGGGGGGGGACTAGAGTGAGAAGAGTGGGGAGTGAGAGAGTGGGTGGTGTAGATTGGATTTATTGTGCGGAAATGGGTGGTGGGATTTTGATTTGGTGTGAAATGTGTTGGTAGGCCGGGTTTAGGGTTGTCAATCACTTTGCGACACGTCACTGCCGTACTAGATTAGTGAACTTTCAACGGATTTTTATCAAATGTTGTTTTAAACGCACTGAGCAAGACTAATTAAGTTCGATTTAGCTGATTCTAATGGAAATCCAATTAACCATATTTGGTTATTAATTAATTTATTACTCCATTACATTAATCAAGTCGAAAATTTTCTTCAACCCCGATCTATGGGATGTTATGTTTTTTTTTTTTTTACTATTATTATTTGTTTCATTGTTTTATATATAAGTAATCATTTGGATAGAAGTACGCTGTATTTCTAAAACTAAAAAAAAAAATCTTGAAAAGAAGTTCATATGTCCTCGTACTATTTTCATAAGCAATTATACGAGATTTTAAAGTGCTTATAACTTTATACGATATTTGTTTTGAAAAAAGACAAAGATATCACACTTTTTAACATTTCATAACATGATTTAATATGTGTAATGTGATTATATTGAGTAAAAATAATAACACAGTTTATTGTAGATCGGAAGCGGTGCTCCAGTACATATTTTACTATTTCTTAGTATTTTTACCATCCTTTTTTGGTATCTCGTTTGGGTTACCATTTAACGGCCGCTTAAGATTCAAATTGGAAACAATAAAAGCATTAAATTACCTTAAAATGGCAGGCTTTGGCGTAGACTAATATTTATGATTCTTAGTGGTTTGTCGGGTAATTAAATGGAGATAATTATTATAAATTAAATATTTTGAATCTTTGTGTTGAAATATCTGTCGTGTGTGGAAATTTTAGAGAGAAAACAAATAAAGTAACCAAACGGCGTTCTGTTCTATGGACTGTGGGCCTAAAATACTGGATGGGATCCGATCCATACCTATATGGTTTGAATTTGGCAAATTATTCACATGTTTGGGAACTTTCGAGCTTCTAATAAAAATGCCATTAATTATGATTATTCATTATTTAAATTTTGAACTATTGACATGTTAATAAATTTGTACCCAAAGTCAATTTCTGTCCATGATAAAATGACATGGCTCAACGCTGTTGATGTGTAATATGTGCCGTGGAAAAATATAGTGATAAATTACATTGTATTCAAACTTAGGGGGTATATTCAATTAGGATTTTGATGGATTTTGCTGGACTTTAAAATGTTCATGGATTTGTATGGATTTTATAAATCAATAGACTCCACATGGAGTCTTCCAAAACTCCATATGGAGTCTCCCAACTCCACGTAGAGTCTGGTGGATTTCGTGTATGGATTTCGGACCGATTTTGAACGATTTCAATGGATTTCAAATCCTTCTTGCCAGCAATCGATGGACCCGGAAAAAAAATCGGGCTGCAACGGCCGCTGGGCAGCAGCCGCCTTGCTCCTAGCGACCGCTGGCACCCAGCGACCGCTGGAGTGCCATCATCGGCAAAGCCAGCGGCCGCTGGGGTCGGGTGACGGTTGGGGTGCCCGATTTCAACTCCTTATCGGCTGCTGGGACACAGCGCTCACCGGATTTTTCAAATCCATCGAAATCTCGTGTCCAGAGGTCGGATTTCATCCTTTGTAATTTTCATGTCATTTCCTGATGAAATCCAATGAAGTCAATGACTTTTAAAAGTCCATGGATTTTTTAATACATCCGGATTTTAAAAGACTTTTAAAAGTCTGGATTGAATACACCAGGATTTTAAAGGACTTTTAAAAGTCTGGATTGAATACACTAGGATTTTAAAAAGACTTTTAAAAGTCTGGATTGAATACACCAGAATTTTAAAGGACTTTTGAAAGTTTGGATTGAATACACCCGGATTTTAAAAGTTCTTTAAAATCCAATGAAATCCCAATCCAATACACCCCCTTAACATGTTGACAAATTTATCTCGATAATGGCTTTGAACACGTATTGATGAATTTCTCGATTCGGCTCAACCAAAATTATATCTCAAAAGTTTGGAGATACACTCGAGCCAACCTAGTGTAAGATTTGTAATTTTTAGATATCATTTGGGTCGAGCAAGACTGAAAAATTCATCAATTCATGCTCAATGTCATTATCAGAATAAATTTATTAATATGTCAATAGTGTGCTATTAGTCATAGTTTGAGATATTTTCGTTATATTTTAATAGTTCATGACATTTTTGTTACAACTTTAATAGTTCGATCATGACATAGAATGTAATTACTCATATTTTTACATGTAAGATATCATACCTCAGCAACGGCGTGTCAGATCATTTTTTAGTGGCCATAATTTGGCTCTTGGGACAAATTTGTTAATAAGTCAATATTTTAGAATAGAGGGTATAATTAGTTATAATTCATGACATCCATCTATATTATATTTAAAAGTAAGATGATTTATATTAATAGAAACTATCCACTTTTTCCGTCTAAATTATATTTCCAGAAATATAAATATATATTATTTAATTGATTAAAAATTTGTTTCCATTAAGCAATCAATATATTTCAAATCAGCAAATAAGATGCATGTATATAAGAGATTTATATTTATATTGTTATATGAATTAACTAAACCTTATGAAATCATAAAAGGTGAAATGTACCTAATGAATCGGCTAAAATTTTAAGAATTCGGTAAAATATGGTTGTAATTAAGTTAACACTTAATAGTATATGATTATGTTAATTTTCCTAAAGAAAATTATGTTAATTACTTTAATAATAATATTCGAAATTTATACATTTTGGTAAATACGTGAAACTTAATGCACTAGCATAGGTTTCGGAACCCAGGCTAAATATTTCGAAAAAAACATATAATTACATTTTTTTATTTTGAGAAAATAATAATTTTTGATTACAATACATGAACTCACGCGTCAGCGTTGGACTAGTACATTGAGCGACCCTCCAAATAAGAAAATATTATATTAACGATGAAGCCATGCAAGGTATTGAAGGCCTTGAACCCGAGCTGCAATTCAAAGGTCTAATAACGCAACTTTGAGCGAAGAAATTGCAAGGTTATCTACAAGTGTTGATTCGCAAGAAGTTCGAAGATTT
Organism: Perilla frutescens; assembly: GCA_026008535.1. Taxonomy (NCBI): domain Eukaryota; kingdom Viridiplantae; phylum Streptophyta; class Magnoliopsida; order Lamiales; family Lamiaceae; genus Perilla; species Perilla frutescens. Next base: position 10,807,911 of record BRKX01000004.1, read on the forward strand.
GGAAGATACAAAGGGCAGCCATGTATTAGTTAATTTATTAACTAATGAAGATCAAGATCACACTATGGAGAATATAACTTGAAGAGTTGAAGAAGAGAGCAAGAAGAAGTGCACGTGTGCATGAAGATGTCGACGTGCATGGAGCTGATTTTCGCCCTTTAATTTATTTAATTAAGGGTTGATTTTTTTATCTAGACTATAGTACTTATTTAATTAATTTAGACTATAGTTTAGATCAATTTTTATTTAATTTTATATGTAATTTTCATTCCCTATTTTTTTTAATGAATTGTATAAATAAAGAAAAAAGAAACAACTGAAGCCTAAAAGTCCCAGAAATCACATATCGATAACTCAGGGGACCGGGGCCTCATCAAAACCCATTTGAAAAACCCAGAACGGGAAAAACCAAACGGGAAAAAGAGTACCCCTCTAAACAAAACGAAAATATCCAGGACCATAAAAATCCTGTCTCACAGAATCAATAATACAAGGAATAGCAAAATCCCAAAATCCCAAACACCAGAAGGAATAATAGGAGAGGCTAACAAATCAGCCACACTATTACCCTCCTGATAAATATGAGTGATGCAAAAATGAATATTACAAATAAAATCCAAAACCCTACGCCATCTAGCTTTAACAACCCAAGGAACCTGCATGCTACGAGAAGACAATAGAAAAACCACATATGTAGAATCTGCCTCCAGCCAAATAAAGTTCAGAGACTTGACCTAAGCCTGCTCTAAAGCAAAAATCACCGCGAGGAGCTCAGCCAAAAAAGCAAAGCCCACACCTTCATCACTATGAAAACAACACAACACCTGTCCATCCAAGCCACGTTTAGTGTACGTACGCTTCGTTTGGGGACCTAGAGCAGTTTCAGTAACCACCAACTCATGCCCATCTTCAGACTGTGTGCCCTCCATATCTTCGACAGGGTCTCGATGAGCCTGCTCATCTGCATGTAAACCCGCAACAGTCAGAGCCTTCGAAGCAGCAGGCATTTCCTGAACTTGTGGTTGCAGGCTCACAACATTCTGATCCTCAAAAACTGAATCACTCAGATGCTCGACGTGTGCTTCCTCGAGTTCCGCATGATTCATATCCTCGCTCTGAATTCTTTGAAAGTCTTAAAGGATTCTGACTTGCGGCGTAACAGGTATATGTATCCATACCTTGAGTAATCATCAATGAACGTGATGAAATACTCGTACCCTCCTCGAGCCTGAACTGACATAGGGCCACATAAGTCAGAGTAAATCAAATCTAGTACCTCTTCAGATCTATTCACTTTATCCTTAAAGGGTCGCTTGGTCATTTTACCTTCCAAACAGGATTCACACAAAGGGAACGATTCTAGGACCAATGAAGACAAGGGCCCATCATTTACTAGTCTTTGTATCCGTTTAAGGTTAATATGGCTGAGCCTAAGATGCTAAAGATAGGTTTGATTCATTTCCGAAGGTTCTTTTTGTTTGTTAGGGTTTATAACCGATGTATTCAGTAAATGCATTTGCATAGTGTTTTGCATAAGATTAAGTAAATAAAGATGTCCATCCAATGTGCCAGAATAGATGAAACGTTTATCACTAAAGATAACAACCTTGTTATCAAAAGAAACAGAATATCCATCCATAAAAAGTTTAGAAACTGAAATCAAGTTTCGCCTAAAACCAGGCACATAAAGACAATCATTTAAAACTAAAATCTTATCACTACTAAAAGATAAGGTTACGTCTCCCACTGCAACTGCCGCCACTTTCGTAGCATTGCCCATGTAGACTGAAATCTCTCCATCACTCAGCTGTCTTTTTGCCAGGAACCCCTGTAAAGACATGCAAACATGATCAGTAGCTCCAGTATCTACTACCCATGACTGAGTAGAACAAGTAGCTAAACATCTTTCAATGACAAGAGATTGAGACGTACCCTTTTTCTTTTTCTTGTTAGGACAATCCACCTTCCAGTGACCTGGTTGGCCGCACTTGAAACACTTTGTCTTTGACTTAAATTCCTCGGGAGGAATCTTAGTCTTAGACTTCTTCACCTTAGGCGCCCCCTCTGCAGCTTTCTTGGGTGCGTTCTTCTTCTTCCTTTTAGTACCGGAAGAAAACGCCCTATTTTCAGCTAGGTGTGCCTCCGGATTTCCTTTTTGAAGTAACTCAGCCGCCTGAAGATCCATGAGCAGTTCAGTCAGGCTGACATCCCTTTTAATCATGTTAAAGTTCAGCCTGAACTGCTCAAACCTCGAGGACAGGCTATGAAGAACAATGTCGATTTGAGAATTACCATCCAGCTCTCCACCCAAGGTCTCAATCTCAGCCAGATACCCCATCATCGTGAGAACGTGATCCCTCACAGGTGTGGAGTCAGACATTCTCGCATCCATTAGCTTCTTCATTGCCAAATGGCGTGCCGAGCAGTTCTGATGACCGAAGAGCTGCCTAAGGTTGTACATGATATCATAAGCGGTTTTCATAGGTTCATGCTGATGTTGCAACACATTCGACATGGATGCCAGAATGTGACAGCGCGCTATCTCATTGGACTTAACCAACTTATCATATGCAACCTTTTGGGCTTCGTCAGAACCCTCATCTTGCTTCTGAGGACATACTTCTTCAAGTACGAATTTGTGTCCTTCCGCAGTGAGAACAAGATTAAGGTTTCGAATCTAGTCATTGTAATTTTCACCGATTAACTTGTTTTCTTTGAGAATAGTGGACAGGTTGGAGAGTGCCATGATGATATAGAATAACTGAAAAGTAAACATGTAGTACAGTCACAAACTTTAGGATACTCACATATAATCGTATACCTCAAAAAAATTATATGTAATCCACCGACATTTTAAAAATATTTCTTATAAGCCACGTTAGTGTGGACGTTTATAAAATTCATCCTTAAACAGGTAAAACCACCTTTAATTTACCTCCAGTCAAATTTCCTTATGACAAGTAAATTAATAGTCGGAAATAACCACGGTCGTGTAATCTTCCAATTAATAAGCCACATTAGTGTAGAAGTTTATTAATAAATTACACCTAAGTGTGAATACCATCATCTTAGCACCAAGTCCACTATTTCGAACTCCCTGCTCCAGTTGGAGGTGTCAGTTTGTTCTAGTAGTGTTCTACAGCTAACTTGATAAAGAAGTTTAATTTCTAGAGATAACAGTGATATAACACATCCGTTATGGAGGAAGACCTATTGTCAACTCACATGTCTATCACATCTCAACTAAACCAGATTAATGGAGACCGTTTGAGATTTCTACATACTTTGGTATGAATCTCTCCCACTTAGTTATTTAAGATTGAGGTTTCATTTTATCCCATTTTAAAACATGCAAACATCACATAAAATGATAAAACACCATTGCATGCTTCAAACAACATAATAAGCAATAATAATAAAAATCAACTATCATGGCTTATATCTCATGTTGCTGAATGAGATAAAACTGGAAAGTCAGCTCCGGAACCTCGGGCATGGCCGCTGCCCTCATCACTGCGCCTCGCCGAAAATCCTAGCTCCAATTACAATTTTGGGACGTGAATCAGTTATACTTCCTTTCTTGAGCTGTACTACTCTTCTTCTTTGAGTTGATCTTCAAACTTTATTCAATATAGAATTTCTATTCCTTAAAGGAAAAAACTAATATATCTAGAATAAAATTACAACTCAAAAACTTGGTCTAACAGTTTTATTTCTATTACATTAAAACAACATAAAATAAAACCTAGACCTAATCCATGGATTTTCTCATGGATTAAAATTACGTAGCCAAACCGACATACGGCCCATCATACATTCAACATAAATTAAAACATACATCACATAATTAAGGAGTCATGATAGTCGGTAACCCTGCAAACAAGTCAGTCTACAAATCCAACAATCACAATTACATAATAAGCATAAAATAACATATGATATCCAAACATGACATATTAAATAATATTCGAATTTTTCAATTAATAAAATTAATTAATTCGATATTATCCACAAGATAAAAATTGGAAATTAAAATAATTATCCACCAATTTTAAACTTGTTAAATTTCAAAAATATTACTAAAATAAATCTGGAAATTATTTCAAATTGTCCACCAAATTTATTTAATATTTTCTAGCCATCCTAATTAAATAATAATTGGATATATTGATATAAATCAAAAATCTAATCCAAATATTATCCATAAGAATCTAAATCTTCAAGGATAAGGTTTGGAGATTTGATTCCACTTCAAAATCTTCCAAAACCTATCCAAAATTAAATTCTTATCATAATTGGATTTTGATAATTATTTGTATATATCCAAAATCACCTTATCCAATTTAAATCTATAGATTTTCGAAAATACTCAAATAATAAATCTGAAAATTTGATCCACTTCAAATTTTTCCAAATTTAATATTATATTTTCAAATCTATCTAGATTAAAATTAGGGAAATTAAGATATACATCAAATAACATTAAATCTTTAATCCAACAACAAAATTTTCGATCAACATTAATTAATAAATCTGGAAATTTGATTTTCATCAAAATCTTCTCCAAATTAATTTATCAAAAATAAAAAATTGCACTATATTTCACATTTGGAAATTTGGACATTAATAAAAAACTATTCCAAATTATATAGCTATAGGTTTCGAAAATTACAAGAATTAAAATCTGAAAATTTTGATCCACTTCAAAAATTACCAAATTTAAAATTCTAATTTCAAACCTATCTTGATTAGAATTAGATAACTTTTGATATACATCAAAAATCACTAAATCCAATTCTAATACACCAAATTTTCGAACCACACTCAAAACAAATCTGGAAATTTTGATCTTGATTAAAAATCCATCCAAATCTAATTCATAGTGGCCGAAAATTCAACACAAAAATTAGGGAACTTGAGACATCAAATTTTTTAAAATTTTGATGCTCAAATTTTTGAACACTCACCTTATTAAATCTGGAAATTTTGATACATCAAAATTCTATTCCAAATCTAATAATACCATGGCCGAAAATTACATAAATTTCCACAAATTCGAATTTTCAATATACATCAAAATTACATCCGAATTTGAATATATTAAACATGAAATTCATGATTAAATAAATCTGAAAATTTTAAAGACATAAAATTCATCTACAAATTTATACATGAATTTCGAAAATATCCTAGGATTAAATCTAGAACAGTGCCAAAACCCGCTCTGATACCAGTTGTTGGGGTTTTTTCGAATTAAACCACCGCAGGATCTAATTGGATGTTCATTAATCCTAATGTCATGTAAATTATAAATTCATGCATCTCATACATTTTAATTAACCGAGTTTAATTAACATGCAAATCTGATTTAAATGATTCTACTAAAGCGGAAACATAGAATTGAAAAACGACTTACAAATCAAACGACGGGTGGAGGACAAGATTAAAGATCTAATCTTGTTGTTGTATGTATAAAAATCGGCGCCCCACAGTGATATTCACTCCTTGATCTTCTGTTGTATTCCCGGACTGAATCTAGTTTCAGGGTGGGCTGAAATCTACTAGATCGGTATGGAATCTGTGGAGATAAAGAGAACACAAGAGGAGCTGATCTGTAACCCTCCAAATTTCGTCCCCCACCTCCCTATTTATAAGGGAGGTGGTCGAAATTATCAAGCCCTAAAAATACTGGGCTTGGGCCTCTATCTCTTTTCCAACTCCAGTCCATTAAAGTCATATTGGGCTACAACAGGGATCTAGAAGAATATTAAATTGGCATGCTAATTTATTTAATTTTCAATATCCAATAAACTTAGGATATTATTAAATAAATTAAGTATTATTTTTATTCTACTAAAGAAATAATATTGACCTACCAATTTAATACATATTTCTGAATATGCTTTCTCCTTTAGTCCAGTCATTCCCCGCGTTTAAGATATAATGTCCATTAATTAATTATGTAAGCTTCTGACAACTATAATTAATTAATATATTATTCTTGAGTAGTACCACACAAGCTTTACTCATGCACGGAATAAATTCCACTTGCAGGGTTTCAGCATGAACTTGAATTTCCTCAAGGGGACATCATCAAACTAGCGCACCAGGACACGGTGCCCCTACATATTGCACGACCCATCATAAGTGTAAATGTCACAACCCAAGATATCGAGATTATTGATCCTTATGAAAGAATCTCATCCTTTGATAAATCAAAGCTGCAAACACTACACGTATATGTCCGCCAACACATAGGGGTTAAGAACCCGAACTCTGTGGATTCTTATTCTCTCATTTAAGGTAAGAATAGAGAATAGAATCCTAAGTAGATCCTCCTCAATACACTTGACCGTGTATTAGAATAATCAGTTAGTCAAGACAAACTAACTATCAGATTATTCTACGGCGTACCGATAGCAGGTTCAGTGCCATCTAAACTGTGAGCCTTTTAATACATTATAAGGAACCGATGATATGATCTAACCATGTGTTTACCCACACCATATCATCTACAATGTAAGTATAGTGAACATGCATATAAATATAACAATTTAAATGTAAACAGTGACTGCAATAGTATTCATTCTATATCATCATAAAACCATTATCAATAAAGTATACAAAAGACAAGTCTTCTAGTATACAAAACCAACACATTGGAGTTATTGTTATCTAATGTTCGTGAGGAATCATCAGATAGATTTTGGACATCGGATGGTGGCCGGAGGCAGAAGAAAGGACGTTCATGAAAAGGGGTAAGAGAAGAGATCAGGTCATTCCCTATTTCCTAATGTTTTATTTTCTTTGTAAATAAAAAACTAAAAAAAAAAGTAATAGAAATTATGCGATGAGTTCCCTATTGTTTAGGTTTGACTAGAATTGTATTTAAGGCAAATTCCTACCTTGAATAGAATTCTAGTTTAGGTATTTTTCTAGTATAGTTAGAGATCCTTTTTGGATAAGATTTTAGGCTTTTTTTCTTCATTAATTTCGTGCATACTAAGCTCTATAAATAGGGGAACCATGTTACATTGATATTTTAGACATTATTGATTAAATTTGCTTTTGCATTCAATTTGTGTCTCAACCGTTTAAAGCTTTTGATTGTTTTCTGTCGAAAATCATCATTCTTGAAGCCTAGCAATTTCAATTCTTATTCCAAGGGAACGTTCTAATTCACACGAAGAATTAGGGTGAACTCGCTACGAAGAACAACTTAGAGATTCCTTTTCATCTTACAAGATATGTCGGGGATTAATCGGGTTGCTATTCACAACAACATCATCGTCCAGTCCTCATCTTTGACGTCCTACACCCCCATCCACGTTCGTGTCATCCTTCAACACCCCAAGATCGATCGTGAGCTATTCTACAAAAGTTCGAGATCGATTTCATAGCCGTAATCGTGTTCTACACCTTAAACCGTAAATTATCCTCTTCCTTAACATATCCTATCTTCCCTAGCCATTCTTAACCCTTAATTCTCAATCCCAAATACCTCATCCTTCCAGCCATAAATCATGCCCATAACAACCCTTCATATTTGGATTTTGTGTATTATTTTTGTATCTTCGTCTAGATATCGTAATTAGGTCTAGTTCGTCTTCTATTTTGTTTTCGAGTTGTTTATCATTTTATTCAGGTTATTCTCGTTATTAAAGTCTTTAGAGTAGGATTGAGTCCTTCTAAGTTGACATGTTCTTTCCTAGAAGTCTTCCGTGCGTTCTCGTATCCTGTACAATTTGTCCGGGTTACATCAATTAATTTATTTTAATTTTAGGATTCACTAATTCAAGTTTAGAGTATGTATTATCTCGAAAAAAATAATTTTCGTACGAAGTGCATGAGCTACGCGTTAGTGTCGGATGAGTGCACTGCATAAATAATCGGATAAAAAAATATTTTATTTTAATTTTAAAATTCACTAATTTTATTTTAAAGTATATATTTCTAAGAAAAAATAATAATAATGGTGCAGGCGCCTATCGTGCACGCACTCCACTGGGTCATGATTTTTTTAAATTTGTAGGCTTGGGACAGCGTGGATTCACCCAAATTTTAACATGTGCATTTCACATGTGGAATATTAATTTTTGTTACAATCTTAATAATTTAGGATAAAAGGTGTAGCTTACCTATTTGAATCTGACTTAAAAAAGTCTTAAATGAATATGTAAAGTTGTAAATGAGTAAAATGTTAACTAGTGCAGTTTTAGCAATAACGACCTTCATTGTGGGTAGAGACGCCCAAGAATTAACCAGAAAATGACGGTCCGATTCTGATTTGGAAAGGTCAAATTTCACAAACCGTCGGTTAGAAATCGACGGTTTGTATTTGTTGGGAAAAACTTTCAAGGATACCCCAACTGATGGTTTTGATGAAATGTCAAAACATATGGAAAATTTATATGAAAAACTGCAGGATTTACAGGCTGGAAATTGACTCTCTAAGACTCCAAAATCAGTTCATCTGAAGCGAAAGTCAACCGCTTTGGAGCTTGGTCAACCAGCTAGAAAGGATGCATCAAGCAATCAGGAGCTAATCAATCAAAGCTGAAGACTGAAATGCATCCAACAAATGAGCAACTATCAGCTTAGCTGAAAGCTAAGAAGAGCTGATACACAGAGCTAGCTTGAGAGCTCTAACTCTTATGATTGGGAGAAAAGCTCAGAGGAATCAGCCAACTGAAGCTGAAATCAAAGCTAAGCTTCCGAGAACTGAAGCTTTATTTAAAGCTAAGCTGTCAACTGGGAGAAAAGCTCAAAGGAAGCAGCCAACTAAAGCTTTAGTTAAAGCTAAGCTTCCAAGAAGCCAACTGGAGTCCAGAACTGAAGCTTTAATCAAAGCTAAGCTGCTGGAGTACAGAGCTGAAGACTAAGGCAACTGAGGAAATGTCAAACTGAACCATTCCAGAACTGAAGCTTTAGGCAGTTGAGGAACCGCCAACTGGACTATCCCAGAGTTGAAAGCCAAGACAGCTGAGGACCTGCCAACTGAAGTCCAGAACTGAAAGCCGAGCAACTATACCTGCCAAGCAGTTAATGAAGATCCTGAATTTAATGAAGAAGATCTTCAAGCAACGGCTAGTTCAAACAAAGCTTCAACGGCTACATAAATTCAACTACCGTTGATCAAATGAATCAGCGATCGATGAAACACTAAAGGAAATGCGCTCTGAAAAGTATCCACATCCTGAAGAGGTTGAAGTAAACCTCATATCAGATTCTCCAGAGAAGCTAACTGACAAAGGCACTAATGAAGATCAAATTGCAAACAACGAAGAACTTGATGAGTCACTCAAGTATTCAGTTCAGCTAACTGAGAAGCCAACTCAACAGTCGACCGAAGTGCTTCAACCAGCCGAGGAGCCAGCTGAACTCACAGCTCCTCCCAAGGAAGGAACTGCGGCTCTAACTGAGCTCTTCTCTTCCTAGGACAAAATTGCTGATAAGGCAACTGATCAAGTAGTCCAGTTGGAAGAGCAAGACAGTCAGCCAACAGTGCTGGACATAGTGGTTTTCATTGATCCTGTCCAGATGGCACTTCAAGCTTAAGCTCAAGCTGCAGAACCAGAGACTCATCCTGAGTCAAGCCAAGATGAGGTAATTGATTTGAGAGATGCAGAACAGTCGCTGACAATGCCATGTGAGCAGTTTGAAGCAGCTGTAGGAGGAGACAAAACTATCTCAAGAGGAGAAGAGCTGCAACTAGAACTGGACATGGCAGCTGATAGCTCAAACTCAACTGGGACAGTGCAAGCTGATGATCAGTCCAGATGTCTCACAGCTCTAACTATGGCTCGTCACGAAGAGGTAATCTAGAGCTTACAGCAGCAGGTAAAGAGGCATGAAAAACTGATTAGAAAGATTCAAGCTCATGCTGGACTCCAGTCAACTGACAGTGAGTCCTCAAGCTCTGATGATGAAGATGACAGCAGCCCCATTGCACCTGCAGCCAAGAGAAGGAAGACTGAACACAAGCAAAACGAAGAGCGGGATCAGGCGCAGCTGATTCCAGACTCGAAGTTATTTTCTTGTGATTCAGTGTATTAAAAATATCTTTTGATAAAAAAAAGCTTATTTTATTTCCAAAATAAATGACAAGTCAGCATTTATTTAGATTTTTTGATCGTTGGAAAATAATGACACGTCTCATGGTCATTACAAAACCAATGACCAAAAAAAAATGACAAGGGGTCATTACTTCTCTCAACCAACAAATTTATAAGTCTCTCTCTTCACTCATAAAAACCCTCTTGCTCATACCTTTTCAAAATACTCTCTCACTAATCCATTCCTCTCAAAGAGTATTTCTCCTTCTCTCTCAAAAAGCTTGAATTCTAAACCAACCAAATTTCAAAGATGGCTGAATCATCCAAAGCTCTTAATTCCTTCAATGAGCAAATGATGAGAGATAAATTCCTAGAAAGAAAGAAATTCTAGCAGATTCTTAAGGAATCAAACAATCCATTTCTTCTGGTTAATCTCCACAAGACTAGAATCCTACATTACCTGGAAACTCCATCAAGACTATTCAAACAAAACTTGGTAAGTGAGTTCCTACTTCAAGCAAAGGTGACTGCAGATAGAAAGTTCATCTCCTCAGTGATTCAAGGGCGTCAAATTCAAATCACTGAAAGAAAGATTGCAGAAATCTTTCAACTCCTAAGGAAAGGGTTCACAGTTCAAGATCTGAAGGATTCCACCTGCAGCAAGCAATTCAGTTTTACCACAGCTAAAACTGACCTTAAACCTGAGTATGGAGTTCTACTCGATATCACGAACAAGATGATGTTCGGTGTCATTGGAAACTTGAGTAAACTTACTGAAGAAAGATACAAAGTAATGATTTGCCTTGCCGAAGGACTATAAGCAAATCGGGTAGAGTTTGTATTCTCCCAATTCAAGCATCAAGTCATTAAAGTTGCTAACTCAAAGAAGACTGGGAAATTTGAGTCCAAGGTAGGACTTGTTCTAAGGATGAGTAAGCTCCTTGAAGATATGTTGAATCTTCCAAATGATGATGCTCTACCAGCCCTTATCTCTGATTGGATTCCTAAGAAAGGGAAAGCTCATCTTCAGTCGCTCAAGAAGAAGAGGAGATCCAAAGCTAAAGCTGGCAATACCACATCAAGAAGCTCAACTGCTGACGCTGCTCCATCACCAAAATCCAAGAATGGATCATCAGCCGACTTCAAGGCTTGCTCTGTTCCAGATGAGCTTATTCCATTCAATGGAATCCCTCATCCAAACTATGGACCTGATTACTTCAGGAGAACTTGCCCTCCTCTTCAGCTAACTGAAGAAAACATTCGCACTTATTACAGTGACGAATATGCAGTCAAGTGTGCATAGAAGGAAGTAACAAATCTCCTTCTTACTCACTTCACTTACGTTGCAAAGCAAGATCATCAGTTGTTCAAACAACTATACCGGTGTTTCTACTGGTTCAACTGGAGACACTCTATGACAATCCAGTCACACTTCTTGCTAACTACCTTTCATGGCATGAGCTTTTGGCAACGTGGAGAAACTTGGAGCATCAAATGGATCGGGGCTTCAAATCCATTTTCTCCAACTATTGTGCAAGTTTAGTACATCATGAATCGTCGACTTGATACCAAAATTCTAGCTAAGGTCATGCTAGCTAATGTTCAAGCCAACTTGAGATCTCAAGAAGCTACAGCTGAAAATCAATTAGTGAACAACCAAACTGACATCCACTGCCGCAGACTGAACTTTGATAATATATCAAATCAGTCAGCTGATGCATCACTACAAGCTGGAGCTGCAATTGAAAAGATAGATCAAGATCTATCACGTACTCAAGTAGTGGCAATTCAAGGGAGTCAAGAACTTGGATACCAAGGAGACAAAGATGATGAAGACACTGCCACGTCACCAAATATCCTGTCCCGAAGCTACATTACTCCTTTTATCAAGTTAAGCTCAAAAGCCGCTCAACTGATTATCAACTTTGATCGGTCCAGCTCACATGACAGAGGAACTTCAACGCTAATCTGTAATACCCCGAAATATTTTAGAAGGTTTTATTCAACTTATGTTACCCTCTGGTAAGTTAGAAAATAAGTTGGGTCCTTAAAGGACTCAAATAAAGGAAAATCGCAGCAAGGAAAATATGTTAAAAATTATTTTGGTCAAAACTTGCTTTAAAAATATGTTCTGATATTTTTCTCGGGTTGATAGAAAACGTTCCAAGAATCATGCCAAACTTTGAATTTTTCAATTTCGAGTTCAAATGAACTCTGGGCACAACTTTAAATAAAAAAGGCACATCCATTATTATCCAATTTCTTTTTTGAAATATTATCCTATTCGTAATTATCCTATTCTTTTTCCATCATTATCCTATTCCATCATTATCCTCTTTCTTTTAATCGTTACTATCCTATTTATTTTTCTTCTATAAATAGGAGGCTAAGGTTTCATTTTTCATTTATTTTTCAAATCGAAACGCCGAGCAGCTTCTAGAGAAGGTACGACTCTAGTTTCCTATTTCATTTCTGAAATAGTCATTTTGAAGGTGTCAATGCGTAGATCACAAATACGTGATTGAAATGATGACACGACAGACAATCACGATGAAAAACCGTCATGACCACTGTCAAAAGTCACCACCACCCCTCAAATCGGTGACTCTTTCAGGTCGCCGAATCAAAAAGTGTCTTTAGGGTTTTATGTTCTATGTATATTTATATATATTTTCCATGTTGTCACTTTTTAATTTCGGGTATATTTTGGGTATCCGATTATTAAATTGTAGTCTTTTTCAGATCTATCCTTCGTGGATAGCCCTATCGTATTTTTAAGCTTAAAAGTTGTTCCGTGTCAAAATATAGTATTTTTATTTAAAGTTTCATATTTTTCCAATGGGCGGATCTTGCGGTATGAATTTATTTGTACCGAATTAATTTTAGGATACGGGTTTGACCACCCCGTATGCCAAAACTTCCAAAAGGGTTTTTCTTTATAAAAATGCCTTGAGTAAAGTTCCCTTAAGAGTCAAAATATTTTGATGACCCAGGTGCTGCGTATTAAGATAGTAGATTTTATAATATTTACTTCAAAGCTAAGACAGGTTAGATTTTGACCTAATGATGGTCTTTTATCGAAACTAAGTTGCCGGATAATCTTGTAGGCGCAGAAAAAGAGACTTCTAGTTGAGACCAGAACTAGAATCTAGATCTAGCTATTCTAGATCTGATTTTCAGGTGGCTTTTTGTTATATAAAAATGTATTTCGGGTTATTAAGCCCTGATATTTATAAAATGAATATGATTGAATATCTAACTCATGATTGTATTTAATGTGCTCTCTTTACTCATGTAAGTCTTACTACTGTTTTTGGTTACGAAACTACAATGGTTCATGATATCGAGCCCCAAGCAAATAGGGCAGTGTCCAACCTTAAGCAGCCGAGTTGTGTACACGAACCGACTCACCGTAAACATTATAGGGGAGAGTGACGCACAATGATGGAACTAAAATGATTTTTGTATACATGGAATTCATAAATTTTCTATTTTAAAAGCTTTCCATGATATGCTTAAAATATGATTGGATATTCTATTTTATAAAATAATTGTGAAGGTTTTTCTCAAAAGTACCCACTGAGTGCATTAGTACTCACGCCCAAAAATCTTTTCAAATATTTTCAGGATGAGCTGCGGAATGGTGGATGGCTGTGCTAAGGCTGAAGGGCTATCGTTTGATGTATATGTTTCATTTTCCGCTATGGAGTCTAACTGAGAACATGCTTCCTTTTGAGTCTGAATAAATGAACTACGTTCTTTTTCGCTTACTCTGATTATTATTACGGATTGTTTGGTTCTCTGAATCCCATTTTCTTTATTGTTATGGAGTGTTCGGTTCTCCAAATCCCATTTTCTTTACTGCTACGGAGTGTTCGGTTCTCTGAATCCCGTTTTCTTTACTGCTATGGAGTGTTCGGTTCTCCGAATCCCGTTTTCTTTTACTGTTATGGAGTGTTCGGTTCTCCGAATCCCATTTTCTTTATTGTTACGGAGTGTTCGGTTCTCCGAATCCCGTTTACTTTCCGTTCCTGATAAGCGAAAGCCTGGCATTTATTTACTTTCCTTATTTAGACAGGCGCAAGCTTGGCTTTACATTACTTTCCATGTCAAGGCAAAAGCCTGGCTTTATATTGCTTTCACGACAGGTAGGAGTCTGGCATCTCTTTACTTCATGTATTTGGACAGACATCAGTCTGGCCTTTTTCATGCCTAACCTATTTAACAGTTAACCTTTGAACTGTTATTATTTACATTGAAGTTTGCCTTCGTTATTCTTTCTTGGGTTCATCCTAAGAGTCATGGTATCTGGTTTGAGTCATTTCATATGCTTTAAAAGCGTGGATTGATCCATTTATATAGGTTATGCTGCCCAAATTTTTAGGGCACTAACCCTATTTCTTTAATTGCTTCTGTTCAACAACCCCTTCCCCCAAATAGCTCACCGGTCCCCTGTCCTTCTCCCGGGATCGGGGCGCTACATGATCACCTTGAAGCTGAACAACTCAGCAGTTGCTCTTAAACAACTTCAACAAGCTGAGAAAGCAGCCAGAGCTGAACCTTTGAAGGAAGCAACTGGCTCAGCTTCAAAGAGAAAAAAGGTCAAACAACTCTAAAGGAAGCATAGAAGCTAGTCCGGTTCGACCGCTCAAGAAGAGGAAACTGACGTAGAAGTCACTCAGCAACTGATCAACAAAACTGATCAAATCAGTTTACAGGAGTTACAATCAGTTCAGAACAAAACTGACGCTCAAAGCTTAACTCCTCAACAGCTGTCTTAACAGTCCTCTTCAATCAATCAGTTGGCCGTATCCCAGCTGATCCACGATAAGCTTCTCTTCTCCACTGCCCCTCAAGCTTATTTTTGAATAATTACCGTTGTGATCATTAATTTTTAAAATCTTACATCCAACGTTCTGATTTCAAAATAAGCTCACTATTCATCTAGGTTGCCATTAAAGTCTCTTTGCTAAGCATTAAATTAGCAACTATAAAAGTAGAAATGAGAGATGCATATCTGAGCGATATAAATAGCAAATCTGCAGGAAAAGTATTTTGCTATTTATGCCAACTACCAATTTTTAAAATCCCTTGGTTCCCAACAGTTTCGACGCCTCACATTTGACATGATGGTTGCATGGGAGTTTCCTGAAGCTGACAGTGAACCATTTCTACATGTATGTGTTCTAGTGTTTGAGTAGCTCTGTAGCTGGTCACCTCTTATTACATGCTGATCACTATTCGCTTCAGACTATAATTCTTTTTACCTAATTATTTTCAATTCTGAGGAAAAGATTGGGCGTCATTTAGGGTACTGAAAATTGGTTCACAACTACAAAAAATTGACTCATATTTATAACAGGTGGATGATGATGTCACAGTTGGAATTGAGGCTTTTTCTAGGATTGCCCCAGCAGTTCCTGTTGTTGCTGATGTGGTTGTGGGTGATAAAATATTTGAGGTGCTTGCAGCTTCAACTAGTAATCGGCTTCATTTCTCAGTTTATGACAAGTACCTCATTCAGAACTGATGAAACGTGAGACACACAATGAAATTGAGAGGAAAAAGCTATCTGAAGACCTTGAACAGGTATTGCATATATTCTTAGTTGAAAGAAGCTAGTATTCGTTGTTTGTTCCATGCTCCCTTCTCCACAAATTTTGCGATCATTAATTTCTAGTTCTGGTTGTTGAATATTTACTGATTGATTAGCTGTATCTTTGATCTGCTATTGCTATATTTCTGTAGCCTGATGTCTTGAGAGCCAAAGTTTTTCTTGATAGTTTGGTGTTTGCTGATCATAAAGTCAAAATCCAAGTGGATAGTCAAGATGCATGTATAATTTATTCAGCTGATTATCAATCAAATCAGATAGCTGATCAGCTAAAAGCCATCGAGTGCTCTTGATAAATGCATGCAAGTCTACTTCTTTATAAACAAGAAGATGTGATCACATTACTATTCTAAATCCTTCTCCTTGTCCTCATTCTTATTCAAGAACACTTCTCCCTAACCTCACTTATCCTTGCAGAGATGGCTCATCCATTTCATATGATGAACTTTAAGCTTCTTATCAAAAAGATAAGAAAGGATACGTATATAAACCTAGAGCTTCTTCAAGCTCACATAGGTTCAGAGAAGACGGTCCAACTTCTAACATCTTCGGAGAATTGCGGGCTACTTCCGTTCGTGAAGACTATGGCCTCCCGACGGATCTCTTTGTATGTAGTTGAGTTCTACTATAATGCGGAAATGTAAGGTAACAATATTGTCTCAGTCGTCTACAATCATGTCGTCACTGTCACCAAGGATACCTTGATAACACTGTTTCGACTACCAGGTGACGGCCTAAAGGTGCACGAACAGGCGCTTCCCAGCAAGATAGAGCTGTGGAATGGATGGAAGCTTTCCCATGTTCACCATCGTGATTTCTCTTATAACTTAAAGGAAAGCCTCTCCCCAGAAATTGTCCAATTCATGGACATTGTTGTGCACATCATTTTCAAAAATCTTGACAACACGCAGTTTATAGAAAATAATGCCACATCATGGCTGCCATATATTTTTTATGCAAAGCCGACTGGGCATCCTTCATCCTTACTTAACTCCATCGTCATATTGAGCTAGCTGAAATCCATCAAGCAACTGGTACCTTTAAAGCCAAGGTCGGGTTTCTAAATCACCTCCGCCATATCATTCAAGAACAGATAGAGGAGAAAATTCCAGGTGTCCAGGTGGAGCACTCCTCTCCAGACAAGAACTACTTCCGACAGTCTTTCTCCGTCGGAAGAACGGTGGAAATTCCATCAAGCCAAGGTCGTCTAGAAGACCACTCGAAGAAGCTCACAGCTCAGATAAAGGGAAAGAGCTTCTACTTGAAGCTGACCCTTCAGCTAAAGAGTTGTAGTCGATTACTGAAAGTGCATCATTCAGTTATATGAGTGATCAGTCAAGCGCCCCAACCAATAGCGAACTCCCCTCCACGGCTCACTAGGATTCTCTGGAGGAAAGATTTGGTCATTTTCTTGACCATGAGCTGAAGAGAAGTTTTGGTCTGATTGGGGAACTTGATTCCACATTGTTTGACCAGCTGAAGAGGTATCTCCAATACCATCTATGGAGATTTTAGGTGGATGATCGAACCATGCTACACCTAGCCAGGGCAAGAGACGACTCTTTCTGGATAACTAAAGGCGAGTGGAGCAGAAACTGGATGAACTATCCTCTCAGCATGCCGCCAACAATCTCAGAAATCATGGATTACATGATTAAGAGATTCAAATGCTCTGTACTGCCTGAAGCATCTCTCCTAGACAATGAGCTAACCAACTCATCCTAAACTCCACTGCAAGAGGATTTGTTCATCCCCTCCACCGATGAGATTTTTGATAGTTTTACATCAGCCGATATTAGAAGGGAAGATCCATTCTCTCTCTCTCTGATCTTGCTTACCTGATGCCAACTGAAGAAGTATATGCATGGCTATCATCGTCTATGCCTGACCTCCTAGATCCCCATGCTACTGACAATTTGTTGGCAACGTCCTTCTCCTTTATGCCACAATTGCCAGTCCCATCCCACGAGCCTCATCAGTTCACCCTTTTAGATGATGCCAAAAAGGGAGAAGAGAAAAATGATGATGGAAGAGCTTGGGAATGGAAAAATAATGATGCTGGAAATCTAACTCTCTGGGATCAAATCCAGAGAGAAGCACAGCTTCAGGGAGAAGTCCAACTTGAGCAACAAGCACAACAAACTTGGACTTGGAGGAATGCTCAACAAACTTGGGGCATTCACAGCATTCCAGGTATCTCTCCTAGCATAAGATGAAGGGGAGAAACGAGCAAAAGAGGAAAGAACTGAATGGCGTTCAGTTCTCAAAGACAGCTGATGAAGGAAGTTCAAATATCATATCTTGATATTCTCTCTCTCTCTCTCTCTCTCTCTCTATTATACCTTAACTTCCTCATGCTTCTTCAAGTTCTCTCTATCTATGCTCTACAAGCTCGTATATAATAGATTAGTTCCCAATATGTTTTGATTCTCAACATGCTCTAATCCAAAGAGAATGAAAATTAAGATTACATGATTGATACTATGAAAAATAGCAGAACTCAAAAATCTGAGCATCCAGAGAACTGAAATCTCTAAGCTTTCCAAAAGCTTTGCATTATCTCTCTGATAAAAAAAGTAGTAGAATAATCACTAACAGGTTTTGGCATTCTTGCTGAGTCTTAACATTCATGCAAAAGAACAAGTATTGTCAGATGCTTACAGTTCAGTCACATTACAACAATAATATGCTTTATACATGCCTAAAACTGAACTTTTATGATAAAGCTTTGTTACTTGTTCTGATAATCGTCTAAGAGCTCTGATGACTATTCTAATAATTCTTGTCCTGATGAGCCCAAGATAAGCATGGAACCGGACGTCAAGATGTCTAGAGAGCCGGATTAAAGTTTGATGTTGGAGAGCTGATGTTGGACGTGTGTCCTTGTTTATTTTAATTAGTTATTTTAATTATTTGAAGTATTTATTTTAGTTTTGGATTTTATTTAATTAGCAGTCCAATTTACCACAACCTGTTTAGGTGATATTGGAACCAGTAGTAGTTTTAATTAGCCCAATTCGAATTCTAGGCCCAAGACACTTTAATTTTCGTTCCTTAGGTTAATTATTTAGGGGATTTTCATTCTTGATGTTTCTCAGACTGGATTTGAATGAAAAACAGCTTTACGCTTTTCTCCCGTCTCACAAACAAACATCGGTTCTTTGGTAGAGTTTGGTTCTGGTGATTCCAAGCTTGAAATCTATTGTCTCGTTCGTGATATCTCGTAGTATCCGGGTTAGACAGCCATTGAAGGTTGCTCCATAGGCGCGTTCCGAGTTCTCATCGATTCGGGGTTCGTTTCGGGTAAGTTTCACCTATCCTTTTCATTTTTCTTCATCATCGATCCTTCCACCATCACCACAGCCACCACCCACGTCCATAACACTCCCATATCATCATCAACACCCTCAAAATCGTCCCACTTCAGATCGAAACCCGGATTCATCGATTTAGGTCTAAAAACCCTAAATCGGGTCAGAAACTTCCAACCATTCGATCCCTTAAACCACTTGGCCAAATTAGCTGAATTTTGGATATGTTTTGAATCTCTACAGATTGTGCCTTGTGTTAAAATTTTAGCTCAATCTGAGGTGTTTTGCATAGGTTTCTGTTCATGTCTTTAATTTAGGGTTTTACGGGTTATTTGGGGTTGTTTTGTGTTTAATTCTTGTTGAATTCGAATTTCTTGATTTAGTAAAATATATTGGATTATTAATTTGTGATTGTTCAGTTTTGTTTGGATTGAATCAATCATATAGTTGTCGTGTGTTCGTTTCTTTACTTCCGCGTATTATTGACCGCATCATAAATTTTGGTATCAGAGCCACGTCAACTTCGGTTGGTCATGGTTCAATCCAAATTTGTGTGTGACACAGTAGGGGCAAAAGTAGTCGATCCCATTGAAAAAAAAACCTACAAAAAAAAGAAAAAAAAATTCGATAAAAAAAAAGAGAAAAAAAAGAAGAAGAAGTTGATCGAGCCCTATTGTGTTCACCGTGTTTCTTGAGTATCTTGATTCATTCTTGAAGTTCTTGGTAGTTCTTGATTAGTTCTTGGGTGATTCTTGCATCGGATAATAGTTGTGTCTTCATTTCTTCGTGTTTGTGTCGCGATTGCCGTCCTTCGTCGAATAGCGATTGGGGACTATATTGCAATGAATTCTTGCATTATTGGAGTCATAATTTTCTTGTATCAGCTGTATTAGTAGGAAAGAGGGTCGAAATTTGTGTCCTAGTTGAATTAGGATTGGTTTTGGTACTTTCCTAGTTGATTTGGGATTAGTTTGGTAGTTTCCTAGTTGGGTTTGATTTGTTTCCTTGTTGAATTATTGATATTATTTTGGTACAATATTCATCCAAATTCTTAGCACTTCCTACTCCATAATTTCGCCCATTCCCATTTATCTAGCCGATTCCACCCCTATCCACCGTTTTCAGCCCAAAAATCGATTTTCTGCAGATTTTGCTCCCGAACTCTGATTTTCATCCATAATACCATTCCGGAAGCAGAACGATGTTCTGGACAAGACACAAAGCAACGCTGTGATATACGTGTACTTTTGGCCGAATTCTATCGTCTTCAGGGTGAAATCGCCCGTTGAACATTTTCCGATTTTGCCGTTTCTTCGAATTTTCCTACCTTTTCGCCCCTACAGTATACCTTTACCTTTATAGCCTACTTCGTGGTGTTTTGTGTACCCCGTGGTACTTTGGGAGTCAAGTTCGAGCTCTTGACTAGAGCTGGAGGAATCACTAGCAATTCTACTACTGGAATTCGAGTTCTACTGTGAGTCGTTGGAGTTCGAGCTTTATTGAGTGTTTATACACTTTGAGTACTATACACGAGAGTAAAAAAAAAGTGAGTATGAACTCAAGCATGGGAACTCGTACACAGTCAATATTTGACAAGCTGGATTTAATGGAAAAGTTAGTAGATCAGATCGCACAGCACTATACGCAAAACCTTCCATAGTCCAGCTGTAGGCCACCCATTGGAAAACCCGTATATGCACCACCGCCACCAAGAATTCGGCCACATGTTGTTCCACTGACAACACCTGTACAGTTTACTTCACCCGTTCAGCCGGCCATTGTTACACAGTCTACATCACCACCAGTTCAGCTGGTCATTAATATGCCAAGTCAAGATACAGTTGTTGTAATAGCTGAAGTTGCAGAATCAGGTCCTGCAGTATTTGAGAAACTTGACGCCAATTTAACTAGTCCACTTGAGGATACAAATGAAATTGAAGTGATATAACCAAATCTGGAAGTATCAAATTTCGTTCATGCAGTGACAGATTTCAAAGAAGCCAGGTTGGACTTGTCAGTTTCATCAAAATCCAATCTGGAAGTTCTAACTCAAGAAGAGTCCAATCTAGAGCTATTAGTTTTGAAAGAAGATGATCTAAAGTTGCTCATGCAATCCAATCCAGTGCATAATGAGTTTGCAGTTGATGAAATGCAGCAATTGGAAGCTAATCGGGGAGGAATTGAAGTCGTTCCTTCTGCAAGTTGTGTTGATGAATCCGATATTCAAGAGAAGTCGAACATGGGAACTTTGTTAATATCACCTTTTTATTATCAACTTGTTCATTGTTCTACTTTATTTCAGGTTGTCAAAGAAGAGCCACCAGAAATGCAGATCATTCGCAGAATGGTGGAAATTGATGCACTAAAAATGCAATTTGCTGATTTAGAGGTGAAGTTCCTTAGAGATCAAATTCTGCAGCATTCTCATAAATTTCTCTCCAAGCTATATATGCGCGTCTTTGATCCGGGAGGACTGAATTCGAGGTCGAATTCTTTTGAGAAAGGGGGGAATGATGAGCCCGAGATAAGCATGGAATCGGACGTCAAGATGTGTAGAGAGCCGGATTAAAGTTTGATGTTGGAGAGCTGATGTTGGACGTGTGTCCTTGTTTATTTTAATTAGTTATTTTAATTATTTGAAGTATTTATTTTAGTTTTGGATTTTATTTAATTAGCAGTCCTATTTATCACAACCTGTTTAGGTGATATTGGACCCAGTAGTAGTTTTAATTAGCCCAGTTCGAATTCTAGGCCCAAGACACTTTAATTTTTGTTCCTTAGGTTAATTATTTAGGGGATTTTCGTTCTTGATGTTTCTCAGACTGGATTTGAATGAAAAACAGCTTTACGCTTTTCTCCTGTCTCACAAACAAACATCGGTTCTTTGGTAGAGTTTGGTTCTGGTGATTCTAAGCTTGAAATCTATTGTCTCGTTCGTGATATCTTGTAGTATCTGGGTTAGACAGCCATTTTTCTTCATCATCGATCCTTCCACCATCACCACAGCCACCACCCACGTCCATAACACTCCCATATCATCATCAACACCCTCAAAATCGTCCCACTTCAGATCAAAAGCCGCATTCATCGATTTAGGTCTAAAAACCCTAAATCGGGTCAGAAACTTCCAACCATTCGATCTCTTAAACCACTTGGCCAAATTAGCTAAATTTTGAATATGTTTTGCATCTCTACAGATTGTGTCTTGTGTTAAAATTTGAGCTCAAAGGAAGCAGCCAACTAAAGCTTTAGTTAAAGCTAAGCTTCCAAGAAGCCAACTGGAGTCCAGAACTGAAGCTTTAATCAAAGCTAAGCTGCCGGAGTACAGAGCTGAAGATTAAGGCAGCTGAGAAAATGTCAAACTGGACCATTCCAGAACTGAAGCTTAAGGCAGCTGAGGAACTGCCAGCTGGACTATTCCAGAGCTGAAAGCTAAGGCAGCTGAGGACCTACCAACTAAAGTCTAGAATTGAAAGCCGAGCAACTATACTCCCAAGCAGTTAATGAAGATCCTGAATTTAATGAAGAAGATCTTCAAGCAACGGCTAGTTCAAACAAAGCTTCAATGGCTACATAATTTCAATTACTATCGATCAACTGAATCAATGATTGGTGGAACCTAACAGTCACAAAGATCACTCATCTATTTAAAGAAGAGTGAATCTCATTTCATTACAAGACTTTCTGATCAACACTTTTGCTAAACATATTTTTGCAATACTGAGCTTTTTTTCTCCCTCCCCACAGCTCAAAGTGCTAATCATCTGCAGCAGAAAGTCCCAACTGAGAAGAAGTTCTTCAAAGAATCAACCAATTAGCTAGCTATTGAAGAATCCAGCCAGAGCCAAGCTTCTCAGTTCAAGATACTCAATGATCAACTACTCAGCTCAGTTTAAGGAGCAATCAAAGTTGATAATAGTTTCAAGACTGTCTTCTTGAAGATCGAGAGAGATCTAAAATCTTGTAAAGATGGGCAATAACACCTAAAGTCCCAGCGAGCAATTGGGAGCGGTAAGTGTGAGCTGTTGACCATCACCGGCTGAGGAAGGGCATACCGACGGGTCTATTTTTCCGAGATAACACCAGTTGAAAAGGAGGCCACGCTCGAGTGAAGGGTGTCATTTTCAGATTCAACAGTTTATCTTCGCTGTGCAACTGTAATAAAGAAACTTTACACTTGCATAGTGGATTGCCCTTTTAAGTAAGGAAGAAAGGACATAGAAGTTGAAGCTTCAAACCTCTATAAATCACTTGTGTGTTGTTCAACTGTCAAAACTTTTGCATACACAAAGTTGCACACAACTCCACACAAGCTGCACTCTTGAGCTAAGTTCTCTATCTCAACTAACTAGTGCACTGATAAGTTTTTAAAAGCGAGTCAAGGGCCTTATATATATTCCGCACAAAAGTTCAAAGTTTTTGAGTTAGTTTATTCACCCCCCTCTAAACTGACTTTGACTCGCCAGGGACCAACACTATTATTTTTTTTTTCAACGGTCAAGATCACAACCTGCCGGTTAGACTAACCAGCGGTTTGTATTATTTTTTTCAAAAACCACTCCGCAGGCATACATATTCATAGACCCGCTCTGATACATATGTAGCGTCCCGAACCCTGAGGCCTGGTGCGCCAATGGGGACACACAAGATAATAGAAAATCACAATAAAATTTTGCAAACTAACATAAGCCATTTTCTTGAATTATAAAAATTCGGACAGTACTTCTTTTGAAATATTAATAAATTTCACGCTAATAGGAGTTTACCAATCATACAAGATAAGACTTTTCAACTAATATATCATTTTAAAATCACATATTTCGATCAACCAATCAAAACCATGTTCAACCTTGACTAGTCAAAAATTAATCATCCAACATTCAAAATATGTGAGTAAGGCTATGACGATCATGCGTCCATAAAATTTTCAAATAATCCATAAACATACAGCGAAAGCATAAATAATCATATTTTTTGACCAAAACTAAATGGAGTTAATATTTCAAAAACTAAAATATGGTCAAACATGCAACATGTCCATATTAGTCCACGTCCGCCACCTACCGTCATCAATTACCCAAAAATATTTTTAAATAGTGTGGTTGAGTGCCAGAAACACTCTGTGGAAATACTTATACATTCGCCCAATAATTTACAATAAGAATATCAATAAATTCATATTTGACATATCGTAAATCATATGCTCAATAGACATAGTAAAGACCGACCCTAATGTGATCACATATAAACTATAAAATATTCATAACATGAACATATTCATAAGTAATTGCACCTGAGTGCCATATTTGGAAATCCTCATATGAGTTGTATCAATCCACATTGAGCAACATAAGCATAAATCATTTTCATAATGGGCAAAAGTTTAAATATAATTTCGAAAGCATTTGGTAAGTAAACCCACCTTATAGCTAGGTTAGTTGTAGCTTTATCCATGAATTCTCATCCGAAGCCAGCCATCAGATTAGGACCTTATGCTTAAATATAGGAATAGCCTTAGTCGTCCTCCTAAATGGGTCTCGGGTTAGGACCTATACATCAAAACTATATCTTAATAACATATTAATCTTCTAAACATATACTATAATGTAAATAAGGATCTGTGGAACAAATACCTAAAATAAGAGTCGTAACCTGACAAAAAGTTGCCTTAAATTCATAGGAGGAAATTATAAAACTTAATTTAAGATTTAAAGGATCATAGAATATTAGTATGGAAATATTGATTTATTATATCATACACTTAATTTCGAATTTAATCTAAATTAAGCAAAATAAAGAAATAAAAATAAAGTAAAAGTATAATATGATTATATAGTCAGGAGGGCTTGAACACTGACCAAAAACATAAGTGAAATAATAAACACTTAACCACTAGGCTAGAAGAGTTTATACAATTTTAATTAAACTACTTTAATTAAAAAAATAGAACTATAAAAAATTCATCAAAGTGGCTTGAACATTGGACCTCTAGCATAAAAATTGAACTTACACCATTGAACTAAACATCATTTTCCATGAAAATTAACAATTTGAATTTAATTAAATAAAGTCATAAATTGTGTCTTAGACCTCATAACATAAACATAAGAATTTGTCCATTTAGTCCCCTTGGGGATGGCCTAGTAGTGGAGTGATGTTTCTTGAAGCCAAAGGTCTGAAGTTCGACCCACCACCAACACCACTAGATGTGAGCTTGTCTCACCTGGCTTGCCAAGTGTGGTTTACCTCCACTGTGTAGGTTTGTAGGCTATTACACAGGGGCGGGCTTTACTCAGTACACACCACGATAGCGACTGCGGGTTACACTCGATAATAAAATGCGGAATTAAGATAAAAAAGGACTTCATAATCGGGTTGTAATGTAGGCTTTTGGACAAGGGAGGGAAAATATAGGCCAAGTGACTAAATCGGACTTATTGAGTTAAATTACTCTCACTACTTCCTCACTTAACACTCAACCTCAATACCAACCGAGTAAAACTAGACTTTGTCTAGTTCTCTTCCTCCTTTTCCAACACCATGCAATCAAAAGTATCAGCAAATTATGAGTATGGCCACTTAGCTACATTTTCTTTTCTTTTCTTTTTTTTCTTTATTTTTTCTTTTTCATCAACATTTTCTTTTATTGAATCTTTTTTTTTTCAGTGCCATATGAAAATTCCAACTCCTTAATCCTTTTCACAAGCCACACCCTATCAAATTATTCTCCCCAAAATCCACCAAAATAATTCATCCCACCTATCATAGTTCTACCCACCCAACAAGTCCGAGTGAAAAGAAACCTATTGACGACAGGATTAAATTATCTTGGCTAACAACGGATTGGCTCCAAAGCTTAACGGGGCTTACAATAGACATTTGAAAGTTTTGGCCAAGAATACACAGGATAAAAAGAGGGTTAAGAAAAACGACCTTAAATCATCTCAAAATCCCACATCATTCTGTTAAACTTGAGCAGACAAGAGGCAAGTTCTAGACATTCAACAATAACCCAGCCTTCACACACAAGAAAATGAAAATAAGGCTCAAATTCTCAAAGGACAGTCACAGGTCAAGACAACCAAGAAATTCGTCGCAATTGTACCTATCATGCTCATAGTAAACTCAATAAAGACAATCAATTTCAATAAACCTAGCATTCATCATTGGCAACCATCATTCATCACACTACATAGCATGAGAGTAATCTAATCCAACACACACTCGGCATCATAGCAGAAAGCAGTAAACGTGCCTACAACCTAAACCCTAAACTAATGCAAGTGGACTCACTAAATGAAAAAAGCGATTAGAAGAAAATTTTAGAACAGGGATTCAAGGCATAATGTCCATCCACCCCCCCAAACTTATACTCAAACGAGCATAAGTTTGAAGACACGGACGAGAAGACCTTGAATTGCTAACCTCAGAAGAAATCACGGCGGGGACAGGTTCGGGGGAAACTGCAACCCCCACTGCTGCATCATTTCTAGCATTGTAGCTACATTTGAGTCGATAGCTCCCACGCGTGTGTTCATGTGAGTGAACTCGCCCCGCAGTCCCTGCACCTCAGATTCGACCGATGAGAGATGACCTTCCACATCCTCTAGGCACTCCTCCGCAGAGCAGGGGCGAGATCGACGATGTCCCCCGACTCGTAAACTAGAAGGGGCATCGGTATCCACCTGCGAGTCAGCACCCCCAGTGCTAGCTCCACCATCACCCTCAACAGACTGCTCATCCTCCTCCTCTGCGTCGGCCTCTTCATCCTCCGCTAACTTGGCCACACGAGCTCGAAAGGGCAACACCGGCTGAGTGGCGGCCATGGCGGCTTGATCGGCCGGTGAAGACATACTCCAGTTTTTGGAGTGATGCCAGTCGAACACTCTCATCAGATGACGATTCGACAAAGGAAAGTGGTCTGCCGACTTCTGTGTGAAGAAACACCTTCCAGCCCAATCCACGCATATGACATCCATATTAATCAAAGTCTCAACAGACATCACCATATTTCCAGACAGCACCTCCCAATCAGTGAAGTCAACCCCGCAATATGCCGCAATAGGCGTGATGATGCCGCCACAAATGAGAATGTCGCTTTAATTGGCGGCTGTGTGGCTCAAGTGTGAAGCTATGTGGGCCCCAGATTACAATTTTGACACCTCAGAGCACACCACAAGTAGAAGATCTCCCGGCTTTGCACAGTGCCACTATCATATCGAGCAAAAAGAGCATTTGCACACGCTCGTTGCAGGAAGTGGAAGACGGGGTTGCGGATCATGGAGGCCTTGGCCGTACGAGGCCGGAAGTTAGAGCCAGGGTCAGCATCATTCACCTTCGTGATAGCCTTCCAAAAGGCGTCATCCTCCCAAGATGGCTCGGTAGGATTCCCGCACTCATTGTTGAAAATGCGATTCAAATCATCCAAGAAAATAGTGAAGGACCGATTGTCCAGCTGAAAAGAAATACTGGATGGGTATCTGGCGCCTCTCCGCTTGTAACACGAAATAGTACTCAAGAACTCCAACATCATTCTTCGATATGAGGGCCATTGTCCTTCCAAAACAAAACCGACCCCTCCTCACTGGCAAAGGGTCCAGAAATCGTCATTCAACCCAAGGGCCCGGAGCACGGAAGTGTCTGGGTAACGAGATGGAAAACACTCCAATTGAACAAGCTGGTCCCAACGTTCACGATGTTCAAAGTCATTCAAAACGACCCCAAAATGGATTGGGTCATTGGGGTTCTCGGGGGCCGCTCCCCTTCCTCCACGTCAGCCTCTAGCAATCCTCGGGGCCATGAGTATGAATTTGGTACCTAAACATCATCAAGAATGAGCCCACGATATACAAAATAAGGCAAAGTCGCACCCCATAGGTCTAAAAAATGCTCAACACACACTACTCATGCAAAGAGGAAAGTGGCTAAGCCAAGGCCAACACATGAATTCAAAGTGCTAGCTCAAATCAAAATTCACCCCCCAAACATTCCTTTATTAGTCAAAATAAACAAACTCTACCCCAAAATCAAGCATGTACCCCCCATAATCATCTCTCAACAACAACACCAAGCCAAAGGAAAAGACATGAAAGCATGAAAATCATTATGATAAGAGAAAACCTTCAATTTCAATCAAAACGCCACGCATGCCACATGTTCCATAAAATGCTCCAAAGAGAAAAGAGAATTAAATCACAAAATTGAGCAACCCCAAACTTACCCATCATCTCCAAACAACACCAAGCAACTTGAAAGAGAAAGAGGGTGAGAAATTTCGTACCTTTTGAGAGAAATTTACCAAAATTCGAATTAGGGCACAATTGGGGAAGAATTCAAGCTTTTCCTTGCAATTCTCTCAATTGGAATGGTGAAAGAGGACCCAAGGCAAAGAGGAGAAGAGGGAGGGGGGGAGGAAGGGAAGAAATCGAGCCCTAGGGGAATTGGAGAGGGAGAGGGTCGAGTTTTTCTTGCCAATTTGAAGGGGTGTGCGTCTGTGAATGGGAAAGGAAGGAAAAAAACGTACCTGTTTTAAAAGAATGAGGGCTGGGCACGCTACACGGCATGGGCCGTGCTGTCGGACGGCATGGTCCGTGCCATCCATACCGAGAGTTCCAGGTCGCGCTATGTTCAGCGGCACGGGCCGTGCTGTGAGACAGCACGATCCGTGCCGAAATTTAATTTTTTTTTTAAAGTTGGGGTGTACCCCGTTCTCTTCGGAAACGAAAACAAAACACAAAAATAAAATAAAACAAAACTTAAAAGAAAGCAAAAACGGTGGGTTACCTCTCACCAAGTGCTTCATTTAACGTTTTTAGCTAGACGATACCTCGTATATGCTCATGGATCATTGAGAAGTGTGACCCGTAAATTCCGCTCGTCAGCTGGGTACCGAAAATAGTGTTTGAGGCGGTGACCATTGACTGAAAATGTGCTCCCATCGGCACACTATAATTCATACGTGCCATTCCAACTTGTTTTGTACATCGCAAATGGACCCGTCCACCTAGATTTAAGTTTGCCTGGAAATAATCTCAACCTTGAGTCATAAACAAGAACTTTATCTCCAGGGGCGAACTCCTTTTGCTTGATGACACGATCGTGGAATTTGCTGGCCATCTCCTTATAGATGCACGAATTCCCAAAAGCTTCGTTTCTCCATTCCTCCAACTTCAACAATTGATGAGCCCTCTCAACTCCAGTTTCTTGGAACTCAAAATTGATCTTCCTCACAGCCCAATATGCCTTATGCTCGATTTCCACGGGTAAATGACAGGATTTACCAAAAATAAGCTGGTAAGGAGACATACCGATTGGAGCTTTATATGCAGTACGATAAGCTCACAGAGCATCATCAAGGCGATCCGCCCAATCCTTTCGATGCACCACAGTCTTCTCGAGAATTTGTTTGATTTCTCGATTGGTAAGCTCGGCTTGTCCGTTTGCTTAAAGATGGTAGGGCGACGTAACTTTATGTGTCACACCATATTTAGCTAGCAAGCTTCCGAGCCATTTGTTGTTGAAGTGCGACCCCCCATCACTAAGCAAAGCTATCGGGGCTCCGAACCGAGTCAAAATGTTTTTGCGCAAAAACTTCAACACCACTTTGGAATCATTGGTGGTAGTAGGAACGGCTTCCACCCAACGAGACACATACTCCACAACAAGCAAAATGTAGAGGAATCCTCGAGATTTAGGGAATGGTCCCATAAAATCTATCCCCCACACATCAAATAGCTCTACAACCATGATCGTCTTCTACGGAATCTCGTCCCTCCTTATAATATTGCGAACCCGTTGGCATCGATCACACTTGGAGATAAACGCATGGCAATCTCGGTAAATATGCGGCCAATAGAACCCGCTTTGTTAGATTTTCATGGTGATTCTATTGGCTGCGAAATGGCCTCCACTGGGTGAACTGTGGCACTGCTCTCGAACACATCTCCGAATCACTGAATCAGCGCATCGCTTGTACAAAATGGGCTCCTCCCAATAGTAGAATTTAACATCATGGAGGAATTTCTTGCGCTGGT
The DNA here is from genome assembly GCA_026008535.1 of Perilla frutescens. Taxonomy (NCBI): domain Eukaryota; kingdom Viridiplantae; phylum Streptophyta; class Magnoliopsida; order Lamiales; family Lamiaceae; genus Perilla; species Perilla frutescens. The sequence continues at coordinate 10,837,924 of BRKX01000004.1, forward strand.
AGGAGCTAAGATCCTTGGGTATGACACGAATTACTATGTAATTCACAATGTCTGCATACCACGGAGTTTTGTCAACGGCTTTCACTTCTAGCACTTGTTCATCCGGAAACTCTCATTTATAAGCAACTTTGGATCCTCACCTTCCACTGGTTTCTCCAAATGGGACAAGTGGTCTGCCACAGCATTCTCACAACCCTTTCGATCCTTGATCGCCATGTCAAACTCTTGCAGCAACAGGATCCATCGAATCAATCTCGGCTTGGCATCTTTCTTGGTAAACAGATACCAGATGGCTGCATGGTCGGTGTAGACAATGGTTTGCACCCCAATCAAATAAGCCCGGAATTTGTTGAAAGCAAAAACCACTGCTAGCAACTCCTTTTCCGTGGTGGTGTAATTCTGTTGGGCACAGTCGAGTGTCTTGCTGGCATAGTGAATGACTCGGAAGAATTTATCCCGCTTTTGTCCCAACACAGCTCCAACGGCAAGGTCACTGGCATCACACATCAAAACAAAGGGTTCAGACCAAATAGGTTGTATTAAAATTGGAGCACTTACCAGAGCCAACTTCAGTTTCTCAAATGCTTCCATGCACTCATTATCAAACTCAAACTGCACATCTTTCTCCAACAAAGAACACAAAGGCTTGGAGATTTTGGAAAAATCCTTGATGAATCTCCGGTAAAATCCAGCATGGCCAAGGAAGCTACGAACCGCCTTAACAGAGGTAGGAGGAGGTAGTTTCTCGATAGCTACAACTTTAGCTCGATCGACTTCCAGGCCGGCAGCAGAGACTTTGTGGCCAAGCACCACACCTTTGCGTACCATAAAATGGCACTTCTCCCAATTCAAAACTAAATTTGTCTCCTCACATCGCTGCAAAACTTGAGACAAATTCTCCAAACAATTATCAAAAGAGGAACCAAAGACAGAGAAGTCGTCTATAAATACCTCCATAATTTTCTCGATGAAACCGTGGAAGATGGCCATCATGGACCTCTGGAATGTGGCTGGAGCATTGCATAGGCCGAACGGCACACATCGATATGCAAAAACACCATAGGGGCAAGTAAACACCGACTTGTGTTGGTCCTCTGGGGCAATCATAATTTGATTGTAACCCGAATAGCCATCCAAAAAGCAATAATACTCGTACCATGCAAGTCTATCCAACATTTGGTCAATGAAAGGAAGGGGAAAGTGATCCTTACGTGTAGCCGCATTCAGAGCACGGTAGTCAATGCAGACTCGTCATCCCGTCACTAGCCGCGTCACAATCATCTCGTTCCTCTCATCCTTCACAACTGTCATGCCTCCTTTCTTTGCAACATATTGAGTCGGGCTCACCCACTCACTGTCTGATATGGCATAGATCATCCCGGTATCTAAAAGTTTCAAAACTTCTTTTCTCACCACATCTTGCATTACTGGATTCAACCTTCATTGTGCTTGCACTTTTGGCTTGTAATCCTGCTCAAGTAAAATATGATGCATACAAATAAACGGGTTAATCCCCTTTATGTCAGAAATTTGCCAACCTATAGCAGACTTATATTTTCTCAGCACTCTCAACAACTTATCCAACTCCGAATCAGATAGAAAAGCAGATACAATAACAGAATATGTATCATTCTCACCTAAAAAGGCATACCTCAAATAATCTGGGAGTGGCTTCATCTCTAAGACCGGTGGTGTAGGCACCGATTTTGCAGCAGGAGTCTCTGTCTCGACAATGCTCTCTGGCGGTGGATCTCGAATATCTAAGTATTTCACTGGTTCCTGCGGGAGTCCCTGTATAGAATCTAGAACAGCCAGATATTCTAAAATTTCATCACATGCAAAATCAAGAGAGTCAAAGGAATCAATAGAATAAATAGAGTGCTGGATACAGTGCTGTAGAGGGTCCTCCAACGCCATTGGCACATCGGTGTAGGCAAACTCATCCTCTACTAACTCTATCAATTTGCAGTCGTGAAACCCACTCTCGTGTGGCCTCTTCATAGCATCATATAGAGAGAATGTAATCTTCTCATCATTCATCCGGAATGTCAGCTGGCCATCTTGCACATCAATCAATGTACGACATGTAGCTAGGAATGGTCTTCCAAGAATCAATGGAATATTCTTGTCTTCCGGTATGTCGAGAACCACAAAATCTGCAGGGAAAATAAACTCATCGACCTTCACCAACACATCTTCGACAACTCCTCTCAGATAGGTGACTGATCTATCCGCCATTTGCAGTACAATAGAAGTCGGCTTGATATCACCAATTTCCAATCTCTTGAAAATCGACAAAGGCATTAGATTGATGCTAGCCCCCAAATCGCACAACACTTTACCAAAGGTGCGTCCCACAATTATACAGGCAATAGTAAAACTACCTGGGTCCTTCTGCTTCAGAGGCAACTTCTGTTGCAAGACTGCACTACATTCCTCAGATAGATTCACAGTCTCAAATTTGCCCAACTTTTTCTTCTTAGAAACGGCATCTTTCAGGAATTTGGCATAAACAGACATATCTCGTAAAGCATCTAACAGAGGAATGTTGATGTTTACCTTTTTAAAGATCTCCATAAATTTCTCCATCTTCTGCTCAGTCTTGACCTTAGCTAGCTTAGTTGGAAACGGGGCCGTTGAACTAGTAGGCACCGTCTAGGCTGCAGTAGTGGCGGTGCAGGAGTAGATAGAACCTCTGTAGCTGGAACTACTTCCTCATCTACTCTCTCGATCACATCATCATCTCCATCATCCTTCAGTAGATGCTTATGATTCGTGTACTCAGTTCCACTCCTCAACTGAATAGCATTGCATTGATCTTTTGGGTTGATCACCGATTGACTTGGAAACTGACCCGGCTTGTGTTGAGTAGATGAATTATTCACCATTTAGCCCACTTGAACCTCTAGCATATTCAACTGCTTGGACAGAGGACTCACAGTTCTCTCGATCTGTGTAATCTTTGTTCCAGTGGCTCCGATGAAGTTGTTCTGATTAGTGATTAACTGACCCATCATCTCTTCAAGTGAAGGCTTCTTTGGCTCAGAAGGACCTGCAGTGGGAGCAATAAAACTCGGAGGTTGCAGGGCGTTGTTGGGGACACCTTCTACTGCAGAGGATTCAGAGCCTTGTTGTTGTACTGCATTCACATCCATGTGTGCGCGCCGCTTCTCTAAAACTTGCTTCTTTAGTTCTTCAATCTCAGCTCTCAGTTCATCCATCCCAGAATCAGATACTGCAACGGCTGGCCTGGTTTGTCATCTCTCCATCGGCCACTGATAGCTAGTGGTTGTCATCTCTTTTATGATTCTTAGTGCTTCGGCTGCAGTTCTATTCACCAGACAACCTCCAGCTGAGGTGTCCACCAATCTTTTGGTGTTATTGGTCAATCCACTGTAGAAGTGAGTGATTTGCTGATCGGCGCTGAATCCATGTTGTGGGTACGATTGCAGCAAATCTCTGTACCTCTCACATGCTTCATAAATTGACTCATCTCCCATCTGTGAAAAATGAGTAATCTTAGCAATTATTTTCTGAGCTTTTGATGGAGGAAAGTACTTAGCCAGAAAAGCCTGGCACATATGATCCCAGATAGTGATGGACGTCTTGTCCAAACTCTTGAACCACTCCTTGGCTCGGTCCCTCAGAGAGAAGACGAACATCCTCATGCGAATGATGTCATCACTAACACCATTCATCTTGATGGTGTCGCAGATATCCAAGAATGCATCCAGATGAGCATTCAGATTTTCTGTAGCTCGTCCACTGAATTGCTCTGCAGCCACCATGTTGATCAGTGCTGGACGGAGCTCAAAGTTATTTGCGGCGATGCCTCCACCCCATTCGGCTCCCAAGTATCGGTCAGTTGGTGCCCGATACAGCAGGTTTAGAGGTGCTGCTTCGTGCTCGGGCACAACTTGTCTAGCCAATCTCTGCTCCATCTCTCGGAGCCTTCTAGCCAATGCTTCCACATCCATATTCTCATTATTGGCCGCCATTTCTACTTCTTGCTGTCTGCGTTCCTTATTCCTCTGTCTATGAGCTCGATTAGGGGAATTGCGAACAGGATCTACGTGTGGTTGTGTAGACCTTGTTTTCATAAACTACCTGAAGTAATAGATCCTCATCAGTAATAATATCAGAATAAAAATCAAATTTAGTCCCCGGCAATGGCGCCAAAAAGTTGATGCTCAATTTATTATGCACTATACTGCAACTAACACATGACACTGCAATATAACTGGTGAACCAAGTATCGTATTGACAAACGAGATTTTTGCCCATATTTCCGAGCATAACATAGTCATTTTATTGATCCTTTCATATATTTTTAAATGTTCTAATGCCCTTTTCCCTTTTTATTTTATAATAAGTGTTTTTAAACACTGTCGTGCAATTTCAGGGCAAAATCGATTTGGTCGGGGCTCAAAGGAAGACAGTCGGTGCGACCCGGGTGCAGGAGCGGTGCGAGTGCGCGTCCATGCAGAGGTCTTGAAAGCACGGCAAGTGGCGCGGCCCGACTCAGGCCAAGGAGGCGCGATCAGCTCGGTCGCGCCACCCAGCGCGACCCGAGCCAGGCCCGGCGCGGCCCGAGCCAAGAAGGTCCGGCGCGACCAGCTTAGTCGCACCTCCTGGCGCGACCCGACCGGGGCGCGACCGAGCCCGTGTCGCGCCCCCCTGTTCCGCTCTGAATTTTAGCATTTTTATTTCATTTTTGATTTATTTTTATTTTGCGGATTTATGGGGGTATAAATACCCACCCTTGTTCAAACTAGGGCAACACTTCAATTACTAGCCCCCAAATTTAGAAATTTAGCCTTGGAGAGAAAATTTTGGAATACAAGTGTGAAAGTTGTGAAGATTTTGGAAGCAAAAAAGTGAAGTTTGAAGATTGTTTCGTCCCTTTTCGGGTTAACTCTTATCTATGATTGTGATTTCTTTCTTCTTTATTCATTTTTGTTTATTTTCATGTTTGGACATGTCTAGCTAAATTTTGTAGTCCTAGGGTGATATGATTTGACATTAAATGGTTGGGTGAATGGATAGAAAAGCATGTTAATTCCCTCTCTTTGTATTTCCATGGATCAATGGTTTGAATTTATCTAACTAGGGTTGGCCTCCTTGAGTTGGATTGTATGTTGATTATGTTTTGAGAAAGACTAATTAGCATTAGGAATTGATTTATGGGACCCATTAGGTATTAAATGAGAATTTATGCCTAGTTGGATTTTTGGTTCATTAATTGTGCTCGAATTTGAGAAAATTGGAGTTTAGTCCTAGAGATAGGAGAATTCCCTTTTGCTCAATTACATCTTAGAAACTCAAGAGAGTCTAGGATTACTCTTGGAATTAATCTTGAGTGGAATTAATTTGCTTTTTAATCTTGAAACCCACCGTTCGTGTTGATGAATATTACCCTAGGATTTTTCCCTATCATTTGTTACCTCTTTTAGTGGATTTGTGATTGTTTGAGTTTATTGTAGTTTATTTCAGCAATTTGTTAATTTCCACGCTTAGAGTAAAAAAAAAATCAAATTCAACCTATGATTTTGTGATGCTTGACTTGTAAAACGATATGAATATGGTGCTTGCATGCCTTGGATTATCTAAATTCCCTGTGGATTCGACCCCGATTTTTCTTGTACTACAATCTACTTGTATACTTGCAAGTTAAGTTGGGTATTAAAACTCTTAGTAGGAAAAATACTCCATCAAGTTTTTGGCGCCGTTGCCAGGGAATCTTAATTTTATTCAACTTCTCTTTATGCAACATCATCATAAGTGTTGTTTGCTAGATCAAGTGGTTTTATTTTATTTAAGTATCAAACTTACTTTAAGTTGTTCGTAGGTGGTGTATGCATATAAGGGCACGTGGTGACCCGTTGCTCGAGTTAGATACTGAGATCGAAGCCACGAGTCGTCACAACAATGCTCAAAGAAAAAGAAGACATAGAATGGTGGATAATCCACCACCTCCGCCTCCCATCCAAGATCCGTTGATTCTTCAAATGCAAAGACAGCTTGAGGAAATGAGAGGACACCTTCGGGCCCAAGAGGAAGCAAGAGCTCGAGTTGAAGAAGCGCCAATTCGGAACTTATTCCAACCTATGCTTAATGAGGGGGTTGTCAATGGGCCGGCTATACAAGCCAACAACTTCAAATTGAAGCCAGCATTGATGGCTATGGTGTCCCAAAACCAATTTGGTGGGACGGCACTTGAAGATCCGTACGAACATGTCCACCGATTTTTCGAGATCGCTCGAACGGTCAAGATTAATGGGGTTCCCGAGGATGCAATCCGTTTGAAGCTATTCTATTTCTCACTGCGGGATAAAGCATGAACATGGTGGTTGAACCAACCACCCGGTTCATTCACCTCGTGGAATGACTTGCTCTCTAAATTCCTTCAGAAATTCTTTCCTCCTGGAAAGACATTAAAGTTAAAGGGAGAGATAACTCAATTCAAGCAAAGGGATGAAGAGTCATTGTGTTAAGCTTGGGAGTGGTTTAGAGAGATGCTTCGCAAGTGTCCGGGCCACGGTTTTGGCACGGATCATCAAGTTTGCATTTTTTATGGCGGTTGCAAGTCCAATGTTTGAAGTATTCTTGATGCGTCGGCCGGAGGATCATTACTAAATCGAGGACCCGAAGAAGCCATCACAATCATCGAGGAAATGACCTCCAACGCCTATTAATGGCCGGGGGAGCGGGAAAATGTACAAATCTTGAAAAAGGTGGAAACTACAAACAATGATGCCATAGCCCTTTTAGCCGCCCAGATGACTACCATGAACTCTAAAATAGAGGCTATGGCATCTCCAAGACCGGAGCCTCCAATTATGCCTAACTTAGAGGAAGCGAGCTTCGTTGGTCAAGGGAACTATGGGGGTTACCAAAGGCCTTTCAATCAAGGTTTTAAGCCTCACTTTGGAGGACCACAAGGTTAGGGTGTAAACCAATATCATCATAGGCCACCACATCCTAATCTTTCTTACTCAAACCTGAACAATCACCTCCAATCGCCTCCTGGATTTTCGGTCACAAATGGAGTTATTGATGAGGAAAAGAAGCCCAAACTTGACGAGCTCCTTATGGCTTTCATGAACAAGACCGATAAATACATGGGGGATTCTCAAGTACGTTTTGAGAAGATAGAAGGGAATCAAGCCGCGGTGAATACTCAACTAAAGGTGTTAGAAAAACAGATGGGGCAACTTGCCTCGACTTTAGGAGGTCAACACCACCTGGGACAATTCCCCTCAAACACTACCATTAACCCCAAGGAGAATTGCAAGGTAATAACCCTTCGAAGTGGAACATCTTATAAGGAGCCCGATATGCCCGATCAAGAGAAAGAAGCTTTGGGTGAGGAAGAGCCAAGGGAAGAACAAAGAAGAGATGATGAAGGTGAGAAGGAAGATGCTATAAGGAAAGCAAAAGGGGTCCCTAGGGATCAAAGAGATGTTGAGTCAAAGATGGATGTGCCTTATCCTCAGAGGCTTCAAAAAATTAAGCATGAGGAACAATTTTCCAAATTTTTGGACATCTTCAGAAGAGTGCAAATAAACATACCCCTTGTGAAGGCTTTACAACAAATGCCTATGTATGCTAAATTTCTTAAGGATGTAGTTACGAAGAAAAGGAGGTTGGGCGATTATGAGACCGTTAATCTAACGGAAAAGTGTAGTGCATTGATTCAACAAAAATTGCCCGCCAATGGTCACTATGATGTTAAAACTTCCAGGGTCCTTCATTTTGGCGGGCAATTTAATCTTTCGGTTTGTGTAATGCTCCGGCTACTTTCCAAAGATGCATGATGTCAATCTTTCATGATTTGATTGAAAAGATAATGGAGGTCTTTATGGATGATTTCTCGGTCTTTGGGAATTCTTTTGATAATTGCTTGGATAACTTAACACGAGTTTTGCAGCGATGTGAGGAAACTAACCTTGTCTTAAACTGGGAAAAATGCCATTTTATAGTAAGAGACAGAATAGTCCTTGGCCACAGAGTGTCCGCTGCAGGCTTGGAGGTGGATCGAGCCAAAATAGTAGCCATTGAGAAGCTTCCACCCCCTACTAATGAAAAAATAGTCCAGAGTTTCCTTGGCCATGCCGGGTTTTATCGGTGTTTCATTAAGGATTTTTCAAAAATTTCGAAACCTTTGCGTAAATTGCTTGAAAAATCTAATGAGTTTGTGTTTGATGGCGAATGTGTGCAGGCATTTGAGACCCTAAAGAAGGCCCTTATGATGGCCCCGGTACTTATTGCCCTGAATTGGAGTGAGCCGTTTGAGCTCATGTGTGATGCAAGCGAGGTAGCCGTGGGGGCCACATTAGGGCAAAGAAGAGAAAAGTTGTTCCGGGTGATCTACTACGGAAGCAAGACTTTGGACCTGGCACAAATTAATTACACAACCACGGAAAGAGAGTTGTTGGCGGTCGTATACGCTTTTGATAAGTTCCGGCCCTACCTCATTGGGGCCCGAACTATCGTGCATACAGATCATGCGGCCCTGCGACATTTATTTGCTAAGAAGGATGCCAAACCTAGATTGATACGATGGATTTTATTGCTGCAAGAGTTTGACGTGGAGATCAAGGACCGGAGAGGTTGTGAGAATGTAGTAGCGGACCACCTTTCTCAGCTTGAACATACCTCGGATGAGTTAGATGACAAGAGGCCAATAAATGATGATTTTCTGGATGAAAGGATACTAGCCATAAGAGCCACCACACCGTGGTTTGCGGACTTTGTGAATTACTTGGTGGCAGGGGTCAAGCCCGTGGAGCTCGAGAGTTATAAAAGAAAAAAATTCTTTCATGATGTGAAGTTTTTCATTTGGGATGAACTATACCTATACAGGCGCTGTGCCGACTTGATTTTGAGGAAGTGTATACCTGAAGACCAATGGAGAGAAATCCTTGAAGCATGTCATACCGGGCCAAGTGGTGGCCATTTTGGTGCCAACCGGACCGCTAGGAAGGTTCTTCAAAGTGGATTCTATTGGCCTACATTGTTTAAAGACGCAGAAGGGTTTGTAAAGAGTTGTGAACAATGTCAGAAGATGAGGTCAATTTCCAAAAGAGACGAGATGCCTATGAGAAATACAATTGAAGTGGAACTCTTTGATGTGTGGGGTATAGATTTTATGGGTCTGTTTGTAGCCTCTGAAGGAAATGTGTACATACTTTTGGCCATTGACTATGTGTCCCGTTGGATAGAAGCAGTGCCCATAAAGACGAATGACTCTAAGGTGGTACTTAAATTCTTGAGAAGGAACATACTCACACGTTTCGGTGCTCCGAGAGCCCTCATCAGTGATGGTGGTTCCCACTTCTGTAATAGATGGATGTCGATGCTACTTGCTAGGCATGGGATGAAGCACAAAATCACCACACCATATCACCCCCAAGCCAATGGTCAGGCGGAGTTAGCAAACAGAGAAGTCAAGCAAATTCTGCAGAAGGTAGTTAGGACTAATGGCAAAGACTGGGCCTCATTGTTGGATGAAGCAGTTTAGGTGTATAGGACCGCCTATAAGACGCCGTTAGGAATGTCACCATATCAACTCGTCTTTGGAAAGTCATGCCACTTACCAGTTGAGCTCACCCACAAGGCTTTTTGGGCAACAAAGAAGCTCAATTTTGATCCTATGGCATCGAGAGGAGAACGGATCTTCCAATTGAATGAACTTGACGAGTTTAGGATGGAAGCTTTTGAAAATTCCTCAATTTACAAGCTCCGGGTAAAGTGTTACCATGACAAGCTCATAAGAAACAAAGAATTGGCCCTGAGAGATGAGGTACTTCTATTTAATTCAAGACTTAAGCTCTTCCCCGGGAAGTTGAAAACAAAGTGGAGTGGCCCATTCACGATCGAGAGGATTTTTTATGGAGGCGCCATTAAGCTCAAGGGAAGGGATGGATGCCTTTTTTAGTAAATGGGCATCGAGTCAAGAAATTCTACACACCTGAAGACAAACTTGAGCCCACCACGTGTTACCTACAAGATGCCTAATGATTGGTAACCCCGTCGAGCTAACGACGTTAAACTTAGCGCTTGTTGGGAGGCAACCCAATGTTTATTTTGTTCCGTCTATTAAATTTTTTTGTTTTCTTAATCTTTGTTAGTTTGTATTTCTTGTCATTTTTAATTTTGTTTTTTTTTTGTGGTTTTTAATAGTTTGGTTAGTGTAGTGCAAAAGTGCAAGGGATAGGGCCAAAATTTCATCAAGTATGGAGCCCCGAGCACAGTATGGCGCGACCTAGTGCCAGAGTCGGTGCGAGTGCGCTTGTATACAGAGGGTGCAAAACACCGTTGATCGGTGCGACCTAACCCAGAACGGGACTGGCGCGAGCAACTTAGTCGTGCCCCGAGGTGCGGCCCGACTGCCCAGAGACGTCGCGCCCCCAGTCGCGCCCGACTTATGGGTTTTTAAACCCCTCTCCCCCTTTCATTTCTTTTCACTTCTTCTTCTCGATTTCTCTCAAATCTCTCACACCCACACACAAAAGCATCACAATTTCATCTATTCTTCATTCCCACAAGCACTTTAACACTCAAATCCAAGGTATGGTGCTCTCTTTACTCTTTTCTCTAATTGTTTTGGTTACAAATTCATTATTTGGATTAATTTGGGGAATTTAGATTTTAGAATTGCAATGTGCTTGTTGTTGGTAGATATATCTTCCTATCCATGAGTTTGAGTGAATTGTGTGAACAATTTGGTTATCTATGGTGGAATTTTGGTGTACCTACAACTAGGGTTCTTAGAAATTAGGTAAAATTGGGAAAATTTCCATTTTGATGCACAATTTACTTCTTGTTTGGTAAAATTGATGTTTATTCTTCCTAGAGACCACGAGCATATTGGAATTTTGTTTAGATTATGGCTTGGTTTTGCAAATTTATTTTCATGAATTATGGTGCTTGATGATTTGGAGAAATGCATTCCATGAATTATGGTGCTTGATGATTTGGGAAAATGCAATTGATATAGACCCATTTGCAATTTCAACATGTTTTAGGCCAAATACTTGTCTCATTGTTGTCTATTGTTGTTGGGAACCCGAATGGAAAGCATGATGGATTGATGAAGCATGAATAGGGATTATGGAGATCTTAAGGGATTGTATATTTCATTTGGAATTTTGTCCCTTTGATGAGCTTTATTTGTGCAATTATATGCCCCGTGATGTTTGATTTAGAATGATGCCCCTCTATGCTAGCTTTCGATGCAAAATTTTGACATGTGAAGTTGTGTATAGTTTAAATGAATGTTGCTTGGGTGTAGTGAGTCGTTGAAGAGGTTGAAAATATGTAAGTGGTCATGTTACTTTAGTGTCGGCTCCTCATGGTCTAGAGTGGTGCCTACGCCCGTTATGTGTTATATCCTCTGAAATATGTGTTTGATGGAATTATGCTTTGTTTATGCAAGGTATGGCTCGATGAGGTAGGGAGACACGTCGAAGGAGACAAGTAGAGTCCGAGAGTAGTGAGGAGGAAGCTCGGGATTATGATGAGGGTAATGAAGAAGAGGAAGAAGAAAATGAAGAATTTGATGACGAAGAGGCAGGGGACGATGAAGATAACGAAGGAGAAGAAGAGGATATTGATGAAGATGAAGTAGAGGAGGATGAGGCCTCGTTTTCCCCATTGAATTGGAATGGAGATCACCCAAGCGAAGTGGGAGTCCATCTACTAAAACATGAGCATAGAAAGAAATGGTTGCGACTGTCTAAACATTTTGAGATTAAGGCAACCAAGTTTGCGGATGCGGCGGCTACCCGACAGTTGGGAATTAACGAGGATGTTTGGAGGTTGTTTGGATGGCTAGGTTGGACACACATGCTGGAGGGAGGATGGGTGACTTACCCAGTGCTAGTAAAAGAATTCTTGGCTACACTGAAAGTCAAGTCTACTGATGCAAAGGGGCCCATTTGGTGCAAGTTTCGACTGGGAAACCAGAACTGGCGGTTCACTATGGCTGAGATGAACCGTATTTTTGGCACTCCGCGTGATGGAATCTTTAACTCGCACCCTACTTTCCGCCTCGAGGACTTTTGGAGGCGTATCATGGACCCCGTGTTGGGGTTTTTTCGAATTGAACCACCGCAGGATCTAATTGGATGTTCATTAATCCTAATGTCATGTAGATCATAAATTCATGAATCTCATATGTTTTAATTAACCGAGTTTAATTAACATGCAAATCCGGTTTAAACGATTCTACTAAAGCGGAAACATAGAATCGAAAAACGACTTACAAATTAAATGACGGGTGGAGGACAAGATTAAAGGTCTAATCTTATTGTTGTGTATGATGATGATCGGCGCCCACTGTGATATTCCACTCCTTGATCTTCTGTTGTATTCCCGGACTGAATCTAGTTTCAGGGTGGGCTGAAATCTACTAGATCGGTATGGAATCTGTGGAGATAAAGAGAACACAAGAGGAGCTGATTATTAACCTTAAAATTTTGTCCCCCACCTCCCTATTTATAGGGGAGGTGGTCGAAATTTCAGTGTCCCAACCCTACTGGGTTTGGGCCTCTATCTCTTTTTCTATCTCCAGTCCATTAAAGTCATATTGGGCTACAACAGGGATCTAGAAGAATATTAAATTGGCCTGCTAATTTATTTAATTTCCAATATCCAATAAACTTAGGATATTATTAAATAAATTAAGTATTATTTTTATTCCACTAAAGAAATAATACTGACCTACCAATTTAATACATATTTCTGAATATGTTTTCTCCTTTAGTCCAGCCATTCCCCGCGTTTAAGATATAATGCCCATTAATTAATTATGTAAGCTTCTGACAGCTATAATTAATTAATATCTTATCCTTGAGTAGTACCACACAAGCTTTACTTATGCACGGAATAAATTCCACCTGCAGGGTTTCAGCATGAACTTGCATTTCCTCAAGGGGACACCATCAAACTGGCGCACCAGGACATGGTGCCCCTACATATTGCACAACCCATCATAAGTGTAAATGTCACAACCCAAGATATCGAGATTATTGATCCTTATGAAAGAATCTCACCCTTTGATAAATCAAAGTTGCAAACACTACACGTATATGTCTGCCAACACATAGGGGTTAAGAACCCGAACTTTGTGGATTCTTATTCTCTCATTTAAGGTCAGAATAGAGAATAGAATCCTAAGTAGATCCTCCTCAATACACTTGACCGTGTATTAGAATAATCAGTTAGTCAAGACAAACTAACTATCAGATTATTCTACGGCGTACCGATAGCAGGTTCAGTGCCATCTAAACCGTGAGCCTTTTAATGCATTACAAGGAACCGATGATATGATCTAACCATGTGTTTACCCACACCATATCATCTACATTGTAAGTATAGTGAACATGCATATAAATATAACAATTTAAATGCAAACAGTGACTGCAATTGTATTCATTCTATATCATCATAAAACCATTATCAATAAAGTATACAAAAGACAAATCTTTTAGTATACAAAACCAACAATCTCCCACTTATACTTGAAGCATGTCTTTCAAATATAAAACAAACTGGCTAACTCTCCAACTCTAACTAAAATCTCTAACGGCAACCCCGGGTCTGCATCTCACTCCCATTTTCTCCACATGACCGTAGAAGGTCTTAGCCGGAAGGCTCTTCGTGAATGGATCAGCTAAATTGTCCACCGATGCAATCTTGACCACTGCCACATCTCCTCTCTTAACGATTTCTCGTATAAGATGGTACTTTCTCTCTATGCGTTTACTTGCCTTATGGGCTCTGGGTTCCTTCGAATTTGCCACTGCACCCGAGTTATCACAATATACCGTGATACTCCTAGGTAAATCAGGAACCACACTCAAGTCCAACAAGAAGCTCTTGAGCCAGAGGCAGCTACATATTTGGCCTCCATGGTGGAATCCGCAATGCATTTCTACTTTATGCTCCTCCATGCAATGGCTCCGCCTCCCAAGGTAAACACATAGCCTGAGGTAGATTTACTCTGATCTTTATCGGATTGAAAATCTGAGTCCGTGTAACCCAAAGGCACTAGACTATCAGAGCGGTACACCAGCATATAATCTCGAGTCCTTTTTAGGTACTTGAGTATATTCTTAACCGCAGTCCAGTGTCCTTGTCCAGGGTTAGACTGATATCTGCTTACCATGCCGACTGCATAGCATATATCAGGTCTAGTGCATAGCATAGCATACATAAGGCTTCTCACAGCCGAAGCATATGGAACGCCCTTCATCTCATCTATCTTAGCCTGTGTGTGGGGACACATATCCCTGGATAGATGAATTCCATGCCTGAAAGGTATAAAATCTTTCTTGGAATCCTGCATGTTAAACCTAGCTAGCACTGTGTCGATATATGTCGCCTGGGATAAGCACAACATCCTTTTCTGGCGATCTCGAATTATCTTGATGCCAAGGACATGTCCGACTTCTCCTAGATCTTTCATATCGAACTGCTTGGACAACCACACCCTTATGTTAGATAATACTTTCTTACTGTTTCCAATATGTAAGATATCATCAACATATAGCACGAGAAAAGCCACCACGTTTTCGTCACTCTTCTTGTACACACATCTCTCATCCGGACATTGCATGAATCCATATGACTGGATAACCTCGTCAAACCGAATGTTCCAAGACCTTGACGCCTGCTTAAGTCCATAAATGGATCTCTTAAGCTTGCACACTAAGTGCTCTTGGCCTTTAGCAATGAAACCCTCTGGTTGCTTCATGTGGATGTTTTCCTCAAGACTTCCATTCAGGAAAGCCGTCTTGACATCCATCTGCCAAATCTCATAATCCAAATGAGCGGCAATAGACAAGAGAATCCGGATTGATTTAAGCATGGCTACCGGCGAAAAGGTTTCCTCATAATCGATCCCTTCTTTCTGAGTGTACCCTTTTGCCACCAATCTTGCCTTGAAGGTTTCAACCTTCCCGTCAGCTCCTCTCTTGCGTTTGTAAACCCACTTACACCCAATGGGTTTTACCCCATCTTGTGGTTCTACAAGCTCCCAGACTTGATTGTGATCCATAGATCCAATCTCAGACTCCATTGCAATTTTCCAAGAGTCTGCATCTTTGTCTTGGATTGCTTCGTCGTAGGTCCTGGGATCTAATTCATTTAGTCCTTCAGGGAAATCTGAAGATTCACCCAAACCAATGAATCTGTCAGGTTGGCGTACAACCCTCCCACTGCGACGAGGCAGTTCTTGTACTTCTATGACACGTTGTGCAGTAATTTGTGGTTCCTCTTCTTGTACTATTGGTGTCAGATTCGAATTTTCCCCTCGAAGTTCCTCGAGTACTATCTCACTTCTTGGCTTGTGATTTATTACATAGTCTTCCTCTAAGAATCGAGCATTGGTACTCACAATGATCTTCTGATCCTTAGGACTATAAAATAAACCACCTTTCGTTCCTTTTGGATATCCAACAAACAGTCTAACATCCATACGTGGTGCCAGCTTATCAGCTTCCTTATCCAGCACATGTGCTGGACTACCCCAAATCCGAAAATGTCGAAGACTGGGCTTTCGTCCAGTCCAAAGTTCTGTGGGCGTAGATGGGACTGATTTTGATGGAACCACATTCAGAATATAGGCTGCCGTTTCCAGGGCATATCCCCAGAACGAAATAGGCAGATTTGAATAGCTCATCATCGATCTAACCATCTCTAACAATGTTCTGTTCCTTCTCTCCGCCACGCCGTTCTGTTGTGGTGTTCCCGGCGCAGTCAACTGGGATGTAATCCCATTCTCTGCTAAGTAGTCCCTAAATTCATTCGAGAGGTACTCACCACCACGATCAGACCGTAGTGATTTGATACTTTTACTTGTACATTTTTCCACTTCCGCTCTGAATTCTTTGAAAGTCTCAAAGGATTCTGACTTGCGGCGTAACAGGTATATGTATTCATACCTTGAGTAATCATCAATGAACGTGATAAAATACTCATACCCTCCTCGAGCCTGAACTGACATAGGGCCACATAAGTCAGAGTGAATCAAATCTAGTACCTTTTCAGATCTATTCCCTTTATCCTTAAAGGGTCGCTTGGTCATTTTACCTTCCAAACAGGATTCACACAAAGGGAATGATTCTAGGACCAATGAAGACAAGGGCCCATCGTTTACTAGTCTTTGTATCCATTTAAGGTTAATATGGCCGAGCCTAAGATGCCAAAGATAGGTTTGATTCATTTCCGAAGGTTCTTTTCGTTTGTTAGGGTTTATGACCGATGTATTCAGTAAATGCATTTGCGTAGTGTTTTGCATAGGATTAAGTAAATAAAGATGTCCATCTAATGTGCCAGAACAGATAAAATGTTTATCACTAAAGATAACAACCTTGTTATCAAAAGAAACAGAATATCCATCCATAAAAAGTTTAGAAACTGAAATCAAGTTTCGCCTAAAACCAGGCACATAAAGACAATCCTTTAAAACTAATATCCTATCACTACTAAAAGATAAGGTTACGTCTCCCACTGCAACTACCGCCACTTTCGTAGCATTGCCCATGTAGACTGAAATCTCTCCATCACTCAGCTGTCTTTTTGCCAGGAACCCCTGTAAAGACATGCAAACATGATCAGTAGCTCCAGTATCTACTACCCATGACTGAGTAGAACAAGTAGCTAAATATGTTTCAACGACGAGAGATTGAGACGTATCCTTTTTCTTCTTCTTGTTAGGACAATCCACCTTCCAGTGACCTGGCTGGCCGCACTTAAAACACTTTGTCTTTGACTTAAATTCCTCGGGAGAAATCTTAGTCTTAGACTTCTTCACCTTAGGCGCCCCCTCTGCAGCTTTCTTGGGTACGTTCTTCTTCTTCCTTTTAGTACCGGAAGAAGACGCCCTATTTTCAGCTAGGTGTGCCTCCGGATTTCCTTTTTGAAGTAACTCAGCCACCTGAAGATCCATGAGCAGTTCAGTCAGGCTGACATCCCTTTTAATCATGTTAAAGTTCAGCCTGAACTGCTCAAACCTCGAGGACAGGCTATGAAGAACAATGTCGATTTGAGAATCGCCATCCAGCTCTCCACCCAAAGTCTCGATCTCAGCCAGATACCCCATCATCGTGAGAACGTGATCCCTAACAGATGTGGAGTCAGACATTCTCGCATCCATTAGTTTCTTCATCGCCAAATGGCGTGCCGAGCGGTTCTGATGACCGAAGAGCTGCCTAAGGTTGTACATGATATCATAAGCGATTTTCATAGGTTCATGCTGATGTTGCAACACATTTGACATAGATGCCAGAATGTAACAGCGCGCCACCTCATTGGACCTAACCCACTTATCATATGCAACCTTTTGGGCTTCGTCAGAACCCTCATCTGGCTTCTGAGGACATACTTCTTCAAGTACGAATTTGTGTCCTTCCGCAGTGAGAACAAGATTAAGGTTTCGAATCCAGTCATTGTAATTTTCACCGATTAACTTGTTTTCTTTGAGAATAGTGGACAGGTTGGAGAGTGCCATGATGATATAGAATAACTGAAAAGTAAACATGCAGTACAGTCACAAACTTTAGGATACTCACATATAATCGTATACCTCAAAAAATTATATGTAATCCACCGACATTTTAAAAATGTTTCTTATAAGCCACGTTAGTGTGGACATTTATAAAATTCATCCTTAAACAGGTAAAACCACCTTTAATTTACCTCCAGTCAAATTTCCTTATGACAAGTAAATTAATAGTCGGAAATAACCACGGTCGTGTAACCTTCCAATTAATAAGCCACATTAGTGTGGACGTTTATTAATAAATTACACCTAAGTGTGAATACCATCATCTTAGCACCAAGTTCACTATCTCGAACTCCCTACTCCAGTTGGAGGAGTCAGTTTGTTCTAGTAGTGTTCTACAGCTATCTTGATAAAGAAGTTTAATTTTTAGAGATAACAGTGATATAACACATCCGTTATGGAGGAAGACCTATTGTCAACTCGCATGTTTATCACATCTCAATTAAACCAGATTAATGGAGACCGTTTGAGATTTCTACATACTTTGATATGAATCTCTCCCACTTAGTTATTTAAGATTGAGGTTTCATTTTATCCCATTGTAAAACATGCAAACATCACATAAAATGATAAAACACCATTGCATGCTTCAAACAACATAATAAGCAATAATAATAAAAACCAACTATCATGGCTTATATCTCATGTTGCTGAATGAGATAAAACTGGAAAGTCAGCTCCGGAAACTCGGGCATGGTCGCCGCCCTTATCACTGCGCCTCGCTGAAAACCTAGCTCCAATTAGGATTTCGGGACGTGAATCAGTGATGCTTCCTTTCTTGAGCTGTGCCACTCTCCTTCTTTGAGTTGATCTTCAAACTTTATTCAATATAGAATATCTATTCCTTAGAGGAAAAAACTAATATATCTAGAATAAAATTACAACTCAATAACTTGGTCTAACAGTTTTATTTCTATTACATTAAAACAACATAAAATAAAACCTAGACCTAATCCATGGATTTTCTCATGGATTAAAATCACGTAGCCAAACCGGCATATGGCCCATCATACATCCAACATAAATTAAAACATACATCACATAATTAAGGAGCCATGATAGTCGGTAACCCTGCAAACAAGTCAGTCTACAAATCCAACAATCACAATTACATGATTAGCATAAAATAACATATGATATCCAAACATGACATATTAAATAATATTCAAATTTTACAATTAATTAAATTAATTAATTCGATATTATCCACAAGATAAAAATTGGAAATTAAAATAATTATCCACCAATTTAAATCTTGTTAAAATTCAAAAATATATCTTAAAATAAATCTGGAAATTATTTATAATTATCCACCAAATTTATTTAATATTTTCTAACCACCCTAATTAAATAATAATTGGATATATTGATATAAATCAAAAAACTAATCCAAATATTATCCATAAGAATCTAAATCTTCAAGGATAGAGTTTGGAGATTTGATTCCAATCCAAAATCTTCCAAAACTTATCCAAATTTAAAATCTTATCACAATTGGATTTTGATAATTATTTGTATATATCCAAAATCACCTTATCTAATATTTAATCAATAGATTTCGAAAATATCACAAATAATAAATCTGGAAATTTGATCCACTTCAAATTCTTCCAAATTTAAAATTCTATTTTCAAATCTATCTAGATTAAAATTAGGTAAAATAAGATATATATCAAATAATATCAAATCTTAATCCAACATTCATAATTTTCGACCACCACTATTAAATAAATCTGGAAATTTAATTTTCATTAAAGTTTCCTCCAAGTTTAATTAATAAAATTGAAAAAATACACTATATTTTACATTTGGAAATTTTGACATTAATCAAAAAACTATTCCAAATAATATAGCTCTAGGTTTTGAAATTTTCAAGAATTAAAATCTGAAAATTTTGATCCACTTCAAAAATTACCAAATTTAAATTCTAATTTCAAACCTATCTAGATTAGAATTAGGCAACTTAAACACCAAAGTTTCAAAAACTTTGGTACCATAATTTTCGAACACCTATCAAATTAAATCTGGAAATTTTGATATTAATCAAAAACCTATTCCAAATCTAATTTTGATAGAACCGAAAATTACACAAATCCTCAAAACTAAAATTTTCGATCAAGATCAAAAATTCATCCAAGTTTTGAACACAACCAATTCGAATATATGAACATATAAATCTGAAAATTTAAGCAACTTAAATATTTCATCAAATTTATACATATTTTTCGAATTAATCCTAGGATTAAATCTAGAACAGTGCCAAAACCCGCTCTGATACCAGTTGTTGGGGTTTTTTCAAATTGAACCACCGCAGGATCTAATTGGATGTTCATTAATCCTAATGTCATGTAGATCATAAATTCATGCATCTCATATGTTTTAATTAACCGAGTTTAATTAACATGCAAATCCGGTTTAAATGATTCTACTAAAGCGGAAACATAGAATCGAAAAACAACTTACAAATTAAACGATGGGTGGAGGACAAGATTAAAGGTCTAATCTTGTTGTTGTGTATGATGATGATCGGCGCCCACTGTGATATTCCACTCCTTGATCTTCTGTTGTATTCCCGGACTGAATCTAGTTTCAGGGTGGGCTGAAATCTACTAGATCGGTATGGAATCTGTGGAGATAAAGAGAACACAAGAGGAGCTAATTATTAACCTTAAAATTCCGTCCCCCACCTCCCTATTTATAGGGATTTCAGTGTCCCAACCCTACTGGGTTTGGGCCTCTATCTCTTTTTCTATCTCCAGTCCATTAAAGTCATATTGGGCTACAACAGGGATCTAAAAGAATATTAAATTGGCCTGCTAATTTATTTAATTTCCAATATCCAATAAACTTAGGATATTATTAAATAAATTAAGTATTATTTTTATTCTACTAAAGAAATAATACTGACCTACCAATTTAATACATATTTCTGAATATGCTTTCTCCTTTAGTCCAGCCATTCCCCGCGTTTAAGATATAATGCCCATTAATTAATTATGTAAGCTTCTGACAGCTATAATTAATTAATATCTTATCATTGAGTAGTACCACACAAGCTTTACTCATGCACGGAATAAATTCCACCTGCAGGGTTTCAGCATGAACTTGCATTTCCTCAAGGGGACACCATCAAACTGGCGCACCAGGACACGGTGCCCCTACATATTGCACAACCCATCATAAGTGTAAATGTCACAACCCAAGATATCGAGATTATTGATCCTTATGAAAGAATCTCACCTTTTGATAAATCAAAGTTGCAAACACTACACGTATATGTCTGCCAACACATAGGGGTTAAGAACCCGAACTCTGTGGATTCTTATTCTCTCATTTAAGGTCAGAATAGAGAATAGAATCCTAAGTAGATCCTCCTCAATACACTTGACCGTGTATTAGAATAATCAGTTAGTTCTGAGTGTTTTCATGAATAATCAGTTAAGTCAGTTCTGAGTGCTTTCATGACTAACCTAAACACTTGAGAGTGAGTGATACACATGTCGGGTGAGGTCATAGGTTCAAGACTAAAGAAAACTTAGTAGTCGCATTGTTTGAGAATATTTTGCTCATAGTATGTTTGATTTTGATTTTTGATTTGTGTGGTGCTTGAAGCAATGATAACTGTCAAAATGCCCCTCCCACATGAGTTTATATTTCTCTTGTCATTGTTCCAGGATGAACAATAGGTTAAGTTTAGGGGGTTTATAATCCCATGATTTTCATGTCTTTTGAGGGTCATTTAGATGATAGTTGATGAGCATTACCTGCATTGGTCGAGAAGTTGTGCATAGTTTTTCATATTTTATGCAGTGTCACGTGTTTGTTCATTTTGAAGGGATTTAATGCCATTTATTTTATAAGACTCAATTGAGCTTGAAAACAACCTAAAAAGATAGAGAATCGAGTGAGGAGTACACTGCAACTTGAATCAAGTCAATCGGACAAGAAACGAGTGAGAACGGAGCAAAACAGTGAAGCGTATCGGGAGGCTGCAAAGGGCACGGACCGTGCTGCTGACAGTACGGACCGTGCCATGAAGCAATGAGTCATTTCAAGCCGCGGTACCTCGGGCACAGCCTGTGCTCCCTGCGGCACGGTCCGTGCCCCTTGCCGAGCCAACATTGGAGAGTTTTGTCATCCAGCACGGCCCGTGTCATCTGTTTCCGAAAAATTAGTATCTTTCCTTGTTTGGATTCTGTATTTTCTCAACTATATAAGGCTCTGCTTTGTATGAAAATTCCATCATTTTTACCCTATAGAAGACAGCGGAGACAGCTTGGAACATCCAGAGAAGAGACAGCAGAGAGATTGAAGAAGCGCATCATAGACTAAGTTTATTTTATGTTTTATTCTTTCCGGACTATCATGACAGCTATTTATTCGTATTTGTTTTCCATGGATTTTGAATACGCTATGAGTAGCTAAACATCTATAGATCCTAAGGTTGTTGACTGTTTTATGGATTTATGAATTGAAGTAATTTATTGTTCCTTTCTATTTCTTGTTTATGCATCCTTGTGTATTGTTGTCTTTTGTGGATGAATTTATCAGCATTTACAATTGTATAGTTAATTTATTATTAACTCGAGAGAGGTTAATAGATTGACGGATTAAGATTGCATAACACGATTCTGCTAGATTGAGAGATTGGTAGGTGCCGTGAGAGAATAAATCTGAGGTGCTAATTGGAGTCAGATAATAATTCGAGATCGAGAGATAAGAATTAGAATATAATCTACTTTCATAACTTACTCGAGAGAGAGGCTGTGATTAATTTAGTGATTCTCCTACAAGATTTAGAATTAAATTTGTTTGATAAATTATCTGAGATTCGGTAAATTCATTTAGCAACAACACCCTAGGATCCGTCTTTTTATCTGTTTATCCAGTTATCTCTGTTTGCTTTATTTGTTTTATTTTCAACATTTTAGTTAATTAAATTCAGACTTTTAATTTGGTTCTCTAGATAAAGTAGGACAAAAAAATTGGGTAATTAGCTGCTTTGCATTGCCAGTCTCTGTGGATATGACCTTACTCACTTTGTTTTGCTATAAATTACCCCGTACACTTGCGAGTAATATTTTAGGTGAAATAAAATATCGATCAACCATTATGCCCATATTTTTTGATGCCCGACCATCTTAACCTACCTTTTTTGTGTGTCTAATATAAATTAACTACTGTACCTACCTTTTTTGCGTGTCTAATATGAATTAACTACTGTATAAGATATATTCACAAAATTACTTTTGAAAATTAATTTTCAAAAAAATAGCAATTTGCAGCAACGTTTATATATAAAATAAGTGAAGTGTATTCTGGACAACTCAACTTAGAAGGTGCTCACTGGATTTGAATTCATGACGTTAGGACGTCACTCACTCCAACAACTAGACCATTCAAACCTCTTAATCTCAATCTTCACACATTGCACCAGCAGTTCACACAGTTCAGTCCAGTTGCTCAAACTGAACTCCAACATTCACCAGAAATATCAGAGCTCAAAAATCAAATCATTGAGCAACAGAGAATCGTAGAAGAGCTCAATCATACAGAATTGAAGCAATTCTAGAAGAGGCCACTTTTATGATGTGCATGTAAAAAATCAAGAACTGGCATCCTGTAACATCCAGATAGCATAGATTCTTGCAACCACTGACGATTGTAATTAGATCTTTATCAACCAGTGTCGAATTCGAGATGTTTAGGGTCCTCAACAAAGGAAATCCAGTGGTAAGTTGATACGAGAATGATGCCTCCAAGCTACCATTCCTTCTAATCCCTCTAATATTAGGGCAATGGTTGCTCAATTCTTGCAAGATCAGAGGCTCGAAATATGGTGAATCTGAGAAATCGACAAGCTCGAGATTATTGCAGCTGTGGATAACTTCCAAGATTGCTTCTTGAGAAGCACTGTTGGATCCATGGAAGGAAAGGTGCTTCAAGTTGGGGCAGCTGCAAGAAAAAAGCTACAGAAATGAGAATACAATGGTTCAACTTCATAAAGCAGTGAGCCTTTTCAAGTATAGCAAAAGCGACAATCATCTCTACTAAATATTATGAAGCTTTGCATATAATTCACATAGTGAGGTAAGTAGTCATGTTTGGATTCAAGAATATTATTTGAAGTTGATACAGTAATAACTCAACATTCTACTCTATTTTGGAACCAACTCATCCAAACAACTTAAAGCATTAATCATTATGGATTAAAAATGTGAAACTCATTCTCCAAATTAAATCATCCCATCCAAAAAAATTGGGGGAAAAATCAAGTTATCAGCTGAAATATTCATGATTTAACAGTGGATTCTACAACTAGCAGCTGAAATTTGTGCGAGAAAGAAAATACCAAAACAAGCTATCACAAAAAAACGGAAAAGAAAAAAGATAACAATTTTCCGCTGTAAAAAGAGAAACTCACCGTTGGGCGATAACGCGAAGAATCGCATCATCGTTGGAAGGGCTGCCGGCAGCAGTGAGGAACGGGAAAAAATAGATAGCAGTGACGGCGCCGCCGCCGCCAGCTCTCCGGATGAGGCCTTGGAAGGTGGCTACGCCACGGTTGGGATCTGGGTGCCTCCGGCCATCAAAAGGGTCCACAAAAGTGAGGCTACTGGGGAGGGAGTCCACCACAAAAGCATGATCGGCGGCGGAGTTGGGTGACGGAGAGTGATTGTCAGCAATCATTGAAGCCCAGCACGGCGGATGGTGGGCGGCGCGAGCCCATGATTTGCAGACAAAAGGAACGCTACGCGATCGGTCTGTTATGGAGATTCTGCAGAATATGTTTGCAAGAGCCAAGCTCGGTAAAGCCTCCCATTGCTTTTCCTGATGCATTTGCGGAGGCTCCTCTCTCTCTCTCTCCCCTAAGAAATTTCTTACTGTTGCTGTGTTGCAGTCTGATTGGAAATTAATCCCTTATTTTGTAAATATCAGCTTCTTTTTGTCTTTCTGTATTTTAGTTTTTAGGGAAAATAAAAAAGTGATGGAAGTATTGAATACTAAACTCCTTTGGATAGAGGCAAGAAATCTTACTTCAACTTTCAATTGCAAAAATTTAATCTTCATTTCTACAAAAGGATGAATGGATCGTTCATACTGCACAGTTCCTAAAGATTTTATATACAAAGTATGTTTTGTTCGACCCTTGAAATTAGTAAACATACTACAATTTATGAGATTCCTGAAAATTAGTAGAGAACGTAAATCGCGTTTAATTTTTCATATCTACATTCTACAATTATTTTGGAGTTGGAAGCACACATAAAAAAAATGGATTAAAGGATCGAAAATATTAAAGGATCGAAAATATAATCGGTTGGTCCGGTCATAAAAAATGTTCAATCGGTCGGACCGGACCGACTGAAATAAATAATTTTGATCATTTAAATTTTAATATTAAATAAAGTCCTAAACCATAGGGAGTTAAGAGTAAATGATAAAATGAGTGAAAATAAAATATAATTCTTAATAAGTGCGAATCCTAGATTTAAAACTTGATAATTCACGCAATTAAGTAACATTTTTCATGGAATATGGAAAATGGTGGAGTTTTCTGCTTTTCATTTAAGGGCTCTTAATCAATTTTTTTTTTATGAATGTTTTAGAATATCAATATTCCGTGGTCTTGGGAAGAAATTCTTGCATTTCCAATTATTAGTGTTTTGTGATTTTACAATTTATATGTATATCAACAAAAAATTAGGGGAAAAAAGGAAGATTTCATCATTCGGTCGTAGGGCTGGGGAAAAATATCGTTATACCGTCATACCGTCATACCGTACTTACCATACCGGAAAAAATACCGAAATACCAAATTTCAAGGTATACCGGTATTTTCGGTAAGGTATGATACCCTACCGAGATTTCTCGGTAAGGTAACAGTATGGAATTTTAAAAACTGAGGTATACTGCCGTATACCAATACTGACGGTATACCGAATGTTTTCGGTATGTACCGTTAGTTCGGCATATATCGGTACAATCAGTATATGCTGAATTAACGGTATATATCGGAATATTTGTGATATTATATAAATATATGTATGTGTGTATGAATTATAGATACTTGATATATAATACTTAGTAAATATGTTATATATTTATAAATATGTATAGTAAATTTACAATATCGAACAATTATAATTAATCTTATGTTATACTTAATACATAGTAATGATAATTAAATGTCTTCTTAATTAATACTTAGTAAATAATTTTTACTATTTCTAAGTAAACAATTTAAAATTTGTAATATTTAGTAAGTTTATAATATTTTATACAATTTAATTAATTATAAAAACGTGATTGGTATATAATACTTAGTAAATATGCTATACATTTATAAATATCTAATAAATTTACAATATCTAACACTTATAATTAATCTTATGTTATACTTAATGCATAGTAATGCTAAATGTGTTTTTAATTAATACTTAGTAAATAATTCTTACGATTTCTAAGTAAACGATTTAAAATTTTTAATATTTAGTAAGTTAATAATATTTTATACAATTTATATTAATTATAAAAAAATGATTGATATATAATACTTAGTAAATATGATGTACATTTATAAATATCTAGTAAATTTACAATATCTTATTCTTATAATTACTCTTATGTTATAATTAATGCATAGTAATGATAATTAAATGTGTTATTAATTAATACTTAATAAATAATTCTTACGATTTCTAAGTAAACGATTTAAGATTTGTAATATTTAGTAAGTTTATAATATTTTATACAATTTATATTCATTATAAAAACATGATTGACATATAATACTTAGTAAATATGTTGTACATTTATAAATATATAGTAAATTTACAATATCTAACACTTATAA
Source organism: Perilla frutescens (assembly GCA_026008535.1). Taxonomy (NCBI): domain Eukaryota; kingdom Viridiplantae; phylum Streptophyta; class Magnoliopsida; order Lamiales; family Lamiaceae; genus Perilla; species Perilla frutescens. The sequence continues at coordinate 10,864,353 of BRKX01000004.1, forward strand.
TTAATCTTATGTTATACTTAATGTATAGTAATGATAATTAAATGTGTTCTTAATTAATAATTAGTAAATGTGTTATACATTTATAAGTATATAGTAAATTTACAATATCTAACACTTATAATTAATCTTATGTTATACTTAATATATAGTAATGATAATTAAATGTGTTATTAATTAATACTTAGTAAATAATTATTACGATTTCTAAGTAAACGATTTAAAATTTATAATATTTAATGAGTTTATAATATTTTATACAATTTATATTAATTATTAAAACATGATTTGAATTATTATATTTATTTTATTTTATTGGAGTTTAATTATCGTGACATGAAAAGATTTATTTTATTTTGTTGAATTTTGATCGTTATTAGGAGTGTTTCATATATTTAGTAAATATATGAGATATATCGTAAGATGGTATGATAAGGTATACCGATGTCGGTAAGATATACCAATATTGGTAAAGCATACCGAAATAACGGTACGGTAAAAATATGTCATTTGTTTCATACCGAAATTAAGATATACCGTAGGAAGGTATACTGAATGTTAAGGTAAGGTAACCATACCGTACAAGTAAGGTAAAGGTATGACGAAAAAAGTAAAGTATACTTTACCATCCACCCCTATTCGGTCGGTCCGACCGAATAATTCAGTCAATTTTCAATTCGGTCCTATCTAATAGTCGGTCCGGTCCGATCATAAATTTTTTTTACCTCGGTCCATTTGGTCTTCTCGGTTCGGTCTGATCTTGGACCGGACCGGACCGACCGTTTTGCACAGCCCTATCCACAAACATTCTACTTTGAGACCTAATTGCCCAATAATATTTTCTTGAAACGCTATTTCATTGATGAAAGATGCATTTTCCGAGCTAAAAGTAATAAATATTTGGAGTAAAGTGACTACGACCTAAAGATTTCCATGCTCTAGACGAAGGGAATGCGCCCAAAATATATACAAGTAACACAGAAAACCAAACTAACTGGAAAACCGAAAATCCACATATTCAGTACCATTGAAGCTAACAAAGGTCAAAATGCACCTCTTATTCTTCACATTCCGTAGATACCTCAACTGGAATAGTCTTCAGCGACGCCAGTGTCACCACCATCATCTGACGAACCATCACTGTTGGCATCAAATGACAGGAGGAGTTGCAGCAGGTCCCCTCGATCATCTGAATGATCTCCGCTGCTTTCAGAGCTCGCCCTCCGCCTATGAAGAGAGAAAAACTGCAACATCAGATCCTCTGGAGAAACCATACGGTGCATCCAACCCCTCGATCCAGGTCTTGTCTGGAAACAGAAAGTGCAAAATCATCAGAAGGCATGAACACCACCAACAGCAACAGAAAACATGACATCGCACTCTTATTTAGTCACTTTGCAACATCAAAACCATCCATCATGTCAAATCATTGTAGTCGCTTGTCAGCAATCAAAATCACTATAGTTATCAATATCGGGTGTATCAAAGAAGGCATCAGAACCAGCATTGCCAACGTCACCATCACTCTCGGATCCACTGATATTTTCAATCTCAATGTTACAGAAAGTCTCAGAACCAAAACTCTCATCTTCATCTAACTCTCCAACAACAACTAAGCCGGTACTATCATCTCCCTCATCATCCTCTTCCTCCTCTGACTGCTCATTCAAAACCTCATTCCCACCATGGTCGTGGTTCTCAGAAATAGGATCGTTGTCGTGACAATGACCACCACCACCATCATCATGGCTATCATCACTGTCATCCCTGCTGTTGGCATTGCCATCACCGTCAGCTTCCTCATCATCATCGCCGTCATCGTCGTCGTCATCGTCGTCGTCGTCGTCGTCATCGTCATCGTCATCGTCATCGTCATCCTCCTCCTCCTCCTCCTCATCATCATCATCATCCGAACAGATGAAGCCATCATCATCACTTTCATCATAGAAACCACCAAACGGAAAGAAACCAAATCTTTGAGGTATCAAATTCATGACCCTATCCTAATAAGTAATGTAGAAACATTAGAATTTCCTCCAAATCCACAGACTGTCCTAAAAGAGAAGCACTAAAAAACATCACTTTTAAGATGCAGACAAAGAAGTTAGATAAAAATAAATGAGGTAGGCCCAAACATATGCATCAACTGTGAATTGATTTTTTTATGAAATTCCTTTGCTCTGACTACATGAAAAAGGACTGTAGAGGTAGTTTCAGTTTTGAGATACTTTTTCAAAACTGTCAAGTGTACGGGGAGAGAGTTCCAACTTATTAGAAATGCATCTTTGTTGATTTCCCATATCTTTGAAATTGACACACTTTCAGAAATGCAAATTGGTAATTTACAGGAAAGCATGTTTATTCACTCAATTGACTAGATTCCATTACTTAACATTAGTCAATATCATAAAAGGCCGGAATACATATATAAAACATACCTTTTGAATATTTGTGGGGAGAATGGCTCTATCAATGGCTTTTGGAATCCATATTTTTATATCATTCTCTATTCCGCTGCTGGCTAACACTGTAGAATGAGGATGAGGCTCAACACAATTCACTACGTGCTTGTCTGCTTCCATAACTCGGACAAGCACCCCACCTTTTTTATTCCATATGAAAATTCGACCACAATCTGATCCACTAACAACATACTCACATTTAGGCCCAAAGAAGTTCACGCCCTTCACAGTCTCGCAGTTTCTATGCCCTTTGTAGGATTGTGGAGCAGCTTTTATATCGCTCTCAACATTTAAAGAAGGTAAACCTGGAAAATTATCAGCTGTCAAACCACCCGTATCGCTGCTGTCGGACACTTGAGAAGAAAAGGTTGGATTAGGTCCTAATCCAAGATCCTTTGTAAACAGGTATATAAACTCATCATTGTAAGACACAAGAAGCTCGCTCTGATCAGAGAATGCCAACCCTGTCACTCCCACACTTCCATCGTCAACTATATGAATGGGGCAAAAGAAGTCAACAGGTTGACCAAATTCAGATGATCCGTTTAACTTATATTTACGAATGTCATATACTCGAGCAAAAGGATCTGACCCACCAACAGCAAACAAATTTGGATTTCTTGGATCAATTGTAATTGCATTTAGATGCAAAGTACGGAAAAAACTATGGCTCACAAGAGGCTTGCAGGTAAAAAGGCCCGTAGCACTTTCCTTTCTCAGGTCTATCTGCACAATACATAATGTTTGGGCTTATCAACAAACAAAAAAAAATAGAAATAAGGGAGGAAACAACTTAATATGGAAGAGGAATGCATATAGAAACAAGGGAGGAAACAAAAAAAAAAATAGAAATAAGGGACGAAACAAAAAAAACAGTAATAAGGGAGGAAACAACTTAATTAGATGACGTTCCTTGTTCAAATAGGATGAAATATGACAATGCAGCCAAAACTGTGCCTTCCCATGTGAGACCATAACAACTTATTCATTAATTGTAGCATTTTAACAATTAATATCAGTCATCTGACACATGCATCACCAAATAATCAAAATTGGAAAAGCATAAGTAGAATTATAGAAAATATTGCTGCTTACATGTTGAACCAATCCATCCTCACCACAGGTATAAAAAATGCGAGGGCTTCCAGGTTCAATAGCCAATTTGTGCACTCGTCCCTCGTGTTCCGTGAGTAGTTTAGTCTCCACTCCGCTCCCAAAAATCTGAGCATGTCTCACCTGAATGTGGAACTCACTTATTTTAGAAGGATCATTTAAATAGTTCATGAAGTTTATTGTTGCTGTTGTTTGAGGTAGGAGGGAAGAGGGGGCCAGACAGAAAAGACAAAAAAATCACCTGCCCATCAGCAGCGCAGGTCACAATGCTTCGATCCTCTGAGTAAGGCATCATCTTTGCTTGGAAAACATTCTTAGCATGACCCGAATGGAAAGAAAGTTTCACTCGACGAGATTCCCAGTCCCAGAGTATGATCTTCCTATCATCAGAACCTGATACAAGAATATCACCGGATGTATTGAAACAAACTGTGTTCACACAACCCCGGTGTCTATCTAGCTTGTGTAGGACATCAAGGCGAAGCACAAGGTCCTGAAAACAAACAACCAAGGAATGGTAAACAACTTGCCAAACAAATAGTTCAAACTAATCTTTCAATTTCACAATACAAATGGTGAATCCTCGCATCAAAACTCATAATGAGATAAAGAATATCAATTCAAAAGAATTGTGAAAAGAGAATAATTTAATAAGTCATTCCAAAGAACATACGTAAGAGAAACCAGAACAAATTCTCGAACTATAATCTCATATCCTCATAGTAAGGAACTAAGGATAAAATATATTTTGTCATCGGAATTATGCACTTACTTTACTCTTGCCATTTGAACCATTCTTCTTCTTTGTTTATCAATTACCACCTAAGCTACCATCTTTTGTTACTTGTCAGTTGTCATTAAAAATTGAATAGCTGAGATGGCAATTGCCAGAAAAATAGTTCAGATAGCAAAGAATTTACCCCATAAATAATTATCATGACATCCATGACAATCAAACATTGGCTAAGATACGGGAGTAATAGTTTTTCCACGAATCAAACATATCAAAGCAATTTTCCATATACATATAAATATGAATGAGTAAAATAAGACTGAAACTGATAGAAGAAACAACCCAGATTATCAAAGTGAATGACTAAGAAAATTAACCTCAGAGGCAGCAAGTCTGTTAACGAAGTTTCTAGAGGAAAGTTGGCCGAGTTCACGTCTCCAAACATCCACAATGGCCGAGTCGAAACTCGTTCTCGCTCTCTTTTTCGTCATCATTGAATCCTCAACCCTAGCGATTTTACAAAATTAAAGCATCGCCGCAAAATCAAACAATTGAAAACTAAAATTCAATCATCGGTGTAACACGTAAGCATTCCCAGTTGCTATTAATATTAAAAGCAGATAACAATCAATTTCGAACCCCTATAACGTGTGTGTGTGTGTGTGAGAGAGAGAGAGAGAGAGAGAGCACATGGATTATATCTTTTCGTGTGTGCCTTTTGCACAACGAAGAAACGGTTGTCAGAGGTGAGTCTAACGGTGAAGGTGACCATGAAAATTGTTACAAATCTTTACCAAAATCATATTTTTGGGCCTTCTAGGTTTTATTTCATCAACTCCTTTTATGTAGATTTTATTATTTTTAATTTTATTTTACAAGGGTTGCTTACATTTAATGTTTTTGTTAATGTCTTCATATAAATGTAATTTTATGAAGAAGAACAAGTCTTTTTTTTTAGTTAAACATTTTAGAAAAAGTATTTAATATGGATAATATTGGTAAAAGTATATGGACTTAAATAAAATAAATTTTGAAAGTTCAAAACTTTAGTAAAACGTAATAGGTTTACTAACCAGGATATGGATCAAATAGGGACAACTGCGAAAAGTAGGAACGATTTTCATCCATTGGATCTGATCAAATGGACGATAAGATTATTTATTTTAAGTAGTTTTTTTCGATTTTTTTTATTTAAATTAAGTGATAAGGTTAATAATGTAAATTAATAAAAATCGTGTAGAGCCCTATATTTGTGCAAATTTTAATTGTCCTAATTAAACAGTCTTTATTATGGTGAGTTAATATCTCTATTGATTTGTACGATTTTTTTATGAATCTGGAAAAATTGTTTAGTTTACAGAGTGGAAGAAACAGATATTTCGCTTATTCGTATTTTTTTCGTTCGCTGGAATTTTTCTACAAACCGTTCACCATGATATTTTTCAAGTGATATATCTGTAGCAGAGTTCGTGTCATCGTCTCAGAACAATATATCTGTAACAGACTTCAAGTGATTTTGCCATATTTAATCTCGGTATTGTTCGATATATTTTAGAAGTACACCAGTTGGATTCGATTACGTCGTCACCTTTATCAAGAATGGACGATTCAGGTTTTTCTGATTTTCATCCATCATATACTTGTGTGAGTAGTTTTAAATAATTTATTCATCACCAGATAGAAAACTATATGAAAAAAAAATTATGATTATTGTTTTTTATAGAATTCGATTAGTTGATTTTAGGACTTATGAATACTTTTACAAACGATACATGTGTTGCTTTAATTTAATAAATCTCACTATTTGAACTACAACGGAAATGATAAAATGCATGTATATTGTAATATGCAAACATTGAAAAGTTTGTAATTAAGCATTATAGTTTACAGTCATGCCATAAGAATGTCTTTCATGGGTGTGTATTGGATCAGAAGCATTTATTGAGTTCTTACTAAGCATTGAAAACGCCAGAGTCAAGCACTGAATGATCTTATGTGTGTGCAGGTACCATTAAACCACCAGTTCTTGTGAAGACAAAAGAGAGTGACAGTAATATAAAATCAAACAAGGAGAAGAATATGGAAAAGATGAAGAAACTATTAAGAACGTGCAACTTTTGTGGAGAGAAAAACAACCACAATGCTAGGAATTGTCCTAATAAAATATGATATTAGAGTTCGTTTTTTTTAAGTTTTACGGTACCTATTCATGACAACTTAATATTGCAATTGATTGTTTTGTCAAGTGTCCAGTATAATTAATTCACGGTATAGAAAGCATTCAAATATACTATTTATCGAAATTTATAATGTTGTTAGATAGGAGACTCACATTAATTTCGAAGCAATACAGTTTCTCATATGAAGCATTTAACTGGTCAATAACAAGCATTAACTAAGGATCAGTTTCTAAAATGCAAAACAACACCAAAAGTATGTATTATCAACATACATCATATAAAGCATTATCAATACAAATACAAAGCATTAACAAGTGCAATACGCATTATTATCAAACTCATACTCATATCCCTAAATCTGAGGAATTCACGTGCTTGCACATCATAAGCACAGAATAAAATGATCTAACATATATGTTAATGTTTTGTGTCCAAAGTACAATTAGAAGTACTATGTTTTTCATCTGAAGTAATGAATTGTTAAAAAATTCTGCTAACACTCTGTACTCAAAATACAATTCTAAGCAATACTGGTGAAATACATAGCATTAATATGAAATGTATAAAGCACTGTTTAAAAGTTTAATAGTGAACGCTTAATGTTACTTATGAAGCATTAATATGAAATGTATAAAGCATTGTTTAGAAATATATAACAGGTCACCCGCTAGGTAATTGCCAATTATAATTTCTCAAACATAAAGCGTAATTTATTACTATTATATGAAACCATAGAAGCATTAAGTGATAACATAAAACGCACTATGTATCAATAAATTTTAATTCATAGAAAATGAGATTATTATTATTATTATTATTATTATTAAACATTATGACTAAGCATATGAAGCATTCAAAATAAGTATAATATGAAGTTAAATACACGAATTGGAGGTAATTACGAATATCAATATACGAAGGATGATCATAATACATAGCACTAACATA